>JAABKJ010007545.1:1004-637582 GCA_011634705.1 Andricus grossulariae | reverse complement strand
AAATTAACTCTCTCTGGTTATATAGTCTCACTGATTCATCAATATATTTATAAAAACAGTGAATTATAATAATAATTATACAATATGGAAACCACCCCAATCTAGAAAAGCCAAGCTGGCGCCTTCTATTTTGCAACAGCTAGGACACTCGTTTTGTCCAAATTTCACGTATGTTTCAATCATTTGTCAAAATATTAAACAAAGGTGAAGAAATTTCATTTGATTCACATCATACAAAAAAAAACTTGAAATGTTATTTTAAAAAATAGGAATCAAAATAGCCTAACTAAACTGAATCAATGTACGAAGAGAGTGGGACGGATCTCGTATTTAAATGTTTAAAATAGTCTACAAGTCGCTATTCTAAATGGATTTAGATGGATTTTTTTCAAAGTTGTATTTTGAAAATTTGAAGGTTTTTTTTTCAAACCTTTCAAATTCTTTTATAATAATTTAAAATGGACAAACTTTGAGAGCCTTTAATTTCGCTTCCTCATAGAGAAAGCTTTGTGATAGTAACATTTTTCAAAAATTTTTAATTTATCTGATTAAAACTTTCTCAATTTAGAAATGTCTAATACAATGTTTTGAGCAATTTTATGTATGTGCGTGTGTGTGTGGGTGTGTGGATGTCACACTTTTTTTGAACACGATAACTTGAAAACGGTTGCAGATAAATTGATGACATTTGGAGGGATTATTTTCATCACTAATATCTTATAACTGACTGAAGGATTTCTAAAAATATTAATTGCATTTTTCTTAGCACTCAATAATATTTTAAAAATCGGTTTCTTATAGTAAAACTTCTTTCATTAACATAATTCAAAGTTGATGCAAGAATATAAAAGATTCCTTGGATCGAAACGAACCGATTGACCTATATTATTAATACATTTTATTTGAGAGAAAGAAAGTTATAGTCATTATTATTATATTTATAATCAAGTTTGATAGTACAAAATTTTTCATTGTCATAATTTAAAGTTGATGCGAGAATAGAAAAGATGTGTTGATTCGAGACGAATCGATTGACCTATAATATTGATCAATTTTATTTAAGAGTAAGAAAGATATGGTAATCCATACTATTTGAAAATACAGGTTTTTATTGTAAAACTGTTTCTTTAAAATAATTCAAAGTTGATGCAAGAATGAAAAAGATTATTGGGTTCCAGATGAATCAATGGACCTATAATAATAATACATTTTATTGAAGAGTAAGGACGTTATGGTCATTTATACTATATAAAAAAATTGATTTTATTAGTAAAAATGTTCTCATTGTCATAATTCAAAGTTGATGTCAGAATAGAAAAGATGTGTTGATTCGAGACGAATCGATAGACTTATAATATTGATACATTTTGTTAAATAGTAAAGAAGCTATGGTAATGCATAATATTTGAAAAAACAGTTTTTTATAGTAAAATTTTTTCAATTACATAATTAAAAATTTATGCAATAGCGGAAAAGATTTCTTGATTCGATGCAAATCGATTGACCTATAATATTGATACATTTTATTGAGGTGTAAGGAAACTATGGTAATGCATAATATTTGAAAAAACGGTTTTTCATAGTGAAATTTTTTTCAATAACATAATTAAAAATTGATGCAATAACGGAAAAGATTTCTTTATTCACTGGAAATCAATTGACCTATAATATTAGTACACTTTATTGAAGAGTAAGGAAGTTATGCTCATTTATAATATTTGAAAAATCTGTTTTAAACAGACAAACTTTTTTCATCGACATAATTCAAAGTGGATGCATGAAAGAAAAATATCGAATTCACAGCTAGTTTAAACGAATCGAATTTAAAAATTTAAAAGATCATTAGTTTTTAAATTGAAACCTTTTATAATTTATTAAAATTAGTTTGAATGGACAAATTTATAGTGCCTCTGCATTTTAAATTGTTTAATTTAATTTTATTTTTTTAATTGAAACATTTTAAACTTTTCTGAAATAATTTTAAATGAACTAACTTTAAGTAACGTTAATTTCCAATTTGTTTGATTCGAAAGTTTTTTTTTTTAGTTACTAATTGTAAGTGCATCTAATTTTGAAATTGCTCGATTTTTAAAATTTGAAAGATTTAAAAAAAATGCAGACCTTTTGAACTATTTTTAAATAAATTTGAATTAACAAACTTTGAGTGCCTCTAATTTTGTAATATTTTGATTTGAAAATTTGTAAGTTTATTTTTCTTTTAATTACAGATTGCTTCTAATTATGAAATTGTTTGATTTTAAAAATTCAAAAGATTATTTTTGTTTCAATTGAAACCTTTTAAACTTTCTTGAAATTATTTGATAATACACAAACTTCGAGTGCCTCTCAATATTAAATTGTCTGATTTGATCAATTTGAAAGTTGAAAAAACTGTCAAATTTTTAAAAAGATAAATTTAAAAATTAGAGACACTCATAGTGTCACACTTAAAATTACTTCGAAACAGTTTTAAAGGTTTTAATTTTTTTCAATCTCTTTTAAATGTTCAAAATCGAACAGTTTAAAATTTGGATTTTAAACATTTAAAGTTTTTTTTTTTCAATTAAAACCCTTCAAAATTTGTTTGAAAAAAGTTCGCAGCTTAAAATTCTTGAATTCAGAACACTTCAACGTTAGCATACTTTAAAATTTGTTTTATTTTTGATCTTTAAACGCTTTATTTGTTTAGTTTCGCATTATTTATTTTTAAGTCATCAAATTTTATCGGTTCAAGCCTAATAAGGAATATTTTAGAGAAAATGTCCAAATTTACCTAAAAAATTCCGCTATTGGTACCAAAATTAAAATTTCGTTACAAATAGCCCCTTCTCCAGGACCCGCTATTCCCACCGTAAAAATTCGACTATTTGTAAGAAAATTTCGGTATGCATTTTTAATCTTCAATTCTTCAATATTTTTAAAACATTTCAGTTTAAAATTACACATTGTTGCAAGTTTTGCGACGTAAAATTATTTAAACATTTTTCTTTTGAATTGTGTCAATAAACCATTCATTACAAAATGAGTTTGAAAACCTTTCTCAAAAAATTTCTCTAATTTCTTTTGAAAAATTCACTGTTATTTTTCTAAGCATGAAAAATGTACTATTCGTACCGAAATTTCAGTACGAATAGCCCCTTTTTCAGACATTTTGCAATTGTATCTATTATGCCCTAAACCTAAAGGATAATTTCACTTCTCAGTCAAATAAAGTTTCTTTAATTCAAGCAAAAAATGTTATAAAATATATTTTAAATAGTTTTTTTAATAACTTCCTTTGTAGGGTTCCAAAAATGTAGATACCAATATTTTTTAGTAGATTATAGTGAAAATCCCAGAAGAAAAAGATTTTTGAAATATGGGACAAGAAACATATTGCAGATAAAGATTTTCCCCATACTGATACAAAGTTTGAAAATTTTTAGTTGATTAGCAATAATTTTTAGACAAGTGAAAGGTCGAATAGTACCATTATCATGCGATCATTTCATAATACTCAATTTTAACTTGCTCTTACGGCCTGGAAATAAATTGCGAAAAATCTGCAAAAAAATATATGAGTTTCTTCGATCCTTTCTGTGTACAATGGTAAAATTCAGTTAGACATAATTATTTTTTTATTAGGTTAATAACAAAAGAGTGGTGAGGTATCATCTCCGAAACTAAAGGACGTACGGAAGTAATTTTTAAAGTAAATTGCACATTTTTGGCTTCTAAAAATGGTGTATGTAGTGCCAATAAGCAAAAAGTTGCACTTAAATGATTAAAAAATTATTTTCTTTTTCGGAAAATACAAAAGGCTTTCCGATTATGGAAGAAACCGCACGCACAGCAGGAGATCTTGTCTCGGCTACTGCTACTTCACAACTGCGACTTTCTCACACACTCCTGCTGTGAGTGCCGTTCCCCAGATAATCGGAAAGCCCTTTGTTTTTCCGAAGTCGAAAATAATTTTAAAAATTTCATGAACAGTTTTTAATATTTGTGGTTGATTTTGAACTAATATATTTAGATAATTACATTTTGCAAATAGGAAACAAAAAACAATCCAAAAATTTACACATTTCTAAAATTGTTAATATTTAAAATATTCTTTATACAAAAATTTGAATTAAAAGATTTCTTTCAAAGAATTAAGGTAAAAATTATTTGTTCTCAAATAAAATAAAATTATGACAATGATACTCAAGAGTGCATATCAAAACTATGCACATATTTTAATTATAGCATCTTCCTCAGAATAGCGTTTTTGGATAGGTAACGAGGGTGTCATTTTTTTAAACCCAGTTTATATACAACCTCATGACAAACTTATTCTTGATAAGAATCCGGTTGAAATTCTAATTAAATTATTTATAAATTCAAAAATTATGTAACATCCCGTTGGCAAAATTATTTTGTTGATAAGTACCAGGATGACATTGTCAAAAATAACATTTTCAAAAACTTATGTTTGTCAACTATTAGGTATTGAGATAAAAGAATGATTGAAAAACTGGAAAATTACAAAAATTCATTATAAAATTTCGAATGGATAAAATCCTACAAAAGCACTCATTGGTACATGACAAAATTATGCACATATTTTATATATGGCATCTCCCTTAGAATACTCTTTTTGTATATGTAACGAGAGTGTCATTTTTTATAATCCAGTTTATGTACAACCTTATGACAAACTTATTTTTGATGAGTATCCGGTCGACATTTTAATAAAATTATTTATAAACTTGAAAAATATAAAAATATGAAATATTTTGAAAATCTACCTTTAAACTGTGAATCTTTTTCATGCTCTGATTTCGATGCATGGAATTATTCATAAAGTAGATTTAATTTCGCTCTGAAATGAATCGTTTTATAAATAATTTTAAAATCTATGTCGACAAAGAGTACAGTACACTATTTCGATTTTAATTACAAAGTTTGATATTTATTACCGCTGGGTATAATCATAAAATCCTAAAGTGGGACACAAATAGTGAATAACATTTTCACAAACTTATTTTTGTCAAGTATTAGGTCCTAAAATAAAAGAATGATTGAAAAAGTGAAAAATTAGAAAAATTCATTACAAAATTTCTAATGGATAAAATCTGACAAAAGTACTCATTGCTGTACATGACAAACTTACGCACATATTTTATGTATGGCATCTTCCTTAGAATACATTCTTTTTGTATAGGTAACGAGGGTGTCATTTTTTTCCCATTCTATTTACAACATTATGACAAACTTATTTTTGATAAGAATCCAGTTGACATGTTAATAAAATTATGTATAAATGTAAAAAATATAAGAACATAAAGTATTTTGAAAATCTAATTTTGAATTGTGAATCTTTTCCATGCTCTGATTTCGTTGTATACAATTATTCATAGGAAAGTAGATTTCGTTTCGATCTCAAATAAATTGTTTTCAATATAATTTTAAATTCTATGGCAGCACAGAGTAAACTATTTCGAGTTTAATTACGAAGTTTGATATTTATTACCCCTGAGTATAATCATAAAATCCTAAAGTGCGACACAAATGGTGAAGAATGAAACTAAAGTTACAGTAGTGCAGCGGAAAATCGATGTTTCTATTCTCCGCAGACAAAGTTGAAAAAAATGTCTAGCCTCAGAGAATTCAACCCCAGAGTGGTCGGGACGAGAAAAAAAGGGAGGAATTTTACGGGGTCCTAATTGGGATGACAGAGACATCAATGGCGGCTGCGATCAAAGCGACCGTAAAGGTTGGTTACGGGTGTAAACTCGGCATTTTAGTGTCACTCGAATTTTTTCTAGTCCTCATAAGCTATGGTGTTTATGGGGTTGTGCAACCGCCCCCGTAAAATCTAATGTCTATTTTTTATAAAGATCTTCACCCACTTTAGACTTAGACTCAGATACACTTTCCTAAACCGTAAATACGAATTAGCACACGCTTCCAACACTGCCATATTCATTTGTCTACAATTATTCTCGGAAGTTAGACATATTTTAATCTTAAAATAAATATTTATCTTCCAATAAATATTCCAACCCCTGCTAAATATTTATTTTCCAGTCATACGAAATTTCCGATATACAAATTGTTTCTTTTTATCGACGTTACATTTTAATGCTAGTTTTGCCCCCCTCTCCCTAAAAAAACGTAACACAAAATTCTTCCAAAACCGAGCAAATAGTGTGATCTTTCACAACAATAGGTGAACAATAGGGGCGTAGATTGTTTTGAATAAAATAAGTGTAAATATGACAAACTTTTAATTCCTAAGATTTCAAGTAGAAATATATTGCATTTTCAAACAAACAAAAAATAGTTTAATTTTCAACAAAGGTGCATTTTCAACCAAATGGGCTAAATTTTCAACAACAACAAAAATCAACTGAAAACAGTAGAATTTTCAAGCCAAAAAGACGAAATTTTTAGAAGAGAGTTGAAATTTTCAACCCGAAAAGTTTAATCATCAAGAAAAAAGTGCATTTTCAATTCAGAAAAATGATTCTTCTGACATAAATGATGAATTATCTACCAAAAGCTAATTTTTAACAAAACAGTTGAATCTTTACTAAATAGATGCAGTTTCAATCAAGAAAGATGAATTTTAAATCAAGTAGTTGAATTTTCAACTGAAAAAGATCTTTTTCCAATAAAAAATGGAATTTTTTAAATTGTAAGTTCAACAAATTAATTAAAAAAAAACTAATTTCCCACCTGTTGAATTAAACCAAAAATTACGAATTTTCAACAAAAGACTTGAACCCATAACCAAAAGAGATTAATTTTTAACCAAACAGTTGAATTTTCAACCTTCATGATGTGATGAAATGGTCGAAATATTTAAACAAAAAAGATCAACATTCCACCAAAGACAGTCGTATATTGAAGCTAAAAAGTTAAATTTTCAACAAAAAAGTTAATGTTTATCCCAGAAAGATGACGTTTCTACCATAAGTAATACATTTTCTACCATAATACAAATTTTGAACAAAATAGTTAAGTTCAATTTTCAACCTGTTGAATTAATATCAAAGGTTAATTAATTAAATTAATTTAATAAGTTAATGAACTAATGCACGTTCCCTGATTCGAAATGCTGAGATTTTTAGGGTTTCGTTTCCCGGACAAAACCCTCTAATTATTCTCATATACTTTCGATCGTGTGTCCGTCCGTCCTACTTTTGTCGACCGTCAACGTGCGATCAATTTTAAGTAATAAATTAATAAGAAAAATTTAGTTTATTTTTGGTATTTTAAAACTGTTTGAATATTCATTTTGTTAAAGTGACTAGGTAAGCGGAGTGCAGACTCAGGTGAGCGAGCGAGAGTGGAGGCTGCGTTGATCCCATGATAATAACCAATCAACACTTCGCAGCCCCCCACTTTTTACAAGAAGCACTTCTTCGCTTCACGAACTCCCACACTTTGTCGCGAACGACCAGTCACCGTTTCTCTATCCCCATTTTTCGCGATCGGCTAATCGCCGCTTCGTATGCCCCTCTTTTTGCGCGGCAGCGAATCCGCAGTGGAGCTCTCCAGCCTCGCGTTCCCCATACAAGCCGATAACCCCTGTTTAACGGACTTTGCCAGTGTGTGATCAGCAATGAATAAGTTTTTAAAGAAAATTTGACGCAATCCGAAATAAAATTACGACCATACCAATTGAATCAATGATCACCTTAAAAGGCTACGAAATCCTCTTTTTGTAGGCCCACGGCACCTTCTTTGACTAATTTTTAAATTTGACATAGTGTATACATTTTTTTATATCATCCAAATTTTCCACGGGTTTCCTTTACAATGCCAGAAATAGATGATTTAAATGTCTTTCGGAGTCTCGGTCATCTTCCCATGTTTATGAGTTTTAAGTTTCGCAGCTGGCCTGATAATGACTATAGAAGCCAAACCCCCAATTATGAAATCGATGTTAGAATCTCGTGAAAAATTCATCGACCGGCATAGAAAAAAGGTAGACGGTGACTGGCTGCATCTTGTTTTTTACGAGGTTCTCTTACGGTGTCTCGTTTAATGGTGCATGGCAGTTGCATGGGCCAGGACCCGTCAGCCAATGCAACCAGAGTGCGAGCATCTACTTATCTAGATGAGATCTTGTTTTCTGCGGTGAACCCCCGCGGTGTGCCCGCGATTCATTCTCAATACTTTTTTTACTTGCCGCGGGAAAATCACTCAAAAGGTTACCTGTACACAGTGACGTGTGAGTTTCTACGATATCCCGTAGTCCATTCTAACATCTTCCCCATTTTTCGCAAAATCTAATATTCTTGACGTGATAAAAATTTCTCTGATGCCGGTTACAAATGAAGATCTTGAAATTGAATTCAAGGTTTGTTCAAGAATAACTTTACATGCAGCTTATTCAGCATTTTCTGTTGAAACACGGCCCTACACAACTCCGGCAGCGCCCATACAGTCCTGACCTCTAGCTACCTGTGATTTCTGACTGTTTCCCAAATTGACATTGAAAGGAATTAACTCTTACTTCTGGTGAGCCACAAGGTCGGATTCTTTCAGGACAGACCCAGTATGTGCCTCACGATTTTCTAGTCTTGTTACTTTTGAAGAGAAAGGAGTAACCTTCGTTGGAGAAAATAGAAATATCGCTTTTATCAGAAGGAGGTTATTGATTGAAGAAAGACAATACCTGCAAAATAGAATTTGAGGCAGGGATGATGGTATTCTCGCAAGAGCAACAATTGGAGATAAGAGGCTCTGTGCCAATCAGCGTTGAAAGGCATTGCCTCGATTTCGAGATAGTTGGCAGGTACAGTACCAACTAGGATCCACATATACGGGCATATCTGCGTCTTCTGCCCCATAATTATCGGGCTCAGCCTTCAGCACAGCAATTTGTCAAGGCTGTAATAATCCTTGCTATATAGCATTGTATACATATCGGTTGATGCCTCCCACCAAATCAGATAACATCTCACATCCAAACCAGAAACCACTCACGAGCCTCCAAGCCATCCATTTTTAAAATCTTGCTTTTATTTCGTTTCTCCACTTTCCTCTGCTCAAATTCTGACGCCTTTTCAAACTAAATTTAACATTATTTTTTAAAAAATTCAAAATAAAATGTATGAGGTTTCGTAATTTCGAGATCTGTAAAACACCCTGGCGAAAGTTTCGGATAGGATTTCAGTCCGAATCAAACTGAAGTAGTACGAATCATTCCGAAATCAGTATAGGCCCCGATTCGAATTCATCCGATGCAACTTTTCAATCCTTTTCAATTCGTAAAATTATCAACCTGCGTTTGGTATATGGATTGTTAAAAAGAATTCAAAAATTTTATCCGATGAATTCGTATTATATCGGATACAGATTTCGGAATCAGGGTGGCCGCAAAACTTCACTTTCAAAATTCAATGACTTTCCTGGATTTTTCCCTGACTAATTTTTTATTTTCCCTTACCATCATTATTATGAAACAACTTTGAACTTAAATGTATAAATATTCAAATAATTATTCTCAGGACTGTCACAGCCTATTTTACTTGAAAATCGTGACTAATTTACTCAAAAAGTGACTCAAAGTGACTAATGTGCATTAATAACTGTCTAATGTTCTGTTGAATTAAAATAATCCAAAAATATGAAAATATTTGTTGAATCCGGTAAGTTTGAAATGAGTTTAGAAAAATTCGAGAAAATTGAAAAAAGTTTGATGAAATGCCTAAGAATTCGAGCTAAGTTTGAAACACTTCAAGATAAACTGAAAAAAAAAAAAAAAAAAAAAATTGAATTAAGTAGAATTGAGTGAATCAGGAAGAATTCATGTGAATTGAAAGAAGTCAAGAGAATTCCAAAAAACTGTAGACTTATCTTTTTTAGTTGAAAATTCAACGATTTGCTTGACACTTAATGTATTTTGTTGGAAATTCATCTTTTCGTTGAAAATTAATTTTTTGTTGTGGAAAATTCATCTTCTTTGTTAAAAATGCATTTCGCTTAGCTTACAATGAACTTTTTGTCAAAAATGTCAATTTATTTGTTGAAAAATCAAATTTCTTCCAAAAAATTCATCTTTCTTATTTATTTAAATTTTACTCTTCGATCAGGGAAGTGTCAAGTATTAAAAAATCCTAGTAATAATATATTATTATGATCCAATATCTTCGAATTTGCAACTAAAAAAAGCCAGTTTCGAACTAAAAATGTTGTAGTTAAATTTTTAACTAACAAAATTAATTTCTAACAAAAAAACAAATATTCGACAAAATAGTTCAATCTTCTACCAAAAAAGAAGAATTTTCAATAAAATACATGAATTTTCCACCAAAAAGTTTAGTTATTAAATACGAAAAAAGATTAAGTTTCAACCAAGAAAACAGACGAATTTTTGAGCAAAATAGTTAAATTGTCATTTAAACAATATTAATTTTCAACCAAATATGGTTAGTTAAATTTTTAATACGAAAAATTCATTTTTCACCAAAAATAACGAAATTTTTCATAAAATAGTAAAATCTTCAACTAAGTACATAGTTGAAATTTCAACCAAAGGAGATGAATATTCTGCCAAAAAAGACGAATCTGCAACAAAATACAAGAATTTTCTGCAAAAAAGTTTCAATTTTAACTGAAGAAGGGATTAATTTTCAACAGAGAACACCAAATTTTTGAACAAAATAATTAACTTTTCAACAAAAGAGATGATTTTGCAGCTAAAAAGGGTAAATTTTCGACAAACAAAAAAATATATTTTAGTTTGAAAACAAAAAAAATATTTCACCTTGGAAACAAAAACAGTTTACATTTCAACGAAAAAGGGTGTTGATTTTAAACGAAAAAAAGTGGAATTCAACAAAAACAAATTTTTTGAAAAAGTAAACTTTCAACCAAATAATACATTTTTTAACTAAAAAGTTGAGTTTTTAACAAATTAATTTCTTTTTATTAAAAAGATGAATTTTATTAAATTACATTTTTTTAAACTAAAAAAGATCATTTTACAATTAAAAATGGAAAAATTAAATTTCCATTTTAAAAAAATTGATAAAGTACAAATAACTGAATGAATTAGTAACTATATCTGCTAAAGGAATTGGTAATTCTACTACTAAATGAAATGGTGAATTTATTGCTGGTTACTATTTTAAACGGTAGTTTTAAGTAAATTAAAAAACTTATTTTACAGTAAAGAGAATTTTATTAAAATACTTTAATCTATGAATTTGAATATTAATTCAAAGAAATTTCCATTTTATCTTCTTATACTTAAAACTCGGTGCATATTTAGGTCAAATTAATGTGGGCCCTGTATTGAATTAAATTTGAACCGTTTCAAATTCCTAATGTTCATAGTAAAAATATTCCATTTTAAACAAGATAGGTGAATTTTTTACCAAATAGTTGAATTTGGAAACAAAAAGATTACATTTCTACCAAAAAAGACGATTTTTAAACAAAATACATGAATTCTCAACCAAATAGTTGAATTTGGAACTAAAAAATATCAGTTTCCAACCAAAAATGGAATAGTTAAATTTTCAGTTGAAAATTTGATTTTCAAGAAAAAAAAACAACAAATTTTAAACTAAAATGATGAATCTTTAACTGAAATAGATGAATTCTGATCCAAAAGGATGCATTTTTAACAAGACATCCGCATGTTATTAAAAATATAAAATTATATTTTCCGTTCAAACTATGCAAGATACGGAAAAATGTTAAGAACTGAAGTTGTTCAGCTAAAAAATATCTATGAATTTATATTGTATTAATTTTTTTTTTTCTTTGAAAAACCATATTTAAACTTGGGTTTTTACTCTTATCGAATATTATTTGTAAACCTTTAACATTATAAAAAATAATTTTATTAAAAGGCATTAGATAATAAATCAAATTATGCAAGATACGAAAAAAAGTTTCAAAATAAAATTATTTACCTTAAAAATATCTGAGAGTTTTCTTTAAACCATATTTTTCAATAGGATGCATACTTTTTTTAATTATAAAAAATAACAATAAAATTGAAAAATTATGTGAATGTGCCCGCACAGTGGTAGAATTATATATATATATATATAAATATTTTCAGCTTCTTTATTACAATTCCTTTTTTATATAAATTTTTACGAAAAGTTCATAAATGTTTTTTTTTTTTGGTCAATCATGTAACTTATTTATAATTATTACCTTATTTCAGTTCACTGATATTGATTTAGTTGATTAATATACACTTCAGTTGAATAGGACTTCACATTTATCACTTTCATTGAACAATATAAATTTAATTCTATTAACAAATTCTACTAAAAAATGATCTGAAGAAAACTCGTAGATCTTTTCCAGGTAATTAATTTTACTTTTAAGCGTCTTTTGTATCTTGCATAGTTTGACTGTGAAATTGAATTTTATTACTTCTAATAAAATTTTTCACGACTAAAGAAAAACTATATGTCTGATAGAAAAATGGTTTCCTAAAAATTTGTAGATATTTTTGACATGACCAATCTCACTTTTCAACATTTTTCTGCATCTTGCATAGTTTTACCGAAAATATAATTTTGTATTGTTAATTATATGCAGATGACTCCCACCTTCAAAATTGTTACATGATTCACTTGAAAAATAGTCTCTATCTGCTAGACTACAGTGTTTAACAACATTTCCAAGAAGCGACAAAAACGATTTTTTGTTTTTGTATTTACTTATTATCCCCTTTTTCAAAAATTTAACGTGATGCATTATTTTCGTTTTAAAATTCGCAATCTACGTAAAGAAATCTTTATATGCTCTGCAGTGGCGAGTCGAGCGCTCGAGCGCAGATACTCAAACCTCAATATCTCGGAAACTTAGGCCCATTAGATCAAAAGAAAAAATATGCATTTTGATGTACTTTCATCCTGCAAAGCCCCAGTCGAATCGGTGATGTCCATCTCGCGTCCTCTCCTTGTTAGTGATTTTTCGCTGAAAATCCAAAAAAGTGGGGATTTTTCAATATATCATAACTCGAAACCTATGGAAGATAGCAGATTATTTTTCAAACAAAATTTTCTCATAATTTTGTTTTCTTTCTTTTTGTCGTGTGAAATTTTACTATAAAATGCAATGGGAATTATCCTTCCACGCAAAAGTAACTTTTGGAACTGTTAAAAAAAAAAAACTAAACTCGGTGTGGCAACTGATCTGTTCTAACATTTTTGATATGCTAAAAGGGACTCCTTAACGAAACTTTCTCATTAAAAACGTTGGAAGTAGGATTTTTTCGTGAACCAAACTGCCCAATGCCTGGACTAAATTTCCCAGGCGTGGATCCAGAGCTATATGACTAATTAAAATGACCAATTTCTGTATATAACATTCTATATTATTTTATATTACTTTATACTAGCAATCATTATTTGGACGATAAGTTCAATTTTAGCAGTCCAATTCTCGACATTAATGTTTCAGGGTGGCCTTCAAATACAAAAACGAGTTTCTTGTCATTTCCCGGTTACCAAACATATTTTTCCTCGCATTATTCCAAGTCATAAAAATAAAAAATTAAAACTTTCATACCTGAAAAAAATGTTCAATTGAAATATTGAATACTTACCTACGAAAGTGAAGCATTCAGAGCATTAGAACTGCTCTTCTTAATTTAAAGTATTTACAATTATAGAAGAAAATAATTTTTAAATCGTCAATTTATCAAATTTTATCGAATTTTTTCGAACTTAGGGTTCTTTTTTCTTGCCTGAAAAAGCTTGAGTTCTTTCCTTAAAATCTCACCAGGGTAAAAAATGAACATATTATTATTTATTCGCAAAAGTTAGCTTTCAGAAGCGGACTGGGATTCACCAACAGACCCGATAAAAGTCTTGCAGACCGGCCATAAGAGCAGTTCCACCCAATTTTGATTAAAAAGTTCAAAACATTTGAAAGATTTCAAGGGATTTAAATGAATTTTAACAGATTTCAAGGGATTTAAAAGATTGCAAAGTATTTCAACAGCTTTCAATGGAATTCGTAGAATTTCCAAGAATATTAATTTTAAGGAATATTCATCAGAGCTTTTAAACGTTTCAAAGAGTTTTAAAAGATTTAACAAGAATTAATTAAGGGATTTAATCTTATTTCAAAGATTTCAAGGGCTTTTCAGAGATTCATGCAAAATGTATGGGGTTGCAAAGAATTTCCTAAACTTCAAAAGTATTTTGAAAGATTGCATAGGATTTAAAAGATTTTAGGATATTGAAAAAAATTGCAAAGGATTTCAGAGGATTTCCAAGATTTAGAAATATTTCAAAGTATTTTTAAGAGACTTTATAAAATTGTTCAGGATTTCAGGAAATATCAGATTTCATGGAATTTCACGGGGTTTTCAAGGGATTTTATTCAATTTCAACGGATTCTAAAGATTTGAAGTGATTTTATAATATTTCAAGGGGTGTCAAAAAGAATTTCATAAGATTTCAGGAATTTTAATAGGATTTCTAAGATTTAAAAGGTTTTTAATTTTTTTTAATCTTAAAGGCTACATTTTTTTACAATGCTTGTTTTCATATAGCAAAATTTAAAGATTTGAAACATCGAAAACTAATAAAGTTCAAATTTAATGCTCTTAAAAATGTAATAATTCTAAAAAAGCATTAAGTACTATACATTTTAAATTAGTTGTACCTGCTTAACAAAACTAACATATACAATTAAATATTACATTGATAGTAAAATTCCTGATTGATCATTTATGAGTGAGGAAACTTAAAAAAAATGGTAATTTAAACATTTGAAGCTAAACAAATCTAGTTTCAAAGCCTCAAAATTAAACTATTTCAGAATTATGCATTCAAAATTATAATTTTAAATTTAAATTAAAGAAATTTTAAAGGTAATTCAAATTATTAAGAGGTATCATAATTATCATGTAGAATCAAGTTTTTTCATAAAAGATTTCTGTGAAAAAAATATTCACGGTCATTTTCTTCTGTCAAAATTGAAGAATTTAAAATAATGTATACCTTCGAAGTTTAATCATTATGAAAACGTTGAAAATTACAGGATTTCTAATTGGAAGCTGTCAGAAATCGATGGCAGCGAGGGGTTGCCGGTTCTGCCACCCTGTAGATCTACACCTGAGTTTTACTGCTCTATGTTAAAAATGTTTGGGATTTTACACACTTTTACTGTACGAGAGTAAGGCAAAATTGCAATACCGATATTGAAAAGTGAAATTCCAATACGTGTATTGCAGTTTCAAAGAATACGGGCCGTTACTATATAAGTATTGGGATTTCACTTTATAATACAGGTATGGTAGTTTTTCCTTATAATAACTTTAGCTCGTCTGGTCTAGCGGATGAGTGATTCTCTATTTAAGCAAGACGAAAATTGTAACTTGCTAATCTAGCAGTAACGCACTCGACTTCGAGCTTGGCGGTTAGGGTTCGTTTATCCGTGCCTGCTAATTTCGATTTTTTTTAACTTTCTTCCGCAACTATGCATTAAACGTGTGGCAATATTTCAATACATGTATGGCAATATAACAATGCTAGCATTTGAAAACTACAATATCATGTATTAGAACGTTACTTTACGTCTCGGAAATAAACTTCCAATACATTCAATGAAAAGTTCCAACAGGAATTGTTTACAGTGTAGACCAAATGTGTTTTATACATTATAATTTGTTATAGATCGAATATTAATTATTTTGCTGACCATAATCTTTATGATTTCGTGAAAAATTGGAAGTGCTCGTTATTTTGACGTTCAACTTTACCACGTGCTCTCGTGGTTATGTGGCCTGTCGTGGTGTATGTATCGATTTTCTGCGATCATTGCACTTGCTCGAAAACGCACATACCTCGTCCAGTTTCTGTATGCTGCGCGTGAACGCAATAACCCTAATTAGCAAAGAGTTTCTCTTTAACGAAAATTAAACTTTTTGCTGCTTTTGGCACGCATGGGAAATTATGCTTCTAGTTAATTGAAAATGAAGCAATTTGCTGCTACATATATTTAGTCTTTGTCTTATTCTAAATTGCATAAATACTTTCTATATAATTTAAATATCTCATCGTCTTTTCCAATGGCAATTGTTTAAAAACGGTCTCAGTCGTGGCCTAGAGAAATTATATTCTACAAGTAGATTGCATTTATAGAGTGGTCTATATAGGTTTATATAAAACAATTACTTTCAAATTTTTTTCATGCCGCACAGTGGGGCTAAACGTCAAAATTTGTTCCAAAACAGTCTAGAGCAAAAAATTCTCAATCGATTTGAACTTTTTTTAAATACATACTCTTTAACTAAATTACAAAGAGAAATTCCAAAGAGAAAATTATATTCTATAAACAAATTTCATCGTTGATGGTTCTACGATTCAAATTTATTTTTATCAACTTTACCTTGTATCCCTCCGTTAGTGGTGCAGAATGAAAATATTGTAAACAATCAATATTTGTTAATTGTATAAACATATGTACAATTCAGGCATTTATAAGACAAGAAGGTAGTCGTATTTTCATCAGAAGATCATAATCGATTATGCCTCCTAAATTCGAGCATGGATTCGAATTTATCATGGAGAAACTTTTATTTAAGTGTGCGAATAATATTATATTAAAAATATTTAAAATTTGTTAATTGTGTAAATAATTTATATTAAGTTTCCTTAATGTGTCTGCCTTTTAAACGTGTTTTTCCACAACTTTTCAATTCTTGCACTTTTTTAATCATTTTGAAAATGAGAGCATTTTATAGATCTTGTACGTATATATAAATAGTGGATTGTTGAAAAAATCAGCTTCTCCATGGAAAAACTTAAGTGGGTGAGGTCCAAAAACTACGTCGCGCTATTTTGAAAACTTTCACCATCCCTCCCCTTCTTCGTCACAGATAATTACACAAAGCTTGATTTTATTTGATAAAAGCCGACAATAAAACACAAAACGTACAAAAATATGTCAACAGTCATCAAAGCCCAAAATGCTCTCAAAACAGAGGAAGTAGGGTTATTTTTCACGAAAATAGGGAAATAATAGGGGAAGAAAGTCTTTTAAATAATATTAAAGTATATAGGTACCATATTGAATTCAATATGAAACGTTTAAGATTGGAAGTCTAAATATATTGCATTTTCAAGAAAATAGTTGAACTTTTAACCCACAAAGATGAATTTTCAAGTAAAAAGCTGAATTTTCGAGAAAAAAAATTAACTCAACCAAAAAAGACGAATTTTCAAGAATTGAATTTGACAATTGAAAATTTTAATTGAATCTTCAACCAAAACGGATTAATTTTTAACTAAGAAATTTTTTTTAAACCCAAAAAGATAATATTTCTAACAAAAGAAATGAATTTTCAACCAAGAAAAATTTTTCATTCAAAAGAGAGAACAAAAATTTTAACCTAGTTGTTGAATTTTTAAGCCAGAAAGACGAATTCTACCCGAAAATATGAATTTTCAACCAGAAAGTTAATTTTTAATCTACAAAGATGAATACTCAACCAAATGGTCGAATTTTTAAACTAAAAAGATTAGACATCAACCAAAAACGGTTGCATTTCAAACCATATGGTGGAATTTTCAGGCCAAGAAGACGAATTTTATAAAATATATTTGAATTTTCAATCCAAAGTGAGGAATTTTCTATTCCAAAAAACGAATGTTCAACAAAACAGTTACATGTTTAACATAATATGTAATTTAATTTTCAACAAAATACTTGAATTTTTAACAAAACAATTAAATTCTCAAAAAAAGAATTTATTTTTAAATAAAATAATTATATTTTTAACAAAACACCTTCATTTAAAAAAAATTATTAAATTTTCAAAAAATGCTTGATTTGTTAACAAAATAATTAAATTTTTAACAAAATACTTTAATTTTTAAGAAAATAATTAAATTTTCAAAAAATACTTGATTTTTGAAAAAAAATAATTTAAATTTAAACAAAATGTTTGAATTTTTAACAAAATAATTTAATTTGCAACAAAAAAATTATATTTTCAACAAAATACTTGAATTTTTTACAAAAATGATGAATCTTTAACAACAAAAAATACATTTTTAACATAGTAGTTTAACTTTCAACCATGCAGCTGAATTTTGAATAAAAAAGTATTATTTTTTATCAAAAAATATAATAGTTGAAGTTTCAGCAAAAAAAAATAATTTTTAATAAAAACTGTTGGATTCAACCAAAAAAGATGAATCTTTAACAAAATAGTTGAATGCTCAACCAAAAATGATTATTTTTTAACCAAACAGTTGAAGAATTTTTAACAAAGAAGTTTAACTTTCAACCTAATAGTTGAATTTTCAATCAGAAAAAATTAATTCTTAACGAAAAATATATTGGTTGAATTTTCAACAAAAAGCTATAATTTTTAAGTCAAAAATGGATTACTTAAAGTTTTAATTGAGAAAATTAATTTTACCAAATTAAAAAAAAAAGTATTTTCAACCAAGAAGGATCAATTTTTAACCAACAGAGATGAATTTTCAACGAAAGAGTTGAGTTTTCAAGCTAAAAAGTCGCATGTTCTAGGAAACAGTTGACTTTTAAACCCTAAAACATGAAATTTTAACAAAAAAATAATTTTAATTTTAAATAAAAAACAGTCGAATTCTTCGTTAAGTCCTCCCCCTACGTCACAAACTCTGTTACCCCCCCCCCCCCTGACAGCGCGACTTAGTTCTTGAACGCCCCCTGACCAAAATTATTCATCTTTTCAGGATAACATTTTTTGGGACAATTTTCAATTGTAGGGAGCGGTAATACAAAAATTACGAAAGCCAACTGATGGTTTAATAATATAATAATAATATATATCTATATAATAATAATATATAATATAATATAATCTCTCTATAATCAGCTATAATCAGGCTATAATCAGCTTTTTGTTGAATCAACAATAAATTGAATGCGTCTTGAATATTATAATATTAAAAATTTATTTGAGATAAAATAAATCTGGAACCCCAGCGTTATCAAGAACTTGAAGAATTTTCAGTACCCTCAAAAAGAATGTCGGAAACGGCCTTACATGCACTCACACGTGCATCTCAGCATGAATAAAATCAGGGGAGCGACCCCACGTGACGCATATGCATATATATGTATATAGTGGGAGCCTATACTTATACTGTATAGTGCACCTTGGTCCGCGCCCTTGAATCTATTTTCAGCGTCATCTCGGAAAAGCATGAAGAAAGTAGCGGCCTATTGCGTGGGTGGCATACAAAGTCTAATTGTAAAAGGAATGCACTGTGCGTGCAGGTGGCTGTGACTGAAAAATGAAAATGAAAACGAAACTTCAAGCCCTTTCTAGCCCTTTCATTCTGCCTTTTAGTTTAGCCTACTCTCTGAATTAAAGTCCAGTATGCATGTGCATACGCTAGTACACGCGATAGAAATCTCAAGTTCAAGCCTTTCGTGCAACATTCGCGTAAAAACCTCATAAATCTTAAGGTGGGTTCTATATGGTTTTATTCATGTATATTTGTACAATATACGTTATTCATGTACATAAATACGTCTAGTAGATTATGCCCCACTACTATCAAGTCCGCTATCTCAAATTCCTAACCATTTTAATACACCTTTTTGATAGAAATATTAGAAATCCAATCCAATCCTATCAAATAGGGCATCCCACATTCCTATCCATTTTAAAACGCAAGGTCAAAACATTCATACTTTTCCACTGAAACTCTACTAAATTCTATGCCTCGAGATTCGAATATATCTATCAAAATCTATCCGTTGTAAAAAATTATACTTTTTCTATCGACAGTTTTTTGTATTTTTTTTGTATTGAAACTCTATCAAATCTTATCCACGGCAGAAATGTATCAATTCCTATTTTCCAGAACCTGGAAAATTTCTATTGAATTCTATTCGTCGATAAATCTTATACATTTCTACCAAGATATTGTCATTCAAACCTTATACAATCTTATGTATATGCAATGAGAAAATTTTGATAGGAAAGAATACGTTTTTTCGACGTATACAATTTGGTAGAAATTTCCAAGATTCTGATATGTAGAATTTGATAAAAGTCTGGAGTGGATAAGATTTGATATAATTTCAATGAGAAGCTTTTGATTGAAAAGTGTAAGATTTCTTGACAGATAGAATTTGATAGAAAAGTCCAAGATTCTGGAACATAGGATTTCATACAAGATTAGTGCCATTAAAATTTGATAGAGTTTTAATGAGATGCTGTTGGTAGAAAAGTATAAGATTTCTGTACGAACAGACTTTGATATAATTTTCGGCATTCCGAAACATAGCGCTTAATACAAGATTTGTGCCGATAAGATTTGATAAAGTTTTAATAAGAACCTGTTGATAGTAAAGTAAACGATTTCGCTAAGGATAGAATTTGATATAAAAAGATCTATCAAATGTGCTGTTAGATTTTGATTGGTCAAATTCGTTTGATTAAATTAGATAGGATAGTGAATAGTCTATCGAATTATATAATTTGTTATACTTTTTTCAAAATGGTGGTTGCTCGTATGGATGTTCCGATGTAGAACATCCGGGTATATCTGCTTGAAAAGCGAGGGGCGTGTAGTCGAAATTCTTAGAATCATTTTGGTGATCTTCGCAAAGGTTGTCCTTGGCCATAGCAATCGCAGCATCACAGTACCTGAACTATATCATTCTTGGCAATACTTGTTTTCGATCAGTGATTAAAGACGGTTTTCGATCAGTAATTTAAGATGTTCTATTATCTGTTGAATACGAAAAGGGTTGGGTATTGTATAACGAATCATATAGGCATGATACTATATTGATGATATAGTTTTCATTTGATCAAAAAATAACTTCTTTAGTTTGTATCGCACAGAGGAAATTTAAACTCCAATTCATTGATAGTTTGTTCCAAATCTAGAAAAAAAACAAAACAATTTTTGATGCTTAAAACTTCTCTCAAAACAATAGGATATCTCATTTGATATCCTATTGTTTTGAGGGATATCCCGCATATCGCGGGATATCCTATTGCTGTGAGGGATTGTTTGTGTTCAGAAGAGCAAAGACAAGAATTTTAATACTGATGGTGGTGAACTTTCCACTTTTGCTGCTGTCGAAGGGTTGGCAACTCGTGATACACTTGAAATCACTGGAATTTTCTTTAAATCTTTAGAAGTCAGTAAAATCTTCTGAATTCATGAAAATATTCTGAAGTGTCTTGAAGTCAAAATTAGGCGTACACTAGGGTGGTCTAAATTATTTATAACTGTGGAAATTCGACTTTCGAATTTCGGTGATTGACCCCGCACCCCCTAATTTTTTCGTTATCCGGAAAAAGAAATTACCTTTTTGTTCAATTCGGTTAACATTAACCTGTGCCCCGGGCTTTTGAAATTAAGATGGGGATTTGAATGGGAAAAGCTCGGTTTTCGAAGAAATAGAAGAAGATGTACTTGTTATTAATTTTTTGTAAATGTCAAATCATAATTTTCACAGAATAACTGTTAGATTTGACCCCCCTCCCCCTCATTACGGCAGTTTTGTCCCCGGAAAATGCTTCAAAAAATACAAAATAGCACTATTATGTAAAATTCATGCTAAATAATCGATAAGCGACAAGTTTCCAAGTATTTTTTAACTAATTTTGAATTGTTTAAACAATTATGATTTGTTCAAACCATTTTTATTTCCCCAGTGACATGTGAAAAGTTATTATTTTTCTAGATATATGATACATTTGATGAAGTTCAAGAGTGATATTTCTTGTTAAATATATTTGGTAATTAATTAAACAGTTGCTTCCTCATAGAGGGAGGTTTGTAATCAGCTAAATTTCAAATCTACCTTTTAGAATATTTCGATATAATTCGACCACAGCAACTCGAAAATGCAATTTTAAAAACCATTAATAATCATTCACTTGCGTCTTTGTATAGGAAAGTTGGAAACAAAAAATATTATTTTCTTATCTCAGAACTTATACCCTAATTGTTTGAACAATAATCTTAAAAAAAATAATAGTTTTTACTCACGTTACGGATGGTTTTTATCAGATCGATTTCTTTGAAATAAGAAAATACTGCGACGTAGTATAAGAAATTAAAAAAAAACTAGAATTTTCTTCGTTTTTCTTATGAAAAGGAGCAAGTAATATTAATAATTGTTTTAATAATTGCAAACTGTCTTTCGCAAAAAATATTACTTTTAACATTCGTTAACTGCGTCGTTACTTCCATAAAATACTAAATTTTCACGATTTGCAGGGGAACGAAATTGTTTAAAGAATTGCCAAGTTTCCTGAATAACAAAATATTACTCTTAACATTCGTAAATTGTGTGATCAATTCCAGAAAATAGTAACTTTTCACCATTTACTGGAACAAAATATTCTCTAAAGAAATAATAATTGTTTAAATAGAGAATTAGTTTAAAAATACCTGGAAACTTGTCACTTATGGAATAAAAATAATTGATGTTAAAAAACAATACAACGGGATAGGAAAGGTTAGAATAAAATTTTATTTGGTACAAATTATTCTTGAAGCATTCCCTAAGAAGTGACTCAACTTTAATTTACAAAAAATTAATAACAATCAGTTCTTTTTTTCAGTTTTTTTGAAAAGCTAGCTTTTCCGATTTAGAACTCCATGTTAATTTCAAAAGCCCGGGGGCGCGGCATGCTGACCGATTTGAAAAAAAAGGAAATATATTTTTTCGGATAACGGACAAATTGGGGAGGGGTGGGGGACTCGCTCACCAAAAATTTTAATTTTTTTTAGCACCCTAGTGTACACCCGATCGGTCGAGTTGACAACCACACGGCTGCTGTACAATATTTAAAAATTAATATTCAATTGAAAAACTAGTTTCAATCATTAAGATTTAGAATTTAGACCGTCTCGAAACGGCAAAAAAATGCGCAGTGCCGATTTTAAAACTTGTTAGCTCTAAATTTTAATTTAAAATTTCCAAAAAGTAAGGAATGCCCATGGTGTTTTTGTAGGTATTTTTTAACCCAATTTCTTAGTTATTTTGACCTCCCTCTCTAAACAAATGTTAAATCTTTAAAACTCAAAAAAGGAATATTAGATGTTTTGATGCATTCATAGAAAAATCAATACTGCGCCCACTGAAAAAAGGACCCAGATTACCCGTTTTTTTCGACTCAACATTCCTAATTGGGACTCCAGGCGTACGGAACATTAACACCAATTATAAAACTGGACACACAAACAAGGTTCGATTCATTCGTACAAGTCCCACATGTGCGAGTGCAAAAGTCTCACACAAACTCATTTTGTATTCGTATTCAGGCTAGATTACTGAACACAGCGAAACAAGTCGACGGTTAGTCAGACAGGCCTTTACGCTAGTGTACACTTCCAGAAAATATAATATGCTCCCCGATATCGTACGGTTTGAAGCGGCATTTGGAGAATCTAGTAGGCAGCCGGCTCTCGACCAATCAGCGTGCCACATTCGTTTTATGCCCATATATGGCAAGAGCTGTGAATTGGCGTGGTGGGAAGGAAGCCTGGAAGAGTCCATTTCAAATCCAGGGGTGTCAAGCATCTTCAACCGTCTCCTTACTTCCCTCCTACTTCGCCAAAAATCAATTTTTCGTCCACATCATCCCTTATACTAAAAACACCCTTATTTAATGAACCCAGAAAAAAATTGCACTAAAATTTAACCGACAGGGCCGATTTAAAATTTGTAGCTACCGACCATACCTGCGTTCAGGTTCGAATCGTCGCGATATCCTCAGGGATGTAGTAGCTCCTTCCAAACTCGGAGCTACGAATTCAAATTTAAATAAAAGATTATTCATAAAAACTAATTTTTACGGGTTTTCTAATAAAGTGGATGTTATGTGAATCTGAGGATGTTTATAGGTTTACGTTTATTGTATTATAAAAACTTATTTCATCAATCTAGGCCTTCTATGATTGTTTATTTTAAAAGAGGAAATTTCACTATTTTTAAATAGAAATTTGACACCAATACCTGTTTTTCTTTGATATTGTTTTTAAAGTACTCAAACCTTATGAAATCATTCTTAATCAGTTCTAAAAGAGTTCTAAACTCTTAAAAATGCAGGGGAGCTTTTATTCATATCGACAAGAAATCAAGCAAAGAGTCATCATCTTCGATTATTTTTAACCACATACTGGTGTAAGCCCCTCGGGGAAATTTAAATCAAATTCAGTAATTTTTCGCTATATTTGTATTTAGATTTGAATTTTGGGGTGATATTTTCGAAAACACGTCCCTGAGCTTCAGTGTTCGCAACTCGTGGCGTCTTTCGGTTCTAGTCTCGACTCGTCGTGTCACTAGTATCATCCAGTGCTGCTTGCCGATCGAGGATCAAGCAAACCAACGGTTTCGTTTCATTTTTGAGAGGTAAGTACTCGTGCATTAAATGGAGCCTCGTAGTTTCACGATTAAAACCGGTGCGTTTCGCGATGAACTGTCAGAATTTACTGGAACAATGTCTGTTACTTGGAGCGATTAGACCGGTCAGTTCATCCGCCATGATGTCAGGGCGTTGCTCCTCGTGGCTTTTTGCAACCGGAATTTTGGCTGATTTAAGTTAAACCTGACCATGGCTCTGCGAAAATCTAAAAGTTGGCTCGGAGATCCGACAGGTTGTCGTTGGCAGGTGGTTCCTGACGTTCCGCGCGTCGTCGCGTCTTGGCGTCTAATCTATTAATAGGCATACGCCTTCGTCGAGCCCTAACCTACCTCGCCTCGTGCTATAAGAACACGGTTATTTTCACCCGTTTATTACCCACCCGACATTCGCGAAAACTTGACACTGACCGATCTCCTGACGGCCTCGCCAAGTTCTATTAAATCTCCATTTTTCGGTTCACGGGAAGCCGGCTTGCTTTTTAACGGTCTTCGCGCCTCCCCCTCCTCCACCTTTCTTGGTATCTAAAGCACGTTATTGTTCAGCTAGAAAATCTTTGAAGTTGCAGATTTTACCCGAGATGTATTCGTTAATTCGTCGTCACATAGTGCTCCGAAACTTTTTTACAAAATTTGATGAAGTTCTCGGGCGTGACGTCACGAACTGTCATTTTGTATTGAGCGAGTTTATTTTATGACTAATTTGTAAAAAATACGCAAGTTATATGTTCTGAATGAAAGGGAGAGGGATTATTGTTGTGTGCTACGGAAAAAGCTAAAAACCCACATTTTTTATGCTAAATTGAAAAAAAATTGAATATTACAATAATTTACATATCAGACAAATATTTCTCACATTTTTCCTTACGAAATGTCAAAATGTGAGATCGTTCTACTAATCTATTAAAGTTAAAGTTCCGATTTTTTCAAATTTATAGATTAGCCGAAAATTCTTAAATGTTATTGACTTTGATTAATAAATTCCAGGTTTAGTTTGCTAGGTCAATTTAATCAATGTAAATTATATACCATTGCAAACTATTTAGATTAAGAATACAGTGGATTTTCAAATAATTATAAAGTACAAATTTTATTAACTTTACATATCTGTCACTGTCAATTGTGTGGTAAACGATAGTATAATTCAATTTTCAATGATTATTATAGTGCAGATAAAAATATGTCACATGTTTGTGTACTTAAATACTGCAGTTTGTCAAAATTGTTTTTACATATATGGTAACTACTAATGCTTTCGGTATTTATTATTTAATTTATTTCAAGGTTTCCTCTCAACTCATGGAAAAATCGTGTTTCAAAGTTGAAAATTCTTTATTTTGTTACTCATTGTATATTAAAAAAAAAAAACAAATGTCCTATGTACAAGGACAAAAAAATTATAACAAACAGTTGGTCAATAACACTTATTTTAGGTCAACGATTTATATAATTCTCTCAAAAATGGTTATTTCAATGAGTCAATTCTTATAAATATAATAGTGTATATTATTATAATAATCATTAGTGGTTATTTCATCAGTAAGCAATTCCTTTCTTTGCAAAATATATAAAATATTGTGAGTTTCATATATGTATTATATATTTCCAGAATTCAACTTGATATTTTGAGGAAATGAGTAATGCATCAAACTTTTCGCTTTCAGTTACTGTTAACTGTTACGATCAATTTTTCAATGTATTAAAACCAAATTAGTAATCAAAATTCAGTATGTGGACAATAGGTTTATGATATTGGATTGGATTGCTTAATTAACATGACACTCATTTGTGTGACCAGAATATAAATTACCATTAAGTTGTGGTACTATGCAATATAACCATTTTTTCTGTAAAAATATCTGGTAAAAATTATCAACATTTTATTGTTTTGCAAAGTTATATATAAGTAAGCTCAACAAAATTGTACGAATTCTACGTCAAGGAAGAAGACTGAACTTCGAACAAAAAAATTAAGAAAATTAAAATATATTGTATTTTTGAATTTTCGTACGTTTTTGTTCCAAGTTCGTTGATTTTTTAAAAGCACAATTTATATAATTCTGTCACTAAAAAAATAATAAATTAAGTATTTTATAAATTATTATTCTGTCATTAAGCTATTGACATTTGTTCAGTTAAATTTTTCTTTTAACATGAACTCAAGCTAATTTAAGAATTTTAATTATTTAAAAAGATTTGTCATTTTGTTAAACATTTAAATCTAAGGTAGTTGTGGTGCCAAAAATCAGACCTCTAGAAAAAAAGTTACTGATGATGTAATTTCAAATAAAAAATCTTATTTTTAATTAAACAATTTTCAAACTTACAAAAAACGTTTATTTTAACCATTTTTTTGCATATTTTCTTACAACCGCTTCTTACCAATTTTTGAAAAATGGTTTGATTTTAATAAGGGATGCCTTCTTTTTTTCTAGAAAAACATTCTATACAACTCTACTGTTTTCAATTTTAAAAATAAACTTTTTCTTAAGATGAAAACATTTTTTAAACAAATAACTATATTTAAAGATCATTACTCATTTTCAAAAACGGAAAGAGTAGAGGTATGCGCAATGTTTTCCCGAAAAAATAAGCAATTTGTTAAAATTCAATTATTTTTGAAACATCGATAAGAAGCGACAGTAAGAAAAAAAACAGTTACAAAAACTATTGTAAAAATAATTATTTTTCGTAAATTTTAACATTTTTTCATAAATATTCATCCTTTTTTCTCTCATAAGACATAACTTATGATACCATTTTTATTCTTGAAAACATAGAAAAAAATGCATTTACCTGATTTTTGGAACAACTACCTTAAAAAACGTGTTGCACATTTTAACGTAAAATTTCGATATCTTTGGAACTATAGTGGAGGAAAAAATCTTGTAATGTTATAAAAAATAGAAAAACTTGTGAAAAAGTTGATTTCACAAATTTGGCAAGCAGTGTAAAACTATAGAAAACTATTGGAATTCTAATAATTTTACCAATGACCTTTTTTACAGCATAATTGATTCTTATAGTTTTGTCTATAATCTTCTGGTGTAAAATATTATTTTATGCCTCAGAAACAAGTTTCACCTAAAAGAGGAGGTTCAAGTACCCTAGAAGTTATGTTATGGGGATGCTTTCCGAGTATTTTTATCGAATATGAAGAAAAAACCGTTAGGCCCCTTAAAAAAAACTCGATATCTGTTGTTTATTGCTCAATTTATGTGATTTTTTTTCGAAAAGAACAAGTAATATGTCAAGTTTTCTCTGCTATAAACCTTTAATTTTTCGTCTAAAAGAAATTCCAATATGATTAATATTGATAGACTTTCCGCTCCCTTAGATTTTAAAAAATGTATGGAAAATATCAGTTTTTTCTCTAATTCTACTTTTTTGGTGCATTTTACGTAAAAGTTCTAAAAATAAGTAAATAAAAAACAGTTCACAAATTTCCGAAAAATAAAAAAAAAACAAGAATATTCTATTATAAATAGTTCAGAATAAAAAAACGTTAAAAGTTTATCTTTTCGCATAATACCTTTCCCCTATACATCCTACATGAAAGTTGTATGGCGTATTGTAGATCGCATTGGTTTTATTAAATCCTTATTTTTTATATGTTACATCAGCACTTTACATTATTTTCGTTCACTCCTGCGCATGGGAAAGTAAACTTACAACAGTAAACTTTTCTTTTTTTTTCTACTTGAAAAGTTCACAAAAGTAAACTTTTCTATGAACTACATATTTAACACATAGGGTTATCACACTGGAACAAAACAGGTACCATAATTCGCTTATTCAATATGTAAAAAGAATTCCACAAAAGCAGCCTGTTATAAGAGACTATAACTGCTGTTCTATAAGAGCTAGAATCAATTTTTTTTAAAGGTAATTTAATGTACGTTAATTCATCTCCTTACAACTTTTACGTAGGATATGCAGGGGACAAGATATTACACGAAAAGAAATACATTTAACGTTTTTTTCATCTTGTGTGTGGGTTTTCAAAATATTTAATTTTTTTCATGTCCTCAATCTTTTCTTTTGAACTGTTTAGACTGGAACATTCTCTCTCTTTTTTAATTGTTCGGACATTCGTGAACTATTTTGTTCTTTTTAGAACTTTTACGTAAAATTCACCAGAATTGTAGAATTAAAAGAAAATTATGTCTTTCGCATATTTTTCAAAATCGAAAGGGAGCGGAAGGTCAATCAATATTAATCACATAGGAACTTTTTTTTTAAGCAAAATTGAAGGTTTTTAGCTGAGTAATTAGGTAAAAATACTCAGGAGGCGTCAACAAAACACAATTTCTAGTGAACAAATTTTAGCCTGCTCTTTTAAGAGAAACTTGGTTCTGAGAGGCGTGATTAGCATCATATCACTCATTTATTTACCAGAGTCCTTATCCAAAAACAATCTCAATAATTCTCTCAAGTATAAAATGGTCCAAGAATTGGCACCCAATGCTCGAAAAAGCGAAGACACAACCTCTCAAATTTCAAAAATTCTAAAAACACTCCAGTGCACGCGCTGTCAGAAAATCGTCGGCTTTCTACCACGTGATTCACTGCTGATAAGTGTGTTTCGGTGGACTGACACTGACAGGCAACTTGTGCGGGAAATCAGATTCGTGGAATGTCGAGTAGGCCGGAAACAGTGGTTTCTGAAGTTGCTGCGAAGGATTCGATGACATTGGGAAATGGGTGAGTGAGGGGAAAGACTAAAGGGGGTGAAAAAATGGTCCTAAGCGGGATATTCCGTGTCTCATCAATGTGGATGATGCATTTACACGGGCTGACGGGTGGCGATTCGCGTTTGCGCGGGTGAGGAGTGATTGTAAGGGGAAAGGGGGGCCCCCTCCCTGAGTGCAGCACTTCCATATATGGTAAAGAAAGCCAGGATTGGCCGAGGGTGTCCTGCCCTTATTGGTCGATCGGTATCAGGTGGGGAGACTAACAACGGCTCTGTTCATATAATACACTGCAAACCGGCTGTGGGCTACATTCTGTGTTTGATGCTGGATTTGTCAACTTTTCGACAGTCTGTCGTGTGACATCGAAAGAAAATTCTCCTAAACTTGTATATAATTTTTTTATACCGAAAACGTAAGTTCCACAGTTGAGTAATTGCTTAACCGGTTTTTGTCGAGTGTTTTCTTTGTTCCGGCCATTTAGAAGGTTTTAAAGTGCGACGACCAAGTAGTAGGCTTGCTGAGTGGGAAGTTACCGCGAAATAGTCGTTTGGACGTGAAATCGACAAGTGGGTGTGATACTTCTTGAGATAGGTGGACCGTATTTGGTGTCTTGTGTCGTTCTTTTCACCATTGGAATTTTCGGTTTCAATGTGGATTAGATTGTGGAGTGATCAAGTCGAGATAAGCGTTGCGAAGACTTTCAGTGACGATTTTGCCTTTGGATACTTCGGTCTTCACGATTTTTTTTCTACAAAAGGGTTTCATAGTGACAAGTGAGAGGGATTAAATTCTCAATTTAAAATCTATGCACAAAATGATCAAATTTGCCTGGAATAAGAGATATATTGGAGCATTTACGGCAAATTTTGTCGCTAGTCTAAATTCTGAATATTTTAGAATATTTTTCGTAGTGTGTAGTCTTCCTTAGTGTTTGGAGTATTTTGGAATTGGAATTTCGATCGCGCCGGTTATCGACCGTTTATAATACCGGGGTTGGGCGGGGCTGGGTGCGGTTGGAAGCCGACGCCTCGAAAGTTGGTGATCCTGCGCTTCGAAAAGTAGAAAGTCCCTTCGGCGTCATTCATAATTTGGGATCTAATTTATTCTGAGAATCCGAGATTACGAGATCGTGAGAAAAGTCGAAGCGTGTGTAACTATTGAGGTAAAGAGGCCGATGACGATCGGCTACGTGTTCTTCCGGATGCCATCTTAAATACTTGCTGGATCACGTGACGCGTCTGTAATTTTAAACTTGATTTTAACCGCTGAATTCTTTCTCCCACCTTTTTTATACCTGTGCTATCTTCGCGAAGTGAAGGCATAGGTAGGCTTTTCGCTGATTTAAGACCCGGTTCGGAGTTAATTAAAGTTCCGTTGAGGAACGAGTTTCATGAGAAGTGATTGCTTTGTGACCTTTGTGTTCTTCAGAGTGGATTCCTCATCTTTTCTTTAATCTTTTGGATTGGTGATAAAAAGTGCTTTTCAGGTTGATTTTACTCTTAGCAATTTCTAGATTCGAAAGATTTTTTTCTTTAATAAAAATATATATAAATTACTCTACAAAGGTATTGCTGTAAATATTTAATCTTTAATTATATTGTCACGCAAATTTGATTGATGATGATTAAATCTGGAGATATCACATATAATTGCACTTCACCAGTATATTGTAGATAAGAAGCGTTTGATCTGACGATAAAATAACTTATTAAAGACTTATTAAAGTTTTTAATCAGATTAATTAATTAGGTTAAATTTTTGTCAAAACATCTTTATATAATTCGTTGAGAGTTGATAATAAAGATCACATTTCTTGCAACAGAATTCAATTAAAGTCCATCAATATGGAGAAGAAAGCTTACACTTGATAAAATACAATTCATAGAAACTGGGTTGAACTTACTCCATTTAAATATTCGTAAGAAATAATTGTTGAAGTTCACAACAGGAAACCTTCTCCCGTTCTGGATTATGTTTGCTCCAGTTTCTTGCGAGTACATATTATTAAAATGTTTTGTCGCTGTGTATACCGAAATTTCGGTAGAAATAGCGAGACCTAGAAAAGCGATGCTAGATCCTGCAACTAAAGAATAAATTTTCTGTTACAGCTAATACCACAACAGACTAAACATGTGTGACGAGGAAGTTGCTGCACTCGTAGTTGACAATGGCTCCGGTATGTGCAAAGCCGGATTTGCCGGCGATGATGCGCCCCGCGCCGTCTTCCCCTCAATTGTGGGAAGGCCACGCCACCAGGGTGTTATGGTTGGAATGGGACAGAAAGACTCGTACGTCGGTGACGAAGCTCAGTCCAAGAGAGGTATCCTCACCCTGAAATATCCCATCGAACACGGAATCGTCACCAACTGGGATGACATGGAGAAGATCTGGCACCACACCTTCTACAATGAGCTCCGAGTTGCCCCAGAAGAACACCCAGTCCTTCTCACCGAAGCTCCCTTGAACCCAAAAGCCAACCGAGAAAAGATGACCCAGATCATGTTCGAGACCTTCAACACGCCCGCCATGTACGTCGCCATCCAGGCCGTACTCTCGCTCTACGCTTCCGGCCGTACCACTGGTATCGTCCTCGACTCCGGAGATGGTGTCTCTCACACTGTACCAATCTACGAGGGGTATGCCCTTCCCCACGCTATCCTTCGTCTCGACTTGGCTGGACGTGACCTTACAGACTACCTCATGAAGATCCTCACCGAGAGAGGATACTCCTTCACTACTACCGCTGAACGTGAAATCGTCCGTGACATCAAGGAGAAGCTCTGCTACGTCGCTCTCGACTTCGAACAGGAAATGGCCACCGCTGCATCCTCCTCCAGTCTCGAGAAGAGCTACGAACTCCCTGACGGTCAAGTCATCACCATCGGAAACGAGAGATTCCGTTGTCCCGAGGCTCTCTTCCAACCATCCTTCTTGGGTACGATTTTATTTATATTTTTTATTGATTGCTACAAGACCTGGAAGACTTGAATTTAGAAGAAGAAAAAAATGACTAGAGAATTGCTCAGAATTTAATCATTGTTGAAAAGCCCTTTACATTTGCATTGTTTAATAATTGTACAGGGGATTGTTTGTAAATTACAAAATAAACCTTTTTGGGAGCTAAAAGTCCGAGATTCGTCGTTCACCTTCATTTGTTATATGGTGCAACGTCAGAATCCGTTATACATATCATGGAATCTGACGTTGCATCTTATAACAAAGGAAGATTACCGACGAATATCCGACTTCTAACTTCACAAAAACTTCTATTGCAGAAATAAATATTTTTTTATGAATACTCAGCAATTCGATCATATTTAATCGTGTTATTGGTTCCGATTTAAGGCCATGTGACGAGTGGGTCACGTGACCGACTTCCTACCTTACCGACACTTTTTTTATTTGTAAACTTATTTGAAACTCAAGTTATTTCTTCTCTCATCTAATCCCCCCCCCCAACCGATCTTCTTTTGTTCTTTTTTCGTTTTTTTTTACAATTTCCTAACAGTATAGGAAATGGTTTTCGTTGAGGAATATTGGTTTGGATTCGAGATTCGTCATTGTTTCGAGTTGAACACGCTACTTGTGCTTTCATTCTATTTATCACCTGAAGTTGTTATTTCGATTTTTCTTTGTTTTTGTCGGCTTTCAGGTTGGTTCTCACAACCTTCTTTCTTTTGTATAAGCAGTCTATGAGATTAAAGAAGCTATTCCTCAACGAAAACCTTTTCCTATACTGTGCGGAATCAGTAGAAAACCCGAAGAAAGAACGAAAGAAGGTCGGGTACGGAGGAACAAAATCAGATGTGAAAACAAATGACTTGAGTTTCTCAAATTTAAACAAGGAAAAAACAAGAGAAGTTCTGAGGAAGGACTTTAGATGATAAAACGAATGACTGAAGCTTTTCTAATCTCAACTACTATTCCTTTACCGAAACCTTACCCTGTAAGCTGAGGAATTGCTTTCTTAGCCGCGAAAAAACGAGACATTTGGCAAAACAAGCGAAAGTGAGAAAATTTCGCAGCATGTCAAGATCGGAAAGACAATCCCAAAATATGTAACCGAAGGAGCGAGCGGAGCGAGCAGAGAGAACGAAGGTCGCCTCCGCAACTCCTCACGCCACTTCATGCCGTGGCAAGCGCTAATTGGCAGGCGAGTTGAGGCTCAAGGACTACCTGGTTATTTCGGGGCCGGTCAAGGCCATACGCGCAAAGCGAAAATAAGGGTATACAAAGAAAGGTGACGAATCTGGGACAGTTTCAATACCAAAACCTTGTTCAGTGAGGAATTGTCTGAGAAGCTAGAAAAAACAAGAGAATATCATAGGAAAGAGTTCAGGAGACAAAATAAATGAAATATGAAAGAATATTAGATAAGAATATTGGATGAGTAGAAGGTACAATTATTTTTGGGACAATTTTTGTCTGATTTTCGAGCATTTCGAAAGTGTTTAAAGTCTAATGCCAACGTAAGTTTGCAGACTCCTCATAATACATCCGCGGACTTGCAATTAATGTGGTACGCTGGAGATTCTTAATTTTTTTTAACAATGAGCAGCTTCTCCGATTGATCTCAAACTTTCACATGTTTTTTTCACATAATTCAAGGTATTTTTAAGCAGAAAACGGTGGTTGTGCATCAAGAATTTCCCACTCGAGCAAAATCGAAAACATTTTTAAATATTTTTTTACCTTTTCTTTCTCTCTAAAATGTCCCATAATTTTTTTGAAACATCCCTTTATTGGGACCCATAACATATTTTTCCCGCATCCAAATCGGTTCAGCCGTTTGCGAAAAGGATGGCTTTCGATTTTTCTACTCACCCCCATAGCTCCCATAAAAATTATTTCTCAGATATAATCTTCCGGAGAATTGAATCTCATATTAGTACCAACTCAGGAAAAAAATTTTGAACAGATTCGGCCGGGGGCAGCTTAGACATGCTTAAACTGCTATGCTCTTTGTTATTATTAAATTCTTATAATGAAATTGTTATTTTATGACGTGTTTCTTTTTTGTTTATAGAAATTGTTTAAATTATTAACAGATATCGTCAATTCGAAAACTGTCAGTGGCAAGGCATTTTAAGTCGAATCAGTATAAACAATTAAGCCTATTCATCCAGACATTATCAAACTGTATTTATTTACAAGGATTGTTCAAAAAAATTGCAAAAGATCAGCTATTTTTAATTAATCGTAATCGTATACCAATTTCACTTATATTTTATACAAACCCTATGGATTTCCACAACTAATCATTGGAAATCAAGAAAGAATGGCACTTGTTCATTAGTTTGTTTACGACATTATAAATAATTATTTTTTGCGATGGGTTGAAAACACGTGAAGTGAGGTGTGCACTTGTAATGAAATCTCCAAAAGTCTCCAGAAAAAGCTTTGAATAATGTTAGAAAGTTGCGGGTTTTTTCTGAAATTTTCCACTTTTTGTCAACTGTTTACTTAGAGCGCGGTAATAATAAATGCAATTTAACAAACATAATTGTTCAAACAAATTATTATTGTTTTTTACTATCTTCACCTATATTAATGCTAGATAGTTGCGGTTAATTCTGAAATTTTTAACTTTTTGTCCACTTTTTACTTAGTGAGAAAATAAGTAATAAAAGTTAACAAACATAATTGTTTATAAAATAAATTATAGTTTATAACCACCTTCTCTGAGAGTAATGGTAACAGGTGGGGGTTTTTCGGAAATATTCAGCTTTTCTTTGACTTTTTAATTCTCAGTAACTACTTCAAGGAAAATTCATATGTATAATATGATCCATGTAGAAAATTTGAAGAATATATCAAATATCTGTATTGTTTAAACAATTATTCTCTCTATTGCTTATTTATTATTTGCTCATAACTAAAAAGCCAAAGCAATCTTAATAATTCACGAAAAACTCGCAACTTTCTAGCAACTATCTAAGAGTAGATAGTTATAAATAATAATAATTTATTTAAACAATTATTCTTTGAAGTTTTATTCATTTTTACCTTACCCTAAGTAAAAAGTTGGCAACAAGTTATATATTATAGAAAAAACACAACTTTCTAGCATTATTCAAAAAGAGTATTATTAAAAATAAAAATTAATTTGTTAACGAATTATGTTTGTTAACTTGAATTAATTATTACCTTACTCTAATTATAAAATTCAGAAGAACCGCGACTTTCTAACTCTGTTCAAGGAGAAAATTGCTACAAACAATAATAAATAATTTAAACAATTTATGTAAACATCTAATTATCAGTGGAAAGTAGTATTTCATGTATTAGAAACAATTTGTCTTAAGAAAACCGCAAAAAAATCATAATTAGCGCCAGCACCTCGCAAAATCTAATTTTTCAACTATGGGGTTTTTCGGGACCTTATAAAACAGACTTTTGGGGATAATATTAAAAACCAATTGTTCATTTGTATTCTACAGCTAATTGTCAAGAGCAATGTTGAGTTTCAACTCGATTCACCTAATATTGACGATTCTGAATGAAGTGTATAAAGACTTCTTTTTTTCTTATGGGAAATACATGTTAAGTTTCATGGGGCTGGCGGAAACTCTGAATGTCATTTTTTCTCAAACGCATTTATTTTTTGTGGATTCGAATAAATTTGGGGACAATATGCATGAAAATGCGAAAAATCAATTTTCCAATGCATTTTTGGACCACCCTAACGTGGACGCGCGTTGTAGTGCCCTTTTCTCCTGAATCTGCTGATTTCTTTTCAGAAACACATGAAAAACTAAAAAAATGTTCACTGCTTTTTGTTTGGACTTCTTACTTTGTATCATGAAGCTTATGTTTTTAAGAAAAACCGAATTTTCAGCCAATTCACAGCTCCTTTGGGCTTTGTAGCTTTCGAATACCAAGTAGAGACAGGGCGGGGGAGGTTTCGTAAAAAGCCCACGCCTGTCTACAAGGGTTTGAGGCAGGAGGTAAAAATGTAGTAATAAATTGCCACGTGGTATATGGAGGGCCCTTTTGAAGTCACTTGAATTCTCCTGAAATGTCTGAAGTCATTTGAATTCGCATGAGTTCACATGAAGTCACTTAAAGTCACTTGAGTTCTCCTGAATTCACTTGAAATCTCCTGAAATATCTGAAGTCATTTGAATTCACATGAAATCACGTGAGTTCACACAAAGTCACGTGAATTCATATGAAGTCACTTGAATTTTCCTGAAGCCAGTTACTTGAAATCTCCTAAAATATCTGAAGTCATTTGCATTGACATGAAGCCACTTGAATTCTTTTGAAGTCAGTGCAATCTTCTGAAGTCTCGGAAATCTTCTGAAGTCATTGAAATATCCTGAAGTATCTTATGGTCAGAAGTAGGTGTAAACCCAATCGGTCGAGTTGTCAACCCCTCGATTATTTGTTACTCCAACGCATTATTAATTATAAAAGAACAGTTATAGTACTGACTTATAACATCTTTTTACAGAATTTGAAATTCTTTAGAGCAGCGGCACACGTAAAAAGTTATAAAAAATACAACAAAAAGTACAAATAAAAAATTAGCAGTTACAAGTGTGAAAGCCTTAGGGTTATTTAAAAAAAATACATAAAAATTCGTTGAAAATTGAACTGTCGAGCAATTTTTTTTAAAAAACAGCGCTTTTTGGCACAATGTGCGTCGCATTACTCTCAGTGCCATTTAGGTGCCGAAATCGGCACAAATAGTCCCTAAAATGGCACTGAGATCCCAGTGCTGTTTTAATGTTTTTCGATCGGCAGGGCGGCGACCTCAAACACAATTAATAAGAAATTCGTACGCAAATCCCCTATTTTTTTATCAAGGTTTTCCACATTTTAGATTTTCCATTTTGAAGTGTGTATTTTTATTAGGAAATTTGTGATCAAAGACCCTCCTAAGAACCTTTGATAATATATTTTTGTGGGAATTTCATCTTTTTTTGTAATTTCGGTTTTTTCTATTACAATTGTATCAGCGACCTCAAAAACCTATAATAGCTGATTTAGATTCTCACTTTAATTTGGTTGGGACTTTTGGCCGCATTATTATGATCTTTGCATGCGAGCGCGCATGTGCGTAGTGCGTGTTTCAAATGAAAGTAAATTATGATCACTGTTTTGCATGATATTTTGCATAAAATTGCACTTCATTCTTAATATTACATTATATTTGTATAAAATGAGGGTATGTTTTTAAACGTTGACGAGACGATCAAATAAATCATATACACAGAACAGATATAAACCTATTCTGTGTATATTTGAAAAATATTTTTGAAATTCTTATTAATTTTCATGTCCATATGTCACGTCATTGGGTCTCTTGGTTGGAGCTATTTCTTTTAAAAATTCATACCTATTACAAATACTTGTCTAGTTCTCTTAGTTTTATATGTTCATGGCAGGTAAGGTTAGACTTAATTAAAAAAAAGAAAAAAACATATTTTCGTCGGTTTGAAGATTTTTTTATTTTAAAAATCTTGCTGTCTGAAATTGTCAACTTTTTGACAATCACCCTTAAAATCTTAAATAATTTAATTTGTGCTCGATGAGAGTAGTATGTAAAATGAGGAAGAAAATTGCTAGTTTTACTATAATAAACGTATTTTCTAAATTGGATTATTATAGAATAAAGGGAAACAGTAAATATAACGACTTTAGTAAGTGTTTACAAACATGTTATGCGTGCACACCATGGTTCTGGCGATTTTTTATACTTTGTTGATGAAATAATAATTATTCGGTTATAATTATCGATTCGTTATTAAAGAAAAATTATTCTTCCCGATGTAAAATTTAATTGGTAAATTTATTCCAATAATAACATTGTTGGCCATTTAAAAAAAATTCATTTCTAAAAGTTTTACTCCTTAAATTTCAAGGTCTTACCCTGTCAAGATTTTATTTACATTTACATTTTCACTTCATTGTACAGAAAAAGTAATTTTCCCAATGTTTCTTTAAAAGTATGATCTTTAAAAACTGCTTTGCAGAGTAAAAAACCTTGTTTTTGACATTTTCTTGTCTTTTCAATTAATTTAGCGTTTCGGCCTAAAATTGACTACATGTTTACTGTAGTTCATGTTCTTCGTTCTTATATTTTTCATTAACCTAATTTACAATTTACTTCTCCTTATACTCTAGCATCCTTTTCCCCTTTTTCCCTTATATATTTCCATTCCTTCCGTACTCATCGCTCTGCTCATCTCATACTACATACCTGCCCTTAGCTCGCCCTTTACATGTTTCTGCCTGCGCTTCTTCTTCTGTTCTTATACCTCCATTATCCATTCTTACTTATCTGAGAAAGGGTAAGGGTTTCAAAAATCCGTGTCCTTCCTCAATTTGCCTCTGTGTACATCTTCGTCACCTTTATTTTACCGCCGCTCTTCGCTTTTGTAGTAGTACCCTACGCCTTTTTAATCGCTCAAAATTTACCTAATTTTATTATCGACTATGCCTGTCTGTTCCGCCACGCATGCTACTCCCCCTTCTTGAGAATGAGAACCCTTCTGACGGATCCATGCTCTTCCTCTCACATCTCTTTACGTACAATACTCTCCTTATAGACATTCCTCCTCCAATCACCTCTGTTTTTTTCTCCTTCTCTTTCTCCAGAAGCCTCCACCATCCCGACCCCCCCCCCCCCCATTCTCATACATCAGTCTACCGATTGTCAATCCGTTTTCATTCACTTCCATACAAACTCCTATACATTCCTTAATATTTCCACATTTAGTCCTTGCTATTACCCTCTGACTTCCCTTTTTACTTTGTTCTGGTAGTTATTGTGACCTTCCTTCCACGCTCACACTCTTACATTTAGATTATACTTTGATTCCATTATCCTGGTCATTCACCCGAGAGCATTAGTTTGTTCCCTGTCAGCAACTTCACACTGTACTGTGTGAAGGTGATGAGACGGAACGAATTTATGGTCTCGGGTGCATCTCAGTTTCCTCGTCTCCCTCTTTCAGAACTATCTTAAATTTGTGATCCATATCATCACCCTCTGAAACTCTGTCTTCCAAGCCTTTTCTGATTTCAGTTAAACCTTCACCTTTCTATACCTTTCTTTTTCCATTCTAATTCTTCTTTCCTGCATACCCTATACTTCCTCTCCCTTCGCTCGCCCTCTGTTTCTTTTCCTTTTTGCCTGTTATAGTTTCCATTTGAAGTTACACGGGAGTTTCAGGTCAACTTTTTCCCTCTCTTCTTCTTCTTCTTCTTCTTCTACCCACGTTTCTATTGAACTAACCACGTCAAATGCGTTGATGTAACTCCAAAAGTCCTTATCCTCATTTTTAATTCCAGCCACATTCTAGAAAAAAATCCCAATGCGTCTTTTCTATTCTTCTCTCCCCTAAGTTTAGAACTTTTCCTTCCTTCTCCCAAATCCCGTATCCTTTACCAGGCTTTCTTTCCAGTCATCTCAAACTGACCACTTTCCCTCAATCCTAATCTTCTTATACATCACGTTTACTTCCTTCCCTTCTTGTCTTTCTTTCATTTCCACCTCTGTCAGCTTTCTCTGAATCTCCCTCTCTTTAGTAGTGAAATCGTGATCCATAAACGCTTTCGACCCTTTCAATCCTGCCTTTTTCATTATTTCTTGCTTTTCTTCCCACGTGCACATCTCCGCTACTAGCACGTCCTTTCCTACGAAGTCTACTGAAATTATCCGCTTCGGCTGGCTTTCAACCTCCAGCGTTTTCTTCAAAAATGTCTCGAAATTTCCTTTTCTTCACCTTTTCCTACTTTCACCCCGTGACTATAGTGTTATTTTTCCTCTCGTTTTCTTCCTCCTGTTCCCAACGCATTTTTATACTTTTAATTTTTTCTTGCATACTCTTTTATGTACTCTTCCCACTTACTTCTGCAAATTTTCCTCTTATAATTTCTTCCTCCCCTCTTATTACACTTCCTTGCTCTACCCCCGTGAACCTCTTCTCAATTTCTCTTAGCTTCTCTTCAACCTTCCGCTTCCCTTATTTTAACCGTTTCTACAAATTTTCTATTCTGTCTTCCTCTTTCTTTCTGACGTCGTCCATAGACCGCCCTAATTCTTCGATCATACCCTGAATTTGTTTCAGTTCTTTCTCCCACCTTTTATCTCTTAATTTTCAGATTTGCATATCACGCAGCTTTAATGTCTTGTGAAAGTTAAAAAAAAATTACATTAGAAAATAGGATTGATTATTATGCTCAAATATATTTTAGAGTGCAAGACTATATTATAAAAAATATTTATTTCTTAAATGGGCACGTAATTCAAAATGCGGAAGCATTGCCTTTCTAGAAGACCCTATTTTTTTGCATTAGTTTAGCATCTGCTCTCGCTCCTTGTTGGTTTACATATTTAATTTTGGGATTTGGGTGTCTAAAAATATATTTTTTCTTTCAATTATATTTTTGTTCAAATGGCTCAAGCTAAACATTTTTTTTACTTTACATTTTGGTCCAATATTTGCTAAATTTAATAAAAAATAGTTTTATCAATACATAATAGGGGTTTTTATGATATTTTTATTGTTCGTAAGCATTTGTTGACAAAAACTTGTGACCTTCCGCGAAGAAAGAGACCTAACGCCCGAAAAATCGATTTTTAATTTTTTACACTAATCGATAGGTTTTGAGTTGTTTTTACATTAACAAAATTCATAATTTTTTTAAGATAATTACTTTTTTTGTCATTCAGCTGCAATCATAGGTATAACTAGCGCCTACGAAAACCATCCCCACTACTTACCACTACCTTTCTGCCTAAAGGTGTACTGGTAAGTGTAGGAGATGCTTTTCGTAGACGCCTCCCCACTACTCGAATGCCTGCTTGCGGACTCGGCTATGATCGCCAGTCCTGTAAAATTCAGCTCCTGGGCTTTAGGTCCCTTTTGTCGTGGATGGTAACAAATATTTGGCTTTCAAAAATAAATGACACAACAAATATTTCTTAATACAGTGAATATAATCTTGAGTCTCCAAAAATTATGCAAAATAGACTTTATGCCCTGTAATATTCAATATTTAAAAAAACTGACGAAAGAAAAATGCACACGGAGAAAATCATTCGTGGAACGAGTAACCCAAAAGTTACATATAACGAGGACATAGAGGTATTATTGGAAAGTTTAACATTATTTTGGTAGAGCTTAAAACTATTTTGCGTGTTCACTGAAAAACTCATTTTAAAGTCTCCTATTGACCTTTTAAAGAAAACCAGAAGTTGACTAAAACGATCGGTGGATTGAGTGTAAATCGTAAGGGGAAACGGAGCTTGCAAGGGGCCCATGACCATGGCTGGTTAAATTCAAATACTCGAAAAAGCAAAAATAATTATCAGGTTTCGTAGCGCAGTAGTTACAGTGTTGAATTTTAGTCCTATGTGTCCGGCGTTCGAATCCTGGCCGATTCAATTAATCGTTCCTTCTTAGGGCAACTAAATCTTTTACATGAAGGCAATATAGTGGCATCGCACAAAAATAGTGATAACTAGTGCCAATAGTGGCGTGAGTCAAAGCCCTATAAGTTAAAAGTTTTTGAATTCTCGGATACAATGTATTAAAGAAAATTCCATAACCCTTCCAAACATATATCAAGAACGCCCGCTGGCAAGAGTCGGTGGCAGCAGTCTGGAGGTCCCTCAGCTGCGTGAGGGGAAGTTGGGTTGTAAGGGTAGTACAAGCAGGTAGACGGCGATCAATTTAGCACTATTCACCTGAAGACTCGACTGTACCCATTACGGACCCAAGTCTTAAACGTTCTCCGTAGATTTTTCATTTTCCAATTATCAAGTGAGGACCAGAACTTGCTAACAATAAAGTTTCCAGCAAGAAAAGGGGTATCAGGTATAAGAACCTATGCACAAGAAGCGTCATTCATAAATATCATAATAGGAGAAGTCACTAAACTGATTGGCAGAGTAATAACTCTATAATTGTTGTCCGGGCTCAACCTGTAGGACTCCTCTGCTTAAAGACGTACATTAACAGAAAACTTTGAAGCTTTTGACCGAGTGCTAAAAATAAGTTTTTTTTTTTTAAATAAAAAAATACGTATACATGTATTTGCCCGTGAGAACAATTTAGTGAACATGACTGTATAATAAATCATACCAATTCAGTAGATAATAGGCTACTCAAATTTCATATATTTGAGACTGTGCTTTGATTTCGGAGTAAAAAATCTCCAAGTCGTGTGACCGTTTTTAAGATTCAAATGTCATGTAAAATAATATACGTTACTGTACATTATTACTTTATTCTACTTTGTAATGGCATTCATACTCCATCAAATGTTATTAGAACTCATCAGAAAACACATTTTCTTCTAAGTAGTGTATCTATATGTATTATTGGACTAACATCCAAAATATTTTGAAATCAATGAATATCTTCTACTTCGTATTAGGAACTCTATTAATATTATTATATTATTATACGAGTACGGAAGGTTTTAATTTACATTTTAGGCTCCAAAGAAACTGTCTCTAGTAGTGATGGGTCGCGGAAATATTCGCGAGTTTTTAAAATTTGCATAACTAAATTACTTAATTCTATATAATAGTTAATTGTAATATTTTTATATCTGATTCAATGATTTTAATTTAGAGATTCTTTAGAACTCTATTCTTTATCGCATTTAATTTTAAGAGTCTCGATAAAGTGTGGGATCTTATTTATCGACACTCCTATGTGAATAAAATATGATTAAAAAATGCTTTAAATATTAATTTAATTATTCTTATATGTATTTCTACCTACTGCCTACGCTTAATTTGTAATTTTCTTCTCTATTATTCAATACGTAGGTATATAAATAATTTGGAATTTCTCCATGTCTGGAGAGAATAGGATGCCACTCAATGTTTTCAACTTTTATGACAAATCCTTTACTGAAACGAACTTGTACTTATGTGGTATCAAATTAAAGTATAAATTAAGAGCAATAAAAATATTATAACGCTACTGCCGGAGCTAAAAACCAATGATGATTTGAAACACGATAACTCGGTCGAAAATGTAGCTAGATATATTTTTTAAAAGGTTAGGAAGCTTATGAAAATCGGCGTCGAATTACCCCTATAGAATAAATCACGTAAGCTGTTTCAAAAGTACTTCAAGGTGTCTGGAATTTTGTCCATTGACTTCAATTGGTAGGAAAGTTGTAGCAACAATTTGAAACTTGTGCCACGCAGTCTTTGGAATCTTATGTTTAATTAAAGCCAATAAAACCTTAAAAATCATAACGGGTTCTCGAGATATGCTATATCCCGTGTGTGTCTGGATCGAGTTTCAGTTGTTGAGGTCGGCGTTCGTCGGCTTGCTGGCCAACAGCTGTGATAGCCAATTGAAACTCGACGCGGACACGCTTGGAAATATTTCGTCATATCTCGTTATTCAGTGAATATTTATTTTATTTTACTGGCTTGACTTTAATATAAGATTACAAAAATTGTCAGGGCTGCCACACAGTTACTTAAGTCACTTTTAGTCCTTTTTTTTAATTGCTTTTTAGTCACTTTTTTAAGAAACAGTCACTATAAGTCACGTTTTTAAAGGAAAAGGTCACTTTAGAGTTTTGAAACCCTTTAGAATCCATTTCACTCTCATAATTACTGATAATTACACTCTCCTTTGTATCGAGTTTGCTGTTACCGCTTGAGCTGTTATTGACTGCAGGACATTCGGTGCGGCTTACGCGGTGCTATAGCGCAAATTCTGATATTGAATTATTCTAGTTGACCGTAACATAGAGAATGTTTTCGAGGCTTGTGTGTTGTCTTACCCATTATCTAGTGAAATTGTGAACTTTAATAATTAATAGGAGTTACACATGGGTATGTGAAGTAAAAATAAACGTGTATTTGTACTAGTACTATTACAATTTACGAATAGGCTTCGCTTTCTAATAACCAGATGCGAAATATATTTCTGTCAATTTTAACAATGACTTTCGAATTGTTCGCATAGTTCTTACAGGTAAAAGTACTATTAGTTTTAAATATAAGTTTGGAAAATGTATTGACTAAATGCAATATCTTTTATCATTTAAAAACAAAAGTTAGGCTGTGTTTTTCTGGGAATCTCCTATAGTAATTTCTCTTGCTTCTTTTTTCGGAAAAAAATATCGCTGATTCATTGACGCACTCTTTTTCTAAGTAGGTATGTTGATGTATCGAAATACAATTGTATTAATGATCAAAGTATTTGATTAAAAAAATTGATTTACAGTTTAACCGTTTAACAGTTTAATATATCAAATCACAGTTCCCAACGCCTACGATTATATTGAAAGAGTGAATAGAACTTCAATAGAAATTCTAAAAATTAATATCTCTTTCTATAAATATGTACGTACATATTATACATAGAGTTTTTTTGTCAAATAAAATAAATTTAAAAAGAAGTGGACAAATTATCTACGAAAAAAAGAAGGAAATATCTCCATCTGAAACTTGCTCAAATACTTTAAAAAAATAAGTTTCAATGAAGCTGAAGATTGAAATAATTTTTGAATTGCTTAAACATTTCTGTATTACAAAAATCTTGTAAACCTGCAAATTTTTCTCTGCACCCAATTTAATTTTCTCGTCTTGGATTACCTACTTATTTATGTGTATTAAAGTTATAATTTTGTACTGAAAATAAAAATACTTGGATAGTTTGATTTTTTTAGGCATCCTGGTGTGGTAAAACGCATTGGGGAAGAATTGCAGTTTATCGTCTTTGTGGCTTCGAAAAGATGGTGGACAAGGCTATACGGTAAACGATTGGGCAATCACATTGGGCGACCACGAAGCTTCCTGCTCTGTATGCGGTGGTTAAAGAATTATCGTTGATGATTTCATTTTCCATTGGCAGTGCTACAAGTTACATAATTCTGGATAAGTTGAACAAAGCTGTGGACCACGCTAATTTATCTACATCTCATCTTCTGATGTTAGGTGGCGACGACCCAGATGTAAATAAAGAAGTTTTCAGGAAGATGAACAGCCAACTAATTCAAATCAGGAAGAAATGTTTAATTGACCTTGGCGCTTGCAACATACACGTTTGTTATAATGCGTTTCTTAGTGGAATGGATAGGCTAGGAGAGAAAGCATCTTCTTTGCTTTTTTTGTTGCATGATTTTTTTTTCACGACTGGCCTACTAGATGGGAAGATTTTTTGAAGCATTTTAGAGAAATTTTATGTTCCGCTACTACGTTTCATCGAGCACGCATCTTCGCGTTGGCTTACAAATCAAGGGGCTGCAGAAAGAAGTCACATTATTTGGGAAGCTACGCTTGAATATTTTCTTAAATTTCATCCAAACAAGCAGGGTCAGAACTTGCATGAGAAGGAGTTCTATCTACGGATTGTAAAGCTGTTAAAGAAGCCAACGATGAATGATGAAATGATGTTGTGTCAAGCTCCAAAGTACTGACGGATGTTACAAAGATGTTTCAAAAAGAGGAGCCTCTTATTCACCTGCTGCATTCACAGCTGACGAATGTAGTGACAATCTTGCCTTATGAAAAAGTATTGGATAGCAGTAATCTTCTCGAACCGAAAAATGTTGTTCTCCCGCAGGACTGCTTGGATGAATTGTCAACGGTGGTGGAATTAAAAAAGACTTTTTTTTTAAATGTTCGTCACATAGCATGCTAATCATCGCCGTGTGCAAGCACATTTGAAACAAATCCTCCCTGAAATCTTTCACAATTCCTCGAGACCTATAGTACCCTCACCCTAGTAAGGGGGTGAAATTTTTCAGCTCTGGTGCCATTATGGTAGCCGCTAAAGTTCTGCCCTGAACGGTATAAACTGGTGTGCTCAAGGACGAGTTGAAACTTCTGCAGGGTGAAAAAATCGTGGACATTGCAGGTGAGAGAATCGAAGAATATTGGGCTTTTATATTTGATTTGAAAAATCTTATGGGAGCAAAGAAGTACCCGAATGGGAGTAAAGTTGTGAGTGGCTTCCTTACTTTGTCTCATGACTCATGACTGCTTTCCCGCGGAAAGCAGGCACCTTCGAGGAGATGATCGCGATTTCAGGCCAAGGAGGAACATTGACATACGGGTTCCTCCTAAGCTGCGAGAGCTTTGGTCGATTCAAATCGAAGGCTAAAACCGACGATGGATAAAAAGTCCTTGTCGAAGGAGGAAACTTTTGCTTTCGCCAGATCACCAGGACTTATTTCAGGTACAGGGGGTTTTATTTTCGCATGCCAGGACGGTCACATTTCCATCTCAGTATACCTTTACCGCACTTTATGTCAACAAGTTCCAAGCGATAGGTCCAGAGCGTATCATGCACACGCTGTGTACCTAGAACACATACTATCCAGGTGTCCCACTTACGCGGGAACGAAGTATCTATACAGAAATAATGCAACCCTGAGTGTGCTTTATTACCATCTTTGTCGTTTTTACGGTGTTGTCGCGACCCTGCCCTTCCGAACGCTCCAAGGGAGATAGAGTCAATTATCCAAAACTAGAAGTGCCAAATTTTCGTAACTTTAAAGTCATACCTGCGTGCCAAAAATATGCCAAGGCACTTGCGAGATGAATGCAGGAAGCTGTCATCCCTGGGTCGCTTCGTGTCCTCAAGACACACAAGGGTTTCACTGGCCTGACATTGTGATTTCATCGTGCCCTGTGGCCACCCATCTCGCGGTCGTGAGACGTAGCCATAGGTGTGATTTACCGCGGTTTTACTGGGAACTGGTGTAATTTTTAGATGGCAGTTGCTTCCAGTGGGACCCTGGGGTGGCTGCTTAACCCTTTTTTTAAATTATATTAGTTAAAATTAGGTTTGACAACCACCGCACAGTCCCCCTGGGACCAACTGCCATTCATGAAAATGACACTGGGTCTCTGAATCCATCTCCTCAGTGCCTTGCCATGTTTCTGGTACGCGAGTTTGGCTTCGAGATCGCGAACTAACGATAGCTTCGTTCCTCCGAGAGCACCGATCACAAGGACAATAATTTTTACCCAATATTCTGGGTATAGTCGCCGCAGCCTTCTTCTAAGCACTCGATACTTCTCCTTCTTCTCCTGGGCTGTGATGTTGTAGTCGGCCGGAGGCGAGAATTCGATGACGAATATAGTTCGTTTCTAGAAGTCCTGTAGAATGACCTCAGGCCTCGAGAGGGTGGAGGAGAGGGAGAGAGATTTTCTTTGTAGGAGGGGAAATCTGGCATTAGACATCCAGCTGAAGGCTGGGTAGTGTCGGATCCTTACCGAATAAAAAATTTCAGGCTTATTTCTTCACCGTGGAGGGTGAACGCCGTGCTGCCAGGCTTTGGGAGACTGTCGCCTTGTGTCCCTCATGACTGCACCTCCAGCATTTTTTGCTCCGGTCTTCTCCAGTGCTGATGGTTTCACCAGGCATTTTACGCATCCCACCTTCAGTCTGGTCCCTTTCTCCAGTCTTGCGGTGGGCACATCGTCAATTCTGAATCCACCCCTGTTGCACCTCTGGGTGATATTTATCTTAGGGGAACTGCCTATGCGCTGCCCTAGAAAGGTCTATAGTGCTTTATTTACCTCACTACCTCTTTCGTTTCTGTGAGGTCGCAAAACATTAGTTGGGCTCTTTGAACGAGGTGTCTAACGCCACGTTTTTCTTCCAAGACTCTCTTCAGCGCATCGCCGAAGCTGGCTCTCTCCTCCGGTTTAGCTCTTACCTCGAGGAGAACTTCCCCTGCATTGGTATGTCTGAAGCTCTGGACAGGAACTCCAAGTTCTTCGAGCTTGATAGACATTTGCATATCTTTTTAGATGCTCGCATACGTCTGTCCTGGGGAGGACTTGACGATGAGAGCCTCGCCGTGAGTCATCCTTTTTTTGCTTCTTCCGCCACCACTCGGTTTGACGGTTTGATCAACTTTCAGTTACTTCCTTTTTCTTAGGCTTTCAATCTCAGTAAAGCCGCCTGGATTTTTTGCCTGAGGTTGCTTCTGAGGAGCACCCATAGAAGCCTTCTCCAGAGGTTTGGGAGTTACTTCTTGTACCCTGATATTTAGATTCTGCAAGTGGAGGTCCTCAATCTCACGCTGCATCTTCTCCTGGACCTCGGCTTTAGAGGTTTCACCGATTTGCTTTACTCAGCTTGCGAGATCCGTCAGGTGTATTAGCTCAATTTCATACGCCAGATGACTACAGATTTTGCATATCTCCTTTTTTTGGCTTCCACGCTAACCTCAGTAATTTCTTCATTTTGATAACTTCGTGGTTCACTCGCTCCGTGAATTTCAGGCAAGCTTCTGCTCTTTCCTGCGTCGTGGGGCTTTTCAATTCAGGAGTGATGCCTCACATCTCCCTCATGGCCCTGTATGTCTCCTCACGTAGCGAAAAGGTCCTAGTTCTTGGTGGCGTCCTCATAGAAGAGTCCACTTCCGTCAGAACTTCCTGTTCCTCAACCGATAAATTGTGCGATTGCCTCCCAAAAACAAAAAATTCGTGGGGCTGCCGTCGACCATCGGGGCTTGCATACGATCGGAATTGACGGTAAGATCTTTCCTCACTTGTGGTATATTGTTTTTATCAATACTCTCCATGGCTGGTTTAAATTTGAATTTGGGGTTCCTTTCCCTAGGTGTTCCTCTTAGTCCCTCTAGTCTACGTTCTTTGTATGTCTGTCTTGGAAGGCCCTACCAGTAGCTAAGCTACCTCCAGCATAGCCGCCGAAGTTATTAGAGGAGAGATCAAGCCCTACTCTTGTCCTATCCCTTGTTTCTTTGTATATCTAAAGTACCATTTCTATTAACCATTCCTTTATTACCTCCCACCATTTTTTCCTATTTATCGATGGAAATGCGGCCTTTAAATCCATGAAAACCCCGCATACTTTTCTTCCTTTTCGTCTCGTTTCTTTCCCTATAACATTCTGTAGTATATATATATATATATGTGTGTGTATATATATGTGTGTGTGTGTGTGTGTGTGTGTTGTCTATAGTGCGCCTGCTCTTCCTAAATCCTACTTGGCTTTCAGGTAGTATCCCCTTATTTTCAACTTCCTTCTTTAACATTTCCCTCAAGACCATAGAATTTACCTTGTACACTATATTCAAAAGAGTCATCCCCATATAATTTTCTTCCTTCCTTTTCTCATTTTTCTTGTATAAATGTGTTATCAATCCTTCTTTTAATTCCTTCGGAAATCCCTCCCCGATCCACACGCTTTTCACCACCTTTCTCAGTTTCCTTCTCGCTTCTCCGCTGCTGTAAAACCATGCTTTATTACTTAGACCATCACGTCACCCTGCCATTCTTTCCTTTAACCTATTGAATTGCACATCTATCTTTCCGTTAATCCTACAATATCACATGTTTCAATGTAATTCTATAACCCTCTATCCTTTTTCCTTATTCTCGTTACATTAAAAAAAACCACATCAATCTCGTTTTCTCTTTTTTGTACCCCTCTTGAGAAACTCCTTTACCTTATGCTTTTATTCCTCTGCTCCACGTTTAGACAAACTATTGTAAATATATTTTTTCTGTCCCATCTCTTCCTTCTTTTAAACTCTCTTTCCACTCCACTGTCGCTATATCAGGGGGGAATCGTATGACATATACTAAGTATCACATGGCTTTAAAATACTGGAGTTGATTTATTTATTGCCGAGTACAATAGAATCATAGAATAAGCTGCATACCTCATTAACATTCTCACAATTTTGCAAGGTGCGCGAAATGAGTGTCATACAACAGAATGTGGAGTTCATTCCAGTTGCATAGATTTAATGAATAAACGGTTTCCTTCAATGTTCTTCCGAAGACTACTAGATTTTAATGTTTTATATAAGTCAAGAGTAGGATGATGTGCAATTAAGGGGGTATTTCTATTTGACCAGGCCAAAAAATCGATTTTTTTTCGATAGTATATAGTATGTGGAATTTGTACGCAAAGGGATTTGTTTGGTTTGGACGCTGTGGAGGGCAGGCAGGCAGGTCATAAATATGTATAATAAGAGTCATTGTTCGTCTCAAATAGGGTTTTCCTTTCTCATTTCAAATATACTTCAATCTCGAGCGCTCACTTATCCAATATGGCTGGCTGTGGTCGAGTTGCTTCCTATTGGTTAACTTTTTTTTAGCTGCGTTTTTCTCAAAACACGTTTTTTTTAATGTCTGACATGATTTCGTCAAAAACACTGGACCGATTAAGCTCACATTTTTATGATATATTGAGCAGATGCTTAACGATAGCTCGAACTAAAATAAATAAAAAATAATGATTTTTGAATTTTTAGCAAGTCAAAAACTACCCTAAAGAAGTCAAAATTGGCAATAAAAATTTCAAATGGGCGCTATTTTGTCAATTTTCAATTTTTTTAATTTGTTTTAGTCCCGGCTATAGCCGCACTCGTATGTTTTAAGAATCTCTTCCAGTTTTTTGCTTCAGATTACCTGGAGCAGCTTAATAATGTCTGCCAAGTGAGGGTGTCGTTTCTGGGACACGTGTTTTGAAATGCTACAGCGCCCCCTATTATTTATTTTTTAATTGGTAGCTATGTATTTTTTTAGTTTAAGAGCTGCTTAAAAAAATAAAAAATCTTTCACTCAAAAATATCAACAATTGTATTTTTTATGAATTTTTGAAAAACGCCTGAAAAATGCTCGGTCAAATACAAATACCCCTTAATGAGTTTAAGAGTTCTTCAAATAATTCTGGAGTTAGCCCTGGTGGTATAAGGGCAAAGGATATATAATTTACACGCATTTTTAATCAAACAGTATTCATTACGAGAACTGCTCTAGATATTTAGGAGACATTTATAGTTATTCAAAGATAATTCTATATTAACAGCTATGAAAGCAATACATATATTCTCTTTATACCAATCATTTCCAAATACACAGCATAGATTGGCCTCAGTCTGATGAAAAACATCATATTGAAAATATAAAATGATTTAACTAATAAATTAAGCTTTGTATTAACACCTCTCGGGGTTTGCTGGTAGACATTTAGCTTGTTGATTTTACCCAGACCGTGACTGGTTATAGATCTGTTCTTGTGAATTATTCGATGATTCTCTGATCCCATGGCTAATCGTTCACCCAAGGTTTTCCGAAGTTCATTGTGCTGCCGCTGCTAAATAATAGTCCGATCTGATGATAATTTGATGTTGGGAGTTAGTTTTCGAGCAAACATATCGTTTCCCTGACTGATAAACGACCGAAGCCTTTGTGCCGCTCCTTGTTGCGACTGGAAGGCGAGTTTGACAGGTGGAGTTATTTCCTTACAATTTTTCCGAAGGTGAAAGTAACTTATGTTACTCATACTAGCAGTGGCGTTAATTAAATTAAGCTATTCTTTAATTTATGACGCGCCCGTATTCAAAAGTTCATATTCTTGGACCTCTACTGCTTCGGGGAAATTAAATAATAATAGCTTCATCTTACCTGTTTCATGTTAATAGACTTGTGTCATGCACGAGTCAATGCAAGTTTCCGTAATAAGTGGTGCCAGTAGTGATAGATTGTAAGGTTTTCGCAATCATGTCAACCCGTTCCTCAGTGCTTTCAACATGTGTTTCAACATCCTGGAGCTTGAGACTCATATCATCAGCTATTAAAGTCAGACTGTTAACTGCTACTTGGAGAAGGCTATAATCCTGCTTCATTCCGACACGGTGCGGGAGATGCAGACCTGGATGTACAGCATTGGTTAAAAGTGCAATCCGCATTTTGTCATTGTTTACTTGCACAGTTTGTATACTTACTTTCATTATAATTCCCTCTAAATGCTCTACCTGTGCGGGCTCAATTTTTCTTTTCATTAAGTCAACCTTTGATCTTAACTCTTCGTCTTGTAGCATCTGCCCCTCATGTTTCCCGCCATCCCCTTCCATAATAAACTCCCCTACCCTTCCTTTTTTTCAACTCCTTTTTCTGTTTTCCTAACACCTCTATTTTCTGATCGTTCTGCACTTTCCCTTCTTTCATATTTCCTAATTAATTTTCTATCATTATAGTTATTTCCGTCATTCTCTTTTATTTCGCATTTGTAATCCCTTTTCTTTAAATCTTCTTTAAATAATCCCACCCCTTAATTTGCTCTTATCCTTTGTCTTTCTATGTCTTCCATGTTCTTTTTCCTTCTTTTGTTTCCTTTATTTTCTCTCCTTAATCTCATTGATTAGTAACGTCAAAACCGCGCCCCCATTTCCTTTTCCTGAACGTTCTCCTCTCCCTTTTTTAGACTATTCTCTTTTTTCCTCTGTATCTGATTGTTCCCTCCCCCGGCATCTTGACCCTTTCGTTCCTCTACCCCCTGATTTTCTAATTTTTCATGAACTCCCCCTCCCTTAACATTTTTATCCCCTCTATATTTCTCCTGGTTCTTGTCCATCGGAGACCTAAGCATCATGCTGCTTAGTTAAATTTGCTAACGTTTGCTTTTAATTGACCAACATTTCGATTTCTTCCATTTATTTTTATAATGCTTGCACATGAATTCAAATGGATTACAGACAAAAGTCACTTTAGAAATATGCAAAATAATTACAAAATCTCAATCTGCTGTTTATAACATTAAAGCTGTTAATAACAAATTATTCATGTATTATAAACTCTCAGTATTTTCCGAATCTGCATTTATGGATTACATAATAATATCACACAAACTGGACAATTTATGCGTTATTAATGCATCGGAAACTTAAAAATTTGACTATTTGCAAAGTTTATACTTGAATAAAAAAATTTATCAAATTTTTTTAAAAATTGATTTTCATAGATCTCTCCAGAATTTATTAAGCTTCCTTTAAAAAAAACTTTAAAATAGTTGAAAATATAAGTCGGAATATTATTTTGAACATTTTTTCATCCAAAGTGCACACTAGGTTTGTCCAAAAGTGCATTGCAAAATTTTTAAACTCCAGAGGGCAAGACACCCCCCAAAAGTTTCCAATTCCAGAGAAAGAAAATCCGTATTTTTTTTTCTTCAAAACTCCAATAATAACACGTCACAGGGGACTTGAAAATCGCATATATTTAACATAGGAAAATTGTGGATTTTCGTAAAATTGGACTGATAACTTAGGATTTGATTGAAAGTTGCAAAATTTGTCAGGGATTGAAGAGGAGTGTCAACGGAATAAAACCATATCAATAACTTTCATGTGTACCCACCCCCCTTACCCTAAATTTTATTTCTGGGTCATATTTAGGTCGTTGTGGGGGAGGGGGTGAAAGTTATTTATTATTATTATTATATCATTAAGCCGTTTCCCTTTCGGGGTAGGCGTGAATTGTTCGGTTGGAAAGTAGTGATGTCGGGGACGTCCGTTAGCATGTTCGCTATCATTCCCCAAATTTTTAAGGCAAAATCTTTATTATTGTAGGAAAAAAGCTGGGGGAACCTACCACTGCTAAAACTTATAATTTTCTGAGTATCACATGCCCTTAATTGACGTTTATTGCTCTGCTTCATTGAGCGATTTTGTATTTCCATTAGAAATTTCTCAAGCATCACACTTATCAATGTCAATGGCACCGCAACTCCAGACTAGAAAGTAGTCAAAGATTGCAAGATATGAAAACGATAAGCTAGAAAGTGAGAGTTAGTTAATTTAAAAATTATATTTTCCAGAAATTTAATTATTATTTATCCTAAATAAATAAAATAAATATGAACTCATGAAGTCAAATTTACAGGTAACCTTATCTAAACTGAAATGAGTTTTTAGTTTTAAAATTCCCATCAGGATTCTGAATGAAGTCCAACTAAAAATAACAGGTATGAGTCAAATCATTACTAAGGTACCAAGTCCAAATAGGAAAAAAATACAAGAGAGGATTTTTATTAATTTCTCTTACTTAGAACAATTAATAATTTGATAAAAAAGTTGCATTTCTTCTTCTGGGGGAAATTAACCTTCAATATACCTTAATTGACATTTCAGTTTTGATAGATAAAATATTGTCATCTGATAATAGAAACAAAAATTGTGATTAAATACCCATTCAGTGTCAGCGTGAATTGTGACGGTATTACACTATAGGGATATCTCGTGTTTCATATGTTAATTATATGAAACTTGAATCTTATACAAGATTATCAATGCAAACATATATTTCATTGCATTTAGTATTGATATGGGATGGATTCTTGTAAAGTATATTTTAAATCCTTCTTAATTATTCAGCACGAGTTGGTAATCAATGTCAATGGCAATGTTTCAATCCTTGTAGCTACTAAAGGTAAACCACTATGTAGGCAAGTCTACATGATTTTATGGAGTTGATGTTCCGAGTGAAAGAAGATGATCGAGCTAATTGGCAGGGCGATCACGTGACTAATCTCGTGAATTGAAGCGAGTAGGTCTATAATATCACGGGTAGGTATAATGCATACCAGAGTCACACTTTGCTAAACATGAATTGCGAAACATGTAATTTAATAATTTCATTTTCCATATTTATGCTGATGAAAATCGATTTTCTCCGGGCAAAAGAGAAAGGAAATTGAAAGCTCGAACTAATTTCAAATCAGCAAAGGTCGAATATATAAAGCTAATTTGGATTTATATGAGATATTTCATTGTTTATGACATATAGTATTTATACCCTAATTAAATTCATGCAAAATTTGAATTCCTGTAGACGAGACTGGTACATATTGGATACGAGTACAAACTGGATAATGTGATTTTTTTCCTAAGGGAAAACTTTTTTCATGTGAACCTCCCAGAGGGACGCCACGAACACAAACACCTGCAGGCCCCCCCTCCCCTTTCGTCAAAATGTTTTCTTCTATTTCATTTCTTAGCTCAAAATACTCTAAAAACAGGGGAAATAGGGTGATTTTTCACGAAAATAGCAAAATAGTAAAGGAATAAATTCTTTTAATAGTATATTATGCGCCGAGGTGCATAATTAGTGTCTTTACGCGATGCAGGACGCGCCAAGGTGCATAATTAGGGTCATTACGCGACGAGTGGCAACGCTCGCAGAACGATCGAATCCAAGGCAAGATAAGTCCTGTGAGCATTGTAAGCAAGTCGCGTGAAGACACGAATTGTGCACATTGGCGCATAATATACTATTATGCAACTCCGGTGCATTAACGCGTTTTTATGCGACAGCGTAGAGTATCGTAATGTTGTACATTACGATACAGCGGAGTTTAATGTGAAGAGTGATCGTCCGCTGTATCGTAATGTACAGCATTCCGATACTCCACACCGTCGCATAAAAACGCGTTTATGCACCGGAGTGACATGAATAAAATTAATTTATAGGCACCATATTGAATTCAATATGAAACGCCTAAGATTTCAAGTAGAAATATATTGCTTTTTTAATAAGATAGTTGAATTTTCAAACAAAAAAGAAAAGTTAATTTTGTACCAGCAGAGATATATTTTCAACGAAAGAGTTGAGATTTCAAGTTGAAAGGTTTTAAAAGACAGTTAACTTTTAAACCCGAAAATATGAATTTTCAAGCAAGAAAGGTGACTTTTCAATCTACAAAGAGAATCACAGAAATAATTTAAGTCCCCCACTACTTTTTGCTAATTTTTTATGGACTACATATTTTTTTGAATGAGAGATGCCGCAATGTGACTTAACGCAGTGTGGCTTACCGCAAATGTGACTTGCCACAGTGTGACTTGCCGAGGTTTAGCATGATCCAATAAGAACAATTTTCAACAATAAAATGTTTTTTTGCAAAAAATAATTTAATATTCAAGAAAATAGTCAAATTTGAAGAAAAAAATAATTATAAACCCAGCAGTGGCATTTACAACGAAAAAGTTGAAGTTTCAAACAAAATAGACGTATTTTCAAGCAAATGGTCGAATTTTTAAACAAAGTAAATAATTTTCAATGAAACAGTTAATTTTTTGACCGAAATTATAAATCTTTAAAAACAAATGAATTTCTAACAAAGAATTTCAACGAAGCAGTTGAATTTTGAACCAAAATAGGTCCAATTCCTATAAAAGAAAATTAATTTTCAAAGAAAACAGACAAATTTTCAACAAAAGACTTGAATTTTCTGCCAGGAAAGGCTTTGCAGTCAAGAAAGGCAAAAAAATTCAACTAAATTTTTGAGTTTTCAAATCATAAAGGCGAATTCTCTAGAAAACAGTTGAATTTTTAACCTAAAAATATGAACCTTGAACCAAAAACTTTATTCTGAACAAAATAGTTAAATTGTCAACCAAATACTTGAATTTTCGTTCAATTTTTTGAATTTCTAAGCCGAAAGAAATTTTGTTTACAAAACAGATGAATTTTCAACCAAAAAGGATGAATTTTTAACAAAATTGTTGAATTATCTACAAAATAGTTGAATTCTCAACAAAAAGTTCATTTTGAACCAAGTATTTAAATTGCGAAAAAAATTTGAATTTGCTGACAAACTGTTGAACTTTCCATCCAAAAAGCCGAGTTTTTCCACAAACAGTCGAATTTTCCATTTTAACCCGAAAATATGGCCCTATTAAAGACGAATGTTCCACAAAACAGTAGAATTTTTCAGCCAAAAAGACGGAACTAGTTCAATTTTCAACCTGACAATATGAATTTTTAACAAGAAAGTTAATTTTTTATCAAATAGTTTAGTTTTAAACTAAAAACTATCAATTTTTAACCAAAAATGTAATAGTTCAATTGACAGTTGAAAAACTTGATTTGCAACAACAAAAAAACGAATTTTCGAACAAAATACATGAACTTTTAATCAAAGTTACATTTTCAAACAAGGACATTAATTTTCTACCAGAAAAGGCTATTTTACAACAAAATACATAAATTTCCAACCAAATTGTTGAATCTTCAATTAAAATGGATACATTTTCGACCAGTAATGGAACAGTTAAATTTTCAGTTAAAAAAAAATATTTTTAAACAAAAAATGATCATTATATAACCAGAAAAAGCAAACGAGTTTTCAACAAAATAGTTAAATCTGCAATTAAATAGTAAACTTTTTAACTGTAAGAGATGAAGTCTGAAACAAAAATCTAATGGTGTACTCTTCAATTAAAAAGAAGGAACTTTAAGAAAAAAAGCTGGATTTTCTTATTGGGTTCTATTAAATCAGTTTACATTTAAGCGAAAGAATCGAGTAAAGAGGAGAATAAAGGAAAGTGTGTGATGTCTATATTTAGATGCTTTACTTGTAAAATAAAATCGCTAAAGTTCGAGCCAAAAGACGAGGTCCCTCAGTTTTTTTTATTGCAACTCGTTCAAGAACAAAAATCTGAATTGCACGTGGGTGGCACAGCGGGACAAGTGGTAGAAAAAAATAACTTTTTCGATGACAATAGTAACTCCAGAAGCAAGTCGACATTTCTGAATGGATGTGGCAACAGAGTTGCTATTGTCATCGAAAGGGTACTTTTGCTACCACTTGTCCCGCTGTGCCGCCCACATGCCAGGACTGATTACTGTCAGAAATATTCAAAATGATATTTCTTGCGTAACCATGATTTTATCATAAATTTAATTATTGCACTGCACTCGCATCACAAAAGTGCACATTTGGAGCCATTAAAGAGCTTCCTATCTTCGTTCATTCTCAAGATAAAGTATTTGTAAGTAAATCCTCGTGAAAAGTAAGTTATTGAATATTTCAGAATTTGACAAATGTATTGCATTAAAGAATGTTGAAAGAATGTCTGTGAATTTTTTCGGATTTTCCCTAACGTCGACCGCTTTCTGGAAACAGTTAAAAGGTGGCGCTTAAAAAAGGAAGCCGAAAACCCCTGTTTTTGGGATATTTTGCCCTCTAGTTATTGATGAACATTTTTTAGGATAAAAGTAACCATATTTAATTTTCATTTTTTTAAGCATTTTGAACGGCCCTCAATAGAAATAATATTAATATACAATAATTATTTTGAACAAGAAATATAATTAAATTATTTCTCGTAAAAATTATTGAAGTTCGTTAATCTTATTCTACTGACTCACTAAGAAATCTTGGTATGTAAGTAAATGACATTTATTGATTCGATAAACGTGATTCATTTCCATTGAGATTTATACGCTTATAAATGGAGACAGAGGTCACGAGAACTTTTATTCCACCTGTGAGAAAAATATGCAACTGGGGCCCATTAGCTTAAGATTTTTTGTTGGCGTAAAATATTTTCCTTTTACTGTTATTATTTTCCTATTTCACCTTGTGACATACAAACTACACACTATAACCTGATACTCGGCCATTCACGGGAGCAATATGGTCTATCTCGTGCTGCTATTCGGCACGTGCAGGAAGGTGCGGAATCACGTGCTGCACGTGAGTCCTTCCAACTCAGAGGAATAAAATTATTATATATTTCTTACTCCACCACATCGAACACCTTTCCGCTAACAGATGCAGATCAAACGCAATCCCGTATTTCAAAATTTCCGCTCACGTGAGGACCATTCTTTTTATTATCGGGAAACCCTTAGTGACCACTAGTTTAATTTATTTTTTATTTGAATTTAAATCGATTGAATTTAATTTATATCGAATTTATAACCTCTGGACGTCTGAATCTACTTCAGAGGCAATTAAGCCATTAAAGTGAAAGTAACTTGAAATGCAGCCAAGACAATGATCGATGAATTGAAATTTTTAAAAAATAATAATAATAACAAAAAGTTCGTCTGCTTTGGGCGAATGAAGGGTTCATTAGCAGTGCTGCAAATTTAGAACAAAAACATCTTCACTACCTAAGAATATTTTCCCAATCTGAAACTCATGCTATTAAGTGAAAAATGAACAATTTCAATTAACAAATCGACTAAAATCTTTTTTTGACCTATGATGTAATTCGATTGAACTATATTGAAAATTTTCCGTTCCTAGTTAATCTAGTTTTAAAAATTATTGTGGAATTGGAGATCGTGTTCTAGCATATTGATGAATGTCTTTTTCCATATAAGAAGAACACAACGAACAAATGAAATAATTCTTGGGTGCGAAATTCGCACGCGATATACATTCGAATTGATCGTCGGCGGTAGTTAACGAGACCAAATTAATGCTGTTTGTGTAATGTCTGATAGCTCAATAAAGGACGTCCGTTCACGGTGTCATTGACCAAAGCCGACATCTCGCCTAGACTCAGCAGAAACTTGTCACGTATGCTGTGAGAGTGTTCTTTTTCTTACAGAATAGATTAAATTTATGAAGAGATAATCGATTCGATGTCCACATATGGATTATTAACCTTCAGTGTACCAATTACAGATAGATGTTTATTTCTCATTATTGTGTTCCTATTCCTACCAATCAATGAGAACTTGGCACGGATCATGCAGGGCCTTGGTTCACACCACCAGTGGGATAAAACTTTTATATCTAGTCACCTCATGTTCGCATAATTCCAATGCTATTCATAACATGAAAAACATGTACAATGTGCAAAAAATTTCTATCATGATCTACATGCATGACATTCATACATGCCTAACATTCACAACATGCCTAACATTCACAACATGCACACAATGCAAAACACGCACAACATGCAAAAGATTCACAACATGCACATCATTTAGAAGAATCAAAACATTCACAATGTGCAGCAGTTAGTACTAACGTGCATTTGAGACTTTTAAATTGGGCCTGAATTCACTTTTCTATGGAGAACAATAAAACTAGAGCGTGAAGTTTTAAAAGATTTGCTTGTGCAATAGGACGTTCGTTTAATTAATGCATGCATAACCATAAATGAATTAAAAGTTCCGCAACACTTTTGGTATATCATCACGTTTTGAAGACTTTTATACCATGGAAATTATTGAGATTACCATCACGATAAGGAAGTGTTCTACTTTCGCAAGGAGCAGACAGGACTGAAATTACCCCTAAAGTTCAGACCTGCAGACACAACAAGAAAGACAGAGAAGGCGATAAAAGGGTGTGGAGTAATTGTTTAGAATGAAGACAGTGAACGTCCCGATGAGGAAGTAAAGACCGAGGAAAAGTCGAGTGAGAATGAAAGATAGAAAAGAGACTAATCACGGCTTTTGAGAAATAATGAACGTTGCAAAAGAAAATCGAATCCATTAAACTTTCCATTAAAGTACTTTGTCCCTTATAAGAAGTATCATATTTCCTCTATCTTGTTGACTCAATGAGCAATCATGTTCTGGCTACTCTGAATAATTAACGATCGAAATGAAAGTGCGAAATACGAAACTAATGTAGGAAGTGATTAAGAGTTAGTTGTTCTACAAGGTTATGATCAGTGCATTAATACAAATAGATGGGATTAGTTACACAATTGCAAATAATAATTTTTAAAGTCAGCAAAACACATTTAAGCAATTTGATAGTTGTGATTAATTAATCAAATTATTTTAATTGCTTCCAAAGGTCAAACATGAATCCTGTACATCAAACGATTCAAGTGTAATATTTTCTTTTTTTCAGACATGCTGAGAATAAATGGGCTAAAAATCTCGGAAAACACGAAAGGTGCAGTGAATTCTCACATTGCCGGTTGCGTTGTGCAAGGCTCAGCCATGAACTTTAAGTCAATGAGAGTGAATGACTTAGAGTTTAGAATATCCGGAGATCTGTGCAGAGGATTAATGATTTCAACATTAATGAAACATTATACTAAAATCTTTAATTTTATAAATAGATTTTGATAGCCCTCTCACTTTATAAATTATTGCATAAAGTGTAAGGAATAGAAAAATTTGATTTTTATGACAGAAAATTGAACATAATCACAGCCAAAAGTTTTTTTGAGGGTGATAAAGGTGTTCCAAGCCTAATACTATAAGAATTCAAAAATAAAGTCTGCAATACATTTTTGAATTCGAATTGAAAGCACAGACACTCACCTGGCATGAGACGTTGCTGTGGATATCCTGACACTTGTGTTCCAAGGACTGAAATGACCGCGAATAATTGAATTATTAAAATCTTCATTTTGCACTCCTATTCTTTATTATCCCGATAAGCCAAAAAAATTTAAACTGAACGCCCGACCGTCAAAACCCGGGAAAATTCACGAACGCGAAACTTCGAAATTTCACGCGAAATTGCCCGTAGGAAAAATAATTTTTCTTAAGATTCGGCCACAAAACCATTCACGAAGGGTGAATGTAACTATGAACAAATATGGACAGAGTTCTTTACGCTGTCAGACTGTGCAGCAGTCTGGAGGGCTGCCAGATGCTTTCACTGGTTTTATACGCGAGCAGGAAAGCGCCTCTTCCGAAGTAGAAGGGGATTTGTATACACTCTGTATACGATTATGGAGTTCCCAAGGAAGATCCTGGATGGAATTACCCTTTGAGACTGAATGATACTTTTAAAGAATGATTTTTTTTTTCCGCAAATTTCAGGACATTTTTATTTGTTTGCAAGATAATTTCTTGTGAATAGGTAAACAGTATCCTTTATGGGCATCACACTTACATTGGAGTAACTGATTAACTTAGACAATGATCGATTAATTTGGTTTTAATATCTCATACATCAATATATTTTTCAAGTTAGATTTCGCTAAAACATAGCCGGTTCCAATGACAATTTTCTTAATTATATTAGATTACTATCACATAGGATAGTTAGAAGTAGCACAATAAAAGGTACAATGTAAAGCTTAAACACATTAAAAACAATACTTTTATATGATGGATTAAAATAATTTAATCAAACATATGAACAACACATTGTATACATCAGAAAAATTAGAATAATAACACTTTTTAAGTCTTGAAAGTGTCCTTGAAACTTACAAATTTGCAAATATCAAAGAATCAATTAATTATTACAAACTTATTGGATTTAAAAGCTTAACATTGTTAAAAGGCTAATTAATAAATCTATTAAATTTATAAGGAATCTTTATTGAAAGGAATTCTAAGATCTTTAAATTTAAAGGAACATTATCAATTTAAAGCCTTTAAATTTAAAAAAGGGAAGCTAGTAATAATTTGAAGCAAATAAAATTTTTTTAATACTTATTAATTTGAAATGTTCCGAATTGAAAGACCTTCTTATGATTGAGTAATTAAAGTATTTCCGTTTGAAAGCATCCAAACTTGAATAATTTAAATAAATTTAGTAAATTATTATTGCAATTCAGTACAATTGCCTCCATCCGAGTATAACTGAGACAAGCGCTGCTTAACTAAGTTGGTCGACCTTTAAAAATGTCATTCCCAAGCGGACATTTTTACAATATTTGGAATCTTCCGATGTCTTATGAAATATTTTGGGTTATATAATGTGTAAAAATTTGTAATTGTCTGGAAATTCCTAAAGTACTTAATACATCTTTTATAACAATATTAATATTAAAGTTATAAAATTGGTCAACCATTTAAATCTAAGCTTCTGAAATCTTTTGGAATATATCAATGTCTATCAAAATCTTCTGAGATCTTTACGTAAAAAACATTTTGTCTTCTGAGAAATTCTCTGGAATTTGTATGTAATTTTTTTAAACTGTGAACTTTTCTGTACTATCGTCCCACATTTAAAGCTTCTGATTAACATCTATTTTTTTCATACGGAGTTTAACGTCTTTCTGCTTATATCGCAAGATCAAGAGTCAAATTTCTCAGAGAATATTTAAAAATTCTTAAAATTTCCATTGTTTTGTAAATTATTAATGGCATGCAACCCGATTATTTAAATATTTGCTATAACTTATCATAAGATTTAATCTGAAAGACAACTCTGAAATTTCTTACTAATCTTCTTACTTCGGTAAGAAATCCTTTTAAATATTTATAATTTCGCGTAAACCGGAAGAAAATCTTGATAGTCACTTCGATTTCTCCTTAGAGTTTTTCTCAATTTAAATCATTAATACACGTTCGACTAAAGGTAATCATGTTTGACAAGCACAAATGCTTCTAGTAAACGAAGCTCAAAAAAGTAAAAATGTTTACTGTTCTTAACGGAACTATCGGGAAATAGTCCTTGATCGATGCATTGGACTAGTCGTGAATTATGGGTAACCAGAAGAGTTCATGGACAGATACGTTAGTTTGTTAGCGAAACTGCTTTACTTTCGCAGTTTCTCTTTGTTGTCTATCGATAAGCCCCATAGGAAAGTCGACTTTGTCTATAACTACTGAATAACTGATCTTCGTAGGTTATACGTACACTTCATCCGCAAGAAAAATAATGTTAGAGAAATATTTCATTATTACATAAACACTTCCGTAATGCACGAAGCAACAAAAGTAGAAATTATACTTTGCAAAAAAAATATTGAAACTCTGAAGATGACGCGACGAATGTGTGGCTCTGGCTCAAGTGGATATCATCTACTAAGGTAGGCAGTAGAAAACTAGGAACATGTACACTTGAACAGTTGTACATCGAATAAGTGTCCAATGAATCTTTGAATAAAGCGATAATGATCGAATAAACATATCTTGAGTCAATATCTTTTGAGCACGTCAAGATATCAATTCGTTTTTGATTGATATGATGCTGTAACTATAATCTTTTTTCATCTCAGTTATACAAGTCACTTCCATAATTCATATTCGTAACCCAACTTTTTGTTAGATCAATATTAGTTTAGTTCTAAATTTTGCTATCACAGTCTTCTATGAGATAATAGTCGTATTCACTATTGACAAGGAAAAAAATTAAATTTTGCATTTTCGAGTTTTAAGATTGAGATTTATAGTGTAGAAAAGTTTGAATGTGGGTTTATTTTACTCACTGAGTGAAATAGAAATATCATAAACAATGATGAAAATAATTTTTTAACAACATTTTCATATATATGTTATAATCTATACCTTCATACATAAAATAATGTTTGAAAGAAGAAAATCAAAATAATTTTCTTTCTCTTCTTTTAAAAATGTAAAATTTATCTTAACTTCTCTTAAAACATATTACTGAGGCCGTGTATAGTGGGTGGATCGAAAAAAATTGTTTCAGAAATCGTAAACAATACCATGCCATATATTAGTGCATTGGAACCCCCATGAAGTTTACTGAATGTGAAATCAACCGATTTAAATCTAAAAAATGCGTGCGAGCAATATAGGTTAAAAAATCTGCCCGCTGTGCTGGTACATTGTCATCGCCCGTGACTGACGTCTCTTGCAAGTTTGAACGAGCCTAGGTCGCGCGTCTGTTGGAAATCGCGCTTCGCGCTCGGTCTTTGTACTCTCCCCCCCCCCCCACATTTGTGCATAGACTTTTTGAAATTAAAGCTCGGAACATGGACAACTGTAATTTGATGATTATGAATTCTCTTCTGTTAAAACTTCTTTCGGGTTTACCGAACACATTCTAATAACGTATCTCGTCTCATACGCGTCTCATTAAAAAATGATTAACCACCAATTTTTAGATCTTTATTGAATGAACAATTTTTATATATTCATTTTTGTTCGTATCATGCATAATTTTACCGAAAATTAGAAGTTTGTATTTTTAATGATTAACTTTTTGACAAGAACAATGTTTTTAAACGCTTTTTTTATATCTTGTATAGTTTTCCTGGTATCTGGCCAAAGCTGAATCCAATCTAATTAGTTTTCCGTAAGTCATCGTACCTACAGACTACTACAGACACCTTCGTAAAAATAATTTTTTCTGACTCAGGGGGTCTCAACATGTGGAGATTTGATGAAAACCGACGATGTCAAATTTTACATTAAACTAATACCTTCTCAGTAGGATAAGAATGTAAAAAAATGAAGAATTTTGAAGTTTTTTTTAAATTTTAACTTTTTTACATTTTTAGGGGTATGTAGAGTCTTTTCGAATTTTGCCAGGTTTTAAGATACTATTCTACACAAAATAATTATATTTTAATATACCCCTGTAATTAATTTTTATTTGTTGTCGCCCATGAAAATATCACAAAAATTTGTTTCAGCACTTGAGGGCTTCCTTGGCATAAAAATAAACACAACAAGAATTCATTCAGGTATCTTGACTTATTTTTGAGTTTATTTTGATCACAAGAAAGCCTACAAGTGCCAAAAAATGTATTTTGACGTTTTCATAGGCGCAAAAAAATATAATTAATTACAGGGGTATATTAAAATATAATTATCTTGTGCAGAATAGTATCATAAAATCTGACCAAAATGAAAAATTCTTTAGAAGCCCCCAAAAATGTAGAAGAAATTGAAATTAAAAAAAACTGTAACACTCTGCAGATAATAATTTTTGTAAATCTATTTTGCTCACGCACGTTATCTAAATTTAAATCGATCGATTCCACATTCAGAACACTTTATGGGGATCCCAGTGCACTACTTTTATGTTTGATATTGTTTGCGAATTCTAAAACCATTTTTTTGAACCACCCTAGTGTCTAGTTTCGCCGAAATTCGGTGAGCGTAGAAGAGATATTTTCATTCAGCCCACGATAAACTGGAAAGGACGGGATAGACACTTCGTATTATTCAATGCCAATGACCGATAAAAAATAATAAGTTAGCACAAATGAATTTTTAAAATTTTGATGAAAATTTCAAGCTTTGACGATAAAGTGCTTGAATTATAAAGATTATACGAGTAATTAAATAGATTCCCTGACAAGGGCTTAAATCCCGACTAGGGACGAGGAACAATTTGGTTTTTCTTACCTGTAGTTGTAATATGTATTTTAATTTATACAAATAATATTTAAATATTTTATCTTATTATAAAAAAGGTAAAAAATCGTCAAAAAGGTTAGAAACTAAAAAGGTACAACAAATTACTTATTTTGTTTATAAAAAGGTATCTTCTTATTTTTAGGGTGGTTTTACAACTTTTTTGAAATGTTTAGGAGAGAATCAAGGGTTTTATTTACTATCTATGTACTATATCTTATTTTAAATATTTTTTTATCCATCTTTCTTCTTTTTTCGTATTTTATAGGAAGTTTTTCTACATTAAATAAGAAACCTAACGATACAATTTTAAAAGGGACAGTGTTTGACATATGAGGGTGTTTTATGTGAACTATATCATATCTCAAATTTGTAAAATAATATTTTTGTCTCTATTACTGGGAATGAACAAAATATTAGCATTTCAAACTGTGTAATCGAAAATTCATTTTTTACCATAAAAAGTTTTTCAAATTTCTGAGGGTGATTTTTTCACTTTTCTGTAATTTTTAATTTTTTCATCCATTCCGACCACATTTTACGATTGTTGGGCGAAAATATAATTCTTTTATCCATCATGTGAAAAAACACGACTTTTTTAAGTTTGGAAGTTCGGATCCCTTATTCAAAATATTTTACAAAAATTCCAAGTTGTGTTTTTACAAAATGGAAACTTCTTGGGGACTGTTCGTTCAAATCAAAGAAACTTTCATTTCATTTGGGCCATCCTAATATATATTATAAAATAAAAAATTTCTTCGAATACCATTCAGGACAGCAACGGTTATCCAAATTTCCATCGATGATTATCAAGACAATATTTTTAGTTACTTTTAAGTATAGGATTCAACAATTTTAGACTTTTGATCATCCTGGAAAATTGATATGTTCTTATTTGCTTTACTATATTTGGCCAAACAATGCTCCATGATACAAAATTTATAAGTACCCATAAATAAACTGCAGGAATATCTGCGTATATTTATACGCAGATGGTTGCAGTAATTGAATCATTATGATCTGTTCCATAATTCATCAAACTTATGGTGCTGTTGAAAAAAATTGGCTAAATTCCTATCCTTGATCGCTATAACTCGTGAGATGATTTCGAAAGTCTGTGTGATCCTCCAGATTTGTACAGTTTAAAGTTGCCCAACATGGGCCCATGTAAAGGGGAAATAATAAGATTGCAATAGTACCGGGTCAAAATCGTGATCGTCTACTACTATATTGGGTAAACTAAACAATTCCTGATTATATCAGTTGTTTAACTAATTGCTTAGTTTAAACTTTTTATTCTGTATTGTTCGTTTTTTTCTTGTATTAAAAATAGATCAAAATAAAATTCGTAATTAAATCTTTACATAACAAATACAAAAGATGTATACATTACAAGAATTCTAATTTTTATTTAAAACTTTTATATTCTTCTTGTAAATGTAAATCGGGTATCGTTTTATTCAAATTTAAGACTACATAGTTGCATGTCCGAACCATAAAATAGTAACTATAAAAGATCCAAACCTATAATATGTCAACTATATTCGAGCATATTCTCAATTGACGAATGGATCAGTAAAGCACCCCACGCAAATAGTTTTAGTGCAATAAACTGACAACCCCTCACTATAAATAAAAGTTACATTTACAATAGAATAAAGTATACTTGATCTTGAATTAGCTTCTATATACAATACTTTATTCCTTCTATCATTAGTGTCAGATAGATGTAGCGAAAAATTCAAACGATCTGATCAATAAACACGATTTTAATCAAACAGGAGCATTTTTGTTGATGAATACAATTTTAGGATATCGCTATTTTATTAATCATTTGATTAAACTGATGTAGGCTGACTATGACTAATCTCTTCCACTTGCTAGAAAAATTTACTCACCTTTGACTCCTACATTTTTCACGTTCACTCTTCTCGCGTGAGAAGGCGGGATCAGTTGCTTCGCACTTTACCCTAGACGGATAAGTTTCTCACGACTCAAGCTGCTGTTTACAATTCGCAACCTTAACACTTTCCTCCTGAACTCCTTCCAATTTAAGCTAACTTTTAAACTTTATATACCTATTTATGAGATTTTCCTATAATAAGGATTAACTTAAGATGAAAAAAATGTTTGCAAGATGACTTGTTAGCAGGGCTTCCTTATTTTAATCCTAATCTAACGCTATTCAATTTTGATAGGATGAAGAAATTTCATTTCGCTGCTTCGAAAAGGCTTATTTAAAAGAAATGTATAACAAATTCAATACAAAAGAAAATGATTATTCATGAGTCTTATTGAAATCCTCACTTATGTAATCAAAGTTGTGTAAATAGACGAGGGAGGTGCTAGTAATAAAATGTAAAAAAAATTCAGCGAGGAATCTCCTTTACACAAAAAGCTATTGTCCGCATTTCTTGTAATTACACGTTTGTAAAAGTTCCTATAGAAAATTTCTGAGCTGACTTTCTCGGTGATTTGTTCAGCAGTACCTGGAACCCAAACGTCAATTAACATCCAAATGAACAGGAACGCTCTGAAATCGAATTGAATGCAAGTCCGTGAATAATTAATAAGAGTTGGCGTGAAGGTAATGAGTGCTAATTCCGACTACATTTTTAGCCACGAAAATGTTAAACCTTCAAAATATCATAAAATAATCACCATGCGCGAGATTCTCATAAATTGACACGTAATATTACGTAGGTGTTATGTAGGTGATAAAAGAGAGTCAAAAAATATACTTCCTATCTGGATCCAGTCGATTATATACTCGTACTTCTTCTTTCACTACATTGATTACATGACCATATAGACGTGATTTTTCAACATGATTATTAATATTTATGGAAATATTATGCAGGAGAAAGTCATCAATTCAATTTTTATTGATTCCTGAAATAAAAGCACATTCCTAAAAAATGTTATAAACTTGTATATACGAATTAACATTTAAGTGATAACAAAATAAAGTTTCTATTGCTGAGACAATGTTTTCCCGCCTGCATCGTGAAACAATGGATCGATGAATCAATAAATCGAATCGTAAATTCACATAAAGCTACAACACAAATTCTAGATTTACACGAGCGGGTGTAATTTAATGAATAAAAAGGATGACTTGAACGTTCAGGAATGGGTATTGGTGTGAAACATTGATGTTAATACCTTTAATAAATATTCAAAAGACCTTGTCAGCACGACAATACAAGGTGTCAAGAATTTTTATTTGGTTGTACGTCTTTCAGATACGCTTCCGAATATTTCCGGGTCCAAACCTTCAAATCAGCTTATGACCTGCGATTCCACGTGGGTGCCTGTGCGGTATATTATGGCGTGACCAAATTATTTCTCTTTATGCTCCGTCGGTTCCACGATATCGACTTTGTGTCTTGAAGATTTAATCATTGTAAATCGATAATATCGATGATCATCTATTCTACAAATTGACGAGTGCATTCTGTCCAAATTATACAATGCTCTAATTGCTCATATGAACAATCTTACAGACTTTGCGTAACGTCACAGATACTCATTGATCAAATTACATCTATTTGTCCGAGGCTAATTAAGATTTATAGATACAGACATGAGTTCGAACATTGTTTACTGAATCGAGCGACAAATAAGGTAACAATCGGACTATCTTGGAACAGTAGTAGTTTTATATTCGAAACAATTCTTTTGATCTCAGTAGAAGTATTCCTAAGGCCTTAATAATTTTTTTTTGTCTAACTCATTATGAATTTTTGTTTATTAACGGTTACGGTCAATGCAAGTCTCGCAATTAAATGATTCTCATAAATTACGATCGATAGTGCATTCCACACGACTTCATGACTTGCCTGCCCTTACATTTCAGAGATTGTTGATGTTGATAGAGCAAGCATGCGATGCTAATGAACAGCACCCTGGATCATGAGTATATGTGTGGTCGTTCAAATGGATGCGGTTGTATTAATAATATGTTCAGAGATGCAAGCAAATGTCTACTGTTTGCTCAATGACGCATATTCAATTTGAAAATCGTTGCTACTAAATCGTGTTTATTCTCTTTGAATTTAAATACTTCTACACAATTAAAAGATAGTTCGATTTTAAGTGAATTCTTTTCAGTATTTTTTTGTACTTTGGTCCCTGTATTCGACTTTCTACAAATTAAAAAAAAATGATACTTTATTACTGACATGTCTTATAACCGGTACTTTAGTTTTGAATTACATTGGCACTTTTCGTTGATACTCGGAAATATTCAGGATACAATTTTACACTTTCGCACTTTCTGTATTTAAACTCAGCGACCAACAATTTATAGATCTCATTTGCTGATGATTTAAAGTAATGCAATTACTGTTCCAGAACCTCAGATACGAGTTATTAATTACCTAGTCACAAGTCTGTGAGCATGATTTCGAGATCAGATTGCTCGTTTTCGTAGTGAGTCGCCATCTGATGTAGCATTAGCTAATCATCAAGAACATCAAACATTAAAAGGTGGTTCATCACCTGAACAGCTTTTGTTTTAATCTAGTAAGATATCCTTAGATATAAATAAATAGAGTCTAATATCTTTTTTTTTTTGGGGGGTGGAATTAAAATCGGTATAATAAGATTCAAAGATTATACTGAAAAAAGATCATTAAAGTACTAGGATATAGGTAGAACTAATGTCGGCACTGTTCTTGATCTTCTATTCAAAAGATCCTTTGCAGTGATCGGATCGAATAAATCGATCACGAGGATTCAGCGCTTCCAGAGGATGAGGAATCCGCTATCTTGATTGTACATATATGTAAACCTATACGATATTAAATTCGTCCTCGAAAACACGCTCCCATTGCTCTTGGTAAACGCAAGCCTAATATATTGGACTTGATATACTTATTGCATTCTGGATTAGTTGAAATCCTCCGTATTTCGCTGATTATATACACCATGATTTCGTCATCAATAATGCAAACGTCCTCTTTCTGTACAAAACAGAACACGTGGGAAATTATATCTGAAACTATTACAATTTTTTTTTAACACTTTTACTAATTTTATAGTTAAATCAGACGACCCAAAAGCTTTCGTCTCATTTAATTAGTGTATTTTGACTACTGATTAGCAACTTTTCACTGAAAATTATAAATTAAAAAATCTGTGACTGACTTTTTTTACTAAATATTTCTAAATAATTATGATTTAGAGAGACAATAGTTATAACATAATATTTCCAGATTTCATGTGTCCAAGTGTAGAGATGGAATTATTTAAGGTTCCTTGTTCCATCACTTAAGTTAAGCAGCGCTTGGCTCGGTTATGCTTGGATGGGAGTCGTCGTACTAGATGGGTGAATTTCATCAGCTATTAAGTTGTTTTCACTGGAACTAATAGTAGTACTATTATCACTAGAGTCTTTTGGGATTACATTGATTGAAGTGTCTACCATTGCAGAATTTTCCGTCAGACTACAGCTCCTTTTCCAGCTTGTTTTTTACCCATATTTTTGGTAGAACTCGAAAAACAAAATAACTGTGTAAACATATAAAACTAGCTTTAAATTTGATCTCGGGCGTTTTCCCTTTCTTTATATTTATAATTGTGGGCTCATTTCATGAGCACTTTGCTTCCTCAGAGGAAGCAGTAACGATTTTTTTTATATTTAAAATTAATAATGCAAATATTTTTAAATAGTGGGGACATGAATACAAAAAGGTCAATTAATTCTTCTCGAATCAAGGAGTCTTTTATAATTTTGCATAAACTTTGAAATATGTTATTGAAAAAAAATTACTGTAAAAACAGATTTTTCAAATATTATTTCGATCGAAATATTTATTTAGGTCCGGTCTGGAGTGGACATTTATTTAATTTTTAAATAGTGATTGAGATTTTACGAAATATTTTTTGCTCTTTTGAAAAATTCCCATTTTGTTCTGTACTGCCACCCTTTATTTAAAAAACAATTTTTGCTTGTGTATCTGTGAAAGGATCCATTTAAGCTGCATGCAGATGAAGTACGAAACAGATGTCGAACTTCGAATTGAAATCTTTAAAAGATGCTACTCTTACAAATATAAGTCAAGAAGAAATTTAAAAAATATAATTCAGAAAAAATTGCGTTTACATTTCTGTATTATATCTTTATAGGACCCTATCTTTCAACATTACAATTCAAGCAATATTTTTTATGCAACAGATCCTCACAAATGATTGTCACAGGTGTGAATAAAAATTACAAATCGCGGAACACCAACTGTGTACAAATATATCTCATTACGCGCCGTCTCTGAGATCGATTCATGATCGATATACCGCAACATAATTCTCGCCTTTTCAAAGACCGACATTCCCCGAGTCCACCGTACCGTGATCGATCGTTACTCTATACTCATTAATCTCCCATTACATGATTCATCTTGTTTTATCAAAAATGAGTGAAAAGGACAATATACTTTGATTTCCCTTGCTTTCGAATTAAATAATCCAAAGCGAAAGTGTTATCACTTTCTTATTAGACTTTTTAATACCGAAATCAAAAAATTAACCGAAATATGTTTAAACAAAATAATATCGCATTACGGTAGTCATTTGATGAGAGCTATATAAACTCTGAAGACCGTATATATTTTTATCACATGACAGAAAACTACTAGTATTTTCATAATTTAATGACTTGTCTTTAAAAGCGTGAAGAAGTGATCTCAAAGGTGCAATTAAAGACTTTTTCACAGCTGTATTTGTTCACGAACCCGGTAGTTGTCGATGATGTTGATTACGATGTTTGAAGAAACTCAGCAGGATACACTTCCATAAGTGTCTGGGCAGTAAAAGGAATCAGTCGAGAATGTGATTGGATATTTTTTGCAATGAAAATAAGGAAAGATTGAAAATAAGTCAAGCGTCATTTTGTTTTGCATAAAAAATAATCAATTTTCTGCCGAGAAATGAAACTTCCTGAGCTTTTGGAATCCCTTATATTTCTTTATTTATTTAATAGCTTTGATCAGAATTGAAAACTACTAAATTATCTTCAGTCTTTGATGCGTGAGTTCGCGAGAACGTAAAGAAATTTAATAGGTTTGAAGAACATGATGCTACAGCTTTCACGGACAAGGGTTAACAGTCCCATACTTTATCACCTCAGTCTATCTTCTACTTTTATCTTTTTTGCGGTAAACGAGTTTCCAATTTAATAACTTTTAAAATAAATAATCACGTGCTAAACATGGAAAAAGCAATTATTCAAATCGAAAGAAAAAAACAAATGAATTTTTATTTTCCTGTCATTACTATTCTTAAATTCACATAATTTACAATTAAATTATTGAAATTTATCAAACTATCGCTGGTAAATTATAAGCTGGAATTCTGGACAGACAGTTCGTGACAGATCCACTCGACACGTAAATTCCTTCCAGGATTCTGTGGGCAAATCAACCCCATGAATTAAATTCGAAAATATTTAGATATCTGGATAAAAATAAGGTAAATGAGTTTTTATGAAAGTAATGACATTTCTTTGTTTTCAAATATATCAAATGAACTATAGGTCCTGCAAGTAATAATATATACAGTTCTGATACATCTCTGCACGTGCAGTAAGAGCAGTAAGATCACGAGTATTCAACGGAGGAAGGCATTCATATAGTTCAGTCATTTCGCAATAAGTTGCATGCTCCAAAAAGCAAGTCGATTAATCTCTTTTAATGTGAAACATTCTTCAACCTGATGATATCCAAGTTCATAAAGGACAAAGTATGAATTATACACTCTACAGGAATGTTTTTAACTCTAAGTAGTCTTCTTTCACCTTGGAGAAAGAATTAACATTGAATCAAGAAAATATCGATACGAATCTGGACGATACAATATTTTCTATATCTAAGAAAATATTTCTTGTCTCAAGAAAATTTACAACATTGAACTATCTTAAACTGAACCAGTGAAATTGTTACTGGTTGAATCAGTATTTTGAGTTATCACTGGTAAACCAGTGATTTTTCGATTTTGACTTGGTGAACTAGTAAGTGATGAAATATAGCAGTAACGCCAAATGATAGATTCAACCGGTGATCCTAGCAGTGATATAGCGCTCCACGCGATCAAGACATGAACCTACAATCTTTTTGCTGACGCGTGTCGCCAGTCGCGTCTTTGCATTTCGCGTGAGTAAAAACGAACTTTATTGTGTAGTAGTGCTTGTGTTAGAAATATTTAGGGCCTGGCTGCAATAAGCCTGGGATATAATGTCTTTCGCTTGAAAGTAGGGTGGCCCCTGACCACTGGTGTTTGACGGAATGAGGCGTCGGGCCTTCCCACATACGAAATATATTACATCCTATTATATTTCAGCCTGGCCGTCTTTCACTGTTGCGAATTTATTGTTTTCAAAAGAGAATGCAAAAATTAGTCCAAAAGCGATGAAAGCTAAATGCCGTTACTAACCATCTTACGAATGACAACGCGTACGACTCAAAACTGCCCTCGCAGAAATTTTGCCGTGGCCCCGAACGGGGCCCGATCTGGCCAAATGGGGCCCAGATCGGGAAGCCAGGTCGGATCAGACCCGTGATGAAACGCACGGCCCAATCTTCAAACTGCGCATGCGCGCAAATTGTTTCGCACACAGTATGCTCTAATAAGGTCCTTTAGGCACCATTTAGAATCATGAAAACGTCAACTTTCGAGTGAGTGTTGCAAAAATCAATTTTTTTGGTTGAACATTTAAATATTTTGTTGAAAATTCGTTTTTCTTTTAGTTGAAAAATAATTTTTTAACTAAAAATGTAAATTCTACATTTATACTTAGAAATTTATCTTTTTTAGCAGAAAATTTACTTATTTTGTTGAAAATACACCTTTTCCTTGCTTAAAAATTAATTTTTTCAACTAAAAATTGATCTATTCCATGTTCGTTTCAAAATTTGTCTTCTTCGTTGGAAATTAATCTATTTGGCAGAAAATTGAACCATTTCGTTGAACATTTATTTTATTTGGTTGAAAATTAATTAGTTTACTTAAATTTTAGCTTTCTTGTGGAAAATTTATGTTTTTTGACAGAAATTTAATGTTCTTCAAAACTTCAACAAAATAAATTAATTTTAAACCAAATACTTGAATGTTTAACTTGACAAAAAAAATTTATCTAAACATGGAATAGTTGAATTTTTATTTGAAAATTAATTTTAAGTTGTTGAAAATTTAACGATATTCTTGAAAATTCGTCTTTTTTTATTAAAAATTCATCTTTAGAGCTGAAAATTTCAATATTTTAGTTTTGGTCAAAACTTGTCTTTCTTGGTTGAAAATTCATGTTTTGTTTTAAATTAAATTTTTTAACTCAAAATTTGACTATTGAATTTTTAATCGTATATTTATCTTTTTTAGTAGAAAATTTAACTAATTAGTTGAAAATTCATGTATTTTCTAAAAGAAAATTTGTTTAGAAAATGCATCTTCATGATTGAAAGTTTATATTTATGTTTGAAAATTGAACTATTTCGTCGAAAATTCGTTTTTTTTCTGCTGAAAATTAATTTCTTCAACTGAAAATTACCCTATTCAATTTTTCATTATAAATTTATATTTTGTAGTTAAAAATTCGTCTTTTTTGTGAAAAATTAGTTTTCTGCATTAGAAATTCAACTTCATGGTTGAAGTTTGAACTATTTTGTTGAAAAATCATTTAATTACTTGAAGATCTATCTATGGTTGAAAATTGAACTACACATTTTGCTTAAAATTCGTTTTAATTTGGTTGAAAATAATTTTTTGCAATTTTTTCTTAGTTAATTTTTTTAGGCAGAAAATTATCCTTATTAGATTGAAAATTCAACTATTTGGTTGACAGTTGAACTACTTTGTTGAAAATTCATTTTTTTACTTGTCAATCCATCCCTTTGATTGAAAATCAAACTATTTTATTGAAAAATTCTACTATTTTCGTAAAAATTCAACTATATGGTTAAAAATGAAATCTTTGGTTGAAAATTCATATTTTTCGTTCGAAAATTCAACTATTTTGTTGAAAATTGGTCTTTTCCGGTTGAATTTAACTGTTTGTGATTTAAATTAAAATATTTTTTGCTGAAATATCAACTATTACATTTTTGGTTGGGAATTCACATTGATAGTTAACTTCGACTGACTTTGATTTAAAATAAAAATATTTTTTCCTGAAATATCAACTATTATATTTTTCATTGAGAATTAATATTTTTTGATTTTTTTAAATATATATATTATTTATTTGCAAATTTACTTATTTTCATGAAAATTCATCCTGTGGGATTGACCATTCAACTATCTTTTAAGAAATTTATCATTTTGGTTTGGAAATTTAACTATTTGGTTGAAAATGCAACTATTTTTTGTTGAAGTTATTTTTTTTTTTTTGCCTAAAAATTCAAACATTTGACACAAAATTCATCTTTGTAGGTAAAAAATTCAACTATTTCTTTTTGAGCCATCTTTTTTGTTCGAAAATTTAACTGCTTTGTTGAAAATTCATCTTTTTGGACTGAAAATTAATTTTTTTTTCTTGTAAATAAGTTCATGCTTAAAAATTCATCTTTCTTGGTTGAAAATGTTGTTTTTTGATTCAAGTGGATTATTCTTTATTTGAAAATTCAACCATCTGGCTGAAAATTCGGCTTAAAAAATCATCTTTCTTGATCGAAAATTCATCTTTTCGGATTTAAAAGTCAACTATTTTCTACACCATTCGCCTTTTTGGCTTAAAACCTCAACTCTTTCACTGACAATTCATCTCTTTTGGTAGAAGATGAATCTTTTCAGAGTTTCGTACCTAACTCCTAACTCCTGACTCGACTTCTGACTCCTGACACCTGACTCGACTCCTGGCTCCTGACTTCTGACTCCTGACACCTGACTCGACTCCTGAATACTGACTCGACTCCTGACTTCTGACTCCTGACACCTGGCTCGACTCCTGGCTCCTGACTCGACTCCTGACACCTGAATCGACTCCTGATTCCTGACTCGGCTCCTGACTCCTGACACCTGACTCGACTCCTGGCTCCTGACTCGAGTCTTGACACCTGGCTCGACTCCTGATTCCTGACTCAACTCCTGACTCCTGACCCCTAACTCCTAACTTCTAATTCCTAACTCAGGGTGCTAGGAGAAGTGCGGGGAAATTAGGGCATAAAGGAAGTGAGGGGTAATTTGGGGTAGCGAGGAGTGGAAGGAGACGAGGAAGAAGTTGGGAAAGGAGGGGGAAGCGAGGGTTCTAATGTGGGGAAGGGAAATAGGGAAATGCAGAAGGAGTAGGGGTTTGAACGACTTATTAACGTCTTTTAGGTTACGAAAATGTAAATAAATGTGAAAAAGGATGAAAATATGCCCCAGCAGAACGGACACGATATGGTAACGCAATTGAGTAACCGTTCCGTTCACGCGGTCCGCTAGGGCAACTGCATATGGCCACATGTTTTATTTTTGTGATAAAACTTGTTTAAGTTTATAGAAATCCATTACGCCTGACTTATGTACGTAATATATAAGTTAGCATCTAAGGCTTGTTTCATGTACAAGAACTCCTCCCTTTTCTCTTTCTCCTCCACCCTCAGTTTTTTCCCGTTAGTATAGAAAAACCTATTACCCCACTGAGATACGGTCGTTTCGTGTCACCGATACTCGTGTCCGATTAGCATAACACAAAGCCGGCAAAACCCACGGAAAATATATGAAGCTTTAAACTGGGATCAGGTATTTATGTGGTTTTAGCAACAGTAAATGCTCGCTGAAATTTCGTTATTGAGCCCCTACAATCTAACGCTTTTTTTACTATAAAACGACCACCTTTCAAGTTTGTTGCACTAAAAAAAGTACTGGATACAAGGAAATATATTTCTTTACAATCAATTAATCAGTCAATTAGTCAGCCAGCCAGTCAGTCAGGGATTTATTCATTCATTCGGTCAGTGAGTCAGTCAGCCAGACAGTCAGTCATCCAGTCAGTCAGTCATTCAGTCAGTTGGACAGTCAGTCATTCAGTCATTCATTTAGTCAGTCGGACAGTCAGTCAGTCAGTCATTCGCTCGGTCAGTCATTCGTCTAGTCAGTCATTTATTCATTAATTTAGTCAGTCAGTCAGCCAGTCAGTCGGTCAGCCAGCCAGCCAATCTGTCAGTCATTCAGTCAGTAAGTCAGCCAGTCAGTCATTCATTCATTTGATCAGTCAGCCAACCAGTCAGTCAATCATTCGGTCAGTCAGTCAGCCAGCCAGCCAGTCAGTCATTCATTCAGTCCGTCAGTCAGCCAGCCAGTCATTCAGCCAGTCAGTCAGTCGGTCAGTTAGTCAGTCAGTCTATCAGTCAATCAACCAATCAATCATGTTGATGCAAAAAAAAATGATTGTTTCTAAATTTATTTCAAACACTTCCAGTGTCAACAGTTATACATAATTTGATAAGTGGTCATCCAAAAATTACTTAATACGCACACAAAATATATCAATGATAAACCAAATAATTGAGTATTGAACTCAAAAAGATAAGGTTTGAACCAGAAATGAAAGAATTAAACATTCAGTTAAAACAATTAACTTTCAACCAAGAAAAAAGGAAGTTTAAAAAAATGGTTACATTTTAAACCAGCGTGATGAACCATCAATTAAAAAAAAATTAATTCTAATGTAATAATTGATATTTCCAGCAAAAAATATTTCAGATTTTCAATAAAAAAATAGTTGAATCAAACGAAAACATATGAATTTTCAACAATATAGTTGAATTTTAACCAAAGAGATTAATTTATAACTAGAATGATAAATCTTCAACAAAAAATGATAATATAAATTTTCTATCAAAATGATTAAATTTTTAACTAAAAAAATACGAGTTTTCGACAAAATAAATTTTTTCTCGTTTTTCCAAAAATTATTGGACTATGTTATTGGCAAAATTTTACATGAGAAATTAATTACCCTGGTCGACAAAGTCACATCAATACCTTAAATTATATTCAGATTTGGTGAATTTATTCAGATTAGAAATAATCACTATAAATTTCACAGGTTACAAAAATGCAGACCTGCAGCATCCTATAAAAATAGAAGAAACAAGTAACAATCTACTGCGGTCCGATAGTAATTGGTTACTATAGTACCTAGTACATTGAATGTAAAAAAAATAAGTTACTTTATTAATAAATTGTCACAGTATTACTTATGATTTACCTTATAATATTAGTAGTACCTACTAATATTATTATTGTTATTATTAAACGTGATAATAATAAATTTACGAAATAATAATAAATAAATAAACAAATAAGAGATCATCCATAAATTACGTAAGGTGTTTTTCTGAAATGCTATATACTTATGGAACAAACAAACATTTAAAATATTTAATTTGTTAATTAAATAAACGTGGAACATTGATGAAATTAGTTTTCGAAAATAAATTGTGTTGATAACTATTTTTACAAACGTACAATTTTATCATTTCTTCAGGGCCTCAAAATGTATTTTTGGCTTGAAGTTTCAACAAAGTAATTGAACTTTTTTTCTTTTGAGATTTTGAAATTCATCTTTTTTGGATAAATTTCATATTTTTCATCAGAAATGCAATTGTCTAGTTGAAAATTAATTTTTTTTTATTGCAAATTAACTTTTTTGTATAAAGTTCACATTTTCGGGTACAAAATTAAACTTTTTCGTAGAAAATTCGCATTTTCGGTCCTAGAATTTAACAATGTGTTAGAAAATTCAACAATTAGGTAGAAAATTCAATTATTTGGTCGAAATTTGAACTAATTTGTTAAAAATTCAATGGTTCAGTTGGAGATTTATCAATTTAGTTGAAAATTCATTTATTTAGTTGAAAATTTAAATATTTGGTTGAAAATGCGTTATTTGGATAATTAATTAATTTTAATGTTTCAACTGAAAATTCGACGATTCCGTTTTTTGTTTGAAAGTTCAAGTATTTGATTGAAAATTCACCTATTGGTTAAAAATTTAACTATTTGGTCAAAAATGTTTTTTTTTCAGGTTAAAAATTAAACTACTTGGCTAAAATTTGAACTACTTTGTTCAAAATCAATTTTTTCAAATGAAAATCTATTATTTTATTTAATCACTCATCTCTTTGGTTGAAAATGCAACTATTTTTTGTTTGAAAAATGTTTTCTTTTTATATACAAATTAATTTTTACTGCAAATTCAACGACTCCAGTTGAAGATTCATCATGTAAGTTGAAAAATCATGTCTTTTGTTGAAAATTTAACTATTATGTTGATTTTCGGGGGGGGGGGGTAAAAGCTGATTTTTTTAAATGAAAATTTGTCTTATAAAGTTAAAAGTTCATCATATAAGAAGAAAATTCATCTCTTTAGTCTAAAATATAACTATATAATGTAAAAATTGTATTTTTTTAATAGAAACCTAATCTTCCTGGTAGAATATTCATCTATTTGAAAATTCAACTATTTGACTGAAAATTAACATTTTTCTTGATAATTCTATTTTTTGTTTAAAAATTCGACTGCTTTTGTATCAAATTCGTCTTTTTGGCTTGAAAATTCAATAATTTGTTTGAAAATGTGATTATTTAGTCAAAAGTTGAACTACTATCTTAAAAATTCAATTTTTTAGTTGAAAATATATCATCTTAGTTAAAAATTCATTTCTTCGGTTGAAAATTTAAATATTTTGTTGAAAATGGATTTATTCGATAAAAATTCATTCTTTTACCGGAAAAGCTAACTATTTCATTTCTAGTTGAATTTTTTTTTTAAGTTTAATTATTTGGTTAAGAAATTAATGTATTTTGTTAAAATTTCGTATTTCTTGGTAGAAAATTATTTCTCTTGGCTAAAAATGTAACTGTTTGGTTAAAAATATGTTTTTAGGTTAAAAATTCATCTATTTGGCTAAAATTTGATTTAAATTTTTCAAAAATCATTTTTTTTGAAAATTCATCTCTTTGGTTGAAAATGTACTATTATTGTTAAAAACAATTTTTACTGAAAATTTGACTAGTTCAGTTGAAAATTCATGTTATAAAGTTAAAGATTCATCGTATGTATAAGATAAAAATTAATCTCTTCAGTCGAGAGTACAACTATTTTATTAACAAATTGTCTTTTTGGTAGAAAATTAATCTTTTTGGTAGAAAATTCTTCTATTTGGTTTAAAATTCAACTATTTACTCGAAAACTAACCTTTTTCTCGATAATTCATATTTCTGGGTTAAAAATTTATTTATTTGGTTGAAAATTTAACTTTTTTGTCGAAAATTGCTTTTCATGGATAAAAATTGATTTTTTTAACTGAAACGTTAATTATTCCATTTTTAGTTGAAACTTTATTTTTTTTTTTGTTGAAAATTCAAGTACTTGACTAAAATTTGAACTAATTTCTTCAAAATTCATTTTTTTTTTGGTTGAAAAATTATCAGTTTAGTTAAAAATTCATCTCTTTTGTTGAAAATTCCAGCATTGTAATATAATTTGTTGTCTTTTTAAACAAAATTTTGAACTAGAAATATCACTATTTCATTTTTGTTAGAAAGTTGATATTTTTTAGTTGAAAATTCAACTTTCTGGTTTTAGAATTCATCTCTTCTGCTCGAAATTTCATCTCTTTTTGGTTAAAAATACAATTGTTTAGTGAAAATTATCGGCTTTGGTTAAGGATTTTGTTATTTTATTTAAAATTGTTCTTTTTTTGGTTTAAAATTAACTTTTTCGACTGAAACATTACCTATTCGATTTTGGGTTGAAAAATAATCTTCTTTAGTGGAAAAATCATATATTTTGTGAAATATTTGACTTTCTTCGCAGAAAATTAATATGCTTGCTTGAAAATTCATCTGTGGTTGAAAATGCAACTATCTTTTGCTTGAAAAATATTTTTTTAGACAAATTAATTTTTTACTTCAAATTTAACTATTCCAGATGAAGATTCATCATGTAAGTTGAAAAATCATCTCTTTTGTAGAAAATTGAACTATTATGTTGAAGACTCTTTTTTCTTTGATTAAAAATTAATTTTTTGGACTGAAAATTTATCTGATAAAGTTGAAAATTCATCATATAAGAAAAAAATTCACCTCTTCAGTCGAAAATATAACTATATAACTATATAATTTAAAAATTGTATTTTTTGATAGAAAATTAATCTTCCTGGTAAAATATTCATCTATTTGAAAATCCAAATATTTGATTGAAAATTAACATTTTTTTGGGTCATTCATATTTTTTGGTTACAGATTTATTTATTTGATTGAAAATTAAAGTTTTTTGTTAAAAATGCGATTTCATGCATGAAAATTAATTTTTCTAACTGAAAAGTCAACTAATTTCTTCAAAATTCATTTTTTTGGTTGAAAATTCACCTGTTTAGTTGAAAGTGCATCTCTTTGGTTAAAAATTTAATTTGTTGTTTTTTTTCACCAAACGTCGGAAATAGAAATTTCACTATTTCAGTTTTGTCAGGAAATTAATATTTTTTAGTTGAAAATTCAACTTTTTGGTTTTAGAATTCCTCTCTTCTGCTCGAAATTTCATTTTTTTCGGTTAAAAATACAACTGTTTGATTAATATTAATCGGTTATGGTTAAGAATTTTGTTATTTTATTCAAAATTGTTTTTTTGTTTTGTTTTAAAATTAATTTTTTCGACTGAAACTTTACCTATTCGATTTTGGATTGAAAACTCGAAATGTTAGAAATTCAAAGAGTTTCAAATTGAAATTAATATAGTAATCAGATTGATTTCAATTATTAGAATTCATGTCCCTATTTTGGTGAGAAAATTACGCCTTTTTTAAGAGAATTATGGCCTGTGAAGCCTATTATCGATATAGTTAAAAAAATAGTTTTTTTCCTTCTAAGTGGAGGGGGGGAGGTCATACAAAATGTGTGTAGTCCGTAATTTGAAATATTTTAAGCCCTGCTTCAGTAGGCTTCAAATGATCTATTTTGGATTGAATATGATACTGAAGAATTAAACATTATGAAGTTAGGTTGAATAATTATTTTTAAAATATTTGTTGTATCACTTTTTTTATTTATTCAAGTCGTTTCCATTGTTTTTTGTTTCAGGCAGGTGTCATTCACAGCGAAGATGGTGAATTCTGGCTGGAACCAGTTGCAACAGAATTGATTGAACAATCCAGGAATGATGCAAGATCTGAAAATATTTTACCCTCGGAAATCGCCAAACCTCATCTGCTATTTCGCAGATCAACCGGTAGAATCGAATCGACCACCGGCACCAAACGAAGACCGAAGAAAAGAAAAAAGAAGAAACACGAGAGAAACTGCGGCACCCGCGGTGAGAACCGATAGACGATCCCGTCTCGTAAGTTTTAGTCGCACCACAGGACCGGCAGATCAAAAAAACACATCTAAGACAACCGCGCCGATGTTTCTTGCTAAACGTTTACATTCATTTTCCCATGAAGTATTTATTATATGTGACGTGCGCCGAAGAAAGGGGGCTTACTCTAAAAAAATCGAAATCGAGGTTCTTACACCTTTCGATAGTTTTTGAATTGCTCTTTTTAATGAAACCATCGAAAAAAATATCCGAGCGTTATTATTGCTAATAATGGAGTTGTTAGGTACCCGAGAAATCGGGCTTTCGCTCGAGAGCTCGAGATCCCATGAAACACCTCCCACCACTCACCACTACATCTCCGCGTCTCATCTATACCTCGTCCCGTCACGGTGCAATCGTAAATGGCGTCGCGTGTTTTCTTACATAATGGATATTTCCGTCAATTTTTATTGAATCGATCTAAAAATTTCGAAAAATCTTCCTTTAATAGTAAGGAACGAATGTCTCACCGAAAGTTATTTCAACTCTGAAGTTCCCTCGATACTTTTCGCCGCCGAAACTAAAAAACGTGCTTAACGACCGGTCTCAATTTGCAATTAATTATTATTAAACAATAGGCAGCTTTAATTTTTTTCATGATTTTGTAGGCATCACTAGGGTATGCTGCGTGCGTATACCAGATTTCAAATATTTTCAATAATATTTAGCTCAGTTCTGACGATTTATGCTTTAAAACATAATTGAATTTAGCGATAGGAAGAAAAGGAAAACGTGGCAGCGGTGCCGCTATATGCGTGAGAATGTAGTGGTAAGTGGAGAGGGAAGATTTCGTGAGTCAATAACTCAGAGCCTATCCACTTATTTTTCGACAGCCTCAGAGTTGATTTATATCTAACAAAATCTGAAATTAGGAAGAAACATGTCATAACATCTTTTAAATCCAATAGATTTCTCTTTCAAATGAACAAAGACGTAAAGTAACAAGCCTCTACAATCCAATGACTGTGAAAGAACTCTCAGAAAAATATCCGAGCATCCCTTGGAGAGAATACTTCAATACTATTCTGGAACCAATCGTCACAATTTGGGATGATGACGTGGTGATAGTGCGTGTGCCCAAGTTTTTCGAAGAATTCGAAAAAGTGATGCAACAAACCCCAAAAAGGACTCAGGCCAACTATGTTATGTGGAGAGTAGCAGTAAGTTCTGTCAGTTACTTGACTGAAAACATTCAAAACCGAGAACTGGAATTTTCAAATGCGATTGGTGGCACAATTTCACGGGAATCCAGATGGAGGCAATGCTTGGCCGTGACATCTAAACATATGAGAGTCAGTGTTGGGGCACTGTATGTCAGGAAATATTTACATCACAACTGTAAGAAACATGCGCTTGAAATTGTTAATAATATTCGAAAGGAGTTCCAGAAAATTCTTAAGAACGTGAGTTAATTAATAATTAAGTGAAAGAATTTGAAAGATGAAAAATATAAGAGAAATGTTTCCAAAACTATGAACACTTTTCCAGACTTTATTACAGGACAGGTATTTTAAGGTTTTTATAAAAAAATCAAGGTATTAATGAGTATTTGAATTTTTAAGTTAAACAAAAACTTAATTATTCTTTATATTTTTATAACTTTTGATCTATTGAAAAAATTCAAGTTTTGATTCTTGAATCTGATCAAATATTGTCTTCATTCCAAATCCGGGTCTTCAGCTGAAAATTAAAAGTCGTCTTTGTTAACAACCCCACTCTTTTTTCGGTCAAACTTTTTTGTTCGCCCTAAACATGACTAAGAAATCAAGCGGCCAAACCATATTTGCACTGAAAAGAATGTTTTTCCAACCAAATAATGAATTTTCGCATTTTTCTCACAAATAAGGACAGAATCCACAAAATGCTACGAAAAAAGTTTGCTAATTTGGAAAAATTCTACAAAAAATACCTCTCAATCATTTTATGATATCTTGCATTGTTCGCGAGAAAAATTCAATTTTTCGAGAAAAAATTTGTATGTCCACAAAAATTATTTGGCCTGCATAAAACATACATAATGTCTTCTTTATATAAGCACCAATTAAAAAATTTATATATTAGATCAAATAAAAGAATAGGTTAGAAAAATGTAAAAATTGAATTTTAAACAACAAATTATTTTGTTCATATGAGTACCAAGTTATCAAAAAAATTTGAGCAAAAGATAAGTTGAAGTTTTTGAGAAAATAAATTTTTAATATTTTCAGAAATAAACCTCAGCAGAGTCAAGAAAGAAAACTCAAATATCTTTATAAGATCAAAAGTCATAACGATTTAAGAAAAATGTTGTGTTTTTTGAGAAAAAAAAACTTAAAAATTCAAATACTCAATAAGCCCGTGAAATTTTTTTTATCAAAACATTAAAATGCGTTTCCTCTTATTTCCTTTGAAAAAAAACTTGAATTTTCACAGTGGGGAACAAACAGTTTTTTCTGGAAAAATGAGTCTAGAACTTACAATTTTGATTTGATTTAGGCATCTTTTTATCTAAATAGAAGTCACCTAAATTACAAAGAGATTTGTGCGAGCCGATTTTTGAACTTTTTAAATTAATTTTTTATTTAAAAACCAAGTTGACATTTTTTTCTTTCTCTTTATAAACGATCCTATTTTTTCCAACTAATCACATTTATGCCAAACATCATGAAATCAGCAAACGCACTCCTTAAAAATAATATATAGCAGTTTATAACATTTTTACAAATATTTTCATTTTTATATCAAGAAATTATTAAGTGAAACTGCTGCTTCAAGATTAAAAATATTTTTAGACTTTATTTCGTATTTTTTTTTCGAAATATACGTGAAACAACGCTTAGTTACCTTTTTTTTAATCCAAAGTAATTTTTAATTTTATGAACAAATAAATATTTTATTAAGTTCACGCTCTGAACATTTCGTTTTTTTTTAATATTGATTGCAAGTTTGTCGGAAATGAATAATATATAGGATTTTTCAATACCTGATAACAATTGTTAATTGTTTTACAAAATTTGATAATCAAATCCAGATTTTCGTCAATTTTCAACTGGCAGATTTCTTTTTTTCAACGGAATCAATTTTAAATTAATTGGAAAAATTCTTCGCTAATGACATTTTATCGGCCGAGTCTAAACGTACGGACAGTCCGTACGTTTATCGGCGTTCATCATACAGTGGAGACCTGGAAAGGGCCGCCAATGACTCAAAAAGGACATTATTTATTTGGAAACTTTGTCAGGCGACAATATTTTTTATTTATTTAAATAAATTTTAAAAACAAATACAGATTTTCATCAATTTTCAACCAGATGATTTCGTTTTTTTAATAAAGCATAAAGAAGGTATGTGGCCAAGTTGTTTAGAGTTAATTCCGCTGATAAAACGAAATCTGCCGTTTGATAAGTGACGAAAATTTGTATTTTCAATCAAATTTATTAAAATAAATGTTAAATATTGTCGCCTAACAAAGTCTTCTAATTATTAAGGTCCTACCTTAGTCACTGACAGTCGATTTCGTAACAAAAAACAAACTTTCATTTGTTGACTAGCAGTAAAGTGTTGAATTTGTTTATGAATTAAACAATTATTACTGGTTGGTAAAGTTTCATAAAGGACGGATTTTTCCATGTCATTTAAAATTTATTCCATTGAAAATATACGAAATCTGCGGGTTAGAAATTGATGAAAATATGCATTTTTTATAAGATGTGCATTTTTGTTGGATAAATTTCTTTATAACATTAACAATTAATTTGGATTTGAAAAAAATGGTAACTAAGTATTTTTTTACGTATATCCCAAACAAAAAATGGAAATGCAAAGTCTCCAAGTATTTTTATTCTTTTTATTAATTCTATAAACAAATTATATAAACAAATGCACATCGCAGACATTTATAGGCAGAAATAAGTCGTTTTTTTCTTTATTCTTGTTGAAATAATATTACCAATTATGTTTTCTGAAAAAATGTTACCACTCATCAACATTTGTTTATTTTATAAACAAATGCACGTTTTAGGCTTTTTTAAGCTAGAAGAAATCGTTTCTTCTTCTGACCTTGCTGAAATTATATTGCCAATGATTTTTTTCTAAAAAAATTTGCTATGCATTAATATTTGTTTATTTTATAAACAAACTATAAACGAATGCACATTTTGGGCGCTTTTAAGCCAAAATAAATCGTTTTTTCTTCTGAAATTGCTGAAATTATGATTCCAATTATGTTTTCTTAGAAATTTTCTCTGTGCATTTATATTTGTTTATTCTATAAATAAATAATGTAAACAAATTCTCATATAAGGCTTTCTCATATAGAATTCTCATATAAAGAAATTGATTTTTCTTTCATTATTTTTAAAACTATATTGATAATGAATCGTCCTGATAAAATTTTGTTATGCCTCACTATTTGTTTGTTTTATAAACAAATAAGGTAAACAAATGCACATTCTATGAATTTATGGGCAGAAAAAATCGTTATCTCGTCTAGTCCTGTTTAAATTATATTATGAATGATGTTCTTCGAAAAAATTCTGTGATAAAATGGAATTTGTGAAACATATGAACAAATTATATAAAAATACACATTGCAGGCGTTTATAATAAAAATTGAATGCTTTCTCTCTGTTTTCAAATTACTGAACTTGTATACGCTTATAATTTTTTTTTATACATTTAATCGATTTCATTTTGTAACCAAAGTTCATCAGAAAATATCACTGGCAATATGATATAGTAGCTGAATGCGATAATAATATACTTGCATTTTTTAAGAATCACTTATTTCAAGTTTGTTTCATATTATCTCGTCAATAATGAATGAAAAACAAGGGACTTTTAAAAATCCAAGAATACCACTATTGTTCTGTTATCTCAACATAAATACGATAAAAATCGCTTTCTTTTTCCTTAAAAACGCCTGAAATATGCAATTTATTTATATAATTTGTTTATAAAATAAACAAATATTAATGCATAGCAAAATTTGTTCAGGAAACATCATTGGCAATATAATCTCAGCAAGGTCAACAGAAAAAAAGATTTCTTTTCGCTTCAAAACGCCTGAAATGTGCATTTGTTTATAAAAATTCAAAAACTCGAAACTTTTTTCACTGTTTGCATTAACATAAAATTTAAATGAACAAAATAATAAAAAATCTACTCTCACCATTCTCTGGAAAACTTAGTCCTGAATTTTTCAAAAAAAAATCTAAAATCGAAGCATAATTTCGTTCTAAATGTCATTTTGAACAGGTCAGGGCAGATTTTGAAAAAAAGTTTTTCATTTTTTTCATTTATTAACAAAAATTGAATTTTTTTTTATGAGTACTGGTTTTCGAAAAATACTTGGAAATAATCCAAAATACCTAGGATTAATAAAGCAACCACTCAGAAAAGGTGGCTAATAGTTTAGAAATTGTTTTACAATGTATTGAATTTGTTATAAACAAATAAGTGAGTGAAAATGGATTCATGCGAATTGGCAGTGATTCGTGAATTAATTTTCACTACATTTGAACAATTTATGGGCAAAAACCGTTTTTCAGTTAAATTCATGAAATATATTGAATGAATTGTTATTTATAAACAAATTTTATAAAAAATTATCCATAGCAGGTAGTTATTATATTAGAATAAATCAATTTTTTTGTGTTGAATCGACAAAAATTATACGAAATTGTCACAAAATTATTAGACTTATTCATCCAATAATGACTGAGGATTGCTTAAACAAATTTAATTAACAAATGCACTGTCTGGATATTTTTAGAGCTAAAAACTTGTTTTTTTTTAATCAGATAAAGTGTGGATAACTAATTTCTAAATTTTTAAGGAGCTTATATAACAATCAACCATTTTTATTGTTACAACAATTTTTTTTTTAATTTTAATCATCTTAGACATTTTCTAAACCAAAATTTTACAACAAAATTTTTGAAGAAAAAAAATGCGTTATTTAGGGTATTAGCCGACTGTTATTTAGTAATGGCTTTATTCCATTGGTCGATAACAATTGATAATTGTTTTAACAAAATTAATTAACAAATGCATTTTTCGGACATTTTTAAATGTAAAAACTTAGGTTTTTCAACGTAACCAACTATTAATTACCATTTTTCAAACTTTTTTTATGAATCTCGATAACGATCCACTATTATTATTGCCATTAATAATTTTGTAGACAATTTTATGTGCTCACATACATTTGTGAATAAAAACTTCCGTTTTTCTTGTGAAATATATAGACAATTACTTAGACATAACACCTTTATACCAAGTTTTTACCTTTAAAAATAGCCGAAAAATGAATTTGTTAAATAATTTTGTTTAAACTATTATCAATTGTTATCGAACGATAGCACGGAGTTTTTTCTAAATAATAGTCCCTAAAAAAACGCAATTTTTTTCTTAAAAAATGCATAAGATGATAAAAATTTTTTCAAACAATTTTTGTTAACAATGAAAATTGTTGATTGTCATATAATCTCCCTTAAATTTTACAAATTAGATATTTACACTTCATTCCGTTGAAAAAAACAAGTTTTTAGCTTTATAAGTAGCCAGACTGTGCAATTATTAACTAAATTTGTTTAGACAGTTATCAGGTGTTATTGGATGAATAAATCTGATAATTTTGTGACATTTTTGTATAATTTTTGGCCGATTCAACAGAAAAAACTTGATTAATTTCAACACAACTATCTGCTATTGAAAGTAACGTAACTCTTGGCTTAAAACGGATTTTACGTTAATAAATTCTTTTACATAAAATTAATGTAGATAACGTATCAAATTCAATACCAAACACTTTAAATTCTTAAGATTTTAAACCGAAATATATTGCATTTTCAGCAAAATAATTGAATTTTTAACCAAAAAAAGATTTTTACCCAAAAAGATGAATTTTAAATACAAAAAGAATTTAAAAAAATATAATTTTCAACCAAACAGTTGCATCAACAACCAAATAAATGAACTATCCAGTGGAAAATACGAGTTTTCCAAATAATATTCAAAGATTTAACAAAATAGTACAATTTTCAAGCCAAAAAGGCGAATTTTTCTGAAGACAGTTGAATTTTTAACAAAAAAGTTACTTTTAAACCAAGAAAGATAAATTTTCAACCAATTAGGATGAGTTTTCTACCATAAAAGATGAATTTTTAATCCAAAATGATGAATTTTCAACAACATAGTTCAATTTTCAACAAAAAATTATGAATTTGAATTTCCAACCAAATAGTTGAGTTTTCGGCATACAAAAGATGCATTTTCAATCAAATGGTCGATTTTTCAAACAGAAAAAATTAAAATTTAATCAAATATTCAAATTTGCAAGACTAAAAGACAAATCTTTTAAAAGACTGTTGAATTTTCATCAAAAAAGTTCATTTTCAACCAAGAAGGATAACTTTTCTACCATGAAAGATGAATTTTCAACAAAAAGTAAAGTTATTAAGCTGAAAAGTGGAATACTTTAGTAGACAGCGAACTTTTAAATCAAAAAAGATCAAATTTTCACAAAAAAGATAATTTTCAATCAAGAAATACGAACTTTTAACAAGATAGTTGAATTCTCAACCAAACAGTCGAACTTTCAACAAACACGACCAATATTCTACCCAATCGGACGACTTTTTAACAAAATATATGAATTTTCTACCGAATAGTTAAATTTTCAATCAACAGGTTGAATTTTCAACAAAAAAGATTAATTTTCTACCAAAAAAGACGAATTTTGAAGAAAATGCATGAATTTTTAACAAAATTATTTTATTTTAAAGACGAATTATCTACAAATGTTGAAGTTTCAACCCAAAAATATAATTTTTCAAACAAAAATTTTAATTTTCAACTAAATAGTTTAAATTTCTACTGAAGTGGTTGATTTGCAACCCAAAAAGATGAATTTTCTACAAAACAGTAGAATTTTTAACATAAAAGATTAATTAAAAGCAAATAGTTGAATTGTCAACTATAACTATGAATTCTTAATGAAAGAAGAATAGTAACAGTTGATATTTCAACCAAACAGTTTCATTTTTAACCGAAAAGGATCAAGTTTCACCCAAGAAGATTAAATTTCTGCCATGAAAGACGAATTTTCAACAAAATACATGAATTTTTAATAAAAAAAGTTGAACTTCCAACTAAAAAATATAAATTTTTAACCAAATAGTTCAGTTTGTAACTGAAGAAGATACATTTGAACCAAAAATGGAATAGTTTCATTCTCAGTTCAAAAAATTTATTTTCAACTGAACATGAAACGAATTTTTATCGAAATAGTTAAATTTTCAATCAAAAATAGGAACATTCAACTTAAAAAAATGATTTTTTAACAAAGTAGTAGAATTTTTGATAAGAAAGATGACTTTTTAAAAAATATTAAAATTTTCAACCAAAGCGATGAACCTTCAACTAAAAAAATGAATGTTTAACAAAGTATTTGCATTTTTGATTGAACAAAGTTGACTTTTTAACAACACAGTTGCATTTTCAACAAAATAATTCAATTTTCGACCAAATCATAGAATGTTTAACCAAACGAGATAAATTTCGAACCAAAAATATAGTAGCGCATTTTCAGCAAAAAAAGAACTTTTATCGAGAAATATAGTTGGATTTTCTTATTGCATTTATGTTTAGTTTTTAGCCCCCCACCCCTCCCCCGGCCCCATAAACTGGTAACGTAGTTTATGGAAAGTACCGACGGGCCACTTTTTCCTTTAGGACTATACCACTGAGTATTCTACTAAACTCAACTCCCGAGATAAGCAATTGAGCACCCTTAGTTAACGCTTTTCCTAGAACTTGAGGCTTCAGAATTTGGTGATGCGGGAAGCACGGGCCTTAAGAGAGTATGTGCTTAGTCAAGCGTGACAAACAGTTCAAAGGTCGCGCTCTCAGCACGTTAGTTGCACCTGGTTACCTTATGCTTCCACGTCCAACATAAATGATTCATGCGGCCCTACTGCTTAATTTGGATTCCTCCGAGTTATGCTGAAGGCCAATGCACGCCATGCCCGAAACCGTGCTTATCTCGGGAGTTGAGTGCATTAGTTAAGTCCTTCCTAATGGGATGGTATCCTTAAAATACTTAGGGCACTCGAGTGTATTTACATACTGATTAAATAGAGAATTATGTATTCAGGTTGATTGGATGGACAAAAAAACGAAGATGAATGCTTTGCAGAAAGCTGCGGCTATGAGAAGCAACATTGCCTATCCTAGAGAACTTCTTGATGACAAGAAACTTGAAAAATTTTACAAAAATTTGGAAATAACTCCAGATGATTTTCTTCATTCGGTTTTGAACGCAACCCGCACAGAGAGGGAATATTCCTTCAGTCTATTGAGGACACCTGGTAACAGATCAAACTGGGTTTCTCATAGCCACACAACACTCGTAAACGCATTTTATAATCCAAACGAGAACAGCTATGGTGAGTTTACTTCATGGTCAGAGAGCTTATCAAAATTTAGAGCTATTACACTCAACTCCCGATATAAGACCCTCCGGTTCACGCTATTCCTAAGACTCATAGTCTACGCAGTTTCGTGATGAGAGAATCCGCGGGGCCGAAAGAGAGGATGTGCTCACTCAAGCGTGACAAACAGCTCGAGGGCCGTATTCTCAACGCGTTAGTTGCATCATGTTGCGCCATGCGTCAAAATCCAACTGAAATGATTTATGCCGCCGTGACTGTTTACGTTTGGATTCCCCAAATTCAAGATCAAGGTCAAGGCAAGCTGCCCGAAACCTGTCTTATATCGGGAGTTGAGTGTATTTAATAAATAATCTTCAAAGTCATTCACATTGTCCGCATTGAAGCTCTTATGTTTCTGCTCACTTGTCGCGTCACTTTGTCTTTTCATTTTTTTACCATCCACTTTGACGGTTTATTGAGCAACCCAAGATAACATCACACTAAATTTCAGTTTTAAATCTTCAAAACTGAACTATTCCTAAAAACTCGTTCAAAATTGTATAATTTTCTATTAGAGCAATTAAATATTGAAGAGTCTTCTATTTTCAATATTCAAAATGGAACAATTTTAAATTACAAATCGTCAAAATTGAAGAATTTTATCAAGTTGGAAAATTTAGAATTGAAAAATCTTGACTTATGATCTTCAAAATCATCATAATTTAAGAATTTTTATTTGGACGTTTATATTATTTGTAATTTGTGAATCTTTAAAACTGAAGAGTTTTTAATTTTGAAAATACGCAATTTTAAATTTTGCAAGCTTTAAGTTTTACAATTAAAAATTCCGTAATTTTCATGCTAACGAAGGTAACAAGAATACCATGGTAGATTCATAAATAAATATGATGCATAAATACTAATTTGTTTTCAGTGTTTAGAATTAAAACTTGAGTCTTGATTCCATTTTTAAAATTTGAAGAGTTTTCAAGTGTAACTCTTTAAAATTGTAGAACTTTAAAATGTAAATCTTCAGAATTGAATTTTGACAAGTTGCAATTAAAAATTCTGTAATATTGATACTATATACCAAAAAAATTTTTAATTTGAAAGATTTATAATTAAGGACTGGACTTTCGAATGTGAAAATCATCAAAATTCAAGAAGTATTATTTATACATCTCTGAAAGTCAAGAGTTTTCAATTGTAACTTTTAAAAATTGTGGATCTTTAAATTCTAAGTCAATAAAATTGAAGAGTGTTTAATTTTGACAATTCGCAATTAAAAATTATGCAAATTTTTAAATTTAAAATTATGTTTTTATGATGGTTTACATTCGGAATTTTCACAAGTTTGAAGATTTAGAATTGAAAACTTGACTTTTGCTTTACAAAATCATGCAAATTTAAGAATTATTACTTATACATTTTTAAAATTGAAGATTTTTTCGTTGAAAAACTTTAAATAAAAATGATGCAAGTTTTAGTTTTTTTCATAAAAAAGCGGTAGTTGTGATAATTTAAATTGACAATTTTTACAATTTGGAAGATTTAGAATTGAAAACTTGACTTGTAATCTTCAAAATCATCAAAATTTAAGTATTTTTATTTATGTATACAACTTCAAATTTAAAGATTTTTTTATATGAAATCTTCAATATTAAAGAATTTCAAATCATGACTTCTTGGAAACAATGTATATTTTCAAAATTCAATAATTTTCAATTCTAACTCTTTAAAATTGCAGAACTTTATATTGTAAAATTTTTAAATTGAAGAGTTTTTAATTTTGACAAATTACTGTTACAAAATTCTATAATTTCCATGATTTACATTCGAAATTTCTTCAACCTGGAAGATTTAGAATTGAAAATTTGACTTGCAATCTTCAAAATAATCTAAATTTTAGCATTTTTATTCACACTTTCAACTTTAAAATTAAAGAGTTTTCAATAGTAACTCTTCAAAATTAAAAAAATTTAATTGCAAATCGTAAAAATTGAAGTGTTTTCTAATGTAAATCTTAAAAAATGAAATATTTGAAAAAAATTCCAATTTACGTACCCTTACAATGTAAATATTGAAAATTGAATAATATGTAAGTGTCTCTTTTAAGAATTCAAGAGTTTTCAATTGTAACTCTTCGAAATTGCAAAACTTTATATTATAAAGTTTTAAAATTGAAGAGTTTTTAATTTTGACAATCTACAATTAGAAATTTCTGTAATTTCGATGATTTACATTTGAAATTTCTTCAACCTAAAAGATTTAGAATTGAGAATTTTGATTTCCAAACTCATCCAAATTTCCGAATTTTTATTGATACATTTCCCAAATTCAAGAGTTTTCAATTGTGACTCTTTAATATTGTAAATCTTTGAAATCTAAATTCTTAAAATTGAGAAGTGTTGAGAAGAATTTCGACAAATATAAATTAAAAATTATGCAAATTTTAAGTTTCAAATTTTGTAATTTTGATAATTTACATTCAAAATTTCATCAATTTGAAAGATTTAGAATTGGAAAATCTTGACTTATGATCTTTAAAATTATCACATTTTAAACATTTTTATTTGTACATCTTTAAAATTCAAGAATTTTAAACTGCACATTTTTAAAATCGAAAAATGTCCTATTAGAAACCTTGAAAATTGTAGTATATTAATTCGCAACTCTTTCACGAAACGTCGGCAAGTTTCGTAGTTTTGCACACGATTGAAACCCGAAAAAGCTTTAAATTTAAATTTATCATGTTTATTTGTTATCGAATTAAAAATTGTCCTAATGATAATTTCCAAGTATTTTTGTCGTCTACTAGAATCATTAACAAGAATTTCTGAAAATCGTAAAAGAAATTTGTTTTGAAAATACTCTAAATGTTGTAATTTTTTTTTTTTTTATTAATCTAGACAACGATGATGATATTTATTTTGTAACTCTCAAAAAATGTATCCAAGACTGATTCGATTTATAAAATTGTTTCAGGTACACTCACAAAACGATTTGGTTGAATCAACAACATTATTTGGTTGAGCCAAATATATTTTTGGTTGTGTTAACATACTAATGGGCCCAGGTGGGGAGCTTTACATGATGACTTTGTGAGGCTCTTCACGTGGTGTGATCGCTAGAGAGATTGATCAGCGACCTGGGTCGGAGCAATGTTGCGGAACGAACGTGTTGTTTAAATAAAAAACACGGGAATTCTAGATCAATCTAAAAATCTATACCCCCTTCCCCACATTACTCCCGTCATCACCGAGTGCGTCAAGCTTACCCCGAAAGGGATATAGTGCAATGGTGTAGTAATAATAATAATAATAACAGCGGTAAAAGAGGATCTACAAACTACACCATGCTCCTAATTTTGTACCGAAAACATCATCGCAAATGATTTCATACATCGTATTAATTTAACTAACTATATTCTTATCGCATCAGTCACTTGATTTAGTCTGTGGCTATGATGACAAACCGGGGTCTTTTTAACACAATAACAAGTTTAATAATAATATTAATAATAATAATAATAATAATAATAGCCAAATTTCATGGAAGAAGGAGTATTTGGTCGATTCAACAAAAAAGTTTTGTTAAATCAGTTGAATGAACCAAAATTTGTTTGATTCAACCAAATTTTCATGTATAGCCAAGAAAACAGTTTTTTTGGTTAGAGAAAATTTTTTTCTGAGTGTCACTGCAGAAACCTTCGTACACACACACATACAGACAGACACCGACAAAATTGTACGATTTACAAATTGTAAATATTGTTGTAATGTACTAAAAATCGTTATTAGAACTTGCGGATCTCTTGAAAAAATTTCATAATTATGAAAATGATCTAACTTTTTGATTTTTAGTCTGATCGAAACATTTTATTAGGAGCTTTTACTATTATATGCAATTTTTCAAAATATGTATTAAAAATTATATAACTGTTTTAATTTTCGTCGAATTTAAAAATGACATGAAGATAATTTGTAAGTCTTTTTATCACTTACCAGAAACATTGACAAAATTTTGTGAAACTTTAAAAATAGTATACTACGACTCAAGGCCAGAAAGTTGGATTTCCGGGCGTGTGTGATATGAACGCCGAGGCGAAGCCGAGGCCTCATATCACGCACGCCAGGGCATCCAATATGTATGGCCGTGTGTCGTATACTATTTTTCTTCCTCCCCAGCCGAAAGTACGTTTAATAATTAATGCGTGGTCGGCTGCTAGCTCGGATGCTTTTTCTTTTGTGGCTTGCCCGCCCGACTTTTGCAAAGCCGAGGCGGGTATCAAAAACACATATTTTTTATTTTTTCGTAATACGATCAGTTTTGAGGTTGAACACACCGACGCTCTCTTTTTTCCATTCACCTGTATAGTTAAATTTTGTTCGGAGGCTAAGTACACAATAACACAAATCTGAGTAAGCGTTGCTACGTCAGGTTGCTACGTCAGCGTGTAACTCTCTATTTCAATCGTATACTGGTTCAACTACGAACTTTCTCCAAATTTGTAATTAAAATTACTACAAAAGATCATACGACTGTAATTGATCCCAGGCACAACTGCTGTTTGTGTAACCTTAACGAAAATTCGGACTTCTGGCACTTATTTGTCAGATGTCTAATCTATTCGTTGACGTCGTTTTATTTTAAAGAATGCGACAGTATATACTTACTTAGCAAACCTCTACAAACTTTGTATACTAGCAGAGAAAAAAGAATATATGATATCGGTAAATTAAGCACTTAAATTTTAAAACTACGTACATTTGGTCTTTTCGAATAAAGTAAATATACATAATAAGAAGAATTGACGTAGGCTTAGTCTTAAAGAAGAATTATATTACAGATGAAACTGATTGTATTTAAGGTATTTTAACTCTAATTGTAAGTATTTTTGTACTATATTTATTGTTTCTGTATCATCACCCATTTGCTATAGATTTCTGTACTCTGAGCAGCAACGAACTCACATTGCATTACATTAAATATTTTAAACCTAAACTCAACATGTTTTAATCCTGTAGTTTTAACCTTATGAAGTATAGCGATTCCTAGTATCTCCTTAGAGATTAGGTTCATGTCCCAGGATAACTAGACTGAGTGCTCTTCACAATGCAAATATATTTGCCACTGGTGACTCGAAAAATCGGTAGATACGATCTTCTTACGAAGTCAATATTGTTTCACTTGTGTACTTACACAATATGACAGAATTTTACTTGTCCAATTTGTCAGCAAAAAGGGTTTGAATTCCTGGATTGTAAATCATTTGATGTTACAGACGTGTGAAAAGATTTCTTCTTTATTGTTGAAGGGTGGTACGGCACGGCGAAATGAGTTACGCCACATTTGACCGATTTTCAGGAGAGATAAAAAAGTTTCTATAAAATCTAATCTTCAATTTTTAAAAACCTGATCCCGGGATATACTAGTACTGAATTAAGGCGAAAAGAATTTGATTTAAAAAAGTCAAACAGTTGCGAGTTAGTGAATGAGAGATAGTTTTCATTTTGAGGTTGGGACGCGGAATTTTACTACTTTAGGCGGTAATTAAAAATCGATTTATCAATTTATTTAAAAACTGAAAATTTGATTTCTAGATTATTAGTTGCTAAATGGAGGAGAAAGAATTCTCATTACTAACTTGAAGCACAAACCTAACGTTCTAGAGACTTCTAGTAAAGCTCTCTAATTAAAGGTATGATACATTGTACTTTAAGATAGTTATATTGGATAATATGTTTCAATCGCCTATCTTGAGCACGCGGCAACAGGTTTTTGGGGTGCGTGCATTCTCGTGGGTAGTAAGGAGTGGTGAGCGAGCGCTTGCGCAGCAATAACCTTTTACCGCGCTCAAATAAGGCGACGGAAACGTTTTTTCTCAATATAATCATTCTAAAGTACAAAGTCTACAAAGTTTAATTTGAGCCTTATTGGAAATCTCTAGAAAATCAAGTTCGCGCCCTACGTTGTTTAAAAAAGTGGCCAAAAACGCGTTTGTACTCTAATTTTTCAAAAAGTTGACTTGCTGGAAAGATTTTGTTTTCCGATTCAGATTCAGCAACCAACAACAATCTATACGGAAAACCCCTACTTTTGGCCCCGGTGCAGTTACTTCTCTTTTTTATGACTTATGTAATCGAAAAAAAAAACGAGTTCAAAAATCCTTTGGCGATGATATGTATTTTAATTTTTAGAATTTTCTACATAAGAATTTCATTTTCGAAAAAATGTGACGTGACTCATTTTGCTGTGTCACTTCAGTTTTAAGTTCACATGAAGGCGATTTAGACTTCATTTCCATGTGTTGAATTTTTCACGTTAGTTTCAAAATGAACATCTATACGAGTTTAAACTTTTCTGGCCCCCTTGGGCACCTTTCCCCTATTTTTTTTTCTTCAATTTTATAACTCGTGACCTATGGGGATTGGAGTTTTTTTTATTAGACTTACACAAAATTTCCTGCATTGTTTTTTTTAATTCCTGAAAATTTCTTCTACTTTAATGAATATCCGGAATATTTTTTCGTAAAATCAACCGGTTTCAAAGTACAGATGCAAAGATTTAATCTACGTATATAAATTGTTGTAGGACAAACAGAAGCAGAAGTGATAAACTGCACAACTGGTAAAGACGAATTAGGCAAACCGTCCAGAATATCAAAGCAAGGGCTCTTTCGAAAATTCTACTACCTGTTGGGAAATCTTAAAACCATTGACGACGCTGATCAGAACGAATGCCGCCATTATCTGGAAGCTAAGGCTTCTGTGCAAGATTATTCGGTAAGAAGTTTGCAGAATTTTTATTTACTACTAAGTCAGTACACACTGTATATTGTCTGAAACGTGTTGCGGGCATATTTGAAAAAATTGATATTCTGATATAAGTAATTAGGGTCTATTTAGACTTGATTTAGCATGTTGCACTCAATAAATTATGTATATATTAGTTATGAACTGTATCTAGCGACGATTTAATGATTAAGTGGCCTTCAAATTTTTTATTTGATCACTTCATAATCGATTTTAGAAAGAAATAATAGGCAAACGCTTTTTTTGGTGTGAACGTAAAAAATCTGACATTTTGCACATTTGAACAAATTTCCTGTGAAAGAACGACTTGTCTTAAAAAATGTTCAGACTCACCATGTGAGTAATTATCATATCATTTTTCATCTGAAACCATTTAATATTTCTCCAAAAATAATTTTCTTTATAATAAAATCACCTTCTGAAAATTACAAATTCGCGAGAAAATGAACTTTTTAGGGGGTTGCAACTTTTTTGCAATATGACTTTCGCACTGTTAAAATTTGATGTCGGTATTTCGCTTTGTTTCAAAAATAATCGTCTTTACATTTTAAACTCGTTTTAAACAGTACGTTTTAAAGAAGTTCCAAAAAAAATGAAGGTAATATATCAAATAGTTTATTTATTATAACGGTTTTTGTCACTGAGATGTATAAGAGCCTAGTGTGCCGAATACGTGACTCCACGGACGTGTGCCAAACCCACTAAAAAGTGAATTTCATCGTTATTTCGTAATTTTCCCAAAGAGATTTTATTATAACCCTTTGAAGCATACATTTTTCCCTGCAGTCAAATTCCTTAAAACTGGGTATATAAGGGTTTTCGAGGTCGCTGATTTTAAAAAAGATGTCAGATTTTAAGAATTTTCAAAATTCAGAATGGCGGTTCTAATATGGTGGAATGAGATTGTGGAAGTGATCGTATTCGTTCAAAAAATGCACTCGGGGGTTTTCAGAGTCGCTCAATATGATTCAGTTGTCAGAATTATGAAATTCAAGATGTCGGTTCCAATATGGCGGACGAAAAATATGAAAATAAAATGACATAATATTAAAGTTAGCAAACATAATTGTTTAAACAATTTGTTATTGTTTTTAATAATATTCTCTTTGATTAATGTTAGAAAGTTGCTGTTTTTTCTAAAGTTTTAAACTTTTTGTTTACTTTTAACTTATAGTGTGGTAATAATTGATGAAATTCAAGAAACATAATGGTTTAAACAAATTATTATTGTTTATAACTATCTTGTCCTATAGTAATACTAGATAGTTTCACTTTTTTTCTCAAGTTCTTCATTTATTGTCAACTTTTCACTTAAGGCAAGGTAATTATTATAGCAATTTAACAAACACAATTATTTAAACAAACATAATTGTTTAAACAAATTATTATTATTGTTTATAATTATCATGTTCTATATTAATGCTGGATAGTTGCGTTTTTTTCTGAAGTTTTTTACTTTTTGTCATTTTTTCACTTAAATTAATTATATTTAACAAAAATAATTGTTTAATTAAATTATTATGTCTATAACTATCTTTTCCTGTATAACACAAGATAGTTGTGGTTTTTTCTCAACGTTTTAACTTCTTGTCCACTTTTTACTTAGTGAGATAATAATTAATGCAAGTTAAAAAAGAATTATTTAAACACTTATTATGTTTTATAATTATCTTCTCAGAATTTTTCAGCTTTTCTTTAACTTTTTAGTTAGGAACAAATGTGGGCGTCCACATTAAAAGGGCCCGTATGGCCAGTATGGAGTTACATACAGAATCATGTAGTCGGATAAGTTCCCGGCATTTCAAGCCCATAAAAAACAGTTTAGGTTGAAAAACGAGTCGCCGGGGCATGTTTGGAGTTTGAAAATGAAATATATCCATTGCCGCTTGCTTTCAGGACATAAATATAGTTTCAAAAGATTCAGTATAGGTCTTAATATTCCTCACTTAAATTCGATAATAACAGCCTAAATGGGCCCTTTTCATGGGGACGCCCACAAATAATAAATATTAATAATAATGTAAACAAAAAGGCTCTCATGGAAAATTTATATTTAATATGATTCATATAGAAAATTTGAAAAATATTTCAAATATCTATTTTATTTCAGACAAATATATTAACAAAAGAAAGAGATTGTTCAAAAAATGATTCTCTTTATTGTTTATTTATCATACCTTCATAACTATAAAGACAAAGCAAAGTAAACAATTTCAATCAATAACAAACTGTTTAAACAGTTATGTTTGTTTTTGACTTGACTTAGTTATTACCTTACAAAGTGAAAAGTGTACAAAAAGTGGAAAATGTCAGAAAAAGCCGCAACTTTGTAGCATTAATATCGGAGAAGATATTTATACAGAATAATAATTTGTTTAAATAATTATATTTGTTAAATTTCACTAATTATTAAATCACTGCAAGCGAAAAGTTAAGAAAAATGTTATATTTTGAAAAAAACCCTAAATTGCTGGCATTATTCAAAGAGAATATTGCTAAAAACAATAATAAATTCATTGAAAAATGTATGTAAACTTCTAGTTATCATTATAAAGTAGTGTTTTATGTATTAGAAACAATTTTTATTTTTAAAAATCGCAAAAAAATTATAATTAGCACCAAAAACTCGCGAAACACATTTTCTCACTTATGGGGGTTTTTTGGGACAGACTTATAAGGGACTTATAAGGGTGATATTTAAAAAATAAGTTTTTATTCGTATTCTATTTCTAATTGTAAAAGGAAGTATTGAGTTTCAACTAGATACACATAATATTGACGATTATGAATGAAATTTACTAAAACGTCTTCTTTTATAATGAGAAATACGTGTTAAACTTCATGGGGATTGTGCAACGTTTATATATAATTTTTAAAAACCGCTTTTATGGGGGGTGGATCCGAAAAAATTTGGGGCCGATATGCATGAAAATTCGAGACAAAAAAATTTCCAATGCATTCTGAGACCGCTTTAGTCTACAATGAGGGTCTTCCTAATTTATGATCCACTTACGAATTTCTACCTTTCAGGTAGTCGTTTTGGATTATGACAAAGCTATACTTATAATTGAATCTTTGGTGTGCTAAAATCTTGTTTTATGGTATTAGCCTTTGAATTTATTTAATTTTAAATTTGGAAATCTACAACTGCCTTAATTTTCGCATGTAACATGAAGAATAGACACTAGTTTATTTTGGTGTCTATACTCTATATAATCCCTCTTTCTCATTAGTATTTATGGCAACTAACAGTGTTGTCAGGCACAAGATGTAACTAGAATAAAGTTTTTCAGTGTGTAACAGATGTGATTTAGAAATTGCAGGGGGGGGGCTGGAGCCCCCCTGGCTACGCCACTGCCGCTGTCAGAATGATAAAATTGGAAATGGCTAATCTAAATTTCATTCATCATTCTTCATCTTTTATGAAATGTTTTTCTTCGTACGATTTACACGTTGTCGTCCCTTTGGGCGATATATTTCTGTTTATTATTTGCTTTGAAATTTATTCCACACCACTGCTGTAGGTATCGGCGATATTTCTGGATAATTGTGATCGCAATATAATTTTTCATTATCAGAGCGAGCGAATGTTTGTGATTCATGAATGCATGATACCAAACAATAATTGGAAATGATAACTGAAAATTAAAAAAAAAATTAAATAAATAAAAAATGGAAAACCAAAAAAAAAAATGAAACAAAAAAGGCAAAAAAGAAACATAAAAAAGACAAAAAATAAAGATGAAACTAGAATCTCGCTACGTCCTCGTCGTTAGTTCCGGGTAACGCAAAGAGCGACCCATCTACACATTTTTTTGCAGAATGCACAAAATGCATTCTACATATTGATTTTTGTGATTCTGGCATTGAATTCGTTTTCATCGGTCCTAAAAACACCCGATGGTCAAATTTCGAGCAGATCAAATCAGTTTTCATATTTTCAGTTCGTCATATTGGATCCGCTATCTTAAATTTTACAATTCTGACGTTGGATTAATTTTCGGCGAACCTGAAAACCTTCAAGTAACAAATTTCAAATGGTTCGGATCTATTTTTATAATTCCAGTCCGCCATATTGAATCCGCTATTTTGAATTTTGCCACTTTGAATTTTGCCACTTTGACGTTCGATTCGTTTTAAGCGACCCTGAAAACCCAAGATCACCGAGTTTCACTTTTCTAGTCCCCTTAAACTTCCCACAATTACATTTATTCTGTATAAACAGGCATTTGGAATTCTTTGTTTATTTATAGAGCTCGCTATATTCCTAAAATCATCATGATCCCTCTTAAAACATCAACATTGACGTCTTAGAATTCGAAATATGCAAGAAAAAATTGCAGCGATATCTCAGCAATTGAATGTAAATCTTGAATAACCGATTCAAAGGAAGTGTATCATATATGATACGCTGTGCCGCAAAGGGATGAAGAAAATTATTTTGTGGGCAAATATCAGATAGACTCCGTTAAAAAATGATACATTACTCACGTGTCAAGTTTTAACATTTTAAGTCAAGCATTTTTTTTCACAGGAAAGTTTTTAAATGTGCAAAATGTCAGATACATTCACTTCAAAAATAGCTGTTGCCTATTATTTCTTTCTAAAGTCGACTATAATGCGATACAAAAAATGTGGAGGCTATTCAGTCATTATATGATCTCTAGGTTCAATTTAAATATATCGACGCCTCCATTCATTATGAGTCGATATGCTCACAGCGCCGTCTATGAGACTATATGTAATTTGTGCCGCGAATGAGGCTATCTGCATTTTAGAAACTTTTCAGGAGCGCTGATTTAAGTTTGAAATATTTCAAACAAGTCACAATTACCCTCTGAAATAATGAAAATGATTTCAAGTGATTAATTCGCTTTCAACCTCAGAACTACCCCCCCCCCCCCACAAGTTCTGTCTATCAGTGCAGTTTAGATAATAATGAAAGCGTTATAATTAGCAATGACTTAATTTACAGAATGCTAATAATTTTGACAATTTAACGAAAGACAAAATTGAATCTTACCATTGCAAACATTTTATGATAAATCACTGATGTACATGCAATTGATAATTATTCCATTCTTGTACAGCCCATTCAGTCGACCGATTTTGCACATTGTGTATATAACCTCTAAATGCGACATGGGTACAGACAGATCCACATGTACACGGTTGCCAAGAGCATTGCAGTAAAAAACGGCGTTTCTTGTTTAATGACAAGACAATATAATTTTTGTCGACACTTATGTTTCAGCGTGATTCTTAAACCACATCATATTTATGAAATTTTAAATGTTAGATTTTGAAATAACTTTCTTTTCTGCCGAATATTGTTTCATAATGCACATATACCTATAATGCACGGAAATTAACTAAAAAGATTCTATTATATTTTCGTTGTTGCTTCCTTATTGTCTCATAGAATTGCGTCTAATATTTAAGAAAACGGTGCAGAATAGTCCTAGTCTTTCAGAATATAATAATAACTCCAAATCGCCAAAAATGCAGATAGACTCATACATGACGCTGCCAACACATAGACTCATATTGTGAATGGAGGCGTCGATATATTTTGCTAGTTTAAAGACTTTCAAATGTACGTGAAAAAAGTTATTTTTTATACACTTGTGCACCTTCGAATACAGTTTATAACTAAAATATACATAATTACTCGTACCAAAATCTCAGATTTTTTAAAAATATGCCCGCAACACATTTCAGACTGAAGTCAGTGGACTGTGACACTAATGTGGTTCAATTATGTATTTTCACATTCGCATTCACTTTCACCTTTGCCTGTCATTTTTATTAGTCCACACTCCAACCCCATTTCCGTCGGATCGACGAGGTCCATTCGATTTTTTTTATTCTTATGTAAAATGATTTCCTGATTCCAAAACTGTGTATCGGAACTCAGGAAAATGTGCCGTTCTCGAGATATACGCAATTAATAATTTTTTATAAACGTCACATTAAACCTTTGAAATGATAAATTTTTTAACATTTTTTTCTCTGCTTGCTAGACAAGCTCATGAGAAACAATAGTTGTTTCGGCATTTTTTCGCTTCGACCAATACTTATTGCACAAAATTAATTATCGTGTAAAATAAGTGACAACAAATACTTTTAATAATAACCAAAAAAGTATTTTATTAATGAAAAAAAAGTGACACTCTTTTGAAAGTACCAACTGAAATACACATTTTTGTAATGAACACTATTCTTCTAATGTTAATAATTTGCAAGATAACAGAGCTTTTGTTGTAAGTCATTACATCGCGTTACAACAAATAGTCATTTTTCATTGAGCGAATTAGTGTTAGAGAAAAAATTCCTGCAAGAAACTATACTTAACTACTTGATAAATACAAGTATATCTGAAATGATCAATGAATTGTTTAAGTTTATGCAAATTGGGATGATTGTTTAATTTGCTGGCTTTGAATTGATGTAACTCTTTAGGAAAAAGTAATAAAGGTGTCAAAATTGGTGTACTTATTCTATGAAGTTGTGCTAAAATGATGATGTGGCCCAAAATTGCGAAATTTAAATATGTGGAACTGTACAATTGTTTAAATTTTGAGCGACTATCTCTGCTGCTGCGTGTAATGGAAAGACGGGGAAAAATCTAAAAAAATTAGGAAATTTAGGAAATTACTACGAATTCATTCATACAATTTAAATTTTTTTCTTCTATTCGTTCAGGAGTTATTACTATCTATTTTTTGAAATACACGACAATAGACCTGAAACTGATACTCAAGGGTGTAGATCAGACATGCCCAGCTCGGAGAAATTCCCTCCGGGAACACATGTTCCCCGTCCATTTTGTGCAATAAATATTCGTCGGAGCGAAAAAATGCCGAAACAACTATTGTTTCTTATGAGCTAACGTTTATAAAAAAATAATTAATTGAAAATATCTCGAGAACGGCACATTTGCCAGAGTTCTGATACACAGTTTTGGAATGAGGAGATCATTTTACATAAGAATAAAAAAAAATCGAATGGACCTCGTCGATCCAACGGAAATGGGGTTGGCGTCTGGACTATATGAAATTCGCTCGACTTCAGAATTTTGACGTTTTAAACGATGACGTTTAACTTATAAGCTAAGGGCACTACTAACAAGGGAGGAGCAGACATGGTTTTTTGTTTTTTGATTAGTATTTTTTTAAATGAAACGTTATTACTGGGATACTTATTTATTAAAAAAAAAGAACACCTTTATTATCTTTTCTTATAGAACTGGTTGTGACACTTTGGAATTATAAAATATTTAAATATTTTGTTTAGCAAAAAACTCCCTTTTTTATATTTTTATCGTCTCTCGTTTGCAAAATCATACTTATTATTTAAATTATTTATTCTGTAACAGCCTTTAGTTCTTATATTATTTAACAAGAGTGGGAATGGTGTGTTTAAAAAATTTGGAATAGGGTCATCCACTAATTTTATTTTATTTTTGAATATTAAAGTATATGCTTTAAAATCACTAGTAAAATCTGTTGGTGTAAAAAGAACTTTTTTTCGAATTTATATTTGAAAAGGAAAAATTTGTACACATTTCAAATTCCAATTTTTGTCGCGCTCATTCCGCCATCTTGATATGACGTCGCACGCCTTCAAAAGCTTGTAAGTAAGCCGGGGGATTCATGTTTTTTCATAAAAATGGATAGCAAACAGTGCTAACATTGGTGTTTTATGTCTAAATATAAGAATACCTTTATCAAAAAGCTAGGGAAATTATTTATATCTATACCCAAAGGGAGGAACGAAAAAAATGATACAAAATTGTTCGGCATGAGACGTGTCCTACATCTTTATCGTCAACAGTATATTGTTCCGAAGATCATTTCAACGAATGTAAATATTATTATTTTTAATAGAAGAATATAAAATATGCTTTTTTTATAACATAAAACCCGTAATTGACTGATTTATTTTTATAAAAACTAGACATTTTTTAACTTTGGAATCATGATGCTAGTTTTAAATGAGAGTGTTCTTTATAAAGAGCGAAATAATAATTCATTATTATATTTTATTAAGTGCAAAAATTGTACTTTTTCGCTTTTACTCCTCGAGTTTCAGCAACATTGAAATTGGAGCACTTCACAAAAAAATCACTTATCATAAGTGTACTCACTTTTGGCAAATTATCAGAGCTGGCTTTAATGTATCCAGGCATACTGATACTCCATAAAAATAAACCTCTTTATCCAAAAACGTTGATGATTTATTATTTGGATTGTTTTTATCAAACTGAAAATGTATTTTCTCCGTCTTTGAAAGCGTGTGACTTACCCGAGTAACCACCTTAGCTTATGAATTAAACGTGCATCATTGACGTTTAAAACCTCAAAATTCGCAAGTCGCGCCATTTTCAGAAAAATGACAGGCCAAGGTCAAAGTGAACATGAATGTGAAAATACATAATTGACTCCTGTAAAATAGTATGTATAAAAAATTTTCTTGGAAACAATTGGAATTATATGGAAAATTTACAACAACAAAATCAAGCACAAACAAAGTATTTAAGCTTATTCTATAAGGAAATATTGCAACAAGGAAGTTTAAATCTCCGTGTTTTCTCATATTAGTAATATATCTAACAAAATAATCAACGTTTTTAAATGTTCTTGCGCTGATTTTGAATGTACATTTTCGTGGAATTTTTTTAATTTAGGAAGGAATAAATTAAGGAATAAGAAACTTGAGTGAATTTAAACAATGCTTTCATTCTGATAATACATGCCGTCAAACGGGGTAATGGCGGACATGTGGGGTAAATCCCGACACCCCTTAATTCCCAAAATTGACAGGATAAATTAATCAAAACTGTTCCAAGAATCTGGAATCAGTTAATGCATTAACTGTTTCTAGATTTTGGTTAAAACGACCTACCTTAAGTAATTTAAACTATCAATTTATTTTATTTTATTTTTTATTATATTTATCGTAAAATTTCCTTAAAACACACGCCCTCTATTAATTTTTAATATTTTTTTCGAAGTGTTTATGCATATGTTAATTTTCACGGGTTTTCTCTTATCCCAAAATCCAACTGATACAAAACAATTTTGTTTCACGTCAAAAACATCTATTTAAATTTTTCTGCAAAATGAGCCCAAGGTCATTGCGAACGCTGAAATCTCGATTTGTTTTGCAATATCTTCTTATATACTTAGTTTTCTAAATTCACTGAGGGCTGATTTTGTGTTAAGGTTGATATATTTTTAGCTTTATGGTTGAAATTGTCCAATTTAAGTTTGTAATTGTACACAATAATGCAGTTTAGTTGTGAATACTTGAAATAAAAAATATTCAAGCTGAAAAGCTTGCATTTTTATTTTAATTTTGGATGAAAAAAAATTGTTGTAACGAGTATAAGATCCAATAAATGATAGAGAAATCTTGTTTTGTTCCATGTGAAAAACAGGTGGCCAAACGACAGCTGAAAGACGCCTTCATCAGAGCTCAACTGGGTAACTGGGTAAAGAAACCTATTGAACAAGATATGTTCGAAGTCGATATCTGACTAGTCAGGGATAACGATACTCGAATTTGCGCTAAATCTCGAATTCCGGAGTGCGTTGTTCCGAGCGTAAATTAGATCGCTCGTTCAGTGTGTCACGGAACGGCAGAGGTTGGTATTAGTAAAGCATGAATTTTAGGATCTCAACATACCTTAAATAGTGTTGAATTGTACGTTGAAGCAAAAGCCACTCTAGTAATAATATATACAGGGTGTCAGACATATTGCTCGAATGTTAGTCGTAATGTGCGTGGGAAAATGTGACGAATGTTTTCTGATTTGTCGCGTAAGTTATCCTTGAAGAATACTCAGCTCCTCGATAAATGTCAGAAACTTTCGAATGCTCCGTATACGCGGGTAAATAAAATGTATTTATACACCTAGCTTTTAGTATTCACTTTACCGTAGTCTATACAATTAAGTAGAATTACAAGTGTCCACAAAATGCGGATAAAGCTCAGGGGAGCCGCACCAGTCGACGAAAGCTTCACCTTTTCACAGTGCATCAAGTTCGTTCCTAGACACTAGGTATATTGAGTCATTTTTGACAATTCCATAGACTGTTGGAAAATTAAGACAATACCTGAAGGTTTCGCGTACGAAAGAAAAAATATTAGCAGTCAGTAGAGTAGACCAGGAAATCAAACAGATCAAACACTGACAACTTGAAGTTATTTTGTGAAAACTGGTTTGATGAAAGCGTTAAATGAAATGGTCAATTATTGATCAATTTTTATTTCGGCAGTAGACTTTACATTTACTTCAAGTATCGGAACCGTGGTGCATTCTAATAAGGAAGCAACCTGGTACATATCCTTTCTTCAGTCTCGTACCGTCTTTCTCGCACGTAACGTTCCAACGCAACTGTAGTTCCGCGCAAATTAAATAGCAGTAAGTCAATCATAAATATTATTCCAATTCAGTCTCTTTACGATATTTTGTAGAAATAAGCATACTCTCCAAAACCACTCCAAAAAAAGGAGAGTAAGTCTTTTCTTAAATTTAGAATTAGAAAATGCCGCTCCCGTCTAATCATTAATTTGTATATCACAATATTATCCCATGGCTGTGATTGGATCTTGAATCGAACCAGTTTACGGACGCGGTAATCAGTATTTGAGAAGAGTGAGAAACGTCAAACTTTTCTTAATTTATTCATTATGAAACAATACCGATGAGGTCCTATGTGAAGCATTTACGGAAAATAATATTAATATTATTAAATATTTGATAATTACGAAATAACTCATATAAGTTTGTGCAACCCTCCCCTGCTGTCATTGCAATTTAGGGTGTACGTTTTTCGGTGTATTCAACCCAATCAGATTAGCATCATTGGGACTATTTTTAATAAATAAAACCTTTTGCATATATATGTTTCTTCGTGTAAAGGGATGCAGAAAAATGACTTGCGTAGAATATATAACCTATCGGTTTTTTTCTCTCTTTTTTTTCTCTTTTTTTTCTTCAATATTACAGGAGAGTGAAGATGCCATTCTCAAGGCCTAAAGTTTAGGAAATTTTTTCTCCGCATTCTGCTTTTATATACGCTGTACGAGTAGGTAGCTACATTAAAAATAATATACACGTAGAGAGTTCTAAGATTAATTGCCTCACTATGCCAGCATCGTCATAATTGTAGTACTGCCGTAGTGACACACTGCCCGACGCCGATCCAGTTTGGGCAAAAAACTCAGAACACGCATAATAAAAAATAGCGTACTCCGAAATCGATTTTCTATAGCCCTGATTACTTTAGGCGAAAAATGTATTGCAAGCATGAATCTTAAAGCCAAAGTTTTATTTACAAAGTTGTAATGAAGTTATATTAGGAATATGTATCTACACAAAAAATGTAATTTACTTACTATATAAATTTACGTTCGAAAGGAGTACGTAACCGTGTTTAAAACCATTTTCTTTTATTCTTATTCGAAACCACTACTTTAATGTTCCAATATAAAAGTATGTTACACAGCGTGCACACAAAAATCGTCAGTGTGCTTAATTTGACGTATGTCGCTGCGAGCCAGTGTCAGGCAAGGATTTTGCATAATAGGAATGAAAGCGCAAGTGTACTTAAAAAGCAAAATTTTTCTATTCGTAATTATAAGATGAACGATCTGACTGTACGAATAATATTTAAGTACCGTATATTTGCATTGAAAATTGTTAAACCAAAAATGAAGGGCCGCACTGCATACGAGCGTAAGTGCTAAATTTCGGAAATGCGTTTTATGGGCTGAAACTAATTTTTTTAACCTAACTCATGTTTCTGTAGAAGATTACGGTCTAGTTCGATTTAGAAGTGTGTAGAAATCCATGATTGGTATTTTTTGATAAAGCAATTTCTTCTTTTTGCCTGTTATTTTGACAATTCAATAGAGCTAAGTAATAGCTCGAAAGGACTTTTTTTTATTTAAAAAATAAAAAAGTTATGCAAGGATTTTTGTGTCCATATTTTCGTTTATGGGGACGCGCCGCACCATTGATAAGGGTTTTTCTCGAATGTGATTTCTTTTCTCAGGATGTTCCTTTCGCAGTTTGATAGAGTTAAGTAATATCTCGAAAGTACTTTTTTTTGTAAATGCAAAAATAAATCAGTTACGCAACTTTTAAATGTCAAAATTGTAGGTTTTTGGGACGCGAATCGCCGATCGCGCTCTTTTCGCGATACAATAGAGCTAACTAATAGCTCGAGAATACTTTCAAATTTTTATTTTTAATTTAAAAATAAAAAAGTTATGCATCTCTTTATGTATCAAAATCAGAGTGTTTGGGGACGCGCTGTACCTTTGACAAAGGTTTTCTCGGAGAAGGATGCATCTTTCAAGATGTTTGTTTCACGTTTCGATAAAGCCTTGCAATACCTCAAACATTTTTCGAATTTTTTTGTTTTAACTTAATTGCGTGAAAGTTAGACAGTTTTTTGTTTCTCCTGTAAAATTCGGGATTTGCACTTACGCCCGTATGCAGTGCTGCAATTCAATTTATGTTCCATTTTTGTGTTTTCTTATCATGATCATGATCTACGGATTAGCAAAATGATGATCGTAGCAGGGCGCAACTGTCAAGTCATGGATTTTTATGATTGTTGGTTATTGCATTGTGTATAGGGCAACAAATATTAGTGTAGTCTTAGTTTTTCTATATTTTCAAAATTATTTTCAGTTCTCGCTCCGCGTTCAGCGAGTCAGGCGAACTCTCGACTCACACGGATACAGAACGGAAGGATGTGTGGAAATTGGTGGGAGTGGATTTCTCGGGCCGTCCGCACGCGTCGAAATAGGCGGTTCACGCCTCACTTTGCAGTTTAATAATAATTCCAAATTTTCAGATAAAAATTCAATCCTTTTTTAATATGAAAGAGCGATTTTTAAACTATCAATAGCATCAAAAACCTGAAAATCGATTTTTTTAACCCTAAGGTCCCTTTTCTCGCGGAATTAAAATATCTTGAAAAAATAACCCAAATTTTGAACTGCAAATATTTTTCAAAATACTGAAAAACCCTTCCACACTAATATTTGTTATCATAGACCCTAGAGAGACCATACAATAACCAAAAATCATACAAATTCATTAATTGACAGTTGCCTTCTAAATAGAACGCCCTAATAAAAATAGTAACTAACATTGATCTCAGAGATCACTTGGCGGTTAAGAGAGGTTGAACTATAGCCTAATGAGAAACTTGAATTACTGGATTGTTCTTTTTAGCAGAAATTTTAATCTTTTTTTTGATTGGGGGGTAAACAAGATATAATTTCTATAATTTCGATCGACAGAATGGCCTCAATTAAATTCCTTGCCTAGCATAAGAATAACAGTAAAGTTTACTATTTCAATTTTACAAAATATTAATTTAATTTTCAATTTATCAATCACAGCTAAAAGAAAAACGTGTATCTATATTTAATCTTTTATATGGGTGGTTCTCCAGAAGGGGATTAGCTTGTAAGAAAATCACCTCTTCGAAATAAATACCAAACACTTACATTGTAATGTCAACAATATGCATGGATTATCTTTAAATATTTGTACAAACAAAGCTACGGCAGTGAAAAGTTACGACTTTCTGGAGGATTACCCATATATTATCTACATCCGTGTATCAACAACTTTGTACTAAAGCGTGCAATAAGAATGTCTAAAATTGAAACACTCCATTTAATAAACTCAAGCTGCAAATAGTTCGAGTGAGCGAAAAACGCGTAACCTTCATGATGTATATCAACGTAACGCGTATTACAAAGTGTCTACAAACCTCTTTCGATACTTATTTGCGAAATATAATTGTATGCAATTGCATGCAGATATAATAAAATAAAGTCAAAAATTGAGTATAATTATTTATCCACATTAACTTTATAAAATTCCTCCATTCTATCGTAATTGCTGGTTTATTTGCCCACTGGGGTGTTGAAAATAATTGTCGAAAATTTTGCTAGAATTCGTTTTGAAAATCATATTTAAATCGTGGTCAACTTCTAGTTTTCAGGATGGCTTGATCTGAATTTTCTTTGAATGTGATATACATATTTTTTGGTGCATTTTATGTGTACTTGTACATTTTAAGTTAATCTCTGCATTATTGCAATCTTATCCTCGTACAACGATCTAGTTATACAACATTTTATAATTAAGGGTAACGGATATATTTTTTTCATTCAAATTTCTCAATAGTCACAATTATATATAGTCGTTATTGATTCATAGTTATTTAAGGTCATTTATACAGTGTGTCTAGCGACCCGGGATATCCGGGAATTTTGTGCACCTTTAAAAATACTGGAAAATGCCGGGAAATCGTGAGCAGGTCCGGAAAATTTGTGGTCATAAATTTAAAAACAAGTTTTTCTTTTCTTGTGTAAAATTATTTGATTAAATTATACGATTCAATGGTAAAAACGTGTGTAACCAGTAAAACGTAGTAGATTTATTACCCGCCAATCAGACGCTGGGCAATCTTTGAAACTTACTATCCAAGACATGGCGCGTCAGCAATCAATTTGTCTACTAATGCCAGCATAAAAGTCAAGCTCAAAGAAATTTCTTGTGCCGTTTCTTTCTGTCTTATTTCTGATATTTTTTGTCGATAAGTTTGTTACTTTTTTTCAAAACGGCATTTGGAAAAAAATTTCTTTTATTTTTTCTAGTAAATTTCCGAACGTTTATGTTCCTGAGTTTTGAATTTGAATCTTTTGAATTTTAAACTTTTAAAATTAAAGCTTAAAAATGTGTTTAATTCAAACGCCCAATCATTGGCACGTGTAAAATGTGGAAGCTCTCAACATAAATCAATTCAATAATTTTAAATTAAATGACGTTAAACTAATTAATTAAAAATTTTAAAGTCTTATCAATAGAACAGTTGACAGATTTCTGTTTAAAAAATATAAATCCACGCTATCATTTTAAATCCTCTAAATTGAAGAATGAATCAATAAATCTTTTTAAATGTTGAGAATTATATAATTTTTAAGCAATTTTAAGTTAAAAACATTTAAAATCGAAATTAATAATCGTTCAGTTGTTTCATTTATACATTAAAATAAAAAATTTCACTCGCAAATTAAAAATTCAACAAAATGAAACAAGCAAAATTCTAACCTTCAAAGTTTCAGTTTAGTGCTCTGAAATATTAACGATTTAAGGCAGATTCTGTTTTAAAAAATTCGCAGTTTCAAATTGTTTAGTTTTGAATATTTAATTTATAATTGCTTGTTTTTAACAAAAAAGTCAAATGTTGCTAAATATTGAAAAAGTGTGCTTTTTTATTAAAAAATATCAATTTGCAAGTGGTTAAAAATGGATATGTATAATAGACCGAAAAAATATTTTAACATGGGATTTGAAATTGAATAAAAGCGTTTAATTAGAAGAATATTAATTTTAAATTATTTAACAATGGAAAATACTTTAAAAAGTTTCAGTCATTTGTAAATAGCGGATTAGAGCAATTGTGAAGTTAGCTGGCGAGCGCCGCTCGGTTGTCAAACGCGGAAAGCGTTTAGTTTTAATAATCTAAGAATGGTTTTCACAGTTGCTGCTAACATCCCAACCCTCAACAAATTTAACATAGCAAATCGTTAAATAGTAATTAATTGCATAACATATTACTTAAATCGTATCATCACGTTTACGTTCCTGGTTTTTTATTTCCTGACATAAAAATATAAATAATTAAAAGTCTATTAATAAACAAAAATTAATTATCAAGCTTTATACATTTTGGAATTAATAATTATTAATTTCGATTTTAAAGCGTTTGAAATTTAAATGAAATGTGTGAAATGAGTTTGAATTAAAAACGTTAAAATTCAAACTATTTTAGATTAGGTAGAATTTTGAAAAAAAGTCATTCAAAGCGCACAAAATTGAAAATTTTTATTTTCAATTAAAAAATCTCGAAATTGAATGATTTAGGATTAAAATTTCGAAAATAGAACAATTTCGAAACGTTAAAAATTCAATATTTTCCGAAAAATTATACTCTGGAAAGCTAAAACTTGAACGAATCTGAACTTGATTTAAAACTAAAAAAAATGTAGTCGCGAAAAATTGAGATTTAGCGTTTACCATGAAAATTTAGAACCCCAAAACTGTAACCATTCAAAATTAAAAACATTATTTAATAAAGAAATTGTTGTTTTTAAAGCTGAGTTTGAAATGTTGAATTTTTAAAAACATTTGTCGAATAAAAAAACCAATATTCAATGCCTGGTTTTAAAATCTTTCCATTTTAAGGCTTGAATTTGAGAAATTATTGTCTCAATGTTTCATTGTTTTGAATTTCTTCTAAAGGAATTAAATTCCAAAGTGATTAATTACAAATCTTTTAAACTGAAAATTGTGCAACTATTAAGTCTTGCAATTTAAAACTCTATGATTTCAAAGAATTTAGAAAACCAGAAAATTTTATATGTTTAAAATTGAAAACAAATAATGTAGAATGTGGGTCAGTACAAGTCAGAAATATCAGGATCTGCAGGTGGTTGTTCGATCTTAATAAAACTTGGTGAAATTGTAATGCTATACAAAAGAAATTTCAGCCCTGAAGAATTTTCAAAAATTTTCAAAATTACGGAAGTTACGCCATGTTGAATTTTGGAGTTACATTTTTTTGAATTATCAATATTGCTGGAAACGCTGATTGGATTTTGATCAAATTTGGGAATTTTATAAATTCAGTGAATTCCATGAATTCTCTGAATTCCATTACTTCAATCAATTCTATCAATTCTGAGTGATTCATGAATTCTGTGAATGCCGTAAATTTCGCGAATTCCGTAAATTTAATTAATTCCGTGGATTCTATGAATTCCATAAATTCAGTGAATTCCGTGAATTCCATGACTTTCTTGAATTCCGTGAATTCTTCAATGCCATAAATTCCGCGAATTCCATGCATTTCGTGAATTTCACAAATTTCATGAATTCCTTGAATTCCCTGTATTCCATAAATTTTGTGAATTCCTTAAATTCCATGAATTGTGCGAATTCTGTAAATTCCATAAACTCCTTGAATTCCATCAATTCCGTTAATTCCTTGTGCACTTATAAATGCTACAATACATGTATCGGAATTCTCGACGGTGACTTCACGATTTACAACACTTACAATACATGTATTGCAATTTCGCGATTCCAATACCGTGTTTGCAATTTTACCTTACGCTTGTATTGTAAAAGTGTTGGAGGATTCCAAACATTTTTAACAGTGTAGTGATATGAGTGAGCCCGTCGGGGTTTCGTTATTTTGTCTGCACATTTCAAAATCATATTGTTAATGTGTTTTTCTGGCAAAACCTAATTACTTTAATCAATTGTGTGTAGTTTAATATATGATGTTTCGGTCGATGTTATTGAACATTGATACTCCATCCAGCGAGCCAATCTTATAGTTATGTGGAACGTTCATATGTTTTACTTTTTCTACCATTTCCCAACTATATTTGATCACTCATGTAGATGCAGATGTTTTTTGGTTTAGGATCGTATCAAAACATTTGTATAGATTGTATAAAGGTTATCCAATGAAAGATGCTACTGGTCTTAGAGGTTTATTATCTTTGCGTAATTTTAATGTCTTCTATGACAATGGTTGTCGACTGTTGGTACTCCATGATTAATGATATTTTCTTTTTTTCTTTGAAATTTTTTGTAACCATCCTTTCACCATTATGTTTAAATTATTTTGTATGTCTTCCGTCGGGTTTTTTTAAATCGTGTTTCACGTATGCCTGACATCGAGTAGTGCTCACATTTTTTTATTATATTTTCGTTCTTCTATTATCACTGTCTTCTGCTTTTATCAGATTCGATCATTCATAAATGAGGTTTTTTTTTTAATAAATTGTTGAATTTGTGAATATTTATATTCTATCAATCTGTCGTTTGGATTCCGTGAAATCTCGGAGATCAAGAATTTTTTCATTGTTGAAGAAATGATGCTTGCTCTGAGTGGACCTAATTCTTTTTCTAACATTTTCAATTGTTTACTTTGTATATCTAAAAACCTGAAATACAGTCTGCAAGTGTTTTGTTGTTTTTAGTGCAAGGCATCACGAATTGATTTCCTAAGGATAGAATATCTGTTACGTATTTTGGGCTCGACTTAGCGGTAAGATTTTTGATAAATTCAGGCTTATAAAGTTCTGGTAATGAGGTTGGCTTTTCCTTCTATGAAAATAGGTCTGTCACGATAATGTCGAAAGCATTTTTGTCGCTTTTCCATAATGTCGATTGAGTAATTTGAAAAACTCGAAGGAAATAAAGGTATCAAGTTCACACGCATAATTAGGAATTCAATTTCAGTTGAAAGGCAGTGAAAAAGAATATCACAGTAGTGTGTATGATAAAGTGACAAAAATGTCAGATTTATTACCGTAAAATTTTATTATTCAATCAGAGCCAGACATAATCACTAGACTAAAAATTTGAATTTGACATGAGCAGAAGTAACTTTATTGTCAAATGTGATTCAAAAGTTTTATTTTTACAACGAGTGAAAAATGGCCACTTTTCGATATTTTCATTGTCTTACACAGATAAAAAAGTAATATACTTAAGCTGTTGTATTTTTATTTGAAACAGCTGTACACCTTATGGAATGGATATTCCATTTTCTTCAATTGTTGAAAATTAATTTTCATAAATTGGGTAACCAATGGTGTCAAATTTCAGACAATCGCGATTAATAAATTTTCAAGGCTGTCTTAGTAATGCAGTAATTCAGATTGCTTGAGTAAAGAAACAGTTTTGATAAAACATCAATTTTGCACATCTTCAGAATATAAATGTTCTAAATTCATTTTCAAGGAGATTAGGTTGATTCCATGACGCCTTCACATAAAATTGGTTTTCATAATTTTAACAAAATTTTCTGCAAGCCATTCAATTTTTTCCGTGTATTCAAATTGAAATAATTATATTTGAAAACCAAAACTTACCGAAAAATCAATAATGTTAACGTAAAAAAATTTTGTTTAAAAAATATATTTTATTTAGTTTCAGTGACAACAGTCATACTGAATTATATAAGAGGTCATCCACAAATTACGTAAGAGAAACGTAAGATACATGAATTTTGAACCAAATAGTTGAGTTTTTAACTCAAAAATATGATTTTTTGAACTAAATGCAGGAGAATTTTTTTCAGTTAAAACAATTTATTTATAATTGAAATTATAATTCTTTGATAACCAAAAATAAATTCTCAGCATAACGTGTAATATTTGATATTTCCACCGAGAAATATTTTGCTTTTCAATCAAAAATAGTAGAGTTAGAGCAAAAAATAAGAATTTTCAACAAATTAGTTGAATCCTTAACGAAAACCGACCAATTTTCATAACAATAAAAGGAATTTTCAACAAAAGCGTTTCATTTTTAACCAACAAAGATTTTTCAGCAAAAAAAAAAAAGAAATCGCATTCAAAATGTTAAATTTTCAAGCCCAAAAGACCAACTTCCTGCAAAACAGTTACATTTTAATCCAAAGATATGCATTTTTAACAAAAAAATAGAATTTAATGAAAAGTTACATGCACAACCCAAAAATATGAATTTTCAATCCAAAAAGACGAGTTTTAAACAAAAGAAGTGAATGTCGAACCAAAGAAGATAAATTTTCTAGGAAAAATAGAATAGTTACATTTTTAGTTTAAAAAAACAGCAATTTACAAAAAAATAGTTAAATTTTTTAGCAAGTAGATAAATTCTTTTTTTAATTCTCTTATTAAGAAAAAAAACTTTTACAACAAACACTTGGATTTTCAACCAAGAAGATTTATAAAAAACGTACAGTTTTCACAAAAAGTAGAATGGTTACATTTCAAGGTGAAAACAATAATTTTCAATTTGAAAAATTAATTTTCAACCAAAGGATTGAATTTTCAGCCAAAAAGATAAATTTTCATCTAAGAAGATTAATTTTTCACTAAAAAAGTTTAAGATTTAACAAAATACATGAATCTTCAACCCAATATTTAAATTTTGGAAAGAATTTTCAACCTAATAGTTAAATTTGTTACCAAAGAGATGAATTAGTAGCCAAAAAGACTGATATTCTACCACAAAAGACAAAGTTGCAGCAAAAAAAAGAAATTTTTAACCAAAGAGTTTAATTTCTAACTCAAGAAGATTAATTCAACAAAATAGTTGAATTTTAAACAAACAAAAAAAAACGTTTCTTAACTGAAATGATGAATCATCAACCAAAAAAATTAATTCTGAAGTAAGTAGTTCTACTTTAAACTAAGTAGTTGAATTTCAAACCAAAAAAATATTTTTCAGTCGATGATTTGAGCAATAACTGATTTAAATATCCTGTAAATACCAAATTTTTCCGTTTTTCTTTCTGAGAGATATTTATCTTGAAAAATGGGAAAACCCTCTAAGTGTCGAGTTTCGAAAGGAAATTTTTTATATTACAGGATAAAAATGTGAAGAGAAGCTTAAATTTTTAATAGAGCAAGCAAAAATTACCCATTTGTGGTGAGCTTTGGTTTTTAAAAACAATTATTTAAAACTGAATAATGCAATATAAATGAAGAAAAATTATCATTTTTTATTTATTTTAAAAATACAATTTTGAATGTTACTTAATAATAAAATTACTTCTGATCATTTCAAATATAAATTAAAATACTGTTGTATACGCCTGGCTTGATTAAATATAATGTCACATTATAGATTTCGAATTTTTCTCAGCTTCATCATGCACAAAAATGTAACATTTGACTTATTCTGGAACTTCAAAAATAAAATTTTAATTCAAAAATAGAATAACTTAAGACATTTATGTGACAAATATGTTCAAAAAACGTGCTAAATGGATTCTTATAGTAAATTTGAATCAAATTTAAATATTCGAATTAAATTCTACCTTGATGAATAGTTTACCCGGAAATACCTTAAAAATGTATTGTTTATGTTTTTAGGTATTTAAAGTATTGCTGGTTTGTAAAGGATTGTTAGTAAATAAAAAAATTTTGTCATGCATATTGAATTCACTAGAATTTTCTTGCTATGATTGAAGCATAGGTACAGATAAGGTCGAATCAACAAAACTCTATTTTTCTGGAATCTTTATTCAAACTCTTGAGTAGATGATGAAATAGAATATGGCAGAATTTGTTCTATGACATATATACTACCACGTAGAATGGAAAATCCTTGAGCAAGAATCTCTTGTGATATACTATGAACATAGATTTACAATAACATTATTTTTGTTGATCCAACGTTATCTCCGCCCAGCTTTAATTAAAAATTTCCTGTAAACGTTGTCAAATTGTATATAAGATTTTATGTAAAATCTATAACAAATTTTGGAAAATAAATAGATTCTTTTTCTTAATAAAGGGTATTAGTGAGCTCATAGCGCGCACAATGTTCTATTTCTGTAAATTGATCATTTTTTTATTGATTGGAACCTTAGTTTTGGGTTACATATTTTTTTTTCTGTCGAATTATTTTGTTTGAGTTCTAAAACAAAGTGTATTCATTCTTGTAATAGTTTTGTAGTATTATATTAGTCACATTTTAGGACTGAATATGATTGAGTTTATTAGAACAGTTACATATGTGACCGTCCGCGAAGAAAGGAACCTAGTGTGGAAAAAATCGATTATCAGTTATTTCAACCTATCGATAGTTTCTCATTTTCTTTTTCATAATGCCAAAATTCAATCACTCCTCCTGTAAAATGAAGCTACCGCGTATTAGGTCCCTTTATTTGCGCACGGTTACATATGATGCCATACAAGATGCCAATGGTCAATGGTTTTCGGTTTTTTTTAGGCTACTTGTACATATTTTGTACAGTCTCTGCAAATCAAAGTGGAACTGTCCATTCTTCTTCCTTTACCGGGTATCCTACTCTCTATATAAGCTCCGCTGGATGAGTATTTGGACGCATTTCATCTGATGGCTCGAAGATGCTAAAGAATCCGAAACTTCGATCTTCTTGATCCGTTAATGGTCGTACATCCGCATTGTCATGTATGCTTACTTTGACCTTTGTGCAATAATGATTTCCTTTAGCAGCGGAGTAAGATATTAGTCGAGTGCAATCGAGGAGTGGATACAAACACCCGTCCGACTGTAAGACTAATCCAATCATGAAATCACCTTTCACGCCAACGTAATATAATCTTCTGTATGCAACCCGAGATATTTCATTTGCGGAACCATGAAAAGTTTCGTAATGACGAACATTTGGTCGATAGGGCTCAGGTAAAATTGGTGCGTATACTTTATCTTGGTTTCCACGCTGAGCTAATTCTGCAAGAAGAATACAAACAAAAATATATTTTCGACTCAAACCAGTGCATTTTACAATAGGGTGGCCCTTCAGGGTGGTCCAAAAAATCAACTCTCGATTATTGGTGATAGATCTCCTCCCTCTGAAATTTCTTCATTTGTCTTGAAATATAAGTGCAATGTAAAAAATAGAATTTGAACCTATAGTTGTTTATTTAATATTAGTTTTCAGAGAATTTCTTTCCCTTCAGTAGAAAATTATAATTTTTATTCCATTCTCATCAGTGATGACTACTTGTTTTGTTCTGTCCCAGGCAACACAATTACGTGCAGGTAAGGAAATAAGGAGATAAGGAAAGTGTTTAGCCTAGTCACCAATGAGACTGATAAAAGTAACTTGTGACATACTTTTCAATTCACTGTTCGGTTCTATTTTACGTCCAGAGCCCTTCCAAGTAAATAATATATATTAGCCTCATATAAGGGGTCATTCTTAAATTACGTAACAGATTATCCGTTATCTCCAGATCTATTCCCCCTTTTAACAATAGAAGCGTAATAAATTCACACAGAATGCCTGCTCCTCCTTATCTCTCTTGAGCTGTTACATAATTTGAGTACGGCCCCTTACGTAATATAAAGGTAGTAATTAAAAAAAGTTCCACTAATGACATTTTTGAAACATAACCCAAACATTTTCAAAAAGGAATAAATGTTGTGAAATCAGATTTAATTCTTTAAATTGCTTCATTTAGTGTTAGTTCACAATAATATTAATTTAGATTGGATACAGTATATTAAAAAAAGTTCCTCTGAACTTTCTTTATCTTGACTGCAGTAATTACAGTTAACGCTTACCTAATAAATGTATTATTTTAAAATAATGTCATTAGAAACTTTGAAGAATAAAATTCAATCAATATTGATAGTTACGAAAATCTGTGCTGCAGTACAGGGAATAGACAATCGTAAAATTTAATGTTCTCTATATAGAAATACGCAATATCACAAAACACGGAAGTAATCTTGTGAAACTTTTAGTGATTAACTATTTTTTTTCAATGTAAATAATAGTAAAAATATTCAAGATAGTAGGTTATGTTAAATCCTTCTTATGTTTAACGTCTGGGAATATAATAGATGGAAGTTGTGACAAAAGTCAAAACGAGTACTTCCATTCAAAAATATTATGATTCATTGTGTCAAGTTCATAACGGAATTAAAACGTATGACGTTCCGAAACATATTCCAGTTACCTCACCAGATAAATTGATTATTAAAATCAAGGTAAAAAGGTTCAAACTGAGTTAAAAAACAAAGATAAGTAGGGATTGTTGTGGTTGCACGTTCATATGCAAAAGATTTTGAAAATAAATTCTCAAATGAAAAAGATTGTTGAGACCATAATTTTGAGTATAGTTATAAAAACTAATTTTATGAAATTTTTATAAAATAATTTACTATAAAGACTAATTTTAACATATTCCCACATGAATTTATTTTAAGATTTTTTTGCATATCTACGAGCAACCACAACATTCCCTACTTACCTTTGTTTTGTAACTCAGTTTGAACCTTTTTAACTTGATTTTGATGATTAATTTATTTGATGAGGAAAGTGGTATATGTTTCAAAACGTCATACGTTTTGATTTCGTTATGAACTTGACACAGTAAATCATACTATTTTTGTCTGGAAGTAGTCGTTTTGGCTTTTGTCATCACTTTCATATAAATAATAGTGTATGAGAACATTGAAACACAAGATAATTAAAAAGAAACTTAACTTTATTTTCTACATTTTTTTGTCAAGAAATTTATTCTTCAAGTGTAAAAATGATTATTTGTTCCATACATAGTATACATTAACATATTAACATAAAAGCCCATTTATTAATTAATTTCTGAATTTATGTATTATTTAAATAAATTTACTACTTTAATTTGTACTAATGATAATTTAAAGTAATTACTATTCGGTTTTTTGTGAAAAAGTCTTATATTGATGTCACTGGTGTCTCATTATGATAAAGTTATCTGGAACTCTAGATACAGCTCTGTCAAATATGTTGTTGCCTGGGATGTGCATGTCATACGTTGAAGAAATTATTTTAAATACAAAAAAATAATAATAAAAGAATTAATGTGTTAATAATTATGTTTCTTGCGCTTCTAAGCAATAACTTTCTTATAGTTTGAATTAAGTTAAAAATGTTACATGATCGCGTTCTTTCAATTAACTTTTCTATTATCAGATTCCCGTTTCCCATTTCTATAACCTTTTTCTTCTTCTATAATACTCACTAAATAAATTCATGTACTCTCATAAATAAATTAATAGTTTCTCACAATCAAAATGGCAATTTTTTCATAAAAACAAAGTAAAAATTTTGAATAACAAAATTGAATAAAAAATTCCAGATCAAACTATTTATTTCTAAATTGCACACATTGCACTTATTGCAATTCAAAATGCACTTAACATTGTAGATATTATTATACTGACCAACGAAGACAGGAAAAACGGCTAATTTGAAGAGCAGAATACCAATAATAATCTTCATTTTCTCTTCATAACGGAAAATACGAATGTTTTTAATTAATGAATATTCTGGAACATGACTCGTTATATGGACACTACATCATTCATGGTCTGAAATGATTTCACATATTTGTAAGACGAATTGGAGCATTCAAGGTTTTTTGTCTCGCACATGTTTGTACATCATAAGTCTATATTTACCACACTAAAAGCTCGAACAGACTGTGAAGGTACAATGTTGGGACAAAATTAAAATGATCAAGAGAAAATTGTCATCTACTTTTCTATATTTGACGGCACATTAAACAGGAAGTGAAACTCTCTAAAACCTTCAGTAAAGAATTTGAATCTTCTAAATTGTTGTTAAAAATATTAGGTTAAGTGATTTGACAAAGTTATATAAACTCTTTTTATGAAATGTAAATGATAATCATACATTGAGATAAATATTAAAACAGCTAAATCGGCTTTCACAAAATTTTTCATTTTAAACCTCCAAAGAAATTTCTTTGGTTGAAAAAAAATGTAAATCTTCCAAGTTCACTAAATTAAAAACGTAAATGATTAGAATTACAGATCTAAAATTTTTAATATTAAAAACTATACAATTTCAAATATTTACAATTGAAAGTTATACAATTGTGAACAGTACGTAATTTTGAATGTTTTGTTATCCAGTTAAATTCTCAAGATTTACAATTAAAGATTCACCAAGTTGTAATGCTTATAGTTTAAAAGGATGAATTTGAAAATGTTTTTTTTTTCAAATATATAGTTATATTTTGAAGATTTGCAATAGAAATTCTTGAATTTTCAATTTAAAAAATTTGAAATGTGAAAATATTGAATGCGAATAATAGAAAATGATCTCTCTTTAAATAAACCAGTGAAATCTGACTGCTTGAAATACTCAGAAGTGTGTCACTGACAATCAGTGAGACTTCACTGGTTCACTCAGTGGAATTCCATCACTGGTTTAATCAGTGAGGTTCACTGGTTACTCAGTAACAGTAATCATCAGGTCGTACGCATTGTCGTCCGTCAGCTGGTTAGCTATGAAACTTATCATTCATCACTTTTGTGCTAACCTTTGGAAAATTATCTCTCAAAAACAGAACTTTACTCCCACAGCAATAAATGAGGGTCGGGCTTCAATATTAATAAGATATAATCATTGCACCTAACTTTGGGAAGGCCCGTCATCACGTCAACGTGCCGCATCGCTCAAAGTCAAACCCCCGTGACCACGGGGCTCCCCACTTTCAAGTGAAAGTTATTATATCCCCTGAATATTACAGCCAGGCCCTAAATAATTCTAGCACAAGTACTAGTACACAATAAAGTTCGTTTTCACTCGAGAAATGCAACAACCCGACTGGTGAGACGCGCATACCAGATGACTGGAGATTCATGTCTTGGCCGCGTACAGCGTTATATCACTGTTTGAATCTATTATTTGGCATCACTGGTATACTCAGTAACGCTGCTTTAGTTGATTCATTTACTGGTTCTTTCAGTAAAATTCCGAAACTCACTGGTTCAGCAGCCATAATTCAAAATACTGATTCAACCAGTGACAATTTCACTCGTTAAGTTTAAGAGAGATGCAATTTGGAATGCTTTTTTGTAAATAGATCAATTTTGAAGATTTGAAATTGAAATTTATTCAACTTTATAGAATAAGCAAATGAAAATTCTTCACTTGTGAACAGTAACAATGACAGCCTTTATCCATTTTTCTAAAATTCTTATAAATGTTTCTGTTTATGTAAAATATCGGGAATTCTCCAAAACCTCGAGATTTTTGTAAAATATATGTTGATATACAAATAAATAGCGATACATATCGACGCCTCCCTATCAATATGAGTCTATGTGCTGACAGTGCCCTGTATGAGACTATTTCCTATGCTTATACACAGCGCATAGTCTCATACACGGCGCTGTCAGCACATAGACTCATATTGAATGGAGGCGTTGATATAACCTTTCATATATTGCTTCCTTTGATGGCAATAATTATATAATTTAACGCGTGTACAGCCGTTTTCAAAAATGTGTAAGTCTTAAGTTATGTTATTTCACTTTCATTTTACTTTCAAGTGAATTTAAAATTCTCCTTACTTCAATTTTTGTCAAAAGAATTGACACCCGCTGTGAATTTTGACAAAAAACTAAAGAAAGGTGAATTCAAAATTCACGTAAATGTAAAATTAAACTGAAGTGAAAATACGTAAAAATGATTTTGAAAAATACAAAAAAATTAAGGTTTAGAATTGAAGGAAATTAAACATCTTAAAGTTTAATGTCTCTCGTTGGAATTAAAAATAGCTTGCTAATGAGCCATCCATAAATTGTGTAAAACATTTTTTTCTAATTTTTTGCCCTTTACTCCCTCATGTAAGAAGTTGCAGTCGATCCTTCGATCTTCGATTCTTCGCATGTCGATGCATCGGTGTATCGATACTTTTTCAATGTGATCGAACGTCGATCCGCTATATATATGGTAGTGTGGTTTCCGAGAATACTCAAAAAGATGCAAAAACAAATTTCCAAGGTTTCGCCGAAGCCGTACCTAACCTCCGAACGTGAGGAAGGGACGGTTCATAGAAAGATAATAAGAACAGTCTTACCATCCAGCCAAAAAAAAAACAAGTCTAGATTAAGGCAACCTAACAGGTCACTTGTAGGTATTTATATTGTAGAATCAACCTCGAAGCGCCAGAGGACCTTCATTTCAGTCGATATTATAACCCCTCATAAATTGTATAAGTGGGGTCGAGATCTTAACTCAGTAGCAAACTGACAGCCCGTAAACATCGAGCAGACGGTGCCGACAGTCGACAACCTTCCAGCCCCCAAAAAAGCAAGATGGGAGGATGGAACGTAACCAACACGGCGCATCAGTCCCGTGCATGCCATAGTATGATGACCGGACGGCCTCAAGTGAAGCAATCCACGCCGCGAAGAGCACAGGTCGCTGCTATATGCTTCTTGTGCTCCGTTACCTGCGGAACTCGAATAATAATTATTTTAATCTAAATTTTGTTTTTTTGCTGTAATAATTGATAATTTACTCATTTCCGTGTACGTGTTACTGATGTGACCCTTTTTTTACCAACTTGAACATTGCTTTCTACCTGACCCGGCTGAAATGAGAAAGCTGCTGGGATGAAGGGTCATAGGAGTTTTGCTTTTCCTTTCGTGGGGCCTGAAGCATTGGGCAATTTTTCGAAGGTGTGTTTACGCGAGTGAATTCTTTGTTCTGGGTGTTGATGTTCTCGTCTAGTTGGACCAGATCCGGTTTGTATCTTGTCATTATTAAAGTACTTATGTGCACGTCCGGTTTGGACTGATCCGATTTGGATCTTGTAATTATTGAAGTGCTGATGTGTTCGCTCGGTTTGGACTGATCCGGTTTGGATTTTATGCTTGTTTGAGGTGTTGAAGTGCTTGTGCTGTCTGTGTTGATCCGGTTTAGATTCTTGGTTGAAGTGTTGACGATTTGGTCCTGTTTGAGTGGATCCAGTATGGATCATTTATATAATAAAAGACTGATTGTTATTGGGATCATTTTGGCTGCTTCTGGGGATTTTTTCCCCTAGTGGGTTGTTTTCCGATCGGGATGCACCGGAGCAACTTGTGTGTGGAGGTACAGGCAAATGCGGGAGCCGGTAAACAAGGAGGATGAATAAATAATATTCCTTTGCTATAAACAGTGTGACTCAATTACAGCCCTTCTCCTATCTCGCCCCGGTTGTGTGGTCAATCGTGGGTGGGGATGGGCCCAGGTAACAGAGCCTGGATTCCGTTCTTTCTTTCGGTCGGCTACAGTATGCGTTGCCAATAAAAACAGTTTTTATTAATGAAAAATAACTTCTTTAATGTACTTTTTCCCAAAACTTGAAACTTTAAAATTGACTATCTTGACCCCTTCCAGTTTTCTAAAAGACATTTTTTTCAAATGAAGTATTTTTTGCATATTTTATTATTACAAATTAAGGAGAAAAAAAAATTGTGTACAGGTATTAATTTGCAAAAGAAGAAGATTTAAATAAAAAAAAACATGAAAAGAAACAGTAGTGACCAAGGGTTAACCCGTGCCCCGAAGACCACGCGGTGAAAAATTGATAAACGTAGATGCTTAAAGTACAAGACAGTACAGCGAAACAAACAGATATTAACGTGTAACATTTGCTAACTTTTTGACATGTTGGGCGTAAAAATATTGTTTCGTTAATCTGAAACTTCCGAGATATTCGACTGAAACATCCAAAATGTGATAATCGTTTTCTGAGTGCAGAATAGGGCCATACCTCTACCGACCACTTCATGAAGCTTATAGTCAATTTTGTAAAAAATCCTGTCGACATCTGACGTTCACTTGATAAAGCTTATAGTCAATGTTTCGTGTCGTATGTCAATTGTGGTAAAATGATGATTATCAATATTCTTTTACATGATTGTAATATTGATGCTGTAAATTGTTTGAATATAGTGAAATAATTCACAAAAGTGCTATTCCTTCTCCAGAAAAACCTCGCACTGGCCTTGCTTGTAAATCGGTACCCTCAAAACATAAACATTCAGGGCCGCCTGAACCGTTTCCATAATATTGCGCAATATATTCGACTGAGTACTCGTGCACTGCGTCCATTCCGAGGCGTGAGTCACAATCATCTCCCTCCCTGCCCCCCGAGAAACTGCGTGGGCCTGCAGTTCTAGGAATTGGTAATTCGAATGCTATTCTGTGGGAACTCTTGTGTAACATGGACCTGCAGCCTAACAGACCGCTGTATATATTTATACTTAATTAAATGAGTAAACAATTTTTTGTTATCTAACTTATACAAGTATATGAAGCGCGACATGAAGGCACATTTAAATGAGTAAGAAATTAATCAATTTTATTATCTCTTATTATTATAATCCTTTACACTATTGGGGTGAGGGACCTACATATCAGAATCATGATGTAATCATGATTCTTGAGCACAATTCAGCTTATGTTACTTATGTTACAGTTTATGTTTAAGGTAAATTATTGTACGTATTTTCTGCAGCCCAGTACAACTTTCTTGTTGTTGCATAAAATAACTGACGTCGATGGCCCTAAAATTTTTGTTTGGACTGTGGCTCAAATTTTGATTTTTGTCTAAATTGTTCGCGGGACAATAGAGCACAAACCTAACAGAATTACCGTACGTAAGTACTTTAACGTTTTTTTCAAGTCAAGATGGCGTGGCGGTGCCAACTTCTTGGTCATATCAAAGAGGCGATTTTTTTCTCAAGACAAAGAAAGAATAATCAAATAACTAACATCTGATAAACAATGACAGATCGAACTTTTCTATTAGAAGATATATTCACACCCCAAAGAAAAATTTCTAACAATAGAGTTGTATTTTCAAGCCATTTTTTACAAAAAAGGTCGAATGTACAACAATATACATACATTTTCAACCCAACTGTTACATTGTCAACTATCGCTCGCTCTCTCTCTCTCTCTCTGTCTCTCTCTCCACCGCTGCCAGCATGCAAGTCCAAAGAAAAAAAATTGTTATAAAGGTACAGTGTTATTGAAAAACTTGCATATTTCAAATTGTATAATTTCTTAATCGATTTGAAAATGATTTACCTATGTAAATGTATATCATAAGATGAAATTTTTCAATAATTATTATGTGCTTTTATTTAAAAAAAACTAACTTCACACTCTTGACAGATTTTCGTATTTCATAATGAAAAATAATAACAAAAACAAAATATCACACTTATAATCCTAACCTTATTCTCAATCAGCTCTTTATAATTTATCAACAAAATTCAAACAACAGGTGTTTTATGTAGGCAAAATATAAACCAAAAGACCGGATAACACAATTGCGAATAGAAGATTTCAGAAGACATCTCATTTTCTTAAAAAATAATTTATTAAAACAATAACTAATGACCGATACCTTTCTTCTGAAGATAATATGAAATACAATCTTCATGTTTCAACAAAAAAATGTAATGAATAATTTTTTTTCCATCATACTAACTACAAATATGAACTTCATTTGAAAAACTATTTATTTCAAATCGCTCTATAGGTAAAGTCAATTCACTAAGAAAGAAAATGCACTTCAAATTTTCATTTCAAATTTTCCCAGGAATCTTAAGAAAAATTTTTTATTCTCTTGAAACCTTCTAAAATTTGTAAAAACTTTCTAAATTTTATATTTTCCACCTTTGGTAATCTATATTTTCTTTTAAGTTTTCCAACCTCTTTTCAGGTTTAAAATTTTTTTGTACCATTTAAAAACTTTTAAATATCTCTTAAACCTACTCGATTTTTTTCGAAAATTTTGCTTGAAAATCTTCGACATTATTTATCGAAATTTTAGGAAATCATTGAAGATGTTTTAAAATCGATTTCAATTTTCTATTTAAATTCGTTAAAAAAATATATAATCTTTTAACATTTTTCCATGAATCTTAAGGAAATTTTGTTGCTGCTTTGCAACCTTTCAAAATTCTAAAAAATCTTATTGATTCTCTGTTCGGAATATTGAAAAATCTACATTTCTTTTTAAATTTGTTGAAATCGTTTCAGGTTTCAAATTATATTGGTATTATTTCAAAAGTTCTAAATATCTTTCAAACTTACTCAAACTTTTTTATACAATTTTTGAAGCTTGTTTAATTGACAATTATGATTTAAATTCTTCTTCATTCTTTATCGAAATTTTAAGAAATTATTTAAAATGTTTTGAAATATTCTTCCTAAAATTAATTTTTAAAAATGAAAAAACATTTGAAATTTTCCAGGTATCGCAAGAAAAAACATTTTATTGTCTCAAGACCTTTCAAAAGTCTCAACCAGAATATTTTGTCGAAATCTTAAAAAATTTACATTTTTCTATATCTTCTCAAGATCTTTATTAATAGATAAATACATATAGAATCATTTGATATTATTGAGGGGGTATGCATAGAATCCTTTTGGATTTCTTAAAAATGTAGTCACAAAGTTGAGAACATAATCTTTGCCTTTATTATTAAAAAATGGAATTGTGATTCACAAAATCTTAGAAAATTTAAATAGAGGAACTGAAAACAGCCAACAAAAGCCATATTCAAGCAGTAAGCAACAAGTTAGATTTTTAAAAGCATTGTATGCGAGATCTGGGTACTACGGTTTTTTAAGAAAGGATGTTAATCTCGAATTTAAATTTATAAAGATACACAATTAGAATTGAACAAGGTATAATATTAATTTATTATATATTACATATTTTCGTGTGCAAAGTACATTAAATTTTATTTTAGATACGCAAATCTTCTTTGCTTTGGGCTACACTAGGTATGTCCGGAAAGTATCTGACCTCGTGTTTTACCTTTGTACCTGGCTGTGCTATTGTCAAAAAAAGGTACTTTCCATTTAGGGGGACCCCTGTGAGATCCCCCACTAAGTGACGCGGACCTGTAAATCTTCAGTCGATTAGTTTACGCAGTTTTGTAATCGTCTCATACGTACGCGTTGCATTTCAGGATGATGGAACGTACCGAACAAAAAGTTTTCATTCAATGTTGCTGAAAACATGGCTATTTATTTTCAGAAAGTTATGGTGATGAGTCAATGAGTGGTACTCAAATTAAAAAGTGGTTTAGGTGATTCTAAAGTCGTCGAGCTTTAGTGTTAATTAATAGAAATCGTCGTTTGGCAGAGAGAGACAGATAAAGGAAGACCTAGGAATACCAAAACATATTATTTCGGAAATTTTCAGCCTGATTTGTGGAATTGCAATTTCTGGTGAATCACGGCATTATTCAACTTTGGCAGCCTTCATATAACTTTGACCTGGCTCCCTGTGATTTATGACCTATTCCCAAATTGAAGTATACTCTAAAAGAAAAACGAGTTTTCGGTTGAGAGGTAACAAAATGCGACGAAGCAGCTGTTAGCTATTCCGAAAGGTGACTTTAAGGAGTGCTTTAAAAAATGGAAAAATCGCTAGAAGATGGTTGCGGCTTCCGAAGGGGACTACATTGAAGGTTATATTATCGTCATCAATCAGAATTAACTTTTATTCTTAGTACACCACATTGTAGTATACTTTCCAGCCTGACCTCGTATCCTACTAACTATATAATCTCTGCACGATGAATACTTCTGTGTTCCTGTACTGATGGCACGAACTCATTATAGAAATTGTAACTTGTGTTTTCATCCTTTGTTATTGGTATTAATTGATCGTAGTTATATATGCTTATTTTAACTCTTGAACAACGATGTAGGCGTGGACGACTATCTAATAAAATAGGTGCTGTTAATACAGAGCAATCGAGGAATGGATTCAAGGATCCATAATCTCTGACTATTCCAATCATGAAATCATCTTGCACGCCAACTGTGTAAAATCTTCCTTGTACAATCTCATATATAGGTTTACATGTACCATTGAAATTTTCGTAAAAACGAACATTTGGTCGGTAGATATCAGAAGAAATTAGGGCATTGTTTCGCTCCTTATATCGGGTTAGCAGACGTTTTAGTGTAGCTAATTCTGAAAAAATTAATAAGACACCAGTTAGTTAGTTTGTTCTGATAAAAGTAGGGTAAGTGCACGTTTAAAAAGAATGTACAATTTAATAAATGTTGCTTTTGATTTTTTACAGTAAAATCCCAGAACTTAGAGGCCGATCATAAACTGGAGGTCGCGCCAAAAACTACGGTTCGTAATAAGGGGACATGGGTTTTGGGTTCAGTTGAAGCAACGTTTCCTGATGAAAAATTTGATCAAAGCTTGCGAATTTTGCGAAATATTGCCCTTAAACGGTAAAGTTCAATAATAACTTTATAAGACTGAAAAATACTTTCATATTTCAGGTTACAAGCTCTTTTCCCTCTTACCCTGTTTTCTCCTTTTATTAAGAATTTTGATTTTCTTCCTGTTTTTTAAAAACTTACTCTTTTTCCCGTTTTCCTCATTTTTTCGTTTGAATGCCAACTGAATTAATAGAACCCAATAGAATAATCCAACTCTTTTTTGTTGAAAAGTCTACTCTCATATTTTTGGTTTCAAATTCATTTTGTTTGGTTAAAAATTCTACTATTTGGTTAAAAATTAATTTATTTTGTTGAATATGCAACTATTTTTTTTAATCATATTTTTGGTCAAAAATGCAACCAAACCGGTAATTTGTGAGACCTGGGTTCGAATCCCAACGGAGCTAGAGAGGAATTTTTTCACAGCTAAAAATGAAAACCATTCTGATCAATCCCCTTAGTTGAAAATTCATCCCTTTTTTTGTAAACATACAACAGTTAGGTAGTTAATAACCTCTTTTACTTGAAGATTGAACTATATTCTTGAAAATTCGTATTTTTCGGTTAAATTCACCTGATTTATAATTTTAGATGAAATTTCATGATTTTGGCTAAAAAAATACACTGTTTTGTAGGAAATTCGATAATTCAGTATAAAAATAAACTATTGTGTTAAACATTAACTTTTCTGTTGGCAATTCTAGAACTTGGTTCTAAATTAAATTATTTCTGTGAGAATTTAATTAATTGGTAGAGAATTCACTTTTTTATTGAAAAATCATATTTTTGATTTGGAAATTCGAATGCGTTTTGTAGATAATTTATCTGTTTGACTTTGAAATTCAACAATTTCATTGAAAAATGATAAGTTTTGTTGAAAATTCGTCCCTTGTACTCGTAATAGCACATTAATATTCTTGGAAGAAAAACTATTTTCTTGGATAAAAATTTAACTATTTGGTTAAAAATGTATATATTGGTTAAAGATTCATTTTGTGAAGATATACGTCCTTGGTTACAAATTTAATTTTACTGCTAAAAACTTTTATCTTTAAATTCATTTTTTTATCTGAAAATTTATCTTCTCCATTTTTGGTTGGAAATTTATCCTTTATGAGTTGAAAAATCAACTATTTGGTAGAAAATGCATGTATTATTGAAAATTCGTATTTTTTTAGGAAATGAATCATTTTTCTTGAATGTTCGTCTTTTTGGTTGAGGGTCAAACTATTTGGTCAAAAATTACTCAATTAATTAATTAATTTGAATTGGGTTTAATTATTTTGTTGAGAATTATTTTTTTCCGTTTAATTTGACTAAATGGAAGTTCGTTTTTTGCTAGAAAATTCATCTTTTAAAGCAGAAAACTCATCTTTCTTCGTTGGAAATGAACATTTTTGAAGAAAATTCATTGTTTGAACTGAAAATTTGACTTTATCATTTTAAGTGGAAATGAATATTCTTCGGAGGGCGGAGGTAAAAAAAAGGTGGAATAGATAGATTTATATGGATGGAATTAAATTTGTAAACAACGAGAACTTCAAACAAATAAAAAAATTGTTAAGAATGAAACTCAACCAACTTGTTGAATTTTTTATCAATAAGATTGATTTTCTACCAACAATTACTAATTTACAATAGAATTTTTAACCAAATTGTTGAATTTTCGACTAAGAACGAGGAATTTTCAACCAATAATGATATAGATAAATTGTCAGTTACAAAAATTAAGTTTCAACCAAAGATGAAAAATTGTTCACCGAAATAGTTTAATCTTTATTTGATAAAATGAAGCTTTAATCTTCGCCTTAATCATACATCAATTTTCTATCCAAAATGGAATAGATAAATTTTCAATTAAAAATTTAATTTTTAAGCAAAAAGAATGAATTTTCAATAAAAAAAGTTATATTCCAACCAACGAAATTAGGGTTTAACAAAGTAGTTTAGCTTTTAACCGAGTAGTTGAATTTTCAACCAAAAAAGATGAATCATCCAGGAAAAATTTAATTTAGTTAAATTTTCAACTAAAAAGATCAATTTACGATGAACAATAGAAGAGTTAAACTTTCCGTTATAACAATTAATTTCCAACCAAAAAAAACCGAGTATTCAACAACATATTTCAAACTTCAACAAATAAAATGAATTTTTAACAAAGTAGATCAACGCTCAACCAAGTAGTTGAATTTTCAACCAAAAACGTTCAAAAACGATAATTCTGAATCAGAAATGTAATATTAGACTTTTCGAATGAAAATAATTAACTCTCAACGAAAAACAGTTGGGTTTTCTAAATGTATTCCATTATTTCAGTTCGCATTAAAACGAAAAAACAAGAAAAAAGGGATAAGAAGAAGTTTCTTGAAAACCAGGGGAAAAAGAAGAATTCTTTTTAAAAAAAGGAAAAAAGGGGAATAGGGGAAAAACTTTTAAGTCTGCATTTAGATGCTCTACTTGTACCATAAAATCACTCATTTAAATTTTTTCAAGCATTTCAAAAAATTTCTGTTCGCATTTATATTATCCTTTGACTTTCTACTTTTAATCGTTTTCTCTTTGAATCAACAAAAAGTTGTGTGTGATGCGTGTAAAAAAATACTAAAATCAACATTCAACACATTGTACTTTCGTAACTATTAATGAAACATCCTCTGATGAAATTTTATGGCATCTAAGTTGATATCAAAATTATTCGTTTTTGTAAATGTATATATTCAAACGTTGTTTAATAATTATGATGTGCTTACATTTTCATTGACAAACGAACTCACCTCGAACTGTTGACAGACTTTCGTATTTCACAATGAAATAGACAAAAAAAAAGAGATATCACGGATAACTGATGTGTCTGACTTTTATTTACCCCAACATAATTTATAAAAAAAAAATAAAAACGTAAAAATTTAGAAAAACATCGGTTATTCAAGAAAATATTATATCTTTCTTTGTTTCTAAAAGAAACTCAAAAATGATGCTTTATGTAGGAAAAATTTAGATCAAAAGACCAGGTGACACAGTTACGAATTGGAGTTTTTTAAAAGAATCTCCGTTTCTTCACAAATAAATTGATTAAAACAATAACTAATTACAGCTACCTTTTTTCTAAAAATAATGAGAGGTATAGTCTTCATGTTGTGAAAAAAGTTAATAACTAATTTTTTTTTTTTTTAATGTTCACTTTATCACACTAATCCTGTTATCACACGTGCTTTTATGGACTCTATATGATGAAAAAAAGTAAATTTAAAAAACTATTTTTTTCTCAAATAGAACAATGAGTTGTTTATAATTTGTTATACTTAGAATAGCAGCTATTTTTCGCAATCCTACATCCCATTTTGAAGATTAGGTAAATTATTTTGCGCAGCAATTACTGCAATTAAAAAGGCATTCAAAATATAGCTATTATTATATTTACCAACAAAATTCGGGAAAATCGCCAAATTGAAGAGCACAATACAATAAAAAACCTTCATTTTTTCTTGATGAAGGAAACTGCGTATCGCTAATACTGAATTCATATTATACAAAATGTCTAATTAAATGGCCGTTATCTCTTTTGTTATCTGTTATTTCATCATCTGTTTGTTAGATGAATTGGAAGAGAGAAGGTTATTTGTCAGATACATATGTTTACTTCATTATTCTGCTTTAACCATACTAAAGCCTCGACTTCAATATTTCTAGAACTTTTAGAAAATCATCTATTTGACATTGACATTGATTTACAATCGTACCACAAGGCCCAAAATCACAAGCACAAGAGTAAAATTTCCAAAACCATAAGACCAAAAATGCGTTTCACACTTAAGAAATTAGTAAATGATATATATAATTAAAAACTAAAGGTTAACGACCACCGCAGGGTCCCACTGGGAGCAACTGTCATCTAAAAAATGACAGCTCCTCAGTGCACCCGAACATAGAGTCAAATCGAGAACCTCACTCCTGTTTTTAGTCTGGAATGTGGGAGTATCACGCCGATTCAGAATCTCCAGCTCTGTGCCCGCTATATATTGAATTAAATCTCTTCCTCTGTCGTTGATGTTTGTGCTTCCTCACGCCGTGTGGTGAGATTTTGCATCACAGGCCAACAGCAGAGGAATTTTATTCTTCTGACAGTGCCACATTAGAGTCTTCACCTCTCTGGACACGGCGATCACATCGTAGCTTCGGAGCATGAGAACTCGCGCCCTCAGTATTCCAGGAGGCTTTGCCATTATCTCTTGGAAGGGTCGCTCCTTAGATTAGATCCCACTGACTAGAGTCCGTCAGTTCCCCAGAGAAGCCACAACTCGCAGTGCAGCCCCTTAGATTCACCTATTCCAGATCTACAGTCTAATGAGACCCGTAAGCCCTCCCACCAGCTGCAAGGTTCCGCGATCCCTAGGGAAGGACGGTCGTGCAGGTAAAGAAATAAATTATTGCTTTTTATTTATTTATTCAGTTCTGAAAAAATGTTTAGGAATTTTTGGTTATGATACAGTTTCTTCAACGAAAATTGGTATTTTTAAGAAAAAGATGATTCATTCTTAAGGAAATTTAACAAGCTTGAACAATTTGAGGTACTATTTGGGGCATTTTAACAGTACTTGATGTTGCCAAACAAAAATCATCAACATTATTGTAAAAAGCTTTTTGAGAATTTGAGTTTATGAATGATCGCATTCCTTCAGGGGCCATCCATAAATTACTTAACACACTTGGCCAAATTTTAACTCCTCTATTCTTAGAAATGCTTATTATCAAATAAGTAAGAACGTCTATAAATTATTTTTGTGAATAGAAAAAAACTGTTTTTGAGACTATGCTGGAAAATCGTATGGGAAAAACGAAATTCATTATTTTATACTTTTTTTTCCTAAATCGACTATTCTGATCACTTTTTTTTGTAAATATCAAAAATAACTTTATTTGCATTATGAAGTAAAGTGTACAAGCTCAGGATTAGCATTATGTATCGTCATTAGTCAAACTCTTTACCACCCTGATTGTGCTCAACGCGCAGCGCCTCTTCGATCTAAAACACTTTTCCATGTACCTCATCATCGCACAAACTATGGAGCGAATTCGGCACTGTCTAGGATATGTCAAGAAGCGAATGATATAAACAGAAAGTTCAACAATAATATTAATTTCTTCGACACAACTGCCTAACAAGTAATTACTTAATATTAACAATCAATGTTGCTATCAATATTTTAAAAATAAATGAAGGGTCTCGGGACATAAGAACGTGAGTGTCAAATTTCGGAAATGCATTTTATTGGCCACAGCTACATTTTTTGACTTAAAACATGTCTCTGTTTGTCATATTTGTTTCACTTCGATTAATCGAACTAAAACGACGAGTCTTGATAAAAAATGGTTTCAGAAAAATATATAGTTTTTTTGGAAAGCTAGAGTTCTTCTTAAAGACTTTTTTCCATTTTGCGTGTTATCAGGGTAAAAAAAGCAATTTCCAATTTTTGCATAGCATTTGCTGTGGAGAAAACAAAAACTTTGAGTTCTATCATAAAATGGTCAAGAGCAAAAAAATAGGTATTATTAAAGACTACAAGTTCTTTTTTTTGGTATCTTGCGTCCTTTGCCGTAAAATTCGAAATTTTGATTTTCTAATAACATTTTCCATAGGTAAAACTGATGGCTTCCAAATACGATAACTCAGACAGGAAGAAGCTAAGCTTACTGTAAAAACTAGAGATCTCTTTTTTTACGGTATCATTTTTTTTGTGTCCTGCTTTTGAATAGGATATCTTCATGCGGTTAGTTTTGATACAAAACAAATGATTCTGGGAGCCTACCAGTGGTCTCATTTTAGTACCACACGAGACTGTTTTTTGAGTCGTATTGTAATACCTGAAACTATCCCTATAATATTTTGCTGTTACAAAGCATTTTAAAAAAAGTAATTCGAAAAGTTATGAAATTCCACGTTGAATGAGCTACATTGGAGATATTTTTTAATTTTCGAACAGGATTGATTTCTACTAGACAGGAGAACTTAAATAATCTTCACACATTATCGAGAGATGACTAAACATGTTTCAGCATGTCTCACGTGATATATTTGCTTCAAAAAGTCAGACAGTTGTGTACATAAATTGTGTTATCATTTTTAACGAACTTAAAAACAAAATTATTTCTCTTACAATTGGCTAATGAATTGTAAACAGCACAGAAGGACAAGCTTTTCGCCCGTAATCATAATCGATCAGACAACGACTATAGGATAAATTCTACAATATATACTGAAGCACTTCAATAATCATTGGATACACTGTTAGAAAAAATTTTAATTAGTACATTAATAAGCTTTTCCTCCCAGTGTAAATAATGAGGAACGTTTATACTCTGGTTTTCTTATTGGCAATCATCCTTTATTTTATTGGTAAATAAAATAATATAATATATCTATAATTTTCTGAATATTTTCTATCTTTCCGCAAATAACAATTTGTTGACGTAATCCACATTCTATATCAATTACTATTTTTGCCTAAGTCTATTTGAGTTTATTAAATTAAACTTTTCCTGGCCTAGTCCTATCATCAATACATATTTTACTTGAGTTTGTCTGTAATAAGTACAAATTTTATCTGAATTTATCCGCACTGTGAATTTTTTTCCTGCATTCGATTTATGACCTCCAGCATAGTTTGCAAAGTAAATTTTAGCAAACTCCCTGAAGTCTTTTTAAGAAACAATGTTTTCAAGGATAAAAAACTCAATTATTTCATATAAATATGAGAAAGGTGAATTTTTCCACTTAATTAGTGACATCGTATTACCTTAATACAATATCAGTACTTATCAACGAGTAAACAAAAAATTATACGAGCTTTACCGGTGTCGAGCATTGTAATCGTTGAAGCACCTCACATATTTTAAACAACCAATACTACAGACTCCACGTAGTATATCGATTTTGTTTGAAACTATTTCACGAGAATTAGCCGCAAACGCAGAACTTCCCTTTCTCATTTCGAAAAACTTCAAATGCACTCCATCGGAAGTTTATATATTTTCCGGTTGTTATTACAGTAAGAATATTTTTAATGCTGATGCATCACAGCTTGCTGATTTTTTTTTCGATATGAAATTTTCTAGCCCCCACCACCACCAGCAATTTGTATCTTCGTCAATTAATTAACGCAACATTTTTTTTGTCGTGTGATAGAGCTGATTTAAAACTGAAAAAGTTAGTACAATTTTGGTTCGAAAATGTTGTTTTCTGATAAATGTAGGCCCCGTGATGTGCTTCTCAGCCAAATTTGTGTATAATTCTTTTTTAAGAATTATTTAGAATATTTTCATTTTGCGAGTGTGCAAGATAGATGTGTTTCAAAATTCGTATTCCCCAATATTATTATATAATTCATCTTCTGAGCAAATACACCGTGTCTAAGGAAAGACAGTACTCGTAAAATACTCGCCTGAATACCTGTTAGTACGTTCGCAAATTTATGCTGTTTTTTATCCTGATTTTTGTCAAAAAAAAAAAGAAAGCAAACGCCTTCGAATTTTCAGTAAACAGCCCATGAAATCTGTACATTTGGATTTTAACACCATCTGGGTTAAGTAAACAGTTTCAAGCACGCAACCTCATTATATACATACATTACTGGAAGCAGTACAAGAATACATTCTTTGACACCTGTAAAACTGATTTCATTTCTGGTTTACTCGTTGATAAGGACTTCAGCTGTATAATTATGTATATAAAAGTGCGTTAGATACTGTAAAACAAATTCTAAATAAAAGATTTCCATGAAATATCCCCAATAATACTCCCTCAATTTTACTATTGCTCTAAAAAATGTAATCTTCTCTTTCCTGTTGCAGAATTAAGTTTACAGTTTGACTGTTTACCGAATGGGCAACCTATTCCTGTTGTTCCTCGTAGCAGACCTTCTCATTCTACTGAAAGAAACGATTCACCTCAGAGATTTCTTGCTCCTTTCGAGACTCCTGTCCGTGTGAGGTCCAAGTCTCCTCCTCTAGGGTCCCCTGCTGTAAGGCTTAATCCTCCCCCCATGACCATAGCTTCTAAATGGCTTCCTTCTTCTGATGGATTGGGATGTGGGCTTGATCAACTTAGATTCATCCGGCTTATTCCCTTAATAAATCCGCACCAGATATTTGAATTTCGAACATACACTTTTCCTCTCGATAAACCAATTGAAATGAGAATAGGACACAATAAGTATGGGCCTAAACCAACCCAGGAACAAATTGTTTTATCAACATTAAATGGTGACGTATTTGCAATATTGGAGAATTCTAACCTTCTTGCTGGAATTTATACTCCTTCACATGCAAATCCCGCTAAAAAACGGGCAAAAATAAACATAGAAAGCGGCAGGGTTACTCTATTGACCCCCACAGAAATCAAAGAATCTCCAGTAGGTCCTCGCCGCCCAATCTATTCGAGTTATACAGTAATAAATGTAAACCATCATATTGACAATCCATTACACCATTGATTAAAAAAAACGTCAAACTAAGAAGTATTGTTTGTGATTCGAGTCGGATCAAAATGCTTTATGTAACTGGTAATAACATTAAAAAGTCAATGTTTTATGGTTTTCGAGGCTTCAATATTTCATTAATATCCCCACCATTCTTTTACGTATGTATATAAACGCTGGGAGCGACTATCATCCAGGAGAATGACACAGGCTCTCGCTTGTACCTCGGTTAATCACACTCACACCCACGCCTCGCGACTGTGAGATGGGTGACCACACAACACGATGGAATTGAAATCACCGGCCGGCGAAACCCTCGTGTGTTTCGAAGACACAGAGCGAACAAAGAAGAACAGCTATCTGCATCCATCTCGCAAGTGCCTTAGCATTTCTTTGAGTAATTATAGCTTCGAAGTAACAATCCAGTGATTTTTTCGTTTGCAATCAGAATTGAAATGTAAATATCTTAGAAGTACTAGCCTCACGCCTATAATCTATGAGACAAGAACTGTAGAATATAATATATAATCTATAAAGAAGCACTAGGATAATCATTATCGATTCGAGAAATTCTTAAGGTATTTGCCATCAATTACTACTAATAAATATTATTGCATATTATTGATTTCGAACAGACAGATGACGAATCTATGGGAGGTTAAAATGAAAGCTTTTCTATAGTCACTCCAGGACATCGACAGTCAGCGCTGGTGGAATACTGCATCTTTGCAGAAGCACCTGTCAATTAGTAGGTTTGCTCGGCAGCCTGCTACATTTTTTTTACACCGATTTTTCGTACATCTTTCTCTACATGCACAAGTCGAATTCTTCGAACAATCTAGGGTTCCCGGAATCGAGTCCGATTCTTCGGAGGATTCGACTCCTTGAGTTCGAGAATCAATTTTTCAGAGTCGACGCCACCTACCCGCAATCAGCTCCAGAATCGACTCTCGACGCCCGGATTCGAGTCCGAGAATCGAATAATAGATATTGAGACCTAATTTGGGTAAATATTATTAATTTTTAATAATACTACATTCAATCAATTATTTCAATTGATATTAACATTAATTCAGTAATTAGTCACTTGGATTGAAATTATCATGTATTTTCATTAAAATTAGGTATTAACTTAAATCAAATTTCAAATATTCGCGGGCTTTTATAAAGAGAGGAATCGGAGTCGAAGATTAGATTTTCACGGTCGATTATTCGATTACCGGAACCGACAAATTTTTTCAGAACCAAAGAATCGAGAATCGACGCCTTCTTTTGGTTCCGGAGCCCTAGAACAATCCTGTTTTTTAGCATAGCTCTCGCCTTTCTTCGGTAGGAGTACAGTGCGCCCCAATACCAGTGTGGAAGTGAGCTTCTTCAATTGAAGTTCTTGATAACATTTGTAGTTTGACCGCGTAAATCTCTCTCCAAAAAGTCTCGACATCGTCAAGCTTGGGTGGAGTTTTGACTAAAGCAGGGAAATCGGTCAAGAGGCGCGACGGGTCACTGAGAAACTGTTGATTCTGCCAGATCCACCCTTTTCTCTCTCTTCTGTAGTTTTATCTTTGAGTCAGATAACGTCGTATTTTGTCAACAATATGCTGTTGGATTTTCAGCAGCTTTGACTTATTCACTGTGAGATGGTAGATCCTTAATTCCGTGGGAACAAGGGACGCATTCTGTCTTTCCCAGCCAATCTTCTTGTTTAGTTGATGCAATCGTCTTTTGATTTTTATCAATCGTCGGTTTCAGCCTTTAATTTGAATCAGCCAAAGCTCTTGCCCTACCATAAACCTAACAATTGATGATCCAGATGTCAGACTCCTCCGAGATATGCTCACGGAGGGTGAAATCAATTTCAGCGATATATTGCGAATTAGGAGGATCCTGAATGTTCATGTTTCTCCTTGTCCTGAAATCGTTATCATCATAACACCTAACACCGTACGAGCAACGAAGGCATTTTTGAATTTTGAACTTTGAAAAATCGTTTTTTTTTAGAAAAAACGCATCATTACTTGGCGAGTGCCTCAAGCACACGTGCTACACTTTTTCTTTGAACATGGAATGTGCGCACTTCCGGCTACTTTCTGAATATCTGTATAGTCCTAATAGATCTACTATAGGCCCCACTAACCTAATTCTTTCAAACCGGAAAATAATAACGTTGACCTCAACTTAATAGAACGTGAATATCTCCCACACTAGAACCAGTCGTAATGGTCCTTTTCATGCGAGCGCCCACATATAATAATCATTCAGTTTTGAAATAGCTATAAAAAGTTTTAAAATTGTTTGTATTTTGTCGATGTAGTGACCGTTTTCGATCTACTCGTCTGGTACCAGACTAGTCCATCAGACTAGTCTTGATTGAATCTAACAAGCTTGAACAACTTTCCGAAAAACCTAGTCTTTTCTTGGGACTTGTTCCAAGTGGCCTGAAGAAACAACAAGGTCTCTCCTAGGCTTAGACCTATGCGAACAACCTATATTCTTTAGTTTTGCATAATTCATAAAAAGCTACCATTGTTCCCTTGCACTTTTTTCTGTATCTCGCGTTGTTTATCTACAAATTTGAGTCCTAGAACCTGAAACAACTAGTCCTAATAAAATGTGGTTTGAAGAAAATTTATAGTTATGTTAAAAAGCTACATTTCCTCTTCAAGACTTTCTTCCATTCCTCGCGTTATTAGGTCTCAAAATACGAATATTGGTTAAAAAACGGCAATAAAAATCACAGATGAACTTAAAATACGATAACTTAGTCCCGAAAAAGGTATACATTTAAATAAAAAAATTGTCAACTTGTGTCATGGCCTTGGGAAGTTGTAGAAAAAATCTCTAATTCACAGACTAAAAATGTATAAACATGTGTCTCCTGACATATCTTATTTCAAAAAGTCAGATGATAGTGTACGCAAATTATGACATCCGTTTCAACGAATTGACCAGCTATCTTATTTGTCTTGTAACCAGCTTATGAAATGTAAATACCTCAGAAACACAATCTTGTCGCCTACACTAATAATAATCTACGAGATAATGACTGACACTACTTACCGAGTTATTCATTAGCACATTAATCAGTTTTTCCTCTACTTGAAGACAATGAGGATCGCTTATACTCTCTTCTTTGCCTTGGCAATCACCCTTCATTCTATTGGTAAATATAATAATATATAATTTTCAAAATATTTTCAAGCTTTACGCAAAGAACATTTTGTTTGACGTAATCCGAATTCTATCGCAATTGATATTTTTTCCATACTGTAGTTGAGTTTAAGTATGAATTTTATCTGAGTTAATTACGCGCTATACATTTTTTCTTCGAATTCGATTTATGACCTTAAAAATAGAAAGGAAACTAAATTTTAGAAAAATCCCTGAAGCTGTATTTAAAAAAATATCTCAAATGTTAAAAAACGATTTTTTCAATAATATGATAAATTTATATTTTTTACCTTATTAAGGAAAACATTGTAACTTCATATGATATCGGCTCTTATCAAAGAGTAAACTAGAAACTAAATGAGTTTCACAGGCGTCAAGCATTGCTTTCTTGTATTGCTTTTAGTAATTAATTCGAATTATGACGATGTTTGCTTGGAACAGGCCAAGAAATCTTCACATTCGGATTTTTAAACAACCTAGGTTGAGTAAGAAATATGACGCCCACATCCTCATTATCTTATTTAAGTTTTTTATTCAATTTCCTCACATATTTTTTTCACCGATTTTTTACCCTCAAAACACTTTTTGCAAAAACAATACAAGGATTCTGAAAACAAATTATCTTGCACACTTATTTTGAGGACACAAATTGATTTCGAAGACAATACCGAATTCAATCAAACCCTAATCCGTGCTAACCTACGTTTGCTAAACAAGCTTTGAAGAAGTTTTCCAAAGCAAACTTTCCTCAAGTCCAGTCTTGCCTCACAATATCGCGACAGAGGATTTATGAAATACCAACTTAAAAAATGCTATCCTTTCTTTCTTGTTGCAGAGTTAAGCTCCCAGTTTGACTGTTTACCGAATGGCGAACCTATTCCTGGTATTCCTCGCGGTGGACCTTCCTATTCTTCTGAAAGAAATAATTCACCTGAGAGGTCTCTTGTTCCTGCCGACCTTCATCTTCGTATCAGGTCCAGGTCTCCTACTTCAAGGCCTCACCCTCCTTCCAAGTCCACAGCTTCTCCTACACGGCTTCCTTCTTCTGATGGAGTGGGATGTGGGCTTGATCAAATGAGATTTATTCGGCTAATTCCCCTTACAAATCCGCACATGATATTCGAACTTCGAACATACACTTTTCCTGCCAATAAACCAATTGAAGTGAGAATAGGAAAGCATACGTATCAGCCTGTCCCAACACAAGAACAAATTGTTTTATCAACAGCCGATGGTGACGTATTCGCAATATTGATGAATTCTGATGTTCTGGTCGGATTTTATACTCGCAATACAAAGAAAAATCGTGGTAAGGAACGGGCGAAAATAAACATGACGAGCGGCACGGTTACCCTGCTGACCCGAGAAGAAGTAAGAGATACTCCAGTAGGTTCCCGCCGCCCAATTTTTTTAAACTTTAAAGTAGAGCATGTCAACCCTCATATGGACAATCCTCTACACCATTAACCAAAAAAAATGTAAAACTGAAAAATATTGTTTGTGATCTGAAGTCGGATCAAAAAGCTTCATGCAACTACTAATTACATTAAAAAGTCAATGTTTTATGGTTCTCCAGGCTTTAATCTTTCGTCAATATGCCATCCAGTCTTTTTCATACGTTATATATCCCCCTGGGTGCGACTGCCTTCTAAGCAAATTACACTAGTTGTCATTAAAACCGCGGTGAATCTCACCTATGGCCACGCCTCACGACACTGTGAGATGGGTGATCACAGGGTATAATTGAAATAAAATGGCGGGATAGCGAAACCCTCGTGTGTCTTCAGAACATAAAGTGGCCCAAGAATGCTACTCCTGGTAAGAAGGGTTGAATAGAATAAAATTAAAAATTTAGGATTCTAACGTAAAAGTACAGATAATTCTATTAATTTTAATACCTGATTTTCTCTTTAGGCTTTAATGTACAAAAATAGAATAGGTTATCACAAAAATGTAATTTCCGGCTATTCACATAGCGTTAACGACATCTCTCTCGTATTCCATAAAGCAGGTTAGATTTTAATTGTATTCAATTCACTCTGATTCCGTCACGAAATGTGTGCATAAAATGGTTGGAATTATCCATTTTTTAATATAAGTTAGGAAAGGTCCATTCAAATAAATTGAAGTTTGCAATACGGAGAGATCAAGTGTTTTAAATTCAAGAAATTGAAATCGGTTTTACATGTAATGTATTATCCTCAATTTTAATAATGAACTGAATTGAGCGAAATACATTTTGTTATACCTAAATTCCAAATATAATTTATATATTGAAAAAAATAGTTATCTCAAAGGAATTGAAAATTTGAAATTTTGGAGAGGAAAATGTAAATGAAATATTTTATTAATAAATGTTAATAAAGTAAATTGAATGAATAACAACTTCTTTTGTATGGATTCCTGATGTAGAAATGGGTACATGTTGAATATTTTTTACAACTTCCCACATGTGTGATAATGACGTAATATTTGCAATGGCCAAAAACCTCTTTCCGATATATGGAATAGAGGAGCACCATCAGTGCTAATAGTGTACGTTATTATTATGTGAAATATTTCAACAGTGTTCTTGTACAAAATACCGTCAGAAGCATCACACATAGTATTTCTATTATTCTTTGAACATGAAAAATATTCAAGAATGAAAAATTCAGCAATTTCCGGTCTTTCTAAAAGAATTCGAAACTGATACTCCATATCTATACTAAAAAAACAACTCTCATTGATTCATGTCATGCAGTGCTCTGCTTGGCAAATATCACACAGCATAAACTGACCTTTGATTCCCATTTTGATAGATGAGAGCAAAACCTTCTTTGTACACTTTGAAAATAAAACTGGTACGTAATTTTGTCGGGTGGAGGGTCAAAAACCTGAGATAACCTGTTATCAGAAATATTCAAATCCTTAAATTCTGGACCTGCACAAATTTCAAACATTTCAATGAGCTTACTGCGTGCTTCGCGTAAATGAAAAAATTGCAAATAATTGGCAACAATCAATTCAATTACATAGTTTATTGTTTGTTCCGATTTTTCAAATATAACCCTGTCACCATCTTCGAGATAATATTGTTTCGCAGAAGCTAAGTTGCCGGATTTTACATTTTCCTGTGAGTATGTCGGCCTTTCCGAAGTAAGCTAATCGGATTGCTGATTCACGTAATCGTCCTCACTATCACAAAAGAAATCTTCATCGTTGCTCGAATAGTCCAGCAAGTCTTCAATTGTCTCTTCAGTCGTCTCTATTGGTACAGCAGGCCCACCCTCGCTTTCCTGGTTGTCAGATTCTTTGTCCAAAGACATTGATGAAATTAATTTTAAACATAAATTTCATGATAAAAGTATATTAAATTGTCGATTCCATATTAAAAATACAGTTTTGACTATCATTAATCAAATGATCATTCATGAAATTAAAAATTCGATAATTAAAACTTAGAAATTAATTAATTCGTACAAAACCCGCAGGAAACGAGAAAGAAATTTTATATATTGCCGCTTTACAGTAAATTTCACAGCGAAAGAGGCAATACAAATAATTAAGTAGAGTCCGTCTGATTTCGGAAAATTAAATGTTAATATCACGTAAATTAATTATATTCCACCGACTTATTTGTATAGTAACAACAATATAGTACTGAAATAAAAATAGAAAATATATTAAATAGAATATAATTATATACACTCGAACTCCAAATATACGAGCACTCCACAGATACGAGCGTGCCGACTCCAAAGGAGTGAACGGATTTTTTTCCCACTCTAGTCGAGAGTGAGGCTGCTTTGACTCGACGTTCGTCCATTGCGAATTGCATACGCGCGCATGCGCGCAGTAGGGCTATGTATGTTCTCACGCATTACCCCCGAGATCCTCACGCTCGTATCTTTGGAGTTTCTGATTCCCAAATTCATGTAAACCACGCGCCTCAACATGAGAATTCAAGTAAGAGTATTTAAAAGTTAATACCTGGTCGAGCACAGAATCTACTTACATACTATCATCTGACAGTAGCCTTGAGACGGATGGCCTGTTGCCATACACAAACCACTCGAGACCTAGGATTTGTACTTTGCTTTATCCGTACCGTCGCCAGACTGGAGGGAGGGGGGCCATCTCTTATTTAAACTATAAACCCACTGATGCCGCCGGAATCTCTTTTAATTTGTTAATCAGGCACACTCAAGGCCGGCTAGTCCGGCGTTCACACTACACCACCCACACTGTCACACAAACACGGCTAGGCAGGCGTGAATGACCACTAAACACATCATAACACTCGGTTCTCTCCCTCACTCCAACCGGGGGGAAGAAGGACAGCTAGTCAACATGGTGTAACGCGGGAGCGTGGCCACCCGTTATTGTCACATTAAATGTCAACACGATAGCAGACGATAATTTGAGCGTGCACCACGCAATATAGGTGTGCCTGGTAAGTGTTCGCGACGTGTCCGCGACGCACCTTAGTGACGTTTCATAATTAAAGACAGATGAAGAAGTTATTTTACATAAAATCACTAACTTTTATAAATATTACAATAATTCTCGAAGCAAAAACACAGTTTTCACTGTTTCCACGTCATCACTTCAACTTTGAAGATTACAAAACGCTGGTCGGTGCCACCTGACGCTAGCCCGCTAAAGCCTCGTGGATAGGAAAACACTATGCGGATCCGTGTACGTTGAAGCGTGTTCTCTTATGCGTTATGCCTTCTGCTTATTAGCTGTGCAAATGTTTGTGCGTCCCGCTATAAAGAACTGAATAGGGAAAATGGCGAGTTACTGGAGGACTCTATGTCATGGATGCGCATTCATGAGCGTCTGCTGCGACTATTTACCGTTTTATGCACAGAAACCTTGGTGTCACGCGCCAAGCTGACGTGCCGAGGCGCCTTCCAGCATTCTGTGTTCGGCCATCGATCGAATCAAAGCTTGCCCTGTAAGGCACATTATTTTGCACTCGAAATTGAAACGATCTTCACCATCACTTTGAAATAGTTTTCAGGGCGTGTTGCCTAAATTAAAGGAAAATTCATTTCCAATCTACAATTGTACTAGGCGGTACCGGTGCGTGTTAAATTGAGTTTAAATTGGCCATTCTGACAGCGATGTGTGAAATAGTGTCAAACAGTCTAACCTTCCAACATGGCGCTGTAGTTTGACCGTAGAGGTCGTGTAAGGCCGTCGCCATTTCGGAAGGCTCAGACTGAAATGTAATTGTAGATAAATTAATTTAAGCTGGTCGAGTCTGGAATGACTTGTTTCAAAGGTGTCGTCGTGCTTTGTATTGGGATTGAAAATTTGCGCCGGAACTGGCTATCGGACGTGAGTGAATTTCGACAAGCGAAGCCTTTCAACATGGCTGTGAGCTCGTATGACCTATAGTGTCACAAATGGGGCGCCATGATGAAAAGTTTCGAATTACTCATAGTGGATACTTATTACGATAAACTATAAACAAAGTGTCAATTTTTTTAATTGGCTTTTGGGGCGGAATGCAATCGTTTTAAATGGAAATTTTAGGGCAACATCGATATAAGCTATCGGTCGTTGAGTTGTTGCGGCGATTCCATTGGGCCTTGACTTTATTGTTCTGATTATTTCAATCGATGACCAAAATTTTAAGTATTCGATATACTTCGGTGGCTACTTATACATTATGACTAGGAATATATATATATATATATATAATTCCTTTCAACCAATTGCGTTATTCACCCTTGATCAGGTTTTCGTAACCCTACCCCTCTCTGTGTTGAGCTAGTGGGCAGTAACGTAAAATAAATATGAAGGGTAGTGCGTTATTTTCAAAATAAAATTTGGTCGTTTAGGGTCTCCGTATTATAAATGATCTGGCGCCTTTCAGGCAAATTAAAAGTTCAACTGGAAGTAATTCATATTTCAAAGATAATAATTTGCGGTAAATCACACTTATGACCACTTTTTATGACAGCAAGATGGATGGTCACAGGGCACGACGGAATCGCAACGACCGTCCGGAGCGACCAAACCCTTATGAGTCTTGAGGGAACGGAGCGACCCATGAATGACAGCTCTCTGTAGTCATCTTGCAAGTGCCTTGTCATATTTTTGACATGCGACTATTGCTTCGTGGTTCCGAACTTCTTTCAAGGTCACAATACATCTTCTTGACTGTTACTTTGTAGTCGGCCGGAGCCGAGAATTCAAACACAAATATAGTTCGTTTCTCAAGGACCTGGCGAGCGATCGATGTCAGGCCTCGAGTGTGCAGTAGAGACTACATGCATCGTTCCAGCGTGATAATATATATTTCTTAGGTACTAGGGATGTGCATGACATGCTCTGCACATATCGCTAGGAACTTTTTCACGTATAATACGGCTACGATATACTAAGGGGGAAATGATACTATCCTGGCACGCGAAAATAAAACCCTCTGTGAATAAATTAAGTCTAGGTCATTTGAGAAAAGCTGAAGGTTGGCTTCTCCGACAAGGATTGAGCTTCTACGTTTATATCGAAAGCTCAAGATCCTATACACAAACATGCATAGGAACTAATCCGCAAGGGTTCGCTAGTGGCTTGGGTCTCTCGATAGTATGTTTGATCTTCAAGGGAATAAAATAAAAGCAACAACTTTATAGCTCTAAGCGACATGACTTTTCGCGACGGCTTTCTGTAAAGGACCCCATACGTGTTTCTGTACAGGAACCCGTGCCTTAATGTACTTCGTGATATATCTTATTTCAAAAAGTCAGACGATAGCGTACATAAATTGTGATATCTGTTTTAACGAATTTACCAACATACTTCTTTTTCTTGTAACCAGCCTATGAAATGTAAATATCTCAGAAGAACAAGCTTGTCACCCATAATAATTATAATAATCTGCGAGATAACGACTGACACTATTTACTAAATCAGACATCACAACCTTAGTCAGTTTTTCCCATACTTAAAAACAATGAGGATCTCTTATACTCTCGTCTTCGTCTTGACAATCACCCTTTATACTATTGGTAAATATAATAATATTTTTATAATTTTTGAAATACCTTCAAGCTTTCCGCAAATAACTTTTTGTTTAACGTAATCTGACTTCTATTGCAACTGATATTTTTTCCACACTGTATTTTAATTTCATAAACTGAACTTATCTTGTCCTGACTCTATCGTCAATACATATTCGATTTGAGTTTGTCCGAAATGAGTACATATTTTATATGATATAATCGCGGACTATCAATATTTTTCTTGAATTTGATTCATGACCTCAAAAATAGTATGCAAATTGAATTTTAGCACAATCCCTCAAGTCATTTTCGAAAAAAATCTTCGTGAAAGTACAAAATCTATTTTTACAGAAGAATAAAATAAATTTATAGTTTTTTACTCAATTAGGAAAAACATAGTTACTTAATATGATATCAGTTCTTATCAAAAAGTAACCAAGAAACTGAAGGAGTTTCACAGGCATCAATCATTGTATTCTGGTACTGCTTTTAGTAATTTATTTGAATAATGACGATGTATGCTCGAACTCAGAATTATAGTCTTCAGTATTTTCGTTTTCAAGTTGCAGAAAAACTGTTAATTTCTAACACTTTTAGCATATGTTTATATTCGACTGTTTCGAAGAAAAAGTCACTGACAAAGTTTTCCATATACAGAGTGTATCAATTATATCTTACTTCGCTAGAGTGTCGTACCTCTATGTATTTTTAAATGGAGATACAAAACGCTAGCGAAGCATAATACCGTTTTCCGATAAAATCAAATGACTATTTTTACGACTATTGAACTTCATCGCAGATGATTATTTAGCTCCACTATCTCGCCAAGCAATAGCTATTTGTGATACAAATGCGCAAAGTAGGCGATTGCCGACGAGTATGAAACTTGCAGTATGAGCTGAAGGTAAATGCTGCAATCTCAAGAGTAGCAATTACCTGTAAGCATGTCCCGTATGGTGAGCAAAGTTACTCATCTCTAAAATGCGCACGCGCGTCCTTTTTGTCCATTCGCAAGATAGATGTTTTTCGAAGTGCACATTTCCCGATATAATTACATAATTCATCCTCTGAAGCAGTACACATTTTGTTCAGAATAATCGACTATAATATTTTGACAGTAGACAAGAGATTAGAGTAGTCACTTGAAGTTGGCTGCAGCGCTCGTGCGAGTACGACGGAGATGGAAAGAGAGAGGGAACGATCGCGTCACAAGAGAGAGATTCTGTTTTCGGCCAATCACGAGCCGTTTTATTTTTTTTCATCCCGCTATGTCATCACTTTTCCTCCCTGGGGAGGAAAAGAAAACTCGGCTGCATTCAGCCACTTTCACTTGGCTCCACAGACATTGAAAATCGATCTTTCGATACAGGTATAATGAAAAAATATTTTCATTTGTAAATTTATAATCCTGCTTTTAGGCACTACCACGTATTCATTCATAATGATAGACTGTGATTACGTTCACTGAAAATCGTTTAAATATTTACGGAAATGGCGGCTAGGTTCACCGTTCACTGAAAATCAGGGAGCGTAGACCAAATATTTTCGGTATGCCTAGGCACCACATTAATGGATAATATAAATTTATACCTCTTGTATTTCTATAACAACTTTTTATCTGAAATATGCGAAGTAATTTTGAAAGAACTATGATATTAGTAAGAAATTTAAAAAATTTGTTTTCATTGGTTTAGGGGGCTTACGACCCTGAATTTTGTGAAGAGGGGCAACACAACATGGAAAATAGATAAATTTAACATCAGCATGTCACGAGTCAACTATAATATTAATTATTAAAATTTTATTTTACTGCATTGATGTAATCTTATGTCGCAAACCAACTCAAAGAAGAAGCAAAGGGTAAAAAGTGAGTCAGGTAAAAATGCTGGGGGTAATCTCGGCTGCAAAAAAATGAATGTCAGCAAAGGTACGATGAATGATCACTACTTTTTCATTTTAGCCTTACCGATCTTCATCTTTTTTGCATGCGGAGATTACCCTTATAATTTATACCTGAAACGCTTTTTACCTTTTTTTCTGTGCTGGCGTGTATATGAAGCAGATGCAATATAAAGTTATGAAAAGGTAGAGTCGTAATAAGTTCCCGAGAAATATTAAGAGAAATTTTTATAAAAAATGCGCTCAGTAATTTTTCTCCTCTTTTGTTTTGTGCTTTCTTTTTGTGAATGAATTTTTTCCGCTTTTTGAGAATTATATACTCGAGAAGGGGATTTGAGTGAGTACAAGGAATTGGAAGATTTTCCAATTTTGTTAATTTCAACCTTTTGTATAAAAGTTTTGGCCCGAGTCTACGCGTTCGGAGATACTGTACGTTTATGTATGTTTATAATACAGTCAAGGCTAAAAGTACGGACATGGCAAGGAGGAAGGGGAGCTAAAAAAGGAAAGACGGCTCTTGCGATCGGATGTTTAGGCACTACCAAGGTTCTAATATTAAAATATAAGAACATTGTGTTGATTCAATATTGTAATAAAAATGGTGTATGAAACTATCTGAAAAAACTTGATTTTGGAAATGTGCTTTTCTTCTGGAACCTTGCCGAATAAACAAGACAATCTGAGTGAGTTCTACCATCCATTACTCGTTATTTTTGAAATTAATTAGCTATAAAAACATTCAAATCATAGAGTAAAATTTGTATACAAGATCTAAAATCTGAAAAATTACCTTTGCAGATTATTTTATAGTAAAAGTAGGTAAATCACCTACTTATAAATAATATAAACGTAGAAACGACATACCAATAATAGGGTCTTTAGCGGTTATGACTTAATTATTGAGACGTAAGAAAGCTTTTTTAAGTTTCATTAGTTCAATTTATAATTACTAATTTTGAAAAATTATTTAAGTCAGAAAAATCGCCTTATATTTTATAATTGTTTGTAGTTATTTTTATAACAGTATGGTTCGAAAGTTATAAAACTATTTTATTATTTACTGTTCAGCTATCGCTAAACTGCACGCGGACATGTTTTTAGACATGTGCAGCCGACAACGGTCATTTGGAAATTGTTAAATGTTGAAGTTTGTAATGTATAAAATTTTATTATATATTTTAAATTTTTAATGTTCCATACTTTTAATTCTGTAACTAATTAAGATATTTTCTTCAAATTCACATAAATTGAATTCGGTATCGAATTTCCATTTTCTTTCAGAAATCATCTTGACTGGCTGGAGTACCAGGTGCGTACTTAGAAGTATGATTGAATATCTTCTGGAGCGGCAAACCTACGTTAATGGATGTTTCATGTAAGTCGACATTAACTTACAATCACGATTCCAATCAACATTTCTGTGCTCAAGGTGACGAATCCTGGACAGAAATTTAGTCCAGCTTTCAGAAGTTTCAAATTGGTAAATAATATTACCTGTCATTATTCTCGATTGATTTTGATGGTTTGAAGGAAGTTTCCAAGCTTTTTTTTCCTCTTATAAATATCATGGCATTTTTAGGACTTTTTGAAAGGTTCCAGGGATTAATTTAATGGTTTTCACTGAACTTTGTAATAATGTTTGAATATTTTTCTCATCAATTTATAGTGACTTGAATTTAAAATTGTTATTCTCTTCGAATTCTAGGCAATTCTCCATTGATTTTGATGGTTTGAAGGAAGTTTCAAAGCTTTTTTTACTCTTATGAAAATCTTGGCATTTTTAGGACTTTTTGACAGGTTCCAGGGATTAATTTAATGGTTTTCACTGAACTTTATAATAATGTTTGAATATTTTTCTAATCAATTTATAGTGATTTGTATTAAAATTGTTATTCTTTTTGAATACGAGGGAATTCTCGATTCATTTTGATAGTTTGAAGGAAGTTTCAAAGCTTTTTTTGTCCTCTTATGAAAATCAGGGTATTATGAGGAATCTTTGACAGGTTCCAGGGATTGATTTGATGGTTTTCACTGAATTTTATAATAATGCTTGAATATTTTTCTGATCAATTTATAGTGATTTGAATTTAAAATTGCTATTCCTTTTGAATACGAGGGAATTCTCTATTGATTTTAATGTTTTAAAGGAAGTTTCAAAGCTTTTTTTTCCTCTTATAAAAATCGTGGCGTTTTTCGGACTTTCTGACAGGTTCCGGGTATTAATTTAATGGTTTTTACCGAATTTTATATTACTGTTCGAATATTTTTCTAATCAATTTATAGTGATTTGAATTAAACATTTTTATTCTCTTTGACTTCGAGGGAATTCTCGACTGATTTTGATGGTTTGAAGGAAGTTTCAAAGCTCTTTTTCCCCCCTTATAAAAATTATGGCATTTTTAGGACTTTCTGACAGATTCCAGGGATTCATTTAATGGTATTCACTTAATTCATAATGATGTTTCAATATTTTTCTCATCAATTTATAGTGATTTGAATGTAAAATTGTTATACATTTTAATTTCTTGGGACATCTCGATAGATTTTGATGGTTTGAAGGAAGTTTCAAAGCTTTTTTTTACAACCTTAAAAAAACCAGGGTATCCTTACGCCTCTTTGACAGGTGCCAGGGATTAATTTAATGTTTTTCACTGAATTTTATAATAATGTTTGAATATATTTCTGATCAATTTACAGTGATTTGAATTTAAAATTGTTCTTCTTTTTGAATTCGAGGGAATTTTTGATTGATTTTGATGTTTTCAAGGAATTTTCAAGCTTTTTTATTGCTCTTATAAAAATAATGGCATTTTTAGGACTTTTCGACTTTTTGAGGGATTAATTTAATGGTTTTCACTGAATTTTATGATAATGTTTGAATAGTTTTCAAATCAATTTACAGTGATTTGAATTTGAAATTTTTATTCTTTTTGAATCGAGGGAATTCTCGATTGATTTTGATGTTTTGAAGGAAGTTTCAAAACTTTTTTTTCGTCTTATAAAAATCATGGCATTTTTAGGACTTTTTCACAGGTTCCAGGTATTAATTTGATGGTTTTCACTGAATTTTATAATGATGTTTGAATATTTTTCCAACCAATTTATAGTCATTTTAATTTCAAATTCTTATTCCTTTTAAATTCGAGGGAATTTGCGATTGATTTTGATGGTTTCAAGGAAGATTCAAAGCATTTTTTTCCTCTTATAAAAATCATGGAATTTTTAGGACTTTTTGACATGTTCGAGGGATTAATTTAATGGTTTTCACTGAATTTTATACTAATGTTTGAATATTTTTCTAATCAATTTATAGTGATTTGAATTTAAAGTTGTTACTCTTTTTGAATTCCAGGGAATTCTCGATTGAGTTTGATGGTTTGAAGGAAGTTTTAAAGCTTTTTCACCTCTTATAAAAACCACGGCATTTTCTGGACTTTTTGACAGGTTCGAGGGATAAATTTCATGGTTTTCCTGAATTTTACAATAATGTTTGAATATTTTTCTAATCAATTTATAGTCATTTGAATTAAAAATTGTTATTCTTTTTGAATTCGAGGGAATTCTCGATTTATTTTGATGGTTTGGAGGAAGTTTCAAAGCTTTTTCTTACCCTCTTATAAAAATCAGTATATCTTTAGGACTCTTTGCAGGTTCCAGGGATTAATTCAATGGTTTTCAATGAATTTTATAATAATGTTTGAATATTTTTCTGATCAATTTATAGTCATTTGAATTTAAAATTGTCATTCTTTTTTGATTCGAGGATTTTCTCGATAGGTTTTGATGGTTTGAATGAAGTTTCAAAGCTTTTTTTTTCCCTCTTATAAAAATCATGGCATCTTTAGGACTTTTTGACAGATTCCAGGGATCAAGTTAATGTTTTTCTCTGAATTTTATAATAATGTATGAATATTTTCCTAATTAATTCATAGTATTTCAAATTTGAACATGTAATTCTTTTTGAATTCGAGGGAATTCTCGATTGATTTTGACGGTTTGAAGGAAGTTTCAAAGCTTTTTTTCCCCTCTTATAAAAATCATGGCATTTTTAGGACTTTTTGACAGGTTCCAGGGATTAATTTATAGGTTTCCAATGAATTTTATAATAATGTTCGAATATTTTTCTAATTAATTTATAGTGATATGAATTTGAAATTGTTATTCTTTTTGAATTCGAGGGAATTCTCGATTGATTTTAATGGTTTGAAGGAAGCTTCAAAGAGTTATTGAATTTTCCACCAAAAAGATGAATTTTCAACTAAGAAGACTAATTTTCAAAACAGTAGTTAAATTTTTAATAAAAAGGATCAATTTTTAGCAACATACATGAAATATCAAAGAAATAATTGAATTTAAAAATAAAAAGGATCAATTGTGAACCAAAAGTGAAATAGTTAAAAAATTTTAAACAAAAAAAAAACGAATTTTCAATAAAAAAAAGAACTTTCAGAAAAGAATGAATTTTCAGCAAAGCAGTTCAACTTTAAACTAAGTAATTGAATTTTCAAACAAACAAATGAATTTTCCCCCAGGAACATTCATTCTCCGCCCAAAAAGACAAATTTTCAAACAAATATTTGAATTTACGACCAAATAGTTCGATTGACAACAAATGAGATGAATTTTCAATTCAAATAATGAATCTTCATCCAAAAAAAAAAAGAATTCTTAAGAAAGAAGTTAAACTTTTAACCAACTAGTTAAATTTTCAACCAAAAAGATAAAGTTTCGAGCAAGAAGATTAATTTTCAGCCAAAAAATATACACTTTCAGGAAACACATGAATTTATTAAACAAATAATTGAATTTGGAACTGAGATAGATAAGTTTAAAAAAAATGAAATAGTTTAATTTTCAATTGGAAAAATAAATTTTCAACAAACAAAAACGAATTTTCAACAAAAATAATGAATTTTTAATAAAGTAGTTCAACTTTTAACCAAGTAGTTAAATTTTTTACCAAAAGAATGAATTTTCTACCAAGAAGATTAATTTTTAACCAATTAGTTAAATTTTTAGTTAATAAAGATGAATTTTCAATCGAGAAGACTTATTTTCTACCCTAAAAGATGAATTTTTATTGAAATAAATGAATTTTCAAAACAATGGTTGAATTTTTAACTAAAAAAAGTTTAATTGCTAAGCAAAGATAATGCAGTTAAATTTTCAATCAAGAAAATAAATTTTCAACAACAAAATTTTCAAGAAAAGAATGAATTTTGGCAAAGTAGTTCAATTTTTAAGCAACTAGTTATATTCTTTACTAAAAAATGGATTTTTAACGAAGAAGATTAATTTTGAATTAATTAGTTAAATTTTCAGTCCAAAAAGATTCATTTTCAATAAGGAAGACTTATTTTCTACTAAAAAGGATAAATTTACAACAACAAAAATAAATTTTTATACAAATAGTTGATTTTTCTAGTGAAAAGGATTAAATGTCAACCTACAATGAAATAGTAAAACTTTCAAATCAGGAATTAAATTTTCAGCAAAAAAAAAGAAAATTTCAACAAAAGAATGAATTTTTAACAAAATAGTTGAACTTCCATGCAAGCAGGTAAATTTTTAACAAGAAAAAAATGAATTTTCAACTAAGAAGATTAATTTTCAATCAAATAGTTAAATTTTCAACAACAACAAGAAATTGATTTTCAACCAAAAAGAATAATTTTCTACACAAAAAGACGAATTTTCAACCAAGCAGATTTATTTTCTACCAATGAAGTTGAATTTTCAACAAAATAAATTAATTTCTAATGATTGATGAATGAATCTTTAACAAAGTAATTCAAATTTCAACTAAGTAATTGAATTTTTTAACAAACAAACAAAATTAATTTTCCCCAAGAATATTAATTTTACACCAAGAATACGAATTTTTAACAAAATAGAAAAATTTTGAAGAAATTTTCAACTAAAATGATGAATCTACAAAAAATTTCAACCAAAAATTAAAAACATGAATTTTCAATCAACAAAATTATTTTTCAACAAAAAAACAAATTTTCAACAAAAAAGTTAAATTTTTAGCAAGTGATTAATTTTTAACTAAAATGATGAATTTTTAACCACAAAAGAATAATTTTCAACCAAAAAGAATAATTTTCTAAACAAAAAGATAAATTTTCAACAAAATATGTGAATTTTAAAACAAATAATTGAATTTGCAACTGAAGAAGATCAATTGTCAACCAAAACTGAAGAAGTTCAATTTTCAACAACAACAAAAAACGAATATTCGAGAAGAAAAAAACTAATTGTTAGCAAAAGAATAACAAATCAATTCAAATTTCAAACAAATAGTTGAATTTTCCAAGTAACAAAAAAAAAATTTTCTCCAAGAAGATTAATTTTGCATGAAAAAAGACGATTTTTTAACAAAATAAATCAACAAAACAAAACAAAAAAAGAATTTTTGACCAAATGATTTAAATCTTAACCAAGTAGGTTAATTTGCAACAAAAAAGATTAATGTTTTACCAAAAATATTAATTTTCAATCAAGTAATTAAATTTGCTACCAAAAAGATGAATTTTCAACCTAGAAAATTAATTTTTAAATTAGTAGTTAAATTTTAAATAAAAACTGTTAAACAAATAATTTAAATTCAAAACTAAAAAAGATCAATTGTGAACCAAAAATGAAATAGTAAATTGAAAAAAAAAAATTTCAACCAAAATAATGAATTTTTAACAAAGCAGTGCAAAGTTCATCCAAGTATTTAAATTTTTTTACCAAAAATATAAATTTTTAACAAAGAAGATTATGAATTTTCAATTGAGGAGTTAAATTTTCAACCAAAAAAGATGAATTTTCAGCCGAAAAGAATAATTTTTTGATCAAAATTAATTAATTTGCAACAAAAAAAATGAATGTCTTACCAAGAAGATTAATTTTTAAACAAGTATTTAAATTTGCTACCCAAAAGATGAATTTTCAAACCAGAAAATTAATTCCCAAACAATTCGTTAAATTTTCAACCAAAAAAGATACATTTTCAACCGAGAAAATCAATTTTCAACTGAGTAGTTAAATTTTACATAAAAAAGATAAATTTTTCACAAAATACATCAACTTTCAAACAAATAATTGAATTTACAACTAAAAAAGCTCAATTGTGAACCAAAAATGAAATAGTAAATTCAAAAAAAATATTTATAAAACGAATTTTCAACAATAAAATTTCGAGAAAAAAAACTAATTTTAAACAACAAAAATGAATTTTTAACAAAGAAGATTAATAATTTTGAACTGAGGACTTAAATTTTCAACCGAAAAAGATGAATTTTCAACCAAGAAGAATAATTTTCTACCCAAAAATGCGAATTTTCAATAAAACACCAATTTTCAACTAAAAAAGATAAATTTTCAATCTGAAATAAAATAGTTATATTTACAGTTAAAAAACTATTTTTAACCATAAAAAATAGCATTTTCTACAGAAAAGTATTGTCAACCCCAAAGTTTAATTTTTTACCAAGAAGATTAATATTCTACCACAAAAGACAAATTTTTAACAAAATACATGAATTTTCAATCAATTAAACCCTATTTTATTCTAAATTGGATTTAATGTCAATTTTCAACTAAAATGAATCTTCAACCAAAAAAAATGTATTTTTAACAAAGACGGATAATTTTCTAATCAAAAAGATAAATTTTCATCAAAATATGTGAATTTTAAAACAAATAATTGAATTTGCAACTGAAAAAGATTAAATGTTAACCAAATGAAATAGTTCAATTTTTAATTTTAAATATAAATTTTCAACACAAAAAGACGAATTTTCAACAAAATACATGAATTCTCAAACAAATAGTTCAGTTTGCAACTAAAAAAGATGAATTGTCAAAAAAAAAAACTTAAATTTTCTAAACTAAAAAGATACATTTTTTGCCGAAAAAAAAATTGTCAACTAAAAAGGATACATTTTAAACCAAAACTATAATAGTTAAATTTTCAAGAAAACACATAAATTTTCAACTAAAAATTTGAGTTTTTAACTAAAAATGATAAATTTTTAACTTGAAACAAAATAGTTAAATTTTCAGTTACTTAATCAATTTAAAAACTAATAAAGTGTATTTTTTACATAATTAAATTCTGAACCAATCAGATGAATTTTCAACCAAGAAGATTAAATTTCTTCACGAAAAAAAAATTCTATGATTTTAATCATTTAAACGATATTATCATTCATTTATTTTTAAATTAATTTTTTCTTATGAAAGAAAAAAATTTTTTTTTAGGAGAAAAGTTTAAAACTGACGAAAAATAATTTTTTAAACAATAGTTTTTGCTAATATTAATTACCAGAAAAAAATTTGTATGGAGAATTCTAAGAAAACAAGTTTATTAATTATAAGAAAAATTGTTAATAAAAAAAAGTCTTCAATTTCTTACATTGAACCGTCTTACTTTTTAACGAACTATTTCCCACGGAGGTTATTTTTAACCTGGAAATATGAATGATAGTGGAAAAAAACAGAATATCATCGAATGACAGAGCGAAGCCACAAATTTTTAATTCAAAGTTTCCAAATTGAAAAATTTGAATTTTTGATTTCAAAAATTAGGCTAATTTTAAATATTATTATTAATTTTATTTTTGAAAGAAAATAAAGCTTACGAAAATGTTTCTTTCTGAAATTTTACAATCCGAATTTTCAAATTTCCGAAAACAGTAAATTTCTGAATTTTCAAATATTACATTTTTTTGGCTGTAATTTGAAAATTTGACAATTTACTATTTTTTGGAATTTGCAAAGTCGTCAATGTCCTATTTTTGGGACCTTGAAATTATGAATCAAAAAATTTCGGGAATAAACGGTTGAATAACAAAATAAAAAATATAATATTTATTTATTATTCAAACCATTTCAAAATTTAAACAATTCACAAAATTATTCCTTCATAAATATTATTAATTTATCAAAAGTAAAGTAACAAAATATTTGGATTGAGGTCCACATTTTTTCGTGTTCAATTTTTAAAACTTATAGTTTGAATATTTCATTATTAAATTATGAATAACTAAATCTTATTAAACAAAAAAATGTAATGGTTTATCTTAAGAAATTTTAAAATTCGGGAATTTTATTTTTCGGAATTTTTCCGTTGTCCCAAAAATCCAAGGCTTTCAAATCATCAAAATAAAAATTTTTAGATTTATTTATTTAAAATTTATCAATTTCAATTAAAAATAGCGGACTTTAAACAATAAAACGTTTAGAGCAAAAAAATCAAATCGAAAGCACAGCAATTTCTAAGGCCAAGTATTTAATTAACAAAAATTTTAATAATTAAAAAAATTGGTGCAAAAAAGTTTTTTAATTTCTTATTTTCGAACTAACTATTTCCCACGGAGGGTTATTTTTAGCCTGCAAATATGAATGATAGTGTGGAAAAAAAAGCATAATCTCATCGAACGACAATGCAAAAACGACAAGGAAACTCTCTCGCGTCGTCGCGACCACAAGGGCCGAGACCGTCCAGTAATTTACGACAATTACAAAGTGAGGTCATCTACGAAGTTTACGAGATGCGTCGACGCGGCAAATTAATTCAATAAATTCCTCCCTGGACTGCCGCTCGCTTATCGCTATAAGCGACGTCAAACTTCTCCGGAGAAAATGAAAAAAAAACTAATGATCACGTTTGAACAAAGAAAATTTGGTGGCATCAAACTTATGTTGTCCAAATGTTATTGTTTTACCAACAAATTCTTAGAAATTATGAAAAAGAATTAACGATTCGAATTAATTAAATAAATTCCTCGCGACGTCAAATTTCTCCTGAGAAACGGAATCCTTGATTCTTTGGCTAAACTGCTCATCAAACTTATTTTTTCATAGCCACAAAAACCTGCGAAAATCTCTCTTTTTTAAAAATAAAAAAAAACAACAACAGTCAAATTTTGACCAATTAAATTTTGACAAATTAATGTTTAGTCATATCAAATTTAAAAAAAATGAAACAAAAAATCCAAATATTCGAGTTAATTTAATAAATTCCTCCCTGGACTGCCGCTCGCTGGCGACGTCAAACTTCTCCTGAAAAAATGAATCCTTGATTCTTTGGCTAAACTGCTCATCAAACTTATTTTTTCATAGCCACAAAAACCTGCAAAAATCTCTTTTTTCTAAACATTAAAAAAAACAATCCAACAATCAAATTTTGACAAATCAAATTTGGAAGAATCAAATTTGTTCATATAAAATTTATGTTGTCCAAATGTGATTTTTGGTTCGTTTATATACCACTTTCCTTTTAAAAAATTAATTAACTCCTCAAAATATTTTTATTTCACTACGAAATTCTTTGAAATTGAAAAAAAGAATCTAATGATCACATTTGGACAAATAAAATTTGGTCACATCAAACTTATGTTGTCCAAATATAATTTTTTTACAACCAAATTCATAGAAATGGTGAAAAAAATGTAACAATTAAAATTAATTGAATAAATTCCTTGCAACATCAAACTTCTCCGAAAAAATGAATCCTTGATCCTTGGCTAAACTACACATCAAACTTATTTTTTCATAGCCACAAAAACCTGCGAAAATCTCTCTTTTCTAAAAATTAAAAAAAAAAAAACAATCCAACAATCAAATTTTGGCAAAATAAATTTTAAAAAATCAAATTTATGTTGTCCAAATGTGATTTTTGGATTCTGGGTTCTTTTATATGCCACTTTCCTTTTAAGAAAATAAATTAACTCCTTAAACTATTTTTATTTCACTACGAAATTCTTGGAAATTGAAGAAAAAAAATCTAATGATCACGTTTGGACAAATAAAATTTGGTCACATCAAACTTATGTTGTCCAAATGTCATTTTTTACTACCAAATTCTTAGAAATTATGAAAAAATTTAACGATTCAAATTTATTTAATAAATTCCTCTCTGGACTGCCGGTCGCTATACGTGACGTCAAAATTCTCCGGAGGAAATGAATCCTTTATTCCTAGGCTAAACTGCTGATCAAACTCATTTCTGTATAGCCACCAAAAGGTGCGAAAATCTCTCTTTCCTAGAGAACATTCTGCGAAATAAAAAAAAATTGAACCCTGAATACCATTTTTCACTTTAGAAAATAAATTAAGTCCTGAAACTATTTTTATTTAACTACGAAATTCTTGGAAATTGAAACAAAATCTAATGATCACATTTGGAAAAATGAAATTTTGTCGCATCAAACTTATGCTGTTCAAATGTTATTTTTTTACCACAAAATTCTTAGAAGTTATGAAAAAAATTTAACGATTCAAATTAATTAAATAAATTCCTCGCGACGTCAAACTTCTCCGGAGAAAATGAAACCTTGATTCTTTAGCTAAATTGCTCATCAAACTTATTTTTTCATAGTCACAAAAAAAGACAAATTAATGTTTAGTCATATCAAATTTAAAAAAAAAAATGAAATAAAAAATCCAAATATTCAAATTAATTTAATAAATTCCTCCCTGGACTGTCGCTCGCTGGCGACGTCAAACTTCTCCGGAGAAAATGAATCCTTGATTCTTTGGCTAAACTGCTCATCAAATTTATTTTTGATAAGCCACAAAAACCTGCGAAAATCTCTCTTTTTTTAAATTAAAAAAAAACAACAATCAATTTTTGGCTAATTAAATTTTGATAAATTAATGTTTGGTCATATCAAATTAAAAAAAATAAAACAAAAAATCCAAATATTCAAATTAATTTAATAAATTCCTTTCTGGACTGCCGCTTGTTTATCGCTATAAGCGACGTCAAACTTCTCCGGAGAAAATGAATTGGCTAAACCTTGGCTAAACTGCTCATCAAACTTATTTTTTTATAACCACCAAAAGGTGCGAAAATCTCTCTTTCCTAAACAACATTCTGCGAAATAAAACAAAATTCAAACCTGAATACTATTTTTCACTTTAGAAAATAAATTAGCTCATCAAACTATTTTTATTTTACCACGAAATTCTTGGAAATTAAAAAAAAAACTAATGATCACGTTTGAAAAAAGGAAATTTTTGTGGCATCAAACTTATGTTGTCCGAATGTTATTTTTTTACCACCAAATTCTTAGAAATTATGAAAAAAATTGAACGATTCGAATTAATTAAATAGATTCCTCGCGACATCAAACTTCTCCGGAGAAAATGAATTGGCTATGCCTTGGCTAAACTGCTCATCAAACTTATTTTTTATAGCCACGAAAAGGTGCGAAAATCTCCCTTTTCTAAACAACATTCTGCGAAATAAAAAAAAAATAATCCTGAATACCATTTTTCACTTTAGAAAATAAATTAACTACTAGAAATATTGTTATTTTACTACGAAATTCTTGGAAATTGAAAAAAAAAATAATCTAATGATCACATTTGGAGAAATAAAATTTGGTCGCATCAAACTTATGTTGTCCAAATGTAATTTTTTTACCACCAAATTCTTAGAAATTATGAAAAAAATTCAACGATTCGAGTTAATTAAATAAATTCCTCGCGACGTCAAACTTCTCCGGAGAAAATGAATCCTTGATTCTTTGGCTAAACTGCTCACCAAACTTATTTTTTTATATCCACAAAAACCTGCAAAAATCTCTCGTTTCTAAAAATTGAAAAAAAAACAATCCAACAATTAAATTTTGACTAATCAAATTTGGAAGAATCGAACTTGTTTATATAAAATGTATGTTGTCCAAATGTGATTTTTGGATTCTTTTTTTTTTTATATACCACTTTCCTTTCAAGATAATAAATTAATTCCTCAAACTATTTTTATTTCACTACGAAATTCTTGGAAATTGAAAAAAAGAATCTAATGATCACATTTGGACAAATAAAATTTGGTCGCATCAAACTTATGTTGTCCAAATGTAATTTTTTTACTACCAAATTCTTAGAAACTATGAAAACAAATCTAACCATTTCAAATTAATTAAATAAATTCCTCGCGACGTGAAAGTTCTCCTGAGAAAATGAATCCTTGATTCTTTGGCTAAACTGCTCATCAAACTTATTTTTGTATATTCACCAAATGATGCGAAAATCTCTCTTTTCTAAAAAACATTCTGCGAAATAAAACAAAAAATCAATCCCGAATACCATTTTTCACTTCAGAAAATGAATTAACTCCTGAAAGTACTTTTATTTCACTACGAAATTCTTGGAAATTGAAAAAAAAAGAATCTAATGATCGGGTTAGGACAAATAAAATTTGGTCACATCAAACTTATGTTGTCCAAACGTAATTTTATTACTACCAAATTCTTAGAAATTATGAAAAAAATTTAAGGATTCAAATTAATTTAATAAATTCCTCGCGACGTCAAACTTCTCCGGAGAAAAGAAGTCCTTGATTCATTAGCTAAACTGCTCATCAAAATTATTTTCTCATAGCCACAAAAACCTGCGAAAATCTCTCTTTTTTTTAAAAAAAAACAACAATCAAATTTTGACAAATTAATTTTTGAAAAATCAAATTTGAAAGAATCAAATGTATGTTGTCCAAATGTGATTTTTAGATTCTTGGTTCTTTCATATAACACTTCCCTTTTGAGAAAATAAATTAACTCCACAAACTATTTTTATTTTACCACGAGAATCTTGGAAATTAAAAAACAATCCAATGATCACGTTTGGATGAATCAAATTTTCACAAATCAAAATTAAAAAAACCAAATTTTGACAAATTAATGTTTATTCATATCAAATTTGATGAAAAAAATGAAACAAAAAAATTCAAATATTCAAATTAATTTAATAAATTCCTCCCTGGACTGCCGCTCGCTGGCGACGTCAAACTTCTCTGGAGGAAATGAATCCTTGACTTCTTGGGTAAACTGCTCATCAAACTTATTTTTTTTTATAGCCACCAAAAGGTGCGAAAATTTCTCTTTTCTCAACAACATTTTGCGAAATAAAAGAATAATCTATCCGCAATTCCATTTTTCAGTTAAGAAAATAAATTAACTCTTGAAAATATTTTTATTTTACCACGAATTTCTTGAAAATTAAAAAGAAAAAAGGAATCCAATGATCACGTTTAGATAAATCAAACTTTGACAAATCTAATTTGCACAAATCAAAATTTGACACATCAAATTTTGACAAATTAAATTTGGTGACATCAAGTTTATGTTGTCCAAATGTGATTTTTTGATTCTTGTTTTTTTTATACATCACTTTCCACATAAAAAAATAAATTGGCTTCTGAAACTATTTTTATTTGACTACGAAATTCTTGGAAATTGAAAAAAAAAAGAATCCAACGATTAAATTTTAATTTATTAAAATTTGAAAAATGAAAGAAAAGAATCATAAGATTCAAATTAATTCAATAAAATTCTCCCTGCACTGCCGCTCGCTTATCGCTATAGGCTACGTCAAACTTTTGCGAAAAAAAATGAATCCTTGATTTCTTGCCTAAACTGCTCATCAAACTGATTTTTTTATAACCACCAAAAGCTGCGAAAATCTTCTATATTTTCTGAACAATTTTCAGTGAAATAAAACAAAATTCATTACTGAATACCATTTTTCAATTAATAAAATAAATTATTTCTTGAAACTATGTTTATTTAAAAATGAAATTTTTGGAAATTGAAAAGAAAATAAGATTCAAACGAATTACATTTTGACGAATCAAATTTGTAAAAATCAAATTTGAAATATCAAATTTATGTTGTCTAAATGTGATTTTTGGATTCTTGGTTCCTTTATACCATTATTCACTTAAAAAAACAAATTAATAACTGTAAATATTTTTATATAACTACGAAATTCGTGAAAATTAAACAAGAAAGGATTCAACGGTCAAATTTTTATCAATCCAATTTTGACAAATCAAATTTTGACAAATCAAATTCAGACAAATCCAATTAAGACATGTCATATTCATCTTGTCTAAATTTGATTGTTCTTGTCATTATTATACAAATAAGCCATAAAAAATTTAATTGTTCCATTCCTCTTTTTTTAATTTCCAAGAATTTCGTAAGTTAACTTTGAATGTTTATTGTTAAAGAAGAATATAAATCTTGATTTATTCTAAATTCAATTTGTCAAATCTTGATTATATATATTTGAAAAATGTATCGAGTATATTGAAAATTAAGGAAATTTTTATAATCAATGGGGAACAAAAATCTGATGAGACTCAAGAATCTTAAAAGAAAGTTTGAATGTTTTATCTACCACATTTTTTTTCAACAAAAGGTGCGAAAATGTCCTTTCTTTTCTAAACGACATTCTTAAAAAAAAAACTACTAAATTCTTGGAAATAACAACAAATAAAAAATAAAATTTAGCCAAATCAGATTTGGACACATCAAATTTTGAAAAATCGGATTTGGAAATACATATCAACTTTGTCTTGTCCAAATGTGATTGTTAGCTTCTTGTGTTTTATTTTCAAGAATTTCGTAATATAGAAAATATTGAAAATTGATAAAATTTTTACCACTTTTTACTTAAGAAACTAGATTAATTCTTAAAACTATTTTTATTTTACTACGATATTCTTGAAATTAAAAAAAAAAAGAACAAACAATCCAACGACCATATTTGGACATATCGAATTTGTTTTGTGCAAATTGATTCTTCGATTCTAGTTTTCTTTTTAATTTCCAAAACTTTTGTAATTAAATTTGAACGCTGAACATTAAAGAAACATTTAGATTTCAATTTATCCTGAATTTAATTTCCTCTATCTGGACAATTTTTATTGAAACGATATACCGAGAATATTAAAAATTAAGGAAAGTTTTACAAGAGAAAAAAAAATCGATGCTTAAGGATGATGATTAAGGATCGTTAAAACTTCTCTTAACCTGTTAGCTATCAACAGCTTTTAATTTTTGCGCAATAATTTATTAGCGCCAAGTTTAATCGAGATTTTTCGTAAAAGGTGTTGGCAGACCTTAAACGTCAGCAACAAGTCCATTATTATGTTGCAATTATGCCGGTGGCACCCGCATGTTTCGGGAACATGCGTATCAATCTTATCGCCGTATTTTTCTCATGTCCTGCCTTTTAAAACGATCGATCGCGACCATGAAGTGACACTGAAAGTCTCCCGGCAGACAAAAAAAATTTCAAATTTTGGAAAAACTTAATTTTTCTCATTTGACAACAGTTTTTATGCCTTTGCTTACAAAACGATGGATTGCGACCCAGGAAAACCGAATGTTACACTAAAATCCCAGAAATTTAAAAAAGAAAAAAGAAACGAAGTGTCTTGTCCCGAAATTCGGGATGATTAGACATAGCCAACAATAAAACAATGTTTCACATTGATGATAAGGTTAGAAATGTTTTTAAAAAGTTGAAATTCATTCTGTAACCGTCTGGCTATTTTTCACAGGGGTGAAAAATAGTCAAACGGTTACAGATGTTCCCCAGTGGCCATAATTTGTATAATCAAGATTAGGGTTTTGACCTCTCGAAAGTCTGAACTTTGAGGATCAGGCAAAGTAGTTATTCTGCCACTAGAGACCATGTCCATGCTTCCTTTGGGTTCTGACAAACATATGGTATCCACACTAAGACCGACATTTCGATCGTTTTGCTGCCCATATGGCACGCCCGTTTCCAGTCCTGTTTCGTCGTTTTAAGACTTTAGAGTCGATTTTATATATTCTCGAGTATACAACCACGTATGGCACGTTCTCCCTTCCCAGGAAACCTCTATTCTATTTGTAGCTGGATAATGTCTCCAGACTTCCAGACCACGAGACCGCGAATACCTTCAGTCCAGACGAAACATGAAACTCAACTTTTCAATTTCAAACTTCAGATTTGAGCCTTTTGTCTAAACTATTCCAAAACTGATCATCCCGAAAGAAATTCAATGTCGACCTCTTCTAAAAAGACAGAATTTCCGGTAACACATGGCCAATGTTTCCGTTAATGGAGTGCGATTTTGGGTTACCATATGTACAATGTCAATGGATGTCACGTGACATGCAAGAAGTGTCTCCTGGCAAAGTGGTTTCTTGCTGGATGAGACGCGAGTGTTATATTTTCGGATGACAAACACGTGTCCCAAAGGCCTGAGTTACAAGAGTTTCTACTTGCGGCCCACTTCCTCTCACTATCTGTCACCACGTGCATCGAGACGGTGCGGGAAGACGTGCCAAGTGCATAAAAACGCACGTGGTCCCCCACGTGGACACGAGTCGCGACATCCGTCTCCACCCTCATAAACACGATCCTTTAGCATATTTTTCCTTTCAGAGAATACTTTCAATAGTGCAAAACAATTTCCGCTTCCCTTCCTAAACAAATACTTCCACAATGTTCTACTCTTCCCATTTTGTGCGAACTTCTATATTTAGAATATGATCATGAACTCTATTTCAAGAACCTACGAAACAGCATTGACTTTGACCCACCAAGAGATCAAAATCGTACTTAATTAGAGGAACAGACAATCCTCCCAGTGATTAGGGAACCATAATTACCAAATCCCACGAGACTTTTTTTTAACCCTCTTCCTTTCCGAAGACCCATTTCCTCTTTGAATCAGTTTCATGAGCCTAAAGTTAAGACACCGTGAGATTAAACTTACCATGCGGTTAGACGTGCGTCAGTCGCTGAGCGTGAGGTTGGGTATGGTGAACCAGACGTCCCTGTTCCTGTTCCCACCAGCTGACGACGTCCATAAATTCTCCATTCTCGGATACCTCATGTTTGTAGTAAAGGCCTCCCGAAAAGGGTTCAGGACTCGTGGTATAGATAACTGTTGCTGCATCTTCTTCGGGGATAAGTACCTCCCCCCCAATTTCTGTTGTTCCACTATATGGTGATAAAACAGCCCTCTGGGGGTTCTCTTCATTCTGACCAAACTCGTTCTTCACGACAACAGGTGATGGTGCTGAGGAAAAACGGGAAAATCCACACCTTGAGTCATTTGGTTCGACGTTCTCCTCATCCCCGGCTGATGGATAGTAGTCACAGGGTGAACCTCTTCTTCTTCGGGCTGTTGAAGTTCTCAAGTTTGGTGACAATCTGCAAGTAAAGTTAAAGTTAAGTCTAAAAAATACAACTGGATAAATCTAAATCTGATAAATCATACCTAAGAGCTAAGGATGTCCTTCCATGTCTTTCCCTATCCTCATCTTCCTCCTCGTCGAGGAGGTAATCCCCATCCTCCTGTTGTACCTCATCCTCCAAACAAAGTCTCTCCCCAGACCCATTGTGAGTGCTAGAGGAAAGAACACTTCCGTTTGGCGATGGAACCATGGCAGTCATTCCTTGTTCCATTCCTGCATTAGGATCAAACTCCAAACCATCAGCTTCAGCCAACATTCTTTGGAGTCCCCTGATGTACTCAACAGCCATCCTCAATGTCTCCACCTTAGACAATTTTTTCCCCCTGTCCCCATATCCAGCAGCAACATGACTTGGAATATGCGACCTCAGAGTGGAGAATCCATTATTCACCTGCTTCACCCTGTTCCTCTCCCTGGCGTTGCGTCTTGCAACTGCCACTGGTGGCGGTTGACCATTCTTCCCATGCTTTTTCAGCCTCGTTGGGTCGTAAGGCGGCAAAACATTCGCCACTTGCTGCTGAACAACACTCGTAGCACCACTGTTAGAATTAGAACTGTTCACCACAACACCACCATTCATTGGCATACCCGAATTATTCACGAGGACACTCTTAGGCGCTATCATTTGCGACCTGTTCCCGAGAATGTTGCTCTCGTTGTCCTGCAGGGTTCGCAGGAGCATGAGCTGATCCCGATCATTGCCGGGGATTTGTACTCTGTTGCAGTAGACTGTGACACCCATTGTCGTCATTTTGGGAAATAATAAGAAAACTTGGGAAGTAGTCTAGGAATCCTGAATCCGAATAGATAAACCGTGAAACCAAACCCAAAAGTTCACTGGGTCAGGGAATTTCCTTCATCTTCCAGAACTTTTAGCTACCGGAGGATTATCACTTCACTAATTTGCACCACCAGTCTAAAAACCACTTCAGGACACTAGTGGTTTTTGGGCTACAGTCGTCCTAATTTCACACAACCAACTGGTACCACAACTTGGGAACTATCAACACCACAAATTCCGGGTTTTTGACGACTTTATCAAAACTTTTGAGTATCACTCAATTTGGATTCGCGTTAATCGGTCCGCGTGCTACGCACTGCATGGCGTCCACATTGAGAATGAGCGTGGACATCCGATAGATGGGTTGGGTTTCAGCATTTACTGGCACCCGAGGGAGAGCAAGGCAGAGGCAGAATGGGTGAAAGAGAGAGGGAAATATTGGGGGAGAAGAAGTTTTGTGGAGGGGGTTGTGAGCACGCGCCTGCAGCCCTCGTTTCCTCATCGCCCTTTTTCTCCCCCTGAGGGGAACCGAAAGCGCCATATGCCAGGAAAAGAACCGGGCGCGTGTAGGTACCCAAGAAATGAAGCTGAACTGAATTTTGGTCGACTCTACTAATGGATAGGTAGATGGGTTAGCGAATGGATTTTCCCTCGTGATATGCATGATTTTACAATTAAGGAAGCTGGGCCACTCAAAAGGACACCTGTTGACTTTAATAAAACGGGACTAGGGATGATCGAGTTTGCCATTTGATACCTAATGGAGTTATTGCATGAATTGGGATATTAGAGGAATAAAAAAGAGGATGTAGCCTTTGTCAATTTGGGGGATATTGGCCATATTGTGCGGTAATATTTTTAGGAAGGTTGATGAATTAGGTGGAAGCATGAGAGTATTAAGGTAATAAAGGGGAAAAGGTTTCCAGTGTTCGTTTCGACATTAGAAGGATGTTTTTGGTAATTGTAGGTTCAAATGAAAAATTGTCTCATTTTTGCTGGTTCGGTAATCTAGAATCTTGATCCTTGAAGGGATTCGGGTCTAATTTTATTGAAGCATTTCTTTTTGGATTTTTATTCTTTGCAATATGAAGTAGGAGGATTATGATCTCGTTATCGTTCGGAACATGTAGATGTTATAAATCGAAGTCAAGTTGATACGAACCTATTCATCAGTAGCCATTATCGGATGAGAGTAGGATGATAGCCAGGAGACATTTCGTTGTTATCCAGAGCTTGTAGGCACGATAAAAAAATCAGCAGATCCTCCGACCGATCTTGACGAATAAATTTGTTTCGGCATCTGCATTTTTCGGCCACCCTTTCTCTAGGCTTGATAGGATCTTTATAAAAAGGATACCAAGTGTATATTATAATTGGGCTCCAACAAAGGACTATAGTCCGCCATAAAGGTGATTGTGTTCTTGGTTTCTGGGATTTTTTTTCAAAATTTCTCCTGTGAAATTTCATATTCTCTAAATTATAATTTTAAATAAAAAGCAAAGAGTGAAGAGTACCAAAGGATTTGAATTTGAATGCAGAAAAATGTTAGCCATCAAACATTTGTGGTCGATGATATTTTTAAAAATTAAAATTCTAATATTTTCAAATTTAATACAACGAAAATCGTCATTTAAAAAAATAGTTTGATTCCTTATTTTTCATTCCAAAATGGTTAATGAGATACTCAGATTTTCGTATTTATTCTTTATCTTTAAAAAATGCATAAATTTGATTTAATACAAATATCTATTAGCTAAAACTAAAAATGGTTTCATTATAAAATAGAAAATAACAAATAAAATAGTTTTATTTGATAATCAACTTTTTCCAAGTTTTTAAATTTAAGTTAATTTTTTGGTTTCTAACATAATTCAGAGAGCATATGTTCAAAGGACATATATCGTTAAAAGGTAACAATTTTTTTTTTCAATTGAGAATTCTGACCAAAAGCTTATTTATTTTTGAAAATACAATAAGCATGGATTTTTAAATATTCATATTAATGAATTAAAATGTAGGCAAAAGTGGTGAAAAATTTTATTTTGTTTATTTCTCTGGAACATGATGCGTTTTCATTTGATAATATAAAAATAATTATTTTTATGATAAATTTTTAATTTAAACTGGAATAGTTATATTTAAAGTTAAATAACCATGAAAGACAAATTTTCAAACAAACAAGAAGTAGTTAAATTTTCGATTAAAAAAATAATTTGCAACCAAAAAACAAGAATTAAAAAAAATTTTACAACTATAATGATGAATCTTCAATAAAAAATTAATTTCGAAGCAAATATTGTAATTTTTGGCCAAAAAGATTAACTTTCAACCATAAAAATTAATTTTCTACCAAAAAAGACGATTTTTCAATAAAATACATGAATTTTCATTGAAAAAATATAAGTTTTCAGCCTGAAATAGAATAATTGTATTTTAAGTTGAAAAAAATATTTGTAACCTTAAAAAAAACGAATTTTTATAAAAATGATTCAAGTTTGAACAAAAAAAAATCTCTTTTAACAAAATACATAAATTTTCAACTAGAAAAGATAAATTTCCAGCAAAGTATGGAAAATTTTGAATATTCAATTAAGAAAATTATTTTTAAACAAAAAATAAAACGAATTTTCAAAAAAATAGTTGAATTTTTAACTAAAAAAGATACATCTCTAACTGTATTATGTACATTTTTAGTTAAAAAAATTCATTTTCAACAAAAAAAAAAAACAAATTTTTGACAAAATAGTAAAATTTTTCAACCAAAGAGCTAAATCTTCAACTAAACTAATTAATTTTCAACCAAGAAGATTAATTTTTTACCAAAAAGACGAATTTCCAACATTTTCAGTTGAAAATATTAATTTTCGAAAAAAAAAGAATTTTCAAAAAATAGTCAAGTTTTTAACCAAAGAAAGGAATATTTTTATCTGCAATAATGAATCTTTAATAAAAAAAACAAATTAATTTTGAACCAAATAGTTGAAATTTTGACCAAAAAAATGCATTTTCAACCAAGAAGATTAATTTTCTACAAAAAAAGATTAATTTTCAATAAAACACAAATTTTCAACTAAAAAAGATAAGTTTTTAACCTAAGATGGAATAGTTATACTAACAGTTAAAAAAATTATTTTCAATTATAAAAAACGAATTTTCAACTAAATCTTTAACAAAACACCGAGTAGTCAAATTTTAATTTAGAAAATAATAATTTGAAAAGAATAATTCTCAACAAAATAGTTTAATTTTAACAACAATAAAAAAAGAATTTTCAACTATAATGATGAATCTTCAATAAAAAAGTCAATTTGGAACCAAATAGTTGAATTTTCGGCCAAAAAGATGAATTTTTAACCATAAAGATTTATTTTTAATAAAATACATGAATTTTCAATGGATAAGATAAATTTTTAACCAAAACTGGAATAGTTATATTTTCATTTACAAAATTTAATTTTTGAACAAAAAGAAATAAATTTTCAACATAATAGTTAAATTTTAATCAAAGAAATGAATTTTCAACTAAAAACGATATCTTTTCAACCTCAAATGGAATAGTTTTATTTACAGTTAAAAAATTAATTTTTAACCAAAAAATAACCATAAACCGCAAAAAAAGAATTTTCAACAAAATAGTTAAATTTTTCAATAAAAGTAATGAATTGTCAACCAATAAGTTGAATTTTTTCACGAAGGCAAAAAGATGAATTTTCAACAAAATGCATAATTTTTCAACCAAATAGTTGAATTTTAATTTTTAATTTTAACTAAAAAAGATAAATTTTCAACCAAATACCGAGTGATTAAATTTGTAGTTAGAAACATTTATTTTCAACCAAAATCAAAAAAGAATTTTTCACTAAATATTTCAATTTTTAATCAAAGAGAAGAATTTTTAACTATAAAGATGAATCTTGAAAAAAAAAAATTAATTTTGAATCAAATAGTGGAATTTTCGACGTAAAAAATTAATTTTTAACCATAAAGATTAATTTTCTACCAAAAAAGACGAATTTTCAACGAAAAAGATCAGTTTTCAACCAAAAGTGGAATAGTTATATTTTCAGTTAACAAAATTAAATCACAATAAAAAAAAAATAAAAAATTTTCAACAAAATACATGAATTTTAAACCAAAAAAGAATAATTTCTAACCAAAAATGGAATAGTTAAATTTTTAGCTGAAGAATTGATTTTCAACCAATTAAAAATTAATTTTCAAAAAAATGGTCAAATTTACAACAACAGAAAAAAAAAGATTTTTGAATTAAAATGATGAATCGCCAACCGGAAAAAATTGATTTTTAACAAAGAAGTTTAAAACTAAAAAGAGTTGAATTAATCCAAAGAAAACGAATTTTCAACAAAAAAGTTGTAAATTTTAGATAAAAAAAAATAGTTTTCAACTAAGCAGTTACGTTTTTAGCAAGAAAAGATGAAATTTCTACGACAACAGATGAATTTTAAAACAAAAAGACCAATTCTCTTAAAGTAAAAGTATTAAAGAAAAATTTTTAAAATAAAGAAACAAATTTCATCCAAGATGTGGAATTTTCATTCCAAAAATATGAATTTTCAACAAAAAAGTTAATATTTCATATGAAATAGTTGAATTTTTAACCCAAAAAGACGAATTTTCAATAAAAAGATTGACTTTTTTTCTCACAAAATTATTTAATTTTTTAACGAAATAATAAAATTGTATGTTTATTCTCTAAGTTTATAAACTATACAAATATCTTTTTCAAACCAAGCTTTTTTATTAATATAATTACAATCTGTACAATATGTTAATTATTGAAAATACTTTTAAAACTTCCAATTTTTTTTCTTTTTAAATATTAGTAAGTCAAGTTTTTGAAATTGAAAAATCACAATAAGACTGCGCCCTCAAAAATTGTTAAAAAAATGTATTATAGTGCAATAAAAAACACAAAGTTTCATTTTTAGTCATGAAAAAAACCAGGAACTAACCCAAAAAATCAGAAAATCAGGATACCCATAAAAATTCACCTCGTCTGTTCACCCCATGGAAAAGGGTTTGGGATTTAACCCAGGGAGAAATCTGACAATCCCTTTTTATCGTCCTGCAATTCCTGTTGACGCAACGAGTTTAGGCAGAGAGGAGAAAAATATGCCCGAAGAGAAAAATATTCCCGAAGAGAAAAATATTCCCGAAGAGAAAAATATGCCCGAAGAGAAAAATATTCCCGAAGAGAAAATGAAAAATCGGCAAAATATGCCGGAAGACTACACAAGATGAAAAAATGCTGATAAATGAAAGCCTCTATAAAATGAACAGTGCCTAAAATAAAAAGTACCCCAATTTGAAAAGGGGAAGAAGAGGATGGAGTTCAAGGACAGTTGGGAAGTGTTCTCGTAAACTGATCCATTTCCCTTTTCACTATTGCTACTTTAGCCAATATTTCCTGATTGACAATGAAGCAAAGTGGTGTAGGTTAGATCGTAGATATGCCCATGTTCCTCAGGAGTACCAACTACCAATGGGGGAGCCCTGGCCGGGAATGAGTGGCCGCATGTGCGATTGAGCCGCATGTGTGATTGTGTGCGTAAGTGCGTAACGTGAGAGAATGAGAGAGAGAGAGAGAGAGAGAGAGAGAGCGAGAGAGAGAGAGAGGAGAGAGCGTGCGCATTGGTCGTGCACACGTGCAGAGGCACGCGTCGTCTAACAAAGGGCCCGCACCGGCGCTGACGATGCAGACCCGCTTTCCTATATGTTCCCCTCGATTCGAACGATACCCGATGCTTAACTGTGCGCAACACGTTTTCGAGCACGAACCACGCGTTGAAATTCGCCAGCAGTACTCTTCGATTAATATAAATTCCCCTCCCCACTTTATCAGGTGTCTCATGTCGCCCAGAAGTGATTTCAATGTCACACTTTGTCGTCAGGAATGCTGGATGGAGTTGGGGAAATCGATTTTTGGTAGGAGGGGAAACTCGAATCGAAAAAGGGGTGCTTGATTGTTCTAGAACAGGATTTTTCCTATCCGAAACGTACCCTATGTTGTTATTTCGGTTCAAAAATGTCGGAGATAGACTCGTTTTTGTGGATCGTAAATGTAGATACGGTCTTTTTAAAATTAGTTTTATCATAATGATTTAATCAGTCATGTTACCTAGAAAAATAATAATAGCAGTTATTTCCATGTCACATTTTCTCGTCAGGAATGCTGGATGGAGTTGGGGAAATCGATTTTTGGTAGGAGGGGAAACTCGAATCGAAAAAGGGGTGCTTCTGATTCACAAAGTCTAAACATCTTTCATCATCATCGGCCAAAGATCCAAAAGTGTCATACGCGCGCCCATGTATCTGTCTGTGTGAGTCAATTAAATTTGTCCAATTAGGTCCGAAGATGCCATCATTCGATGTCATCCTGGTTCGTCTGAGTTTAGTAGAAACGCATGTCCGTTGGTGCAGTTTGAAGGGTTCAAGTCTGAATACCGTTTGGAAAGGTCGTTTCTGGCCAATTTCTGAATTTAACTATCAATAACGTCGCGGCCCAGCTCAGTTCCGTGTCGAGTGCAGATGAGAATGAGAAACCCTCTTTTTCGGATTCCGTAGTACTTCATGTCTGTGCAAGAAATAGTGAAGAACTGTAATGAAAATTTTGAGTGTGACCGACTCGTGGGTGACGTAGCGCCTTTTTCGCAAGCATTTTCCTCATTTTATTTGAATGTTCACTGTCAAGTTACAATTTGGAACAGAACCATGCGAGGAAGCTATATTATGAATCGCTGACTTCTAAGGAATGCTTACTGTCATAACGTGATTTAAGAACACCAATTTAGTTGATTTATTTCAGTAGTTTATAATGGTCAATTATCATAAGTTTCTAATTTTGAAAATATTTCGTGATAGTAAAGAATTGTTCATTAGCCAATGGTAGCTCAAATATTATTATTGATGGTGAGTTATCATAGGACAGATATGCTGTTCAAATGAATCGGTTGCTTGCATAGGAAGGACACTCGAAGATGAGAAAATGCTCTTTACCAGGGCGGTAGGTAACAAAGCAACACTTGACATTTTTGTTATTGTTCTTGAGAATAGCGTAACTTATATTCATGGTATTGTCCGGGTTTCGCTTTTTTGTAATTTTGAGTAATTCGTTCGACGTCACTAATACTGTACCTCCTAGATCGCTTCTTTCTTAATACAAGCAACACAAGCTGATATTACTATTGAGATTTAAAAGAGAAAAACATAGGTAATTATTTACAGGAACCTAATCCAATATAAGACCCATGAGTGGCTTCAGTGATTTTTTCAGAATGTCTTGTGGTCACTGAATTCCTCAAATTTTTCACGATTTCCCCTAAAAATTCTACATTATTTTTGTCGGTAGGCTCTGGTATGAAATTTTCATATCGCAGACACTAAACGTGTCGTGTGTTGGGTGGAGCAGCAGCTCACTCCCGCAAGTTTTACTGAACGGTGTCTCGTGGATGGTAAGATCTCCCTTACAAAAATGATATGGCTGAAGATACTTACATTCCAAGGATTGATCTTCAGTCATTAGAATGTAGGTTCTTTGAGATTCATCTACGTCGATATATCTAGAATTGAAAGTTATGTACGCCTGGCCAGAGTTGGTTACAAATATTTCTTGAGGTACGAACCCTGAAGGTCTATTCCTCACCATTATCGTTGAATTCCATGATTATCCCAATTTCTTGATACTGACTTTTGTTCTTGGAGTAGAAAACATGAGTTCGCGAGTATGGTCCTGTACATGTTCAGCAGAGTTTATTCTGCCCGGTATACTGTCCAGAAAACTGCTGAGATCCGCAATGTATGTATTCCATTTGGTTTCTTAAGGGTTCCTATACCTTTGAGCTCCAGTCATATCGCCTGTTCAGCAGTAGCATTTCTCTGGTCCGACAGGGACGTATTCGGCGGTGCATGAATTATCATAATCGGACGATCTGCCCTTGTTACGTAGACCTCTATCTTTCGCCTTATAAGTAAATGTTTTTGTATCAGAGCCAATAGCTTTAATGGGACGAGTTCGGGACGATTATTACGAACATATGTCAATAAGAGCATCATTTTTAATGAAGCAATCTGTAAATCTCGAGATGACTTCTGTAGGTTGCACCCCATAGATATTATTCTTCAATGTTCCATCAATCGCCTTGATTTGGTGATCATCATCGAGAAAACCCCTTAACGACAATAACCGTTTCAAGGTGACTTTGAAGAGCGCGGCTATAAGAGTCTGCTTTATCTCCCAACCACAACTTCTTCTGCTCCATGATTCCATTTGGTGTGCTGCTATTAGAATACGGCCTCTTTGGAGTCCCTTTTTAAAAGGTTGTTGTTTCTATACAATAAATAAATATGAAACAAATAAACATTGAATTTATTATTTTTTTTTTGATTTCAAAAAATAGTTGAATTCTGATCCAAAATATATTAAGTTTCATCCAGTTGCATTTTCATCAGAAAAATGGAATGTTATGAAAAAGTAACGAATTTTTTACAAAACAGTTTGATTTTTCAAACTGAAAATATAAATTGTATTATTATTTTCTTTTTCTCAAAAGCAAATAATATACATTCGTCAACGTTATCTCGAATCAAATCTATAAGTATAAGTTATGCTGGGGGCCAGACCTCTCTTGGGTCGGAAAGAAAAAAATAACGACAAATAGTGCAAAATTTCAAACCGCCTCAAAATTCTAATTCTAATTTCCAGATTCTAAACTGGCCTTGGCAAGTAAACGATATTATTGAGGTACCGATTCACTGGAATTAGATTTCTGTTAATAATTTCCGGTTGGGTCAAATAAAAAATAGGGAGATTAGGTAGAAGGCATGATTTCGTATTGCAAATGCGTCTCTCTCGTAAACGATAACACAGTGATAAGATTACCGATAATCTAAGTTTCCAATAATCCCAGGAAATTCATTCTTTTGGCGATGTACAGTTATGTTATTTTGATTTCTCGCATGAAAATATTCTTGACAGAAAAGGTTTCAGTTGAGGTATTCAAAATACAGCGAGTGGATTCCGAAACTAATCAATAAACTGTTTCATTATTCTATGATTTTGAAAATTGTTGAAATTTAACCTAGCTCAATTTTATATAGTATATTTCTAGTAAGAATGAGTGTGGGATAGACTTATCACTTCTCTGGAGCATTGGGAATGGAAAAATAAGCACAAATAGTTGGGTATTGGGCAAGCGACTAAATAATCGGTAGATGAGAACATATCTCAGATTGGGAGACGTTTTAGACTTGAGGGGTTGAAAAAATATTTTTGTTTTTGAGAAAAAGACTGCAAATTCATAACAAATTATGTCATGAGGCGATAAAAAAATCAATGATATTAAAGGTTTGATTGGTTGATTACAAATGAATCAATCATAAAAAAGCTCGTAGCTGCGTGGAAAACTAAACTTTAAAAGTATAACATTACGTTCTGGGCGAAGCGGATTTCCTTTTCTGAGCGTCTCTTCCGTTTTTAATGAAGATGACCTGCCTGGACTCTCCGAAAAACGGTTGAAAAGAACGTTAACAAAAAACATCACTTGTATTTAAGGCATTTCAAGACACCTTGTTGACTTCGGCGGTGAAGAGAATGAGCGGAGCCTCGCTCTAGAATTTATAGTCTCTTGCACCCTACGTTATTTCCGTTTTGCTAGTTTCTGATTGGTCGTCATTCGGCCACTTTCACGGCTTCCTGTGGATAGAAGCTGAATTAAAAAAGATGCGTATGATGTAAAACAACACTCAAATTTTTTATTTTTTATTTTAATTCCTATTGTTGCATGCCTTATCTTTTTAAACATAGACCGTTATCCTTCCTTACCAAAAACATCCTTTAAACATGTACAAAATAACGGGATAATTTTTAACAATTCGGAGCCTGAGCTACATAGTTACCATGCGTATAGTTGGTATCGACAGTATGATCTTCGTACTAGGACCACTGTAAGTCCCAGAGTGACAGATGTTGAGTTAACTGAGAAAGCCTAGAGCTCTTCAGGAACAAACCAGGTCCTGTAGAAAATACAGAAGATTTTTTGTCGGTATCTATAAGCGATCTCCAGATTGCTTCAAAAAACTAAAACATGAACTTTCAAATTATTGTGTTTATTGACAAAATATATTTGGTATATTACATGATTGAGGAAGATTATAGGTTCTGAATAATAGCTAGCTTTAAAGAAATAACAATACGGTTTTTGAATAAAAAGCAGCTGAAATAAAAGTTTTTTTCCGATTGTATCTGCAGTCACAACCTTATATCAAATTATACACACTTTTACTATTGATTTTGAATACTAACGTTTGTTGCTTGGGCTAAGAGAAACTTCCGGAAAACCTAGCAGACAGTGTTCAATATGACTAATTAAAAAAACTAAAATTATGCAATGTAGGAATAATAAACAATAGATACTTAAAATGTGATCAATTGATAATTAATAAATAATTGGATGAGTACAAGTAAAAAATAATAAAAAAGTATGAAAACCTAGAACGTAATTATTATTTACTTAAATGTGAACAATTTAATTTACTTAAAACTATAAATCAACTGAAATATGAATAAATCAATTGAAATTTGAATAATTCCATTAAAATTTCACTTTTGGTTCACGCAAGACATGCTGAGGCTTCAGGGAAAAATAAAGGCCCTGAAAAATAGCCATACGAATTATTAACAAGAACCAGGCGTAAAAATTATACATAGTGAAAAGAATTATGTTTAATTTTTATGTTTTAATGAAATGTTTTGCACAAAACAATTTATAATCAAAATAAAAATTAGACACAATTTGTCACTATGTAACATTTTCCTTCCGGGAAATTATCATTATCGGAAAGGCAATATTTGTCTTGAAGCCCGGTCCTATTTATTCACCATAAAATTTGAGTTTTTCAAGGTAAAATAATACTGATGATACTCACACTACCAGTAATATTATGTGTTAATTTCAATGAAACTAAGTTTTTAAACTATACACATTTTGATGTAATTCAAATATTTATATTTTCTAGTCCTTTTAATCTTTTCTTATATATAACCAGCAATGGAAATCTGGTGAAAAAGTTTTCAAAAAGTATTGTTCAAAATGGCTGACATTATGCACCTTACAAAAATACACAAAGAACTGAAGCAATAATATTATATTACAGAGAATAATACAAAGGTGAAATATTTTGCAAAGCAGACCTTTGAAAAAAACAAGGACAAATATCTGCCATAAAAAAAAAGAAATATTGGTGGTCTAACAATTCTACGTGCCAACGTTCTGTCGTTAAAAAGTTTCGTTCATTGGACTTCCCAGATCTGTTCTTTTTTAATTTTCATTCCCTTATTTATGAGTATTTTTGATTCAATTTTGCTTACGATACTTAGCGAACTGATACCTCTGTAATTCTTGCAGCTGCTTTTATCATTCTTTCCCTTGTATTATGGGACGAAGATCGCCCTGTTGCAGTCATCTCGAACTTCCTCCATTTAAATACATAAGTTTATTAACTCGCACAGCCTGTAAGGTTTTCACTACTGTATTTAGACATTTTAGTGTAAATACCATCTACACCAGCAGACTGATCATTCTTTGAATTATTAATAATTTCCCTAACCTCAGAGGTACTAATTCTATCAACCGTGCTTTCTGACGTATATCCTTGTGTGTCAGAGTTTTGTTGCACCATATCTTCACCTCTCAATAATTTCTTGTAATGATTCCTAGCACTGCCCCTTACTTCGTTAACGGCTAGGCGGATTTGGTCATTTCATCACTCATCAGAATTCATCACGCATCATCTACAAGCGCAGTACCACACACTTTAGCCGCACTCTAGCAATGATTTTCCGGAGCATAGCCTATTGATCACTTAAGAGGCGAGACGGGTCAGCCAGAAACATTTTTTATTCTCCCTGATCCATCCCTTCCTCTCCTGTATTATCCTTCTTGCGTCAGATAACAGACGTATTTTCCAACAATATGCTGCTTGATTGTCAGGAGCTTTGACTTGTTCAGTGTGCGATTCAAGATACTCAGTTCTTGGGCGAACTTTTGAACCCTTTTCGTGAACGGTCTACCAGATGCTATGTAGTTTGTCACAGATTGAACACGGAACGCGTTCTGCTTTGCTTATCCAATCTTCTTGTTCAGTCGCTGCAAGCGTCTTTTGGTCTTTTGATCCATCGTCGGTTCGAGCCTTCGATTTGAATCAGCCAAAGCTCTCGCAGCACCATAAACTGAGCAATTGATGGTCCAGAGGCCGGAATCTTGCGAGTTTCCCCACGAAGGGAGGCATTCATTTCAGCCAGATCTTGGGGCTTAATGTCGCTTCCTCATGATTGGCTGCAGGTTGATCAAGCAGTGGTTGAAAAAGCGCTCCGCGTACAAATCCATTTTTCCACAGGTAGGCATGTTGATTTCGCAATAATTTAATCGTAACGTGCTGAAGCTCTGAATGCTTCTGGCACCACAGAGTATGCATACGCGCTATGAAGCCAAGGTGAACAGGGATAATAATAATAATAATATATATAATACTATATATTTATTATTATATTATATATAATATAATATAATGCTAGCATCGTAGCAGTCTAGCAATTCATCCTTGAGTTGATTTGTCCACTCAATGTGAGCGTTTTGCCGGTTCCTCGTCGTGTTTTCATCTAAATTATTCTCAGCACACCGAACACTAGGATGATCGGCATTGTGTGCTGACCCATTGTCGGGTGCTCTGCGCATTTGATCGTTTTGAACCGCATCTACAACTTTTTGGTGTTTTCGTGGTGTCATTGTTGTTCTCATGAGCAGCTAGGGCATGGGTTTGTCCATCCATGTAGAGCCCCACCTCCAAGGATAAGGCTGCATACTCTGAGAGGTCGCCCGGTATCCCAGAGTCATCAGTTAAGACACCTCACCCAAGTGCCATTCAGCTTTGGGCACGGTTGTTAGGCCTCCGCTTAGAAGTTATTCCTTCGGGACCATCCCTGGACGAATTTGTTCTTTCCTTTCGTACAAAAAAGAAACTTGCGAAAGCTCCACTCGATCCGTTCACTTTTCCGAGAGTTATTGAGTTTACGGACGGACGGCTAGACAGACGCCATCGCCAAAACTTGCGTTCCAGTTTAAAAGGGTCTTACAACGTTGCGATCCGTTGAAAAACTGTGATCTCAAATTTAAGACAATTCTAATACTTTCTCAATAATAAATTATGAGCATGTAAAAATTAAACAGTCAAACTTTCAGTGAAATAATTCATTTTTCAAGAAAAAAAGATTAGTTATATCAGGCAATAAGCGCCTAACAAAAGGATTTTGTAGCCTATTAAGTCATTAATTCGTTTGAAGTCGCCCTCACGCGGTCTTTTGCTACTCCATCACACTTCTTATCTTCTATCGGATTCTATCCTGTCAGATTCCATCGTCCTGTATTGGATCATATCCGGTCATATTCTGTCAGATCCTACTAAATCTTACGTCAATCACTCTAACCATATCCAATCCCAGCCAATATTATTCGATTATATCCGATTTTACCTATTTTATCTTTTTATAGATGATTATTGCCTATTCTATCTCATCGTGTCGTATATTATCTGATTCTACCATATTATTTTTAATTCTATCCGGTCATATATCATATAATTCTATCCGTTTCTATTCGATATTATTCGATTAGGCACTCTTCTATCTGATTCCTATATCGTGACGATTCTATCCAAAATTTGCAAAGACGTACTCTTCGCTTGATAAAAATTTGTGTTAAACATCGTGGGGCTTGTGGCACCACTAAACATCAATTTTTATTCAAAACAAGTAAATACAGTAACGGTTAGAATGTGCGAAATCTTACCGACTACATTCTTTTAAGAATGAGTCATTTTCTTAGATAAGCCTGTTTTTGAACCACGTCACCCATCGTATGATTACGTGCTTTAATAAAAAAATAAATAATCTGCTTCTCGTTTTAGAGTTGAGTAAATAGTTCGAATGTTTACCTAATGGCGACCCTCTTCCTGGTGTACCTCGTTCCGGCATTTTTTCTCCTCCTGGCAGACGTAATTCTTCTGACAGATCTCTTCCAACTAGAAAACCTGATTCTCCTGTCAGGTCATCTTCTTTTTCCGAGCGATCCCTTCATGTTAGATCCAGCTCTCCGCTGCTAGGCATTTTCCTGCTCTTGTATGAAAATATCCACCTGAAGAATTTAGATTTGTCCGCCTTATTCCTCACAGAAATTCGCAACGGGAATTCAAAATTCGCAAATAAACTTTTCGTGCTGCTGCAATACTTCGACTAAAAGTAGCAGGTGCCCCCGGTCCATCCCGAATGAAAAACAAAATGTTTCAACCACATCTAATGTCAACGTATTTGCAATATTAGAGAGTAATGATAGAATCATATGTGGAATATATACAAGTAATACCGCCAGAGCAGGACGAGTGAAAATGAATATGTACAGCGGTGGCGTTGTTGCAATGAACTCAAATGAAATTGATGAAACTACCTTAGGCAAGCAACATCCCATCTTGAAGAATTTTAGACTTATCCGTTTGAGCGACATGTATACCAAAATTGTCGAAACCGTTAATTCAATTTACGAAAACACAAAATCAGACTCTACTAGTTATTTTGTACTCATTAGTCGTCCAGTTTTTCTAGTGATTATATAAGGTGGGATGGGCAGAACCCCTCTTTCTTTTCCAGGTCCGCCAATCAAGTTTGCAAGATGTTGGCTATCCATCCTAAAAAGCTGGACGGCTAGCCAGGGCCAAAACTAAAATTTAATACTGTTTGTGATCCGTCATCGGGTCAAAATCTTACAAGAAATAGGTCACTACAATAAAAATGTAATGTATGATCTTTCTCGAGGCTTAAATATTTGGCAAATGACCTCAGTCTGTCTTTTTTGGGAACTGATGAGAGAAGCTTCTTTTTATTTTCTTACACAAAAACATTTCATGAGAAAAATCATTATAGGCTTATAATTATGTACCTATAATAATTTTCCTATAGAGGACACAACATTCGACACTTTAGTAGATAGGAAGAAATATCATCAAAAATGGGCTCGGTTTGCAAACATAAAGAAAGATTATAGAAATCTTATCAAGGCTTATAATTTATATTAGACGCCGTGAAAGTAATATCAACATACAATCGTCTCTGTTGTGATACCTGGGTATTAGGATGACAATGAAAAGTAATAAAAATATTAATTAATCAGTCACCTGAATAAGGATGAATATCTTTAAATTCTTTGCTTTCCAGATGACATGTTCAAATCTTCGTGAGGTCAATTTTTAAAACGCGGCTATGAATGGAAAAAATTAATAGTTATCCTATGATTTTTATTTTATACTAAAAACTATGCCTAAAATTTCGATTTGATTCATTTGGCTAAAAAATAATCATGCAAATCTCATGAAATATATAAACTCATTATAAAAGGGTAAAATTGAGGGAGCAAGTAAAATTGTCCTGCGTATTTTTTGCAGTCGTATCAAATATGTAAGCTATGCCTATGACAAAGTTCTGAACCAAAATTAGACAAGTTAAATTACATTATCCTCTAGAACGTGTTAGCATGGAAACTAATCGTCGACATATTGCAACATAAATGTATGCTATTTAAACTGGGAAACTAGGACGCTGGGACACATTGCTCAATCGCAAAGACCTTCTCAGCCGACCAAAAATCTGTAGATCAAAAGTCGAGAGAATTCTAGAACGCCATGGCATAATCCGGGGTAATAATATTCCAGCGGGCATGTACTTGAGATAATTGAAATTTAATCAACTGCACAAAGAAAAATAGTACGTCAGTTTGGCCATCCAGATGTGCAGACAGATCATATTGCAGGGTAAACTATAGGACAGCCCGTGAACTGATCATCACAGACGGCAAAATTGATCATTATAGAAGGTTAAATCGCTCATCATAGAGGGTTGATTTGGTTATATCAGATAGTCGACTTCATCCCCTCGGACAGTCGACCTGGCAATCTCACGGGGTCGATTTGATTATCCTAAATTTTCTATATTTTTTTCTTCTTCCTACTTATTCCAGTCTCTCTTTGATCAGAGATTGGAAATAATATAATCAAGTGGAACCTATAAAACCTGAAAATTATATTTGCTTTATAATTTAACTGGTTGATTGAATATTGAATCACGTAATTAAAAAATTATTTCTTTCTGTTCAAAGATTCATAATTTACACCTACATAAATTCACTTCTTTGGTTGACAATAAAACGATTTCGTTCGATATTCCTCTATTTTGTAGAAAATTAATCTTCTTGGTACAAAGTGCATCCATTCCGCTGGAAATTCAACTGGCCTAATTGATTTTAAATCAAACAGTTTCTACACTTGGAGTTGCAGAATATCGCCGGGACGAAAAATTTTGGTTTTTAGATGAAATTAGGTGATATGTATTTTTCCAATTTGCAAACAAAAAATGTCTACGAAGTTACGCGTATTTGAATTTTCCGCATTGTTTCTAAAAAAAATCTCAATTGTTTTCATTCTGTCTTACGTTTGGCTTAATTAAAATATTCATCGTTTTGTTTTCTATTTCACTTGCGTTAATTGCCTTCTTCTGAAATTTAATGAAAATGATTTTAAAAAAAGGTTTCAAATTAACAAAACGGTGGTAATTTAGATAGACGTTTTTTAGGCGTGCAAACTTTTATCTCAAGCTCTTAAACTATAAGTATCTGTCGTTGTTTGAAAAAAAATAACTAGTTGGTTGAAAATTACCTTTTCCCTTCAAATTGATGTTTTTAGTTAAAAAAATTATTCAAAGTGTCTCGTCGTCATGAATCTCGGAATGAGTGGTCCAAAATTTTTTATGGGCTCGACTAATTCTGAATTCTTTAATCAACTAGTCCATTCCATTTTCCAACTCAGACAATTCTTCAGGACGATTAGACACGGCGAAAATTAAACTATTTTGTGGAAATTGTTTATTTATTAAAAGATTCAATCTTTTTAGGGTAAACATGCATCTTGTTGCAAAAGTCTTTTTTTTAGCTAAGGATTTAACTATTTCTTTGATAATTTTTCTTGTTTGGATAAATTCTACCGTTTTCTTCATTAGTCGTTGAGAATTCATATTTGGTTGTTGTAATTAACTTCTTCGGTGAAATTTTGATTTGAAATATCTGAAATATTGAAAGATCTTTCCAAATTTTGTCAGAAATCTCCGAAAAATTATACAAAAATAACAATAAAACCGAGTGAACAAGCTTAAAATAAATTTACGACAAATTTACTTAGATCTTTGAGCAATAAAACCGGTTTAATTATATTTTTCGCAGTCTGCGTTTTCAAAAAATAATATGTTCAACATTTGAGGAAAATATTCGCCAAATTTTAGTATCGGATATATATATATATATAATTATTATTATGAAGATATTGCTTAAATTTTGTTTGATCTGCTATTAACAATCTTATGAACTACTGTTATTTGCCTTTTGCTCCTGAAGGAAACGAAAAGAGTCTTTCATGGTCACACTGGTGTGCTCAAAAGATTATATAATTTGTGAAATCAGTTCTAACGAATTAACTGACTACATTTTTTACCTGAAAAATAATTATGATGAAATGTAAATAACTCAGAAGGACAAGCATGACGCCTATACGCTATGATATGACGACTTTAGAAGGTATTTCACAAATAGCCCCAATCTCTTACCTCTAATCATTCTTATTTTCGCATTCGTAAGTTGTTCCTTCAAGTGGAAAATATGTGGATTGATTATACGGTCGTCTTATCCTGGATGGTTATACTCAATTACTTTGGTAACTATATTGATTTTTTATATCTCTAATTCAAACATTGCTAAATTAAATTCTGAAATTTTCTTTAAAAAATAAGATCAAGGACATAATAGAATATTTACTGGTTTTTTATTTATCATGAAAAATGTACAAGCGTGTTGAAAATAATAATCTGGCGCTCGAGTGGCGACTACAGTCTGTTACGTCATAGAAAATGCAAAATTCTTCCTCTTCAATTGAGTTTCTGGTTTTAGTTGAGATTGAAGATCTCGCGAAGGGAAGAAGAAATAGTAGCCAATAAATAAGTTATAAATGACATTTAATAATTTAATATAGAAAATGACAATTGAAACTCATTGATTATGAAGAGCTCAAAACAAGAAGTTGAAGGAAGACGAGTAGACTTTTCTCCAATCCTTGGCCAGCACATTTAAAATAAAGGAGACTCATATATCATGGCCCAAGGGAGTTAGATAAATGAATTTAGAGTTACTAGAATTAGGACAAGGTGGTGAATTTTTTCTGAGATCTCTGAGTAGTGGTGTGGAAGAAGGGGTTGTGCACTTTGATGTGGATTCAAAATTAGGTATATCCTTAATTGGGTTTTTAAAGGGTTTCACTGATAATAATCAATGGTGGTTTCAATTCAGGATGGAATTGGTTCGAAGTATTCCAAAGATGGGAAATCCCAGATTTGGGTTTCCCAGTGCACAACACTGTCACAAGAGCACAAACACACACACACATAACTGGCCCATGCTTGTCCTTTGAGTTTCTATATCACCTATAGCAACGTCCCTGTATACTTGGACGTCAGTGCATACACATACGTCACGAGTATATATAGATATACCATATGGCTTACAACGTTTTTAGTATATCTATAGCTATGTCTTCCAGCTTCCACGTGCTTCTATGCTCTATAGAGTCTCACATGGATCGAACGTCCACATTCGAACGTATGATAGAAGGGTCGTCATAGAAAATACAAAAATATATACGCCTAATATTTAACATGTTTTTAAATAAAGAATTTCATGTTATACCTATAGTTTCCACGTGGACGGAAAGAATGTGGAGCTAAATGTCCTCTCTCCTAACATCTCTTGCATGCGTCCAACCATTTATAAAGTATTATTTTATTCGTACTAAATTGTGCATAAGAAATTATGTGCACATTTACATTGTCATAAATTTCGATTCCTAATTCAGTATAATTTTCCTCGCAAAACATAAATTTTTCTGCTTACGCTTTTGACATATATAGCAAGCATCATTTTGTTTCGCAGCCTTTTTTGTAGATGGAGGCTCACTTTCATATGAATATTTTACAATATTTTTATGCATTAGGCACTTAGCCTCAAATGGTGGCCATTCGGCGTTATAACATGATGATTTCTCAATAAAAATAGGTTTTGAAAAGTCTCATTCGCTACTTATTTTGTTAAGGGTTTGTACTTCGGAGGATTTCGAGGTTTCTTTCCATTGTCATGTTATCTGTAAAAGAGCAACAGCAATATTTTGATTTGTAGGTGACATGGCATTGGAAATGAAATTTAACTATATGGTACTATTATATATGGTTTTTCTTTGATTAGTAGTTATAAAAAAAATGTTATACGGCGTAGTAGATTTCAAAGAAAGATTTAATGACATATGCAGCGTTGTCACAATAAAATTGTGCTTTTATTCAAAAGTGTATTCAAGAAATTTTACTTTCGATGAAAGTGTTATGTTGGGCCATAACTGACCAAACCTTCGGCGCCAAATTGAAAGTTTTTTTTTTTTTTTTAATGTTTAGATTCTACGAGCTGGCAGCTTTTTACAACATATGGGACATATTCTTCCAATTAAAAATATCTAATTCGTTACTGTTTATCAATGAAAAATTAAAACGCGTACAGATTTTTTCGCTACAAAGAATAAAAGATAGATACTAACATGACCTGTGACTTTACAAAAATATGACAAGTCGTGCAACTATACTGAAATGTACTTGAAAAAAAAAAGAAGACAAGGTGAAAACTCAATTTTACTGTAACTATAATCGTGGTACATACGTAATGAATTTTCGCGAATTGTACTTATTGAATACAATTGCACTTCAAGTGGTAAAAGTAATGATGACAGGAATGATAAAATATAAGAACATATATATATATATATATTTATATACATAGTTTTTTTCCAATTATTGTCTTCAAGAATTTCAGTGTCAGCATCCGATTTCTCTTTCGGAATAATTATTATACAAAATTTGAAAAGAATCATTCAATCTTAGGTGAACATCATAAAACAGATAAAAATGTATTTGCAAGGTTAAATATTGAAATTGTGAAATTGGATTCACATAGAACAGTGTAAAGAACTACTTATAAAGGAGAAAATGTTATATAGCTTTCTATTAGAAAAATAATTTTTACATTGACAAAAGTGATTATTTTGCAAGAACCATTCTTTTAGTAGTATAGAGAAAAATTAAATTAAAACATTTGTAGAAGTTTGTATATAAAGATAAGCATAGTTGCCTGTTGAGGGCTATAAGAAAAACAACCAAACACGTGATGTGGTCTAGGATGGACTTTCTGCACGGAGGGTTATAGAACTGAATTGAGCTGCCTAAACCAGGTACAGGGGTAGTTGACATATAAATTGAATATTCCTTTTCAGATAAATGTTTATTTTTTGAAAACGGAATGTTCCTGAAGAAAAAAGAATTACAGAAGTTTAGTTTAAAATTAAGGAGAGAGTCGGAAAAGAGCATAGGGTGACGCAAGTTTGTCATTGTATGTGTAAGGGCTTCGAAAAGGTGTCGTAAAATAGAGGTATAGCAGTCAATGGTGAAGTCTTGGACCCTTGAAATGATTTGAAAAAAAATTGGTATTCTTGGAAAACTTAAATTAGGGATAAGAAATAAATTATCTTTGGGTAAATAAAAAGAAGTTTTTTAATTTTTCTCTAATTTTTTGAATGTCGGTTGTCGGATCTGATGGGGTAACTAGAAATAAGATCAAGAAGATAACAGGTGAAAGTTGGAGTTTTTAATGCATTGTGCGTCTCGAAAGTCTGTAGAAGGAAAGCAGAAGTTAATGTAGAAGATGGTTTCAATTTTGAGGATTATATACCTAGTTATTCATATTCCTCCAAGGTTTTGTGTCTATTTGGGTATATTACTATCATTTCTTTAAAAAATTTCCGTGTGAAATAAATATGGCCATAACATAAGCCATAACATTGACGTGTTCTACTGTAGGTTTGCCTTTTATGTCAATTTTCATGTTTCCTCTTCCTAATATTTCCAGGACTTTATAAGGCGCTTTATATAGATTATCAAATTTTGTCTTAGGTTCTTTTCCAATTAATAAAAAAGCGTTATCTCCAGTTTTTATTTCTGATAGATTACCTCTTTGATCATGATATATTTTTGACTTTTCTTTAGCCGCAAATTAATTTTATCTCGCTTGCGTTCTCATTTAATATAATTTTGATATACAATTCGTTAGGTAATCGTCATAAGTTTGCAATTTTTTGTTGCTTTGATAGAGGTTCATTTGATGGTTGATGAGCTTATTCACCAAAAACCCATTTGATTGTGGGTGAAATGCTGTTGCTCTAAATTGCTTACTTTTAAAATGCTTTGCCATCCTTCTCATTGAATTACTTTATAAATTTTAACCTTGGACAGTTGAAACTATTGGCATTTTTTCGAATGCGGTTCCAAGCGTGTCCGTTATTATGATGGGATACTCAGTTTTTACGAGCATAATTTTTTCATTTGATATTGCAAACACTGTTGAATATACTTCTGAATATCAATTTTCACATGCTCTCAATAATAATTCTGACGAATTCGATGATAAGTTATTGTAACACCTTTATGACCTCCTAAAGCTCAAAAATCTGCGTCTCTAAGTAATTGAGTTCGTTTTTCTTTCATTGGATATCGAGCAATTCCAATACATATTACAGTTTTGGTAGAAGAATCCGAAAAAGTTAAAATTAGAATTTCACGTGTTTCTTTCCAAGCTATGTGATTAACTTGTTCAATTTTTGCGATATTATTAGATCGTTAATTGAGTCTCATTTATATTGAATGCTAAGAAAGTATTAAAAGTCTAATGTTGCTCAAAGTGTCTGACAAATTTTCTTAAAAATCAGCTTAAATGGGAAGAACTATATGATACTGCTGTCTTTTCCTTATTTCTTCAGTTAGACCTTTTTCAAGTTGTAGTGAACCGTCAACAGCAACAAAATAAGCGTAATTATCTTTACGCATCGTCAATTTATCACGGCTCTCAACGACATTTGGTTGTGTATATGGCTGTCCTTTCAATTGTGCATTCGAATGATAGGTTTCTAAAAAGGTTTATTTTCTCCCAAATTATCTTCATTTGTCTCCTGAAAAATTTGAGGATTTTTTGCGTTTTTTTTTTTTTGAAATTCAAGTAAAATGTTCTGGTTCCGAAAGTTCTTGTATATTTTCTTTATTAACAACGTTTTTTTTATCTAAAAAATTTTGAAAATTGTCATCTTTTAGGAACTCATCTTCCAAAGTTGAGTAATTATCTTCATCTTCATTTTTCCTTTCTTCTTATTGTCGAGCAGGCTTTGCCTTGGATTTTTGGTGATCGTCCTTCTTCTTTTTCATAATTTGCTTTCTTGAATCATCAAAGTATTCTGTATCTGAATCAGATTTATCTTCGGATTTGAAGTTTGTGTGTGTATCCTATTTTAAATTCAGAATTTCACCAGTGGTTGCTTCTTTTCTTGGTCTGCCTCTCTTTCTCAAGGCTTGCGGGTTGCTTGGTTTTGTGAGCACAGCCTTCTTGGACCTACCTCGTGCTTTTTTGGCAGCAGTCAAGGGATGTAAGTATTCTTCCTTACTATCATAAGGAATCGTCCACATATTACGTAAGTCGTTTTTCTTTTGTTTAGATAGAGACGAGAACAAAATTGCTGTGAAGTTGAATAGGACGAAACGATATAAGGAAAAGAAAAACGGCTCACGTAAAATATCGACGATCCCTTATGTGGCTTACCTTGATTTTCAAATTCTTCATTAATTTCTGCTTGCTCTTCATATTTTTTCTTCTGTCCTCTTGTAACCACAGTGTTTTAATATTGACAGACATGTTCATTATTCTTTGTCATTGTGGGAATCAAAAGTGGAACTGAAATGTAGAGAAGTTTCTATATTAGACTGAATATCCTACTTCGTGTTCTAGAAATTCGCACTTCTCGGGTTGTAAATGAAGATTTGCATTTCGTAGTCGGCTGATTCGTTCATTAAATTTTGATTTATATTCCTCTATAAAATTTTCATCAATCATAATGTCATCTAGATAAATAAAAAGTTCTGTTCCCTGAAATTCCCTCAAAACTAAATCCATTTGTCGTTGAAAGGTTTCTGGTGCATTTTTTAAACCAAAAGGCATTCTGTCAAACTCATGATGTCCACAAGGGGTTGAAAATGGGGTTTTGTGTGCATCTTTGAGATCCATTCTCATATGATGGAAGCCTGTTGCTAAATCAAAAACAGAGCAATAGCGAGCAGATCCTAACTGGTCTGAAATATCGTGAACATTTGGTAGAGGATATGAATCACCAATTGTCTTTTCATTCATTTTTTTTAAATCAAGTACAATGCGCCATTTCTTTTTTCTCCTGTAAGTCTTGTTTCTTTAAGAAGAATCCAAATTGGTGTATTGTGAGGTAATTGGGAGGGTTTCATTACATTGTTCTTTAATAATTCATTCACGTGGCGAATGATTTCTTTCCTGTGAACTGAAGGAAATCGATATTGTCGCGAAAAAATAGGGCAATCATCTGTTGTTGGTATTGAGTCTTTGAGTATGTTTGTAGGTTCTAACCATTCTTCCGGAATGTGGAAACAATCTGCATTTTTAGTAATTAATTTTCGAACGTGCTCATATTCTCCCATATTTAAATTAGCTAACTCTAGTAGTTTTTTTATGGTTCTTACTTCTTCACCTGTGATCTTATGAAATTTGCATTAATGGTTAGATTTTTCATCAGATTTCAAAAAACTATTCAATATTGAATTAGGCAAATTTTCATCATTTTTAATGCCGGAAAAATTCAATTAATTTGTTCAATTGTTAAGTTCGCATTGTTCGCGGTATTTTTTAAAAATTTATCTAACTAATTGAGTAAATTTTAATGAATCAATTTTTTTCACGTGTAGGCTTCCAATGAAATACATACATATAATAACTTTCCTTCATATGAGATACTACATTACAGTTGATAGAAAAAAATGCCTTAAAGTTTGATGGCATTAGTGTGCAGCAATACAGAAGCATTTTTCAGTTCGAAAAAATCTCTATATATTCAGTTAGCTATAGCTATAAAGAAAATTTCAAACATAAATTTGTAACTAAAATGACTAACCTTGAACTAGAATAGTTGAATTTTCATTCAGGAAAAATAACTTTCAACTGAAAAAGAAGGAATATTCATGGTTGGAAATTATTTTTTAGTAAATGTCGAAGTTCGGATTGGGAGAAAAATTATAATTTTCCTATTTGAGGTATGAATCTCTATGGCTCCGTGAGCTTTTTTTTTTCATCAGCAAGCGTTTCTTAAGCTTAATGATTGGAATACTTAAAGTTAGGTATTAGATATGAAACGGTTATTTCATAATAATATCAATACAATACTTTGAGGATAATTTTTCTTCATCAAAATATAATTTAGAAACATATTTGTATCGATTATATTTCGTAAACTTGATTATCTAAATGTGGCTAATAGACAATGAGTTTCTTTAAGTGAATAATTGCATATTACCTTATATCATAGACATATCATTCCATACCTGCTGCTTAATTGCTTTAATTGTATGTGGCATTGTGAATGTTCTTTACATTAAACCAAAAAGATGTCAAAAAGTCTCTATAGAAAGTTTAATTACGTATCTTTCTTCTTGAGACAAAATTTTGTATCATTTTCTGTTTTCGAAGCAAACCCGAAAACCCTGTTGTTTAAAATACCACATTTCCCCTCTTATTTACATACATAAGCTCGCAGATATATATTTTTGTTCAGACAATAGTTATACATTTTCACACCTGAGATATTGGAGAAATCGTGCATTCATATCTTCGAACTCATGCACGGAGGAAAATGGAAGGTCAGTTGGGCCATCTAAATGTGCAGACAGACTATATTGCAGGGTCAAATATAGGACAGTCCTTGAAGACGGCTAAAGCAACAATCTCTAAAAGGTTGAAACAAGAGGTTCAAATCGATCATCTCAGAATTGCGACTTGGTCATCTCGAACGGTCGACTCAAGCGTCATAGGGAGTCGAACCGATCATCACGGAGGACAAAATTTATTATTATAAAGGGCCGAATCGCTCATCATAGAGGGTCGATTTTATCACATCAGATAGTCAACCTGATCTCCTCGGACAGGCGACCTGGCCACCTTATAAGGTCGAGTTGATTATCCTGAATTTTCTATATTTGTGTTCCTTTTCCTACTTATTCCGGTATGAGACATAATTTGATATGCAAAAACAGTGCACATTGACAATATATTATTTTGGAGCACGAGAGGCTAAGGACATGGCACGGTGTCACACTGAATTGTAAGATTTCAAACATGAAGTGCATTCAGAAACCAATATCCTACATCTCGTTACTTTCTGCATCATCAATGAATGCTGAAATTGCTTGCACGTTTTCAGTTTGAAACGACACGATGACGACAAATTGATAGTTGAACGTCTAGTTACGCCTTTATCCTAAATCCTTTGAAAGCATCAGATTCGACGTTGAAAATTCTTGTGCATTTCACTCGCCACGAATGTTTGAAATTCTGAAAAGCAGTGTAAAATGATGAAAAACATGCTTAAGTTCAATAAACAGCAAATATGACGCGGAAAGGCTCAATGACATTCACTTACCCCGAAAATGATGTAGAGACTAATCCACAGTGCTCCAAATCCCAACTCTCACTGCATGCATCGCGTCGACAGTCGGATTGGATGAAGTTCGCGTGCTCATCTGAAATGATTAAATGTAAAAAGCAATTGTGTACAGCCAATTATAAGAGTAAAGTTATTCAAAAAAATCTCTACTCACAAGGAAGACTTATGATGTGAAATTTATTTATTTATTAGATTTTTTCCTTAAAAATGAATGATCGATCTTGATTTTGAAGGAAGGAATACCTTTTTTATCCTAAATATGAATGTACAATTATTCATAATATTTGTATGCACTTTACATGTATTATTTGTCGTGGACATTTGACTTACACTTGCAATCATTTTAAATAAACACGCCAACCGTAACTAATCAGTTCGGCCCTTCGCGATGGGTCATTTTCTCTACCATACATGGTGGAAATTAGTGAAAAGAAGATGATCGTATTGACAATCCAGAAAGGATACCTTGCTTATGCCTGATAGTGAGTCTGGCGTTCTTATAACTGTAAGACTGGTCATAAAATTAGAGCCTCTTCGACTATGTCAAAAAAAAATGTCGATGGCTCTTCAGGCCATCTAAAAGAACGGACTGGCTCTCTAAATTTTGACGCTCTAACTTTAAACATCCATTTTTCTCCGTGTGGGGTGTAAAGTGAATTTTAAGTAGCACACAAATGCCAGCGAAAAGCATGTTCAGAAATCTATAGGTATGATGTATACGTAAATAATTATGAAAAATAAATGTATGTCTACTGGATGAAGAGAAAAGCCTAATGAGATTCCAGCGAATTTAGCTGAAAAGTAGAAGAAAAGTCAATTAATTTCGGAAAACAGAGTCATAGGGGAAAGTGTACTAATTCTCGTGCAAAAGTATTTCAAAAACAGATCGAGATTTTCAAATAAATAATAAACATTTCTTTAGAGTTTAAGAGACTGTCAACTAGTTTTTATATAATTCTTTGTAATATTGAAATTAGGGAAACTTGTCGGACCAGTTTTAAATTTTAATTTTGAAAGTACATATCCTTATAGAAAGTTCAATTGTGCATCTATTTTCCTGAGTCAGAAAAGTTGTAGCTTTTGCTTCAAGCTCATGAGGAGAAAAGCGAATTTCAAGCAGCAAACAAATTCCAGCGGGGAGAATTTTCAGAAAGGTACGAACGTATGTATTAACTCGACCCGCCTGCTTTCCTGAATGATGTTCAAGATTAAATATTAACTATTCCCTCTAGAAATTATAAAAACGCATTGTTTCCTATGAGACATGAGTTTTCCACATTCCCAGCGAAAGTAAATGGCAAAAATTTAAACTTTGCTCAATCGTATTTTAAAATTTTCTTGTTAAGATGAAATCAAGGAATATATATATATATATATATATATATATATATGAAATATTACATATTATATATGTGAAATGTTACATATGATTAAATATATAATATCAATATATTGAATATATTTAAAAATGTTTAAAAGTTTGACATTTTTATTATTTCTAGTTTGTTCGAAACTAATCTATTTTTGTTTAAAAATTGATCTTTTTTAGTGACAAATTCAACTATTTGTTTAAAAATTAATGTATTTTGTTAGAAATTCATTTTTTTTTTGCTTCAAAATTCAACTGTTTTCTTGCAAATTCTTCTTTGCAAAGTACTTATATTTATAGGTTTATCTTCTGCCTTATTAATTCAAGACGTTTCTAATTGTTGAATGGATTTGTCTGCATTTGTTTAAAATAAATTGTCTAGATGTAAGTGGTGAAATAGATACATTCTATATCAGGCACTCAAATAGAACAGACAATAAAAGTGTGTATGTGTGTGTAGGTGTGACATGTAATGACACCGTTTATTATCAGTTTATGGAGAGCGTTGACTTGTTGATACGTTGTAAAACCTCGACTTAAAAACTACTATCAATGAAAAAGGTTTAAATTTGTTTTTCATATCTAATATTTTCACTTTTTCAAAGAATTTGGATAATATCCACGGATACAAATTTAAAATGCGTCGCGGATATTATCCTGCTGATGGGACTTTCTTTCCGTTCCGGAAGTATTTACTTTCCTGTTTCCAAGGTTTTTAACTTGAATCAGAAATTTTTAATTTTTTTTTTTATTATTATTCAGTCAGGACCGGAAATTGGAAAAAGAAAAGGTGAAAAACCAAAGAAATTCCAATTTTTATAACTTGCTATAGTCCTTACTAGAGTCTTATTATTAATCAAATGCACAATTTAATTCTTCTGGGATTTCGTAGATTAAATTGTACCATAATTAATTGTGTACTGAGGTCAGTATTGTTGCTAAAATTGATAAAATCAGGGACATCGCAAATTTCATTATTTATTATTAATATTCTTAATTTCAAAATTGATTCCATTTTTTCGTATTCAGTTATTTTTCCTTCTGAATTTGTGGTTCATTTACTTATTTCAGTTAGGTTTACCCTAATTTCGACAAACTGTTGAAATATTTCGAAAATTTTTTTCGAAAAAACCGCAAAATTCTAGGAATTCAAAGATAAGAAGATTGTTCTGAAGAATAAACAATTCTTTAAATAATAATGCTTGTTAACATCCAATAATTATTCTCTCACTAAGTGAAAAATGGACAAAAAGTTAAAAATTTCAGAAAAATCGCAACTATCTAGCATTACTATAGGAGAAGGTAGTTATAAACAATAATAATTTGTTTAAACTATAGGTTCATACACATTAATTATTACTTTGCTCTGAGTCAAAAGTAGACAAAATGTTGAATACTTAATTTAAAAGACGCAACTTTCTAGCATTATCCAAAGACAATATTGTGATGAATAATAATGAATTGTGTGAATAATTATTTATGTCAAATCTAATTCATTATTCCTTCTCTCCAAATGAAAAGTTGAAAATAAGTTGAAAATTTAGGAAAAAATGCGACTTTTTAACTCTATTCTGAAAGAAAATTGCTACAAATAATAACAAATTGTTTATACAATTTATATAAAAAATTTGTATTCAAAATGCCAAAAAAATCATAACTAGTGTCAAAAACTCGCAAAATCCAATTTTTCAGTAATGGGGTTTTTTTAGGACCCTATACGCGGGTTTTTCCAAACTTTTTAATTTACTTCCAACTTTCAGTTAGAACGAGGCAATATTCAACTCAATTTAATAGAAATATTTATGTAACCTATTTTTTATTATTTATAATAATATTCTCTTAGAATAATGCTAGAAAGTTGCAATTTCTCCTATTATTTTCCACTTTTTCTTCCCTTTTTATTTAAAGAGAGGTAATAATCAATTCAATTAAAAAAAATATTGTTTGAAAAATTGATCATTTTGAATAATATTCTTTCTGAACATTCTTAGAAAATTGAGGTTTTCTATGACATTTCAACTATTTGTCAATTTTTCAATTAAAGTGAGGTAATATAATTAATGTAATTCAGCAAACATAATTGTTTAAGCAAATGATTATTTTCTGTAACTATCTTCTCCTATATTAACGCTAGATAGTTGCGGTTTTTTCTTCTGAAACTTTCAAGTTCCTGTCTACTCTTCACTTAACTAGTTAATAATCAATACAATTTCACGACAAAAATGTTTAAACAATTTATTATTGTTTATAACTATCTATTCTTGGATAAATGCTAGAAAGTTGCAGGTTTTTCTGAAATTCTTACCTTAGGTTTAATTTTTCAGTGACAAGGAAATTATAAATAAACATTGGGGAGAATAATTTCTTTTGAATCTCTTTCTTTTATGTGAATATGTTTTTCTGACATTAAGCGGATAAATGAAATATTCTTCCAATTTTCTATATAGATCATATTCAATGGTAATTTTTCCTGGAATAGTTATTGAAGGTCTTGTTGTTCAAATTTTAATTAATATTAATATTTATTATTTGTCTCTGACTGAAAAGTCAGAAAAAAACTGAAAATTTCATAAAAACTCGCAATTTCCTAACTTTATTCTAACAGACGATGTTATTAAAAACTATGATAAATTAGATAATTATTGGTTATTAATACAATTAGTTAATAAATTATAAGGCAAAAAAATAATAATTTGAAAAATTATGTATTTTAACTTGCATTTAAACAATTAGGGTAGTTAACTTGAATTAATTATTACTTCGCATTAATTGAAAAGTGGACAAAAGTGAAATTTTTTAGAAAATACTGAAACTTTCTAGTATGATTCTAAAAGAATATTGTTTTAAATAATAATTAGTGTAAACAATGATTTATGCTAAACTTACTTGATTATTGCTTCGCTCTGATTGAAAAGTTGAAAATGATTCATTCCGCAAAAACAGCTAATTTCTGAGTTAACATTTACTGTTTTCATAAACATTCGTATGAACAAATTCTCAATAAATCAGATTTTTTCAGAACTAAATTTATTTTTCTGACTGAAAGTAATTTACAATTTCAAAGGCACTTATATACTTCAAGCTATATAAAACATGAATATTATAGATTATTAGTAACAATTTATGCAAACAAATGTCCCTTTTCTCGAAGGAGAAAATAATTTTTTCCTTAATTATCAAGATTTATCATTTTTACATACAAAAGAGGCATTTTTTCATTGAAATTATTCGATAGTAAACTAACAGTAAATAAAAAGCTTGATATAAAACAATAAATAACAATCTGCGTAATTGTTAATAACAATTTACATGAAAAAATATCACAATCTGCCGTTTGATTGTAGAAAAAAGTTATTTTTCCTCTAATTATTTTTGTGTTAAACGTAATGGTGATATTGAATCAACTAAATTGATTAGCAATAATTATATCTGTTTATAATAAATAATTTTGTAGATAAAAACCATATGCTTAACATTTCCACACAAATAGATGACCAGCAAAGTGCAGTAACTATCGATATTTATAATAATAAGATTATTAGAAAAAGCTCTGAATAAATGATTTAAGATTATTATTTACTGACTTAATTATTTTTTTAAATAATTATCACCAATATTTATAAATTCTAGGCCAGTCTAGTAGCAAGAAATAGCCTTTTATGTGCGATCAAACAGCAGCTTGTGACATTTTTTCATATAAATTGTTATTAACAATTACGCAAATTGTTATCTAGTGCCCGATATCTAGCTTTTCAATAAATGTTAGTTTATTGTCGAATAATTTCAGTGAAAAAAACGACTCTTGTACGTAAAAATGATAAATCTTAGCTTTTGTTTAGAAAAATGTTCATGACAATCACATAAATTATGTACTTTGATTTTTTCCTACAAGAAAACGGCCATTTGGGACATTTTTGCATATAAATTGTTATTAACAATCTACAATATACATGTTTTATATAGCTCGAAGTATACAAATGCCTTTGAAGAAAATTTTGAATTACTTTTAGTCAGAACAATCAATTTATTTATGATAAAAACTCATTTATTAGGAATTTGTTCATAAAAATGTCTATGAAAACAGTAAATGTTAACTTATGCTAATTTTTTGTTATAAATTATGGCAAAATTATGCAAAAGATTAATTTTTTTCATTGATGATTCATAATTTTTGTTAAAAATTTGATTACTTGTTTGAAAATTGAATTATTTTGCCCAAAAATTATCTATTTGGTTCAAAATGCAATTGTCTTTGGTTGAATTGGAATTTTTTGTAAGAATTAGTCTTATTGGTTCAAAATTTATCTTTGTAGATTAAACACTCAACTATTTAATTTTAAATTAACTTTTTGGTTGAATACTCATATTTTTGTGTAGAAAATTAAACTTTATTGTAGAAAATTCGTCTGTTTGGCTTGAAAATGTAATAATTAAGGTGACATTTTTTTTTCTCTTTTGAGTGAAAAATCTTTCTTGGTTGAAAATAATTTTTTTTTTCAGAAATTTTATGCTTTTGGTAAGAAATCAATCTGTTTTGATTGAGGATTCAACTAATTTCTTAAAAGTTCGCCTTTTATTAGGGAAATAGTTGAATCCTTTTTTTTTAACCGGGAAAGAAGAATTTCTAACAAGAAAGATACTTTTTAACCATGAAAGGTGAATTTTTAACGAGATAGTGGAATTTCCAACCAAAAATGCAATCGCTAAATTTTCAGTTTTAAAAACTAATTTTCAGTAACAAAAAAAAGAACGAATTTTCTACCAGTTTGATTCGACTAAAAAAGACGAATTTTTTAGCAAATAGTTAAATCCTCAACCAAAATGATAAGTTTTCGACAAACAAGATTAATTTTGTACCCAAGTAGACTAATTTTTAACAAAATAGATTAATTTTGTAGCTAATATTTGCATTTTAAAGATATGAAGGGAAAATTTTTAACCGAAAATGGAATAGCTACATTTTCAGATAAAAAATTAATTTCTAACCAAAGAAAATGAATTTCTAAACGAATATTTAATTTTTTCAAGTGAATAGATTATTTTTAATCGAAAATATAAATTTTCCGTGAACATGTTAATTTTAGTCCAAAGTGTTTAATTTTATATCAAATTGTTGAAGATTCAAGACAAAGAGACGAATTTCTCACAAAGTAGCTGAATTTTCAACCCGAAAATATGAATTTTCAACCAAAAAGGTAATTTACGACCAAATAATCGATTTTTCACCTAAAAATATGAATGTGCAACCAAAAAAACTAATTTTTTAAAAAGTAATTCAATTTTAAACCAATTACGTGATTTTTCAACAACGACACAAATGAATTCCCAACAAGAAAAATTTTGATTTCAAATAAAAAACAGTAGAATTCAATGAAAAAATTAAATTTTTTAGCAAAATATCTGAATCTTCAATCAAAACAGATTAATTATCAACCAAGTAGTTACATGTTTAATTAAAAAGGATACATTTTCAACTAAGAAGTACTTTCTACCAAAAAAGAAGAATTTTCAACTAAATAAATTGATTTTCAATCAGAAAAGATACATTTTTAACCAAAAATGGAATAATTACATTTTTAGTAAAGAAAATTAATTCTCTAACAACAACAAAAAATGAGTTTTTAGCAAAATATTTACATTTTAATCCAAAGAGATGAATCTTCACCCAAAAAAATTATTTTTTAACAAAGTGGTTCAACTTTAAAACAAGTAGTTCAATTTGACAAAAAAATATGACTTTAGAAAAATAATTACATGCTGAAAACTAGTTTTTTAAACTGAAAATTTAACGATTACATTTTTGGTTGAAAATTCAACTATTTTGTTGAAAATTCACCTTTCTGATTCGAAAATTAACTTTCTTGTGGAAAATTCTTCTTTCCTGTTTAGAAGTCAACTGTTTTCTAGAAAAATCAACTTTTTAGCTTGAAAACTCAACTATTTTGTAAAAAATTAGTCTGTTTGGTTAGAAAATTATCTTTAAAATTATGGAAAATATTCTTATACTTAATCGCACCTAATTTTAGAATAGAACTGAAGGCGAACTTCAGAAAAAAAATTCAAGTTAAAATTGTTTATCTAACAATAGTTATTTAGAGTTTTATGTTTCTCCGCCAGCTCTACTAGTGTATTTAAAAAAAATGATGTACGAAGTATACTATTGTTATTTTTATCAACAATATTTTACTAAGATAATTTTTTTAAAAATAAAAACGTATGAAAAAAATGTGTAGATAATCTTTCAAGGAATAAAATGAGCCCTACAACGCCAAACATTTTCGTAGAAGAATAAATTATTCATTTTTTTGGGAAAAACCCCCAAGGCTAACAATCTCATTTAAAAGCGAAAAGAATCGAAAAAAGTTTCACCCTCCCATTCTGAAACCACATCTAGTCCACCCTCAATGTTTAATTACGAAGCCGAACATTTGCCGGTGAAAAAATTTTATTCAACCAGAAAAACAACATAAAAAAGTTTCAACTGTCTAAAGTCTAAATATTTCAGAACCGTTATTTTAGAACATCTGCTTTTTGATACAAAAAAATTAAAAAAACAGTCGAATTCAAGAATAATACCTGTTCAAAGAAGGTGGTCCAAAAATTGGACTTTTGATTTTTGGTAATCGATTTCACCTAATTTGTTCATAATACGATTTAAAGAAGAAAAATGTTTCGAACAAATAGAAATTATTCAAATGAAAGAAAACTGTTTAAATAATTAATAAATGTCTTGAAAAAAATATATTATTCTTGAAATTCATCAACTGTAACAGTTGTCCCAAAAAATACTAACTTTTCACGATTCAGAGGCGAAAAAAAAATTGTTTAAGCAAATAATAATTCTTCAAATCTGACACTTATCGGATGAAATACGTTCATGCTGAAAATTTTTGAAAAAATACCGTTTTTGGAATGAATTTTACATGAAACTGCCATTTTTAATTATTTTTAGCATTTTCCGGTAAAAACATAAGGGAGTTGTGAGGGTTGAAATGAAAAGTTATTTGGTCGAAATTATTCCTTGAACATTCTTTAACAGGAGTCTAAACTTTAAATCACCAAAAGTTGATAACAATTACTTTTTTTTTTCTCGAAAACCGAGCTTTTCCCATTTAAAACCCCATGTTAACTTCAACATCCTGAAGGCACAAGTTGATGTTGATTAATTTGAAAAAAAAAATTAAATTCATTTTTCCGGAAAACGAAAAAATTGGAAGGGGTTGATCGACAAAAAACGAAAGTGGAATTTTAACAGGTATAAATTTGGACTAACCTAATGTTCACTAGGTATCTAAGGTTTAAACATAAGCATGGTTAAAAATGATTTGTAAAATTGCGGAAAATACTCCCATTGTTAATTGCATTTAATTTTGGAACAGGATTGAAAGCAAACTTTTAAACAAAATATTATTTATGTTTTGGTTTTCTCTTTAGGTAAAAGTTGCAATTTTGATTTTAATTCTAATGTTGTCGGGCTCATTTTATTCATTGAAAGAATCTCTAGAAATTTCTTTCGTATGTTTTTATTTGAAAAAAAATTATTTAAGAAAAAAATTCGTTACAAAAATAAAATTTGCATAACATCTAAATCAAATATTTCTAATAAAAATATACCAAAGAGATTTATAGAGAATCCTTCAAGGAATAAAATGAGCTCTACAACATTATGATTAAATAAAAATTACAACTTTTACCTGAAGAGAAAGTAAAAACATGAAACTCTTAATAACTATTTTTAAATAAATAATTGTCAGTCTCAATATTTTTGTCTGAAAATTGTTTTTAGTTCTCTTCCAATTTTCCTCGATTATATAAATCGTTTTTAACAATGCTCATTCTTGAATATGAGACAACCAGTGAACATCCTTAAAAATAACCTGTATGAACAGAATGAACAATTTCTTAATAGAAATAACTTGCATTCGCCAAAATAAAAATAATGTGAAAAGTTTTATTGACTACAAATTGTGGTCCATTTTTAAAGAAAAATATCTTTTATTTCTTCCCAAAACCCAAACTTAAAAATTAGGTAATTCCCTAAATATGACCTACTTCTTAGACGAAAATTTTGTCACCATAAACAATTTTATTTTATGCAAAAGAGCCATAGAACTACAATAAATCTGACAAAATCCTTGCCAATACATGTTGTAAAACGGGTGATTAAAAAAATGGGGGTACAATTTTTTTTAGGCTATTAATTTTCTTCAGTTCAACTATTTTTTCCAATTTTTTGGTTATTTTCCTCCTAAAATGCAACTTTCTTTCACCGGAAAATGCTTGGCTTTGTAATTAAACATTGAGGGTGAAAAAGATGTAGTTTCAGACTGGAAGGGTGAAACTTTTTTCCATGAAATTGTTATCCTTGGGGTTTTTTTTCGAAAAAAAAGAATAGTTTTATTTTTCTACTGCTCCTAAAACTTCTTGAGTTTCCTGATATAAAAAAATTGTAAAGTATGTTATTTAATTAAATCAAAAACGAAAAAGATATTAAAAAAATGAAGGAAATTCTCTCACAATAAAAAATATGTACTTCTAGTTAAAATTTTTGTTATTGGGTTAAAAATTTAACAATTTTGTTGAAAAGTTACCCGTTCCTGTTGAAAATTCAATTATTTATTGAAAATTCGAAGTTTTGGCTTGGAAATTCAACTATTTTGGTAAAACATTAAAGTTTTGATGAAAATTTAACTGAAATCTTTATTGCCTGAGGATTCAACTACTTTGTTGAAAATTCGTTTTTTATGTTGAAATTTCCTATTTTATGTTGAAAATTCGTCTTTTATGTTGAAAATTCGTATTTTATGTTGAAAATTTATCTCATAGGTTGAAAATTCATTTTTTTTTTTTTTGAATTGTTTAACTAAAAATTAACCTAGTCCAGTTAAAGATTTATCATTTCAATTGAAAATTCATCTCTTTGGCTTAAAGTTTAATTATTTTTTTGAAAATTTATCTTTTTTAATTGAAAATTGAACTCATTGGGGAACAATTGAACTACTGTCTTAATTTTTTTTTCTTTGGATGAAAGTTCATCTCTTTGGTTGAAAATGTATCTAGTTTTTTAAAAATTGCTTTTTTTTCTTGGTATGAAATGTATTTTTTTTTTACTGAAAATGTGAATTTTTCATTTTAGTAAAAAATTTACCTTTTTTAGTTGAAAATTTGTTTGATACCTTTTCTTTTTTGGATAAAAATGAAACTGGTTGAAAATAATATTCTGTTGACGGAATATCTTTATTTGTAGAAATTTCCCCTTTTTGGTTGGAAAATTGATCATTTTAGTTTTCAATTCGCCTCTTTGGTTGAAAATTTGATTATATTGTTGAGAATTAATTTTTTTTCTTAGTTAAAATTCAACTTTTCTTACTGATGATTCAACTTTTGATTTAACTGAAATTTTTTTGACTCATTTGATTGAAAACATGGTCTTTTTTGTTTTAAAATTCCTCTTTTTTGGTACAAAATTAATATCTTTTTTGTTGAAAATTTGTTTTTTTTCTGTTGTTTAAGATCCATCTCTTTCAGTAGAAAAATCATATTCCTTTAGCTGAAATATCAACTAAAATTACATTTCTTGTTAGTAATTCATCTTTGTAGGTTTAAAATTCAATTATCTCATCAAAAAATAAACTTTTTGTTGAGATTTTTTTTTTTTAATCGAAAATTTAACTATTTGGCTGAAAATGCAACTGCTTTTAGTGGAAGTTTAATATTTTTTGATTAAATCTTCGACCATATGGTTGAAAAGTCATCTTTGTAGGTTGTAAATGCAACTGCTTGGATAAAAATTAATTCTTGTTTGCTGAAAATTGAATTATTTATTTAAAAATTAATTTTTGTAGATGGAAACTTCGAATATTTAGTTAAAAAGTCAATTATTTGTTTAAAAATTCAAATATTTTGTTGAAAATGTATAATTGTTTAGTCGAAAATTCAACTGTTTTGTTGAATATTTGTCTACTTGAACAGAAAATCCATTCTTTTGAATTGAAAATTCATCTTTTTTTTTGTGGCAGATTCAAATGTCTTCTGAAAATTTTAATTATTTGGTTGAAAATGCTATTGTACTCAAAAACAAAAAAATGAATTTTCAATCCAAAGCATGAATTTTCTCAATTAACTTAATTAACTGAATGGTCGAATTTTGAAACAAAAACGATTAAACTGCAACCAAAAACAGTGGCATTTTTAATTAAATACTTCCATTTCTTAGAAGATAGATGAATTTTCAACACAAAGAAAAGGTAAATTTTTAATGCAAAAGGATGAATTTCTTGTCCAAATGGACGAATGTTCAACAGAATAGTTGAATTTGCAACAAAAAGATGAGTTTTTAACAAAATATATAAATTTTCAACAAACTATGTATATGAGTAGATTTTCAACAAATTAGTTGAATTTTCAACAAAATACTGGAATTTTCAACCTATAATTGGGCAGATTCAATTATTTTGTTGTAAAAATTAACTATTTCCTTTTTTTTAAATTTCAACTATTTCATTGAAAAATCGACCTTTTGGATTCAAAATTCAGCGTTGAATAATAATAGTCAGGGAAGATGAAAAGTCGGTCAGAAAAAATCAGCGAAAAGTTGGGGAATTTGGAAAATGAAGTTTTGCGGCAACCCTGCTTTAGCGTTTTAATATACCAAAAAAAAAAAATAGTTTTCGTGATTCCTTCTGAAAAAGAGGCCTACTCTATATATTTTTGATGAAAAAAAAAAATTTTCAAAAATAGAATATCAGCAAAAATATTTAAAAGAATTAGAATACTATGTACAGATTAAAATAAAAAATAATGGTACTACATGACCATTTTTCACTTGAGAATATGCAAGATAAACGAGAATTCATCTTCAGGAGCATGAATCATAGAAGAAGGGTTGTAGAGGGTTGAATAAAGCAAGCTTTGCATTTTCATGAGTGGATCTTGTTCCACTGAATCTTCTTTTCTTTTCATTTCAGGGCCTATAATAGGAGGAGAGTTGGTTCGATCAATTGGATTTCAGTGGGTCATGCGAATTGTAGGGCTTGCAAATTTAGCTTATTGTCCACTTCTGATATATGTTGCTGTAGAACAAAAAAAACCACTATCTCAAGAAGAGAAAAAGGATTACAATTCTATCCAGATGCCAGTTTCGAAGTACGAGCGTTTCTACGATTCCGACGACGGCCTCTGAATTTCTAAACATCTCAACAATCCCTCCTTATACCACTTTCTATCAATTTATTTTACTTGAGCCACTTTCGATAAGGTCTACTTTTTAAATTCTCTATCTTCGTGTTTTTATCGACTAGAAAAATATTTCAGCAAAATACTTTTTTCGTCAATATACTGTATTTAATATTTATTATATCAGACTTTACATTCTTTTCCATATTCCCCTCTTTTCCCGCTTTTTAAAGAATTCCCCATTTTTCGCCTATTCATTCTTTTGATTTGAGAGATCTACTATTATATTTTTGGTTCCTGTACGATCTCGCTCGAGTCAATGGCTGACCAGTTGAAAACTGGCCTGAAGAGCGGTAAGCTTTCGTCCGTTTGAATTGAGCATTTTAGCATGACGTCATTGGAATGCATACGAATTTCTTGAGAAAATATTTTAAACGTAAAAGTGAGTCATAAATGTACGAATAGTAATATTTGTCAAGTATAGAATGTATTTTCTCATTGACGACCTTTCAGTTTCACGAAATGAAATAAAATATCAAAAATTTGAGGTTATTGTATCAGATCGATTTGATCAGAATTTGGTACTCTGATCTGAAATTACGGATAGTTGATTGTGTTTCGTGAAACTGAAAGGTCTTCAAACGATAAAAGGATGAGACACAATTGCGCAAATACATTCTACTCTTGAAATATATTACTATTCAGACATTTATAACTTACTTTTACGTTTAGAATATTTTCTCGAAAAAGGCGTACGAATTCCGATGTCAAGATATACTAACTATGCTAACCTTCCTGACATTTCCAGTTATCCTAGCATGACCATGACGTCATGCTACAAAACTCACTATTCCGCGAAATATTTAAGTCGTTTTTTGATTCTATTATATTGATTTTTAGTTGGAAAATTGTACTATTACAAGGAAAATTCACTGCATTTTTTTTGAAAATGTACTATTTGTTGAAAATTCCATTGTTCTCTAGAAATTTCGTTTTGTGGGTCAAAGATTCAACTATTTTGGTTGAAAATTCAACTATTTGATTGTAAATAAAATTTTTTGTTGAAATGTGATAAGAGATGTTAGTTATATCGATCAGGGTAATATTGATAAAAAGTGGGGAAATTTTGCAAACTACTACTTCCCACACTTTTTATTTCCTGATGAAAATTCAACTGTAGGAAATATAAGCTTTTAAATAAATATTGTTCTTCATGCACCTAACCTAACAGAATCATATAAATCGGAGATTTTTGTACGAAAATCCAAGATATTCAATCACAAAAGTGATCAAATTGAAGAATCAATCTTCTTACTTCCAGCAAAATAAAAAACTGGAATCTTACCACTGTTTAATATTTATAAAATAATTTTGAAGTTAGATAAATAACCTGTCAGAAAAAAAATGAATGGAATGTGGCAACGCTGTAGTCTGCGGTTGCTTTTCAGCAGACCATATAGCAGACGCTCCGAAATTCTAACAGGGCTGCCAATTAAATTGGCGGGAAGTAATTCAAATTTAAATTATCGGCATTACAAATCACATAAAACAAATCATAATAAATAAACATTTACAACTTTTTTTAATTTCAAATTTATGATGTAAATACATAATACTTAAAAGTGTCTATATAGGTATATAAATTTGGAATTCAAATAATATATATTACTACGTATACAAATTCCAAATTAATTCGATTTTTTCTCAAACTTTGAATTTAAATGAAAAAAAGAAAAGAATACTCATAAAAATCCTGTAAATATAAATGCGGAATATTTCTAAATTCTAAATTTATTTCAAAAACAATATTTATAGAACTGTAAATATAAATTTGTAATCAGGTAGGATTTTTAAAAATTTTGAATTTTAAATTTATAACACAACCAACACTTATAAGAATTCTGTAAATATAATTTTCGAATAAAGTGGGATTTTCTTGAAATGTTGAACTTGCAATTTATAACCAAAATAAGACTTAAATTTTGAATTTTTAAATTTATGACGAAACCAATATCTATAAAAATTCTGCAAATATAATTTTGGAGTGAAGTAGGAGATTTTGTTGAATTTTGGATTTGAAATTTATTTCAGATGCCATGTTTTACGCGTTTCGAATACTACAGCTGATTAGTACGAAAGTCAAGATGCTGTATACATTCCGCAACGTTGCCACGTTTCTTTGGAATTTTACAATTGACAAAATAACTCATAATATTATGTTTTTGGACGAAAAGAAAAACTATTTATTATTAAGAAACACTATATGACCACAACAACTTGCTTATTAAATGGTGTTAATGGGAGTGCTTTAAAATAATATTTTTTTAACTTTTCTGGGTTGGTAGGACTGAATTTTACAATTTTATTTTGTAAATTCTTCAAATCATTTTGCAACTGATTTTAAAAATTTTGCACATATTTGAAGCTCATTAAACTAAAGTATTTTTCGATAATACTTATGTATTTTATATCAGTCTATTTATGTATATTATCACAAACACTCACATGACTTAAAAGTTGCGCATGTTCCTCCTTAATTTCTCCGTCTTCGTATTTGTATCGACTAGAAAAATATTTCGTCAAAATAATTTTTTCGTAAATATATATATACGACTTGACATACTTTTCCCAATTCCCCTCTTTTCCCGTTTTTTTGAAGAAGTCCCCTATTTTTGCTATTTTTAAGAAACTTCTACTTTTTCTCTTTTTTTTCGCTTAAAGACGAACTGAATTAATAGATCCCATTTAGAAAATCCATCTATGTTTTGTTAAAAGTTCATTCTTTTTGGTTGAAAAGTCTACTATTATATTTTCAAAACAGAATTCATCTATCTTGCTAAAAAATGGTACTGTTTGGTTGAACACATGATTATTTAGTTCAAAATGAACTTTTTTGTTGAAAATTCAGTGGGGTTGTAGAAATTTCGTTTTTTCTGGGTTAAAGATTCAACTCTTTTGTTAAAAAAATCAATTATATTAGTTGACATTTAAATTATTTGGTTGAAAATGAACTTTTTTCTTGAAATGTTGTAAGAGATGTTTGTTATTTCGAACATTGTAGTAGTAATAAAAAGTGTGAACATTTTGAATACTACTGGTCTACTACTTTTCACACTTTTTATTTCCACGTCTTTTTTACTACAACACTTTTTGTTTTCACACCTTTTGTTTCCGTACATTTTTTATTTTTTGTTGAAAACTTAACTGTTTGGTAAAAAAATTCCTATTTTTTGGAAAATTTAACGAATTAGTAGAAAATTAAATTATTTTGTTGAAAATTCATATTTTTGGGTTAAGAATTCAACTAAATTTCTAAGCATCTCAACCATCCTTCTTTATACCACTTTCTATCAATTGTCATAACATCTCAACAATCCCTCTTTATTCCACTTTCTATTATATTTTTTTAAAGAATTCATCTCGGTTAGTTGCAAATTGTACAGACAGATTTCTGATGGACAACTTCTTGATTAAGACACAATTGATTAGTAGCAAACAAAAGACAAAAATACAAGAGAAACAAGAAAACGAATTCAAGAGAAAATGCCGTTTATTTAAATAATATAATTATATAAATAAATATATAATTATAATATATTACACATATATTATAATTAATTAATTATTTGTTTGCAAATGAATTTTTGTATTGAAATGTTAGTAAGAGATCTTAGTTATGTCGACCAGAGTAGTAGTAATAAAAAGTGTTGAAATTTTGCAGACTACTGGTATAATACTTTCTGAAATTTGTATTTCCACTATTTTTATTTCCACAATTTTTATTTTCACACGTTTATTTTTTGTTAAAAATTCAACTATTTGGTAACAAATTCGTCTTATTGGAAAATTTAACAAATTGGAAGAAAATTCAATTTTTTAGTTAAAAATTTATATTTTAGGGTTGAAAATTCAACTAAATTTCTAAACATATCAACAATCCCTCTTTTTATCGCTTTCTATAAATTTATTTATACATACGCCACGTTCGATGAGGTCCACTTTTTAAGTTGGGTATATTCGTGTTTGTATCGACTAGAACATATTTCGTCGAAATAATTTTTTCGTTAATATACTGTATTAATTATTTATTATTTCCAACTTTACATCCTTTTCCCTATTTCCTCTTTTCCCCGTTTTTAAAAAATTCCTCTTTTTATTCGATATTTTAAAGAAACTTCTCCTTTTTCTCGTTTTTTTGCGATCAAATTCGAACTGAATTAACAGAACCCATTTAAAAAATCCACCTATGTTTGGTTAATAGTTTATTCTTTTTGGTTAAAAATTCTGCTATTATACTTTTGTTGCAGAATTCACCTCATTTGGTTAAAAATTCAACTATTTTGGTTCAAAAATGAACAATTTAGTTGAAAATGAACTTTTTTTTCGAAAATTCAATTGTGTTGTAGATTTGTTTTTTGGGTTAAACATTCAATTGTTTTCGCTGAAAATAAACTTTTTTGTTAAAATATCGTAAGAGATGTTAGTTACGTCGACCAGAATAGTAAAAATAAAAAGTGTGAAATTTTGCGTCCTACTAATTTCCACACTTTTTATTTTCACATTTTTTATTTTGGTTTTGGAAAATTGAACAAATTGGTTGAAAATTCAACTTTTTTCTAGGAAGTTCATATTCTTTTGGGTTGAAAATTCAACAAAATATCTAAACATCCTAAAAATCCCTTATTATACTACTTTTCATCAATTCATTTATACTTGAGCCGCTTTTCATAAGGCTCAATTATTAAATTATCTATCTGCGTATTTGTATTGACTAGAAAAATATTTCAGTAAAATCATTTTTTCGTCAATATACTGTATTTAATATTTATTTTTTCAGACGTCACACTCTTTCCCCTCTACCCCTCTTTTTCTCAATTTTTACTTAAATATGAATAGAAATAATAGATCCCATTAAGAAAATCCAGCTATATTTCGTTAAAAGTTGATTCTTTTTGGTTAAAAAGTCTACTATCATATTTTTGGTACAGAATTCATGTCTTTTGGTTGAAAATTGTACTATTTGGTTGAACATTTAATTATTTTGTTCAAAATGAACTCTTTCGTTTAGAATTCAATTCTGTTGCAGAAATTTCGTCTTTTGGGTTAACCATTTAACTATCTTCTTTAAAATTCAACTATTTTGGTTTAAAATTTAACTATTTGGTTGAAAATGTATGTTTTTCATTCAATAGCATTTTTTTTCGGGCTAGAACTCAACAAGGAAATTCAACTATTTTTGGTCTAAAGTTAATTTTTTTATATGTTTTGTTCAGAGTTGATCTGTTTTGGTGAAAAATTCGACTATTTTTTCAAAGTTAAACTATTTTGTTAAAGAATTATCGTTTTTTGGTAAAAAAAATCAACTGTTTTGTTGAACATTCCTTTTTTCTATAGAAAATTTGTCCTTTTGGATTGGAAACTGATCTTTTGGTAGACGGCATCTTTTTTGTTTGAATATTCATTCTTTTTAATTGAAAAGTCTTATACCGTTATATTTTTTATTAAAAATTCATCTCATTTGGTTAAAATTATTTTTTTGTCAATTCAATTATTTTCTTCAAAAGTCATCTTTTTTGGTTGAAAATTCGACCAATTTGTTGAATGTTTAAATTCTTTGTGAAAAATACATTTTTTATTTGGAGAAATTTCATATCTTGGTAAAATAGCAGCTGTTCATTCCTAATTCATATCTGTAGGATTAAAATTAAACTCCTTGGTTGAAAGTTGAACAACTTTCTTACAAATTAATTTTTTTAATAAAATTCATTTATTTAGTTGAAAATTTAACTACTTTGTGAAAAATTAATTCTTTTGGTGCAAAAACGGAACTGTTTTTTGAGAGTTTTATTCCATTTTCGATTGAAAATCGATATTTTTACTTGAAATTCAAATATTTGGTTTGCAAAGTCGTGTATTAATTAAAATTTTTTTTGTAAAATTAATCTTCTTGATTGAAAATTAATTGTTTTTATTAAAGATTCAAATCTTGTAAAAAACTTGCTTTTTTTGCTTGAAAATTCAACAATGTGTTTGAATTTTTTTCTTTCTTGTCTTGTAGGTTAAGATTTCAAATATTCAGTTGATAATTAAACTTTTTTGTTGAAAATTCTTCTCTTTTGCTTCAAAGTTCAACTGTGTTTGTAGGAAGTCAAATTTTTATTTGAAAATACAACAAATTATACAATAAAGTTGTGTAAAAAATAAGTTTTTTGTTTTTGAAGATTCGTATTTTTGGTTACAAATTTAACTAATTTGTTAAAAAATAACTTTTTTATGACAATTAGTATTTTCGGGTTTGTAAATTAAACTGTTTTTTGGAAAAAATCACCTTTTTCGCTTGATAATTTCACAATTTGTTTGATATTTTTAGTCTTTCTTAAAAGAAAAATTATTTTGAATTAAAAATTTATCTTTTTGGTCTGAAAATTCATTTCTTTTGGTTAATAATGCAACTATATGTTTAACAATTAGTCTGTTTTGATTGAGGATTCAACTCAACTATTTATTGAAGATTTGTCCTTTTTGTTTAAATTCAACTGTGTTTCATTTAAAATAGAAATATTTGTTGGTTGAACTGTCAACTGTTACATTTTTAATTAACTTTTTGGATGAAAATTCATATTTTTTGGGCTAAAAATGATTTTTTTTTAAGATTCATCTCTGATTGAATATTGTTTAAAATGCAATTGTTTATTTGAAAAATAATCTGTTTTGGTTGCTGATACAACTAAATTGTTAAAAACTGATCTTTTTTTGGTTGAATTCAACTGTTTTTTATTTAAAATTGAAATATTTGTTGAAAGAAGTCTCAATAATTGCAATTATCATTGAGAATTAAAACTTTTTTCATTTTCATTAAACATTCATCATTTTGGTTACAACAATGAATAATAATTTATAATAACCTGGTTGAAAAATTCAACTACTTGATTGAAAATTAACTTTTTCGTGGAAAATTCATCTATTTTATTGAAAATTTAGTATTTATTAAAAATTTGTCTTTCTGGTAGAAAATTAATAATAATTTATAATAACTTCGTAGGAAAATTCAACTACTTCATTGAAAATTAACTTTTTTGTTGAAAATACGTCCCTATTGCTTAAAATTTTGACTATATGGTCGTAACGCAATTTTTCGATTGATAACTCATTTTTTTGCTTTTGAATATAAAGTTTTTCGTTAATTTGATTCTTTAGCTTGAAAACTTAATCTTTTTGTTAGAAATTCTCTTTTTTGGTAGAAAGTTAATCTTTTTTGATGGAAAATTGAACTATTTCGTTGAAAATACAATATATTTCCACTTGAAACCTTATGAATATTGTACCGAAATTAATTTTATTTAAAATAATTTATTCATATATTTTAGTGAAAAATCGCCTTAATTTCCCTGTTTTGAGAGCATTTTGGGCCTGACCTACTGCCTCATGAAATGCAGATAATTTATCAGGATTTAGGAAACTATTTATGGTTCATGTGAAGATTTATGGTTGTCGGAAACTGACTGAGAAGTGCTCTTTTAAACTGGCAGAGTATCGATCCAGTCGAGATTTAGGATAGATAAGAGGTGCATTGTCAGAAAATAATTTGCATAGTCAATTGCCGGTAAAACGTCAACTACAGACGAAAATTTGAATATAAATTTTCATATCTCCACCTCACAGCCGAATAGACACAGTTTCCTTAAAGCATGAAATAAATTCAGAACAGAATTAAATTTTACAATAATAATTCCAGGGTTCACAGTCTTTCCCCAATTCATCTGTGTTTCTTATTTTTTGTCAAATTCTCTTTTTTCTCATACCAAAAAATCGACTTTTTCAAACAATTATTAAATTTTTTACAATGCAAATAATTTTTATCAAATAATTGAATTGGCAACTGAAAACATGAATTTTCAACGAAGTAGATGAATTTTCAAATAAAGAAGATAGATTTTTAGCCAAATAGTTGAATGTTCAACTAAAAATTAAATGGTTACATTTTTAACTGATTTTTTTTAAAGAAACGAATTCTTAATATAACAGTTTAATTTTCAACCAAAGAAATTATTTTTTTCCAACAAAATTGTTAATTTTTAACAAGATACATGAATTTTCAATCAAATAGTATGATTTTCAACACAATAATTCAGTGTTTGACCAAAAAGATTAATTTTGAAGAAGGAATCTTAATTTTCTACAAAAGAAACAAAATTTCAACAAAACACAGTAAGACTATGAAATACCAATTTTCACTAAAAATGGAACAGTTAAATTTTTAGTCAAAAAAGTTACTATATAACCAATGAAACAAATTTTCAACCAAAATATTTTCACCTAAAATTAAGAATTTCCAAAAAATTACTTTTTAACCGAATTATTGAATTTCATACAAAATACATCCATTTTTCAACAAATAGTTGCATTTTTAACGAAAAAATTAATTTCCTACAAAAAAGACGAATTTGCAACAAAATATATGAATTTTCAGGTAAAAAAGATAAATTTTCAACAAAAAATGGAATTGTTGAATTTTCAGTCAACAAAATTATTTTTAACAGAAAAAAAATCAATTTTAAGAGAATATTAAAAAATGATTTGTCAAATTTCGAAAAATAATGTAGAAAATTTTAAAGCAAAATTTTTCAATTCTGCAAGCTTATAACATTTTACAAAAAATTCATATTAGTTTAAGAAATATTAAGAATTTTCGCAAAGGTTTCATCAAATTTAAAAAAAATCAATTTTTGAACATTTCCAAGAAAAAATTTAGAATTTTTTCAAGAATGAAAGGTTTCAAGAGAATGAAAAACTTTATTAGATAAAATTAAACATGATTTCAAAAAATTTCGAAAGATTTCCAAAATTGCCAGAAAAGTATGTAGAAGATTTTAAGGCAATTTTTTCATTTTGCAGAATTAAATTTTTTTTTTAGAAAAAATACTCATTTTAAAAGATATTGAAAAGTTTTGAATAAAATTCAAAACTAATTTAAACCTTGGAACGATTTCAAGAAATTTAAAACAAAATGTAGATTTTTGAAGGTTTCGAAAAAATATGCTTTTTAATAATTTTGAAAAGTTTCAAGAGAATAAAAATTTTCTTTTAAAGGTTTCAAAAGATTTTAAAAATTGTCGAAAAAGAATCTGGAATAGTTAAAAACAATTTTTAAAATTTTTGAGTTAAAAAAAATTATGAAAAATTCGATTCACTTTAAAATATATTAAAAAGTTTTGAAAAAACTGAAAAAGATGATTTCGAAAAAAGAATTTAAAAGATTTTAAGGTACAAATTTTGAATTTTGCAAGATTACAACTTTATTTAATTAAAAAAAAAAGATTTTTTATTTTGAAAAATTCATTGGAAGATAAAATTGAAAATTATTTAAAATATTTCCGAATTTGAATCCGGAAGATTTTAAGGCATTTTTTTGTATTTTGCAGAATTTTGAAAAAATTTTAGAAAAAATCTAACACATTTTAAACTATATTTAGAAATTTTGAATAATTTCAAGAAATATAAAAACAAAATGTAGATTTTTAAAGACTTCGAAAAAGGAGCTTTTTAAAAGTTTTGAAAGCTTTCAAGACAATAAAAAAACTTTCTTTCAAAGATTCCTGAAAAAACTGTATATGATTTTTATTTAAAAATATTAATTTCAAGGGAAAATTGAAAAAGAGTTTTCAAAATTTCAAAAGAAGAGCCAGAAACACTTGGACATGTTCTCAGTGGATGCTCAAAGTATGCACGCTACGGGTACATAGAGAGACACAATACGGCTCTAAAAGTGTTATATTACAATCTTAGGCACTTCTATGGTCTTGATCTATTGATCGTCTTACCACACGACCAGGGGAAACTCGAGTCCCTTATGGAGAATGATTAGTGTAAGATCTACTGGAATTTATCATCCTTCGCCACTCAACGTATCAGTGCTACGAGGCCTGATATTGTCCTCCAAGATCTGAAGAAGATCATTTACGTGATTAAATTCTTGGCACCAGCTGATTGTCAAAAACCCGGCAAAGGATGAAGAAAAGCGGGCTAAATATTAAGCTCTTCTTTTTGAACTGAGCAGGCTGCACCACGGCTACAAAATCCATCTTGTAGTTCTCATAATAGGCTGTCTTGGAGGTATCAAAGCTTCATTTCTTAGCCAAGTCAACAAGATTCCGGCTTGCCAGCGTCAGGCTCATTCCATCGCCAACCGGATGCAAAAGGCTTATCTTCTGATATCGCTTCATCTGGTCTTCCCACGCTGTTCCTCATAACATTCTACAAAAATTGGTAGCTCTTAAAAAGTATCCAGAGGAGAAATCTTCATCTCCAACTGTCCTGTCTGCCGTGTAAGGTCATCCGCGGCTAGAGACCTGACTCAAGGGAACAGTGTTGCACGATGTTATCTCGCGTAAATTTCCCGCTCTAGCTTACCTTCTAGGACAAAAGGAGCAAAAGTGGGTGACGTACACGTCCCAGTTGCGTCAGGATTGGTTGCTTTAAGGAGCCATGATCGTAGCTTCTGAAGCTTACAACTTCTCACTTAAAATAATAGATTATATTATTTTATTATTTAACGTACAAGTTCCCGCTGCGTCGGGTTGATTGCTGAGAGTGAAAAAAGAAGGATTGAGTAAATAGGGAGATGCTAGAGGGAGGGAGAGAGAAAGAGAAAGAAAGAAAGAGCGCGCGACTGGAAAAACAAAAGAGCAAAACTAGAGAGAAGAGAATATTAAAGGAAGAAAAGAAAGCAGCATTGAGCCTTGCGAAAACGAGATATTGTTACGTAGGCCTGACCTGGGTTTTCCAGAGCCCGAAGAAACGTGTTCAGAGCTCCACCTGGCCGGCAGCTGAGCTGGAGGCAATAAAATGTAACCCTGGTTTTGAAAGAAAATTGTAAAAGTTACACCTAATCCGGGCCGTTCAAAATTATGTTTTTAGAAGGAAATGATTCAAACGAAGGTCGTCTTTAACGATGAGTTGGGATAAGTACTTTTCACATACGAGTTCACTACTTAAGTCTTTTGAAAATAAAAGGACCCAAGCAGATGTGCTCGTGAAAGAGAAATCACAAATCCCAAAACATCGCCCCCCCCCCTTTAAAACCGCTGGTGTGTATCAAATAAGTCAAAATGTTTGGAAAACCACATAATACTTTCAAAGCTTCAAACTCCGTTAAAGTCCCTCAAAATTTGTTGAAATCTTTTGGAATCCCTTAAAACCTCGTGATATGTTTGGCAATTAAAAAGTTAGAGCATTTTCAAAATTTCTAGACTCTTTTTTTCAATATTTTAAAATTTTATGGTGGGCTGTTCATAGTACGCAAAAAGCCAAACAATTTATCCCCAAAACTTTTTTCGATGAAAAGAAAATTATCAGAGTTATAGCATTTACAAAATTTAAAAAACCAAACTAAAATGAACATTTTACTCCAAACAACGCACGATATGGAAAAAAGTCACGAAAAGGAAAACGTTGCTTTTTGAAATTTTCTTTCAATCTGTTTTTATCAAGAGACAAGTGATGACAATGGGTTCATTAAAGCCTAAAGTGCTTTAACAAAAGAGGATTCACAAACACTAAATTTCAGCTGTCGATGATTTGACCTTTGATTTAAAAAATCGCATCCAACAATTTTGGGAATGTACAATGACCGAGCGTGTAGCACCAGGTCAATACATTATCGAGCGCAAAGCACGAGATAAATATATTATCTAGCGCGAGTTCCATCAGGTGCGCGCCCTAGGCAGATTTTTGATCCTTAGTCTATCTATTACGAATGTTAATCTTTTTTAATCTCTTTCTCTATCTTCCGTAACCGAGGATCCTTATCTTGTTTTTTCACTATATTCTACCTCTTTAATATAAATTTGAATCTTTGTCTATTTCTTTTTATATCTTCTGTGATTGAGTACTCTTATCATTTTCTATTCCTCAAAATGCGAGAATCCATCGAAATGTTGGAGAATTAAGAAAATAATACGATAATAATATTATAATAATTACTATATGATAATATAATAATGATACGTAATTTGACGACCACGACGTGTCGTCCATGCTTATATACTAAAAAACTTAAAAAAGGATAGGATGAGGTAGAGAAGAGGAGATTAAAAAATATAAACGAGAATTTAGATTGACAAATGGATAGCAATGAAGCTGGATTTTCTAACCAAAAGGATTTTTTTTAAATTTTGAAATATAAAACCCGAGCAGAAGATATTAACCGAATTAAATTTTTTTCTATGCTAACCCAAAAATATTGTCACTGGGCAGAAAAGATTCGAATAATTTTGGCAATTTCACGCTGACATAGTGATAAAAATTTGAAATTTAGTCTTCATAATCCTCTGCACGCTTCATTCCATGACATATATTAATGCTATTTTTTAGAAAGGCTCAGCATTAACTTATTCAACATTGAAAATGTATTTAAACAAATAAAGTGATAAGAAAAGCATTTCCCCACCATATGATTTTTTATCAGCGACAAATATGATTTAGAAATCATTACTTTTCGCATCTGAAATTTCTTAGATTGACTGCTAAGTTCTATTGTTATAGACAATTTTACAAACAATTATGTAATTGGGTGGATTTCCGAAATGCGCTCACCTCCGATTAATTTGAAACTCCGTATACCTATGTATTTTGACGTGCTGATCACGAATATGATAGTGAAAATACCCGCAAATTTAATTTTCAAGGTCAAAACCCTGAAAAACTATAAAAAAATTTCATGTCTTACCGTTTATTTCAGTAAATAAAAAAAATGCACAAAAAAAAATTTAACAAAAGTTGTCGATCTTTTAAAAATACATATTTTATGTTCAATATGTTTTGACCCTACGACTGACAGTTTTAGAGAAAAGAAGGGAAATGTCGGCACGAAGGGTAGAATTGCTTAGGTTACACATGACCCCCTTTCCAACGCCTCATGGGGGGAAGGGGCGAGAAGGCACCCCTATGACTGGACACAGAAATAACTTAGGTCACACACGACCCCCTTTCCAACGTCTCATGGGGGGGGGGCACACTTTGACTGGCGACAGAAATAATTTAGGTCATACACGACCCCCTTTCCAACGTGTCATATGGGGTGGAAAGGCACCCCTATGACTGGCCACAGAAATAACTTGGGTCACACACGACCCCCTTTCCAACGTCTCATGGGGGGCGGGAAGGCACCCCTGTGACTGGCCACAGAAATAAGTTAGGTCACACACGACCCCCTTTCCAACGTGTCATGGTGAGGGCGGGAAGGAACCCCTGTGACTGGTCACAGAAATAACGTAGGACGCATACCATCCCCATTTTTTCCCTAATGTTTCGTGGAAACATGTGATTTTTCATATTTATCGTCTAATTTCTCGAAAATTGTCAGTCGTAGGGTCAAAACATATTCAACATAAAATATGTATTTTTAAAAGATCGACAACTTTTGTTAAATTTTTTTTGTGAATTTTTTTTATTTACTGAAATAAACGGAAAAACATGAAAGTTTTATAGTTTTTTGGGTTTTGACCTTGAAAATAAAATTTGCGGGTATTTTCACTATCATATTCGTGATCAGCGCGTCAAAATACATAGGTATACGGAGTTTCAAATTAATCGGAGGTAAGCGCTTTTTGAAAGTCCACCCATATATTCATCTCGAGCTTCGCGCTCCATAATAGGGATGGGGTCAACTTTATACGTAGCAACTTTGCACGTGCCCAACTGTGCAAGTCGATGGCCAGACGGACAACTGTGCACGTCTTTGGTCAGGCGGACAACTGTGCACTTGCCAACTGAGCACGTGCCATCTGTGCACGTGCACGGTCGTCACTTGGATAACTGTGCACGTTGAAATTTCCACGTGCAAAGTTGTCACTTATATGCAAGGCCATTATAATGATCTTCTAATCGGTTATGTTGATTCTGATTGGAATGGAAATGTCGAAAATAAGACGACCCGCATGACACGTTGGAAAGGGGGTCGTGTGTGACCAAAGTTATTTCTGTGACCAGTCATAGGGGTCCTCGTGCACAGATATCACTTGTCCAACTGTGCACGCGCACAGATGTTCTTTGCCCAACTGAGCACGTACACAGATGAAACTGGCCCAACTGTACACGTGCACAGATGGAACTTACCTAACTGTGCACGTGCACAGACGTCACCTATCCAACTGTGCTCGTTTATGTCCGTACATAAGGGTTTATACGAGGGTGGTCCTTCATATCTACGTATAATAAATTTTAAACAGTTAAAATTATTCAAACCTGGCGAAATGGAGTATACTAACATTTTTAAAGTTAGTTTGAAAATATTTCAAATATTATTTTTATGAAATTTTTGCTTCCAAATTATTATAGATATATGAAAATCTCTTTTTATCCGACCTCCCTTGAAAACGCGCTATTGCATGCACGTGAAGCAGGCGTAATGTTGTTGCTTCCAGCCCAGTGACGTTCGCACATGTGTACTCCGCCGCCGGGCCGACATGAAACTTTACGCCCGCTACATGAAACTTTAAAACCCGCTATATAAAACTTTACGCCCGCCATACATGCACATACATTATTGTGTGTATCAAGGGCGTACGGCTATTTTGACTCGTCAAAATAACCTTCTTTATGCCCTTAATAAACAATGTACTATTTTGAATTTACATTTTAATACTTTTATCTTATATTAAGCTTCTTTGAGTCTCCCAGTGGGTATGGAGACGTCTGATGTCTTTAGGATGTCCTAACTACGAATAACTACTGTGCCTACTTGGTAGGTATTTCTTTCTTTCAAGTTACTTATCTGTCTTCGATTTCACAAAACCGTTGATTTATTTTATGTATTTTCTTATGAAGTAACAAAAAGTAAAATTGAAAAAAAAATTTCGATAACTTTAATCAAAGTTTCACTGTTTTTTATGTGATGATGTATAATGACGGGTTATACATTTGTCTTATTCATTGGTTAATGAAATATCAAGGTTTATTTATTTGTGTGGTACACATTTTTGTCTTCAAATTTTCTTTGGCTCACCCCCAGATTTGTTCGAATGCCAAAAAAAGTAAGCACGTATTTTTTGTTCAGTTTTAAAATCTATTGATTTTTAGGGGTTGCTCAAAGCCCATAAAGTTTCACGTGTATTTCCTATGGAAAAAAGGCCTTTTTAAAAATTTGTAATAAAATCGTTAATATTAGATCATCTTACTGCATTTGGCATGAATTTCTTGGACATTATTTGCTGAATACTTTTTAAATGCAACCCCTATAAGCATTTTTTATAGGGTCTCGAAAAAAACTCCATAAGTGCAAAAATGAGGTATTATATATGCCTGAGGCCGACACGAAAATGCAAGAAACTAGGCCGACCCTACCCAATGTCACTTTACACACACTCACTTTCGACGAATTCATAGAATTCAAGGAATTCATATATTTCCATAAATTCGTAGAATTCGCGGAATCCATGTAATTCGAAAAATTCATAGAATTAAAGAAATAGAGAGAACTCAAGAAAATTAGGAAATTTAAAGTATTTAGAGAATTCAGGGAATTCAAGGAATTCAGCAAATTCAAGTTATTACGAGAATTCCAGGAATTAAAACCATTCTGTAAATTCTCAGGATTTTGAATTCTTTGTATTAATAGAATTCTTGGAATGCCTGGCATTCTCTGAATTCCTTATATTCTCTTAATACTCTTAATTCTCAAAATTTCCTGAAATTTATGAATTCCTTCAATTCCTCCAATTCTCTAAATTCCTTGAATTCTCTAAATTCTTTAAATTCACTGAATTCTTTGAATTCTCTGAATCACTTAAGTTCTCTGAATTTCTTGAATTCTCTAAATTCCTTGAATTCTCTAATTTCCTTGAATTCTCTAAATTCCTTGAATTCTCTGAATTCCTTGACTTGCTGAATGCCTTGAATTTGCTGAATGCCTCGAATTTTCTGATTCCCTTGAATTCTTTGAATCCCTTGCATTCTCTGAATCCCTCGAATTATTTGAATTCCATAAATTATCTGAATTCAAGGAATTCTCTAAATTCCTTAAACTCTCTGAATTAGTTGAATCCTCTGAATTCCTGAAATTCTCTGAATTCCTTGAATTCTCTGAATTCCTTGAATTCCTTGAATTCTCTGAACGCCTTGAATTCTCTGAATTCCTTGATTTCTTTGAATGTCTTGAATTCTTCAAATTCCTTGCATTCTCTGAATTACTTGAATTTGCTGAATACCTACAATTCTCTGAATTCCTTCAATACTCTGAATTCCTTTAATACTCTGAATTCCTTGAATTCTTTAAACTCCTTGCATTCTCTGAATTACTTGAATTTGCCGAATACCTACAATTCTCTGAATTTCTTGAATTCTCTGAATTCCTTGATTACTTTGAATTTCTTGAATTCTTTAAATTCCTTGTATTCACTGAATTACTTCAATTTGCTGAATACCTACAATTCTCTTAATTCCTTCAATACTCTGAATTCCTTGAATTCTTTAAATTCCTTGCATTCTCTGAATTGCTTGAATTTGCCGAATACCTACAATTCTCTGAATTACCTGAATTTCTTGAATTCTCTGAATTCCTTGAATTCTCTGAATTCCTTGAATTCCTTAAATTCCTTGCATTCTCTGAATTACCTGAATTCTCTAGATTCCCTAAATTCTTTCAATTCTTGGAACTCCTTGAATTCGCCGAATGCCTTGAATTTGCTGAATACCTACAATTTTCTGAAGTCCTTCAATACTCTGAATTCCTTGAATTATGTAAATTCATTGCATTCTGTGAATTCCTTAAATTGTCTGAATTCCTAGAATTTTCTGAAATCTCTGAAGTCCTTGAATTCTCTGAATGCCTTAAATTCGCTGAATTCTATGAATTCCTTGAACTCGTGGAATTCCTTGAATTTGCTGAATGTCTTAAATTCTCTGACTTCCTTAAATTCTCTGAATTCCTTGATTTCTTTGAACTCCTTGTATTTCTTTAATTCCTTGAATTCTCTAATTTCCTTGAATTAACTGAATTCCTTGAATTGTCTGAATTCCTAGAATTTTCTGAAATCTCTGAAGTCCTTGAATTCTCTGAATGCCTTGAATTCGCTGAATTCGATGAATTCCTCGAACTCGTGGAATTCCTTGAATTTGCTGAATGCCTTAAATTCTCTGACTTCCTTAAATTCTCTGAATTCCTTGATTTCTTTGAATTCCTTGTATTTCTTTAATTCCTTGAATTCTCCAAATTCCTTGAATTAACTGAATTCTTTGAATTCCTCGAATTCTCTGAATTCCTTGAATTTTCTGAATTCCTTTAATTCGTTCAATTTCCAGAATTCCTTGAATTCTCTGAATACCTTAAATTCTCTGAATTCCTTAAATTCGTATATAATATAATAATTTGGTATGAATATTTTCATAGAAACAATCTTTAAAATATTTTTAAACATAATTTGAAAAAGTTAGTACGCTCCATTCCACCAGGATTGAATAAATCCTTACGTAAGGACATGAACGTGCACAGTTTGACAGGTGAAATCTGTGCACGTGCAAAGTTAGGCAAGTTCCATCTGTGCACGTGCACAGTTGGGCGAGTGATATCTGTGCACGCGTACAGTTAGCAAAGTGACATCTGTGCATGTACACAGTTAGGAATGTGACATCTGTGCACGTCTAAGTCCTCAGGAGCCCATCTGTGCACGTTGACATTTCGACGTGCACAGTTGTCACTTGGACTAGTGAGCACGTGCACAGATGGGCTCCTGTGGACTTGGACGTGCACAGTTGTCCGTCCAACCATCGGCGTGCACAGCTGGGCACGGTCAAAGTTGCTACATGCAAAGTTGTCCGTCACACTCCATAATATATTTTTGCCACACCCATCTAAAAAGTTGACATTTTCATGCTTCTAAATGGTGCCTAAAGGACCTTACTTGAGCAGACTGTGTGCGAAAAAATGTTCGCGCATGCGCAGTTTGAAGATGGTATATTTAGGCACTGGTGAAGAAGCTGCGCATGCGCACTTTTGATATGAGGTACTTTAGACACTGGCATAGGTAACTTTAAACACTGGTTTTGGTATCTTTTTGAAATAAATTTAGATTTAACTTGAACAAATCTTTAATGATTGAAGTTTCGTTTTTAAGGTTTCGTAGCCGTTTTCTTCCGTCGTACAAAAGGGCATAAGCTCCAACATTTGGCACAGCAAAAGGGCATAAGCGCAAAAATTTTTTTTTCATAACATTTTTTTTACATAAATTTTTTTCAACACATTTTTTTCAAAATTTTTTTTTCTCTGAATTTGTTTTTCAAACATTTTTTCACGACATTTTTTTCAACAATTTATTTCACAAAATTTTTTTTTTTCATGCATTTTTATTCAACAAATTTTTTTTTTACATTTTTTTTCAAAATTTTTTTGTTTCTAACATTTTTTTTTCAAAATTTTTGTTTACAAAATTTAAAAATATTTTCTTTTAAGATTAGTATTTTCCGTGAACTCCTACTAACACAACTTTTTCGGATGGGCATTGCAAAAAATAGCGTGTGATACACGTGCGCATAGGTGATTGCTAACTCGCGTGATTGCATCATTCGCCTGCGGCTTATGCTGCAAAATTCACATTCGCACACAATCACCTATTTTTCGCACTTATATCACAAATAACTATCAGAAAGCGCACTTTACTCTCACAGCAGTAAATGAATGCCGGGCTGCAATATAATGGGATATACATAATATGATGTGCCTAATTGTGGGACGGCCCGTCGTTATGTCAACGTGTCGCGTCGCTCAAAGTCAAACCCAAGTGGCCAGGGGCCTTCCTATTCTCAAGCGAAAGATTTTATATCCCCTGCTGATTGCAGCCAGGCGCCAAATATTTATAACACAAACACTAGTACACAATAAAGTTCGTTTACACTCGCGAAATGCCAGGACCTGACCGGCGAGCGCACGTACCAGACAACTGGAGGTTCATGTCTTGACCGCGTGGAGCGCTATATCGCTGGTTGAATCTATCATTTGGCGTCACTGGTATATTCAGTAACCCTATTTTAGTTAAGTCACTTACTGATTCACCCAGTGAAAGTGAAAAAATCACTGGTTCACCAGTGTCTTGGCGGTACTTTCATAGAAACATTGACTTACGATCTAGCTTGGGAAATTGAATTCTTGAAAATTACCTAAAACTTACAAAAAATATCTTGAAATTGACCGCAAATTGATGTGAAGTTACGAGAAAAATTATAAAAATTATTGCAATGTTCCTAGAAATGTATGGTTATTATTGCGAATTCATTAAATTCATATGAAACAACAAATATTAAATTTTTTTTGAGTGTACGCGATGCTATCGTATGAGGCTTTCTCGTTGACTGTTCCTCAACAAGCCAACTTTACGAAATTAAAAAAATATATAATTTTACAATGTGCGGTTGAAAATAAGATAGGTTTCAAAATAGAAAATTGTAAGCTATACTTTCTATACTATACTTTAGTTATACTTTTGAGATTTATAAATATTTTGTTTTTAATTTTTAGCGTAGAGTGAAGGAAAAACAAAATTGGGATTTACCCAGTTGCCATTTCCAATTATTTGAAAGTGTATTTTTTAATGTTTTAAATCTAGGAAATACTTCGAAAACTTTGAAAATGATTTTTCAGTATAAAATACATAACATGAAACATAAAAAATAAGTTTAATCCTGATCATCATTTCTCTTAATAAGAGGGAGAAAAAACAAAATAGGCTTTACCCAGTTGACATAATCATTTCTTAACAACCACATCAACTATAACCACATTTTTTGGCGGAATACGAATTTTTTCCTTATACATTTATAAAATTTATCGATAGTCAAAAACCTAAATTACTTGAAACTGCAAGAAACGATTTTCGACAAAGGAGGGCTTTACCTGTTTGTAGTTCTCAGTGTCTCAATTATGTTCCTTAAACTTATCAAATTTTAAACTTTTTCAAACAAATTACACAATCCAGGAATGCAAAAAAATGGTAGATTCCGAATATCATATTCTCAAATCACTAATTGCAAAATGAACTATTTTCTTTAATTTCGCAATTTTTACCTGCTTAGTCATAAAATTCCTATATTAGAAGTTTGCCAATGTTTGCTGATTACAAGTGTCTGAGGCTCTGAAACTCGGGTAACCACTTGTCATCAATATATTATAAACTGTAGACTTACTCAAATAATTATTTTGTTTTTCAAAGGAAATACGACAACACGGTCGACACATATCTTGTCGATTTTCCGAAACTTTTTTTTTGACAAAGTTATTGAGTGATTAGATTTTTTAAATTGAAAAAGCGGATTATCAACAAATTATTTTGTTAATAAATTATGCTTTTCTTTTTCTTTTTGATTCTAATAGAATTTCTCGTTCTCTCTCGGAATCCATTAAACAAATTTTTAAAGTTCAAAAGTGACAAAATGGCGACGGTTTTTCTAAAAATATTCAAAGTGAAATTATTCAAAATTCCAACGCTTTTTTTGTTGCTTTTTTCTAGATTCGTCCTAATGTAAAGAGTACCTATATTTCGTGATATTCTGTCCTGGAGCAGCGCCTTGGTGAGACGAGAAAATTTTTGTTTGTTTGAAAAACGAAAATTCACATTTTTTGCCAACTTGAATGCAGACTTGAAAGGAAAAAGTTTCATGTGATAGTTGTTGAAACTGTTAATTTATGTTCTTCTTTGCTATTTCTATGACACCAGAAAATTTTATTGTTGAAAAAATAAATCTTAAAGGATTTTATACATATTTTCACAGAAATCTCGAAAATAACGAGAGATAGAAAAATGTGGAAAAAAAACTTTTCCTGGACAAAAGTGTAACGTTTTTTTGGTTAGCCCCAAGTCAGACCGTCTGGTCAACCGCTAGTTATGGTTTAATGACTTGGAAAAAAGTTATTTTTCGCTATAAGTGCATTTATATGATCAGCACCAAACCTGGACCAGACCAGACTGTCAGGATGATAAGAAAAAAGTCTTGTTTTGATAGTATGAATTTCTTATTTTTGATCATTTTAGACACCCTGTAACTTTTTCGAAATACACAGTTTGCTGATCGAACTCAGAACTTTTTTTTTTCTTGGATAGCTGATCAGCGCCAGTACTGGGCCAGACTAGACCTTCTAGACTTGTCGGTCTATACATAAAGTCAGATCTCATGAGGTCTGAGTGCAGCAAGACTATCACGAGATCTAGGCCTTCCAGTTTAGACAGTCTAGACTCTAGAGTCTAGATGAAGTCAGACCTGGGGCAGACCTGACACCGGACTGCCATGACATTTTTTCACACGCGCATCCCCGTAAGGAAATTTTTGTGCCTCAAAAATCATGTGTATTTCGTGAAAATTCAAAATAAAAAATCTGTTTGCTGTGCGGGCACATCCTCATCACGCGCTGCGCGCCATCGCACAGATGAGCCAAAAGCAATTTTTGTGGACAAAAGTCTGCCTACAACACAATTTTTAATGGATTTTGACGTTTTTTTTTTCAAATGACCGTAAGGCTTTCGAGTATATCGAGTCGGTTCGAGAATCTTGATTTGGCTAATCCAAAATTTTTTATTTAACAACAAAATAAACAATATTTTTATTCTAACTTTTCAGATGTACCTTTTTTTGTAAGTTCTGCGAATTGACTAAAGAAGAGCTTAAGTCAGTGTAATAACTATCTAGCAATAGCTTTCAGTACGTTAGAGTAAGACAAAAAATTGTTTATAATGTTCGAAACAAATTAATGAACAAAAGCCATTTTTGGTGATTTGCAATGATTAGTTGTTTGAAATTCACAGTTTTTATATAGAATATGAGAGAAATTTATGCCTAATTATGATTACTTAAAAATATCTGCTGCTTGGCTGTATTATTTAAACAATTTTTATAAACAAATACACAGTTTTCGTATGTCACAATGAAGAGGCTACATTTTTTTGCAGAATCGACCAAAAATGACTCCTTGCTGTAATTTTTTTTTCAAATTAACAACAACTGGTAATTATTTGAACAATATTTATAAACAAATTCACATTTTTAAATAACATTAAATAATCATAATTAGACATACATTTCTTTTATATTCTATATAAAAACTGTGAATTTCAAAGAACTAATCATTGCAAATCACAAATAATGGCTTTTGTTAATTAATTTGTTTAAAACATTATAAACCATTTTTTTTACTCTAACCTACTTAAAGCTATTGCTAGATAGTTCTTACACTGACTTAAGCTCTTCTTTAGTCAATTCGCAGATCTTACAATAAAAGGTACATCTCAAAATTTAGGATAAAAATATTGTTTATTTTGTTGTTGAATAAAAAACTTTGGTTCAGCCAAATAAAAATTCTCGCACCGATTCGATATACCCGAAAGTCTTACGGTCATTAAAAAAAACGTCAAAATTAATTAAAATTTGGTTTGTAGACAGACTTTTGTCCACAAAAAGTGCTTTACGCTATACTGTGGCATCGCCTCGCAAGTTGGATCTCGCGCTCGATCTCGATCTTTGTACTTCCCTCAAATTTGTGCAAATACCTTTTAAAATGAAAGGTCAAAGCATCTACAACTGTAATTTGATGATTGTGAATTCTCTTTTGTTAAAGCTCCTTCGGCTTTAACGAACACATTCTCATCACGTATCTCGTACTTCGCATTCGATTTGGTCCACAATGCGAACTTTTCTACATTATGTTCAACACTATATATCAAATGTATATTAAATTTATTCCTGTACCTCGGCCTGGGATCGCTTATTCAGATATTGCAAATTAAAGTATAAATTTTATTTATCATGATTACTTTAATATTTGTTCCTTATTTTGCATTAAATCTTATTCTCAGCTACCATGAAAAATGTATCATTTCAATAAATTTATATTATTACAATTCATAATATGCATTTGTATTGAAACAGACGTATTTTCATTGTCTTGTTTTTATGATTAAAAAAAGTGCGCATCCAAACAAAAAAAAACAATTTTGTTATTAAGCATTTTATTGCAACTAGTGTTGTTTTTCCATAAAATTAATTTGTTTATTTTCAATGTTATTTTTTACTTTTTAAACCAAAAATACGCATCCTTGCGCAAAGTGGATCAAAGAAAATTTGGAGATATAATTTAGGCGAAAATTTGTGCTAAATAAAATGTTATTGTAGCTTGTGCCGTTTTTCCAAAAAGTTAATTTTTTATATTTTCAATGTATTTTTATTACAAAAGTTTCTCACAAAGTCGTAGATCTTTTTTGTTCAAACAACTTTTGTCTTTTTATTTTTTTTTGTATTTTGTGTCTTTTTTCTATAAATTTAATTTATTTGTAATGTCATCTTTCACGATTAAAACATAAACTACGCGTCTTATCGAAAAATGATTAATAACAAATTTGTAGCTCTTTTTTGGGTGAACAACTTTTGTCCGCTTATTTTTTCCGTAGCTTGTAAGTTTTGTTTGTTCGTCTTATTGTAACGGGTCCAAGTAAAAAGTTCAATTTTGTATAAACAATGTCAATTCGCTGTGACGAATTAAAGCACTTTATTAATTACGTATGATATGGTGATATACATATGTCAAGCGGATGAACGGAACTGTCGTACAGTGCCTAACTGCCTATTCACTGCCTCCCATTACCCTCGTTAACCTGAATAGTGGAGGGGATAATGCCTTCGTTACAGCCTCTGTTATTAGTCCTATAAAAATTCTGTTCTCTCCTGATTCTCACAGGCCTAGTTTCTACTACAAAATTTGTATAATTAGTTTCTATTTCAAAATCCGCATTATTGGATTCCGTTACACAATTGGCACGATTAGTTTCCATTAGAAAATTCGCATTGTCGGTGCCTCGTTGCAACGTAGGTATGGCACTTTGGGTGCTCACGTGTTGCACAGTGGCTCTATTACCAAAACTATACAATTATTATAGCAATTTCCGAAACAATGTTTTAATACTTTAAGAGTTCCGTGTATACATTTCATTCTATATAATACATAAAGTAATACAAGGGCCATAGATGCGTAACCTATGCACTGAAGCAAAGTCACAGCATTTTCGGTCCAAGTTGTAATTCTTTGTCGGCTTTGTATATCATCCAGGAGGCTGGTGCTTCCATCGAGACTGATGATTAACGTAGTTTCTTTTTATGTCATAACTCCTGGTGATATTTTTGCTTGAATTTAAAGGTAGTCTATTTTTTCTGTCAATAATTTATATTTATCTCCTGTTATCAAGAAAGTTCCAATTAGTTTCCTATTATATATGTCATTTTCGCAAATAAAGTCATTAGAGGTTTTTGATACCAATATTATAATGTAACTGTTGTTTGCTTTAATGAAGCTTTTTTACTGAGCACAAAAGGTGAAGTGACGCAATGTTTTTGCATATTTTTAACTAAGTCCGAATCGCAGTTGTCTGTGGCGTAAAGTGAAAAGTCAGGTTGCTGTTTTCGACAAATCCTATATCCGTCAATCCATTTACATTTGTCTAGTTTGTCCTTGTCAGTCCAAGAAAAGCTACATTGGTTAACTAATAAGAACAGTTTTTAACAGAGATCCTAATAATATACACAAGTTGATTCTTGATCATGGCAATTTTGATAGTCGAAGTGTCCATGATGTGTTGGATGTTTTCTTCGCTGTTATCAATATGGTATCGCGTTTTATACATAACTTCGAATTCTCTAAGTGTTTCTTTCAACATCCTAGGCGTTAAAATTTGTGGATGTACAATACTATGTTTTCCAAAATTTATGGCGTTTATTGCTGTATCAAGATCTTCATTTAATTCGTCGATCTGACTTCCTATTATTATTAATTTGCTTTGAATGTATAGTGACGTGTGTTATTGTTTGTTTTTTCTCTAATTTGATTCAGAAATTCACTTCCACGGACTAAATTTTGATTTGTGTGTTTTTATAGCCTTGAGAAGAAGAATCAAGTAGTAATTTAATAATTTTTGTTAGATTCTTTATGGTCTGTGCCATAATTTTGTTGCCATTAAATATTTGGTCAAATTGTTTATTTATCAACTGCAGTTCGCTATCGTCTAATGTTCCAAATAGTGCTTTTTACGCGTTTCCTACGAAGCTAAACAGTCCGCGCTTGTAACGACGTTTTCCTGGGATATTATGCAATAATATTTCTTTTGTTTCTAACCTATTGAAGCGGGAAGTGAATGTTTTAATTTCAAAATCTTCGGGGCAGTGATTGCAGTTAACTCTGATTTATTCTAAGTTTTGCTGTATTGAGTTGACCCTATCATCCGTGCCTGTGAGGTTGATATTAATTAGGAGGATCTACTACTCTTCGTCGAACAGATAAGCTGATCCTATTTCTTCCTTATAAATGTTGCCTTTCAATTCTTTGATGTTTACTCGAGTGCTCAGAGCCCCAAGCATCGTTGCCAATAGTAGAATCAAGGTGCCCATCCTAGAAGTAAGGCATTAATTGTTTATCGTGGATAAGGCTTCTTTTGTCATTTAGTAGAATTACATAATTATTGTCTAACTTTTCTGTGATTACAGCTGGCCCTACCGAACTGGGGGATAGTTTGTTTTGTTTTTGGTGATTTATGAGTTTAACCAAATCTCTTGGTTCGTGTAAAGGTTGAGGTAAAATCATTTTTGAGCCTTGAAGTCGCTTGTAATTTTCTTTTTGAATCTGCAGTCTCTCTCGAGCTTTTCTCAAATAATTTTTGTCTGTTTTTCCACATCTCGATCAACTCAGAATACTTTAAGCTTGGTGTAGTGACCAGAGATGAAGGTAAATTAGCTTCTCTGCCAAAAGTGAGTTCAAATGGAGTGCAATCAGTACCTTCATGCTTCATAGTGTGGTGAGCAAGTGTTAGGATCTTTAGGTTCTTGTCTCATTCATTTTAGTTGTCTTCGATGCTCGTTCGTAACAAATTTTTAATTCTGGAATGTGACCTTTCAAGTGATCCATTGTTTTGGGGGCATTAGGCAGTTGTCTTGATGTGCTGTATTATGAATAAGTTTTCGAAGTCCTGAAATAATTGTGAAACAAAGTTTTGTCCTTGGTCAAATACTTAATTGTCTTCTTAACATTTCTTGCGTAACTTCCTCCAGGATGGTGATCCATTTTTTCTCGTCATATGTTGGAAGTTGAACAGTGTTGATATTTTTTGTGTCTCTTTTTTGTATTTTATTCCCCAGCTTTCCTCCTGCATTAGGTTTCCCAGTAGCTCTTGGTGTTGTTTTCTTTGTTTTCCATTTTAAGTATTCCTCCACTAATTCTTTATCCCATTCGGGGATAGGTCCAATTTCAAGTAGTGGATTGATTTCTGCTTCTTCCACTGATGGTTTACGCATTCTTCGAAAGGGTAAGTTAATTCTATTTGTTTCTTCTCTAGGCGGCGCTGCATTTAGGCCTCGTTCATCATGGTTGTTTGTGGATTTGATTTCGGGTAATGCTTCTTCTGCGGTTTCAATTTTTTCATCTGAATCTTCTTTGTTGTCTCCTGATGATTTTGCTAAGAGATCCGATTCTTGGACTGGAAAAAGTCTTGATAGACAATCTGCGGCTTTATTTTCCTTTCCTTTCACATATTCTACTATATATTTATACTCTTCAAGCCTCAATCGCCATCTTAGGAGTTTTGAGAAAGGGTCCTTGACATTGAGGAGCCATTTCAATGCTTTGTGGTTGGTCTGAATTATAAATTTCCTTCCTAATGAATATTGTCGCAGTCTTTCTGTAGCCCATATTATAGCTAATAACTCCTTTTCGGATGTCATATAATTTTCTCAGTTTCATTAAGTGTTCTGGATATAAAACAGCAAGGGTGAATCGTCCATCAACGCTAGAGACTGCTTGTTCTAAATTTGATGCTATTTCTTACGTTTCCTGCATCGGGAATTCCTGATTGTTTAAAAATTCCTCGTGTTCCTCGTTGATGCAGTATACTTGAGGTGGCCTTGTTGCATTCATACCCTGCCGAAAATTTTGGGTGTTCGTATAGCATTGATTTGTTAAGTGTCCTAGGGTGCCACATTTATAACATTTTATTTTCGTTCTGTCACTGAAAGGGATATTTTTATTAGGAACGTGGGGTGTTGTATTGGCTTGGGTTTTAGGTTGTGGTGTTGGTCTAAATTGTTGTTTTGGTTCGTAATTTAATTTTGGTAAGGGTTGCGACGCTTTATACATTAGGTTTTCGTTTTTTCTTTCTTTTAACCAATCTTCAGCTTCTAGGGCTTCCTGCAAAGATTCAATTATTGTTTTAGGCTTCATGGGCCGAACTTGGCTAGAAATTTAATCCCTCAGATTCATCACATATTTTTTAACGGCTAATTTTTCTTCCATCTCGAGTGCTATTTCACGCTTGGTGCTTGAGCTGTATTCGGCCTGAAGGGCGCAGGTTAGCTCGTTGTAGGTACCTCGAAATTTTTGACTTTATGTCTGTACGTTTTCAGGGCCTTGCTTGATATTTTCTAATTTCGCCTGCATAATTCAACTGAGGCGGTTATTCCTAAATTAGACTGCAGTGCATTGTATAAATCCTCGTAATCATCGATAAAGATATCCCCACGTTGTCGCTACCATTGAGAGTTTCGACGGCGCGTATTATGTCCTTTGCTGGAGAGAGAGATTCCTGGCCGGTTGTATTGTTATCTGATATCCTGAAACTAGCACGAGGTGCAGGTATCCGCTCGCCCGTTGGATGCTGTCTCAGCAGTTTCTCTTCGTCGAACGACTCATCGCCTCATCCGTTCTCATGGTGTCGCGTGGAGCTCGCTGTCTCGCCATCCGTGGCTAACGCATTTGTCGCTCGAGCTAACGCTGTTATCTCATTTCTTCGCATACTGTTTTCTTGATTAAGAATTCGTAGATTATTTTTAATCATCCCTTGTCCTATTTCCAATTGATTAAATTTTTTCAGGATTTGTTGCAGAGGATCTATTTCCTTATTGTTGAGGTTTTCCATGGAATTTCGTGGAGATGGATTTAGCGAATTGTTTGGTGAAGCCAAAGCAGTTAGGAAAGGATTATTGATCAAAAAGATAACCTCGTCTGAGTCAGTTTCGTCAGTTGTTGACGCGATTCTCTGCTGTTTTTCCCTATGCTTGAGAAACGCCAGTTTAAAAATGATCTTTTTCGTAGATTTAGTCCCTCACTGGTGCAATCGTGCTAATATAACTATCTCAACAATGCTCAGCCTAAAATTGTCGTAACAATTAGTCCCCAAAAACGACGGTTAATGAGACTTATTCTGTGAGAGTATTTTTTACAGGAATAATATCTTACATCTAAGCTGCTTACTTTTATTGTCGCTGCTGCCCGGCATGATGTCCGTAGATATAGCTCTGAAAGATAATGTCCGTGAATGTATCTCTGCAAGATCATGTCCGTAGATGTAGTTATGCGTGGTGCGATGATCACTGGTTGGCAGAAGTGGCTTCTTTTTCTGAGTTTTACCGCCGAATTGCGTACTCTAGGCTTTTACCGTCTCGATCGATGTTCCCAAATTTTTAATTGCAGGTTTTCTTGTTGCTTCTGGTTTACGTAGAATAGAGTTGACTTAGTGTTAGTTCAACTGCTAATTTTACCAAAAGAACTTACTAACCATTTATCGAATTGATACCCATAGATATAATCCGGAGTTCGTATTTTCACTTTTTTCGGATTCACGGTTCGTCCAAGATAGGGCGCTATCCTGGCAGGATCGCCAGAAAATGTAAGGGGTCCAAATGAAAAGTTCAATTTTGAAAAGCAATGTCAATTCGCCGTAACGATTTCAAGTACTTTATTAATTACGTATATGGTGAACGGAACTGTCGTGCAGTGCATCTGCACGGCCTCCCATAACACTCGTTAACCTGAATAGTGGAGGGGATAAAGCCTTTGTTACAGCCTCTGTTACATTATTTCCTATCTTGCATAGTTTGACCGCAAAATGAAATTTTTGATTTTTGATCATTTCTTTTGCGATCAAAATTTGACTTTTCGTGTTTTCGAAAAAATTCAAAAAGTTGTTATGATAATCTTGTAGGGCTTTCAAAAGGCAACGTTTTCTGCTGTTGCCTTTTTTTATATCGTGCGTTGTTTGGCTTAAAATTTTCATTTTCGCTTGTATTTTTTTAATTTTGCAAACGCTATAACTCTGATAAGTTTCATTTTATCAAAAAAATTCTTGGGCATGAATTGTTCGACTTTCAGAGTAATATGAATTACCGTACATATAGCTTTCAAATCATAAAAAAAATGGTCTCAAAATTTTTGAAGATGCTCTAATTTTTGGAATTTTCATCCAAAATAGCTGGTTAATGAACTCAAGCTTTATTTTTGGTTCCTTGAAACGTGTGCTAAAGCACAATACAATCCGAGTATACAGTATACAGACGACAACAACGACGACCACCACCACCACCGTAAAACCTGTTTTTTTGGGATTCAGGGGGTCTCGAAACGTGGAAATTTTAAGAATTCCATGAGCGTCAGTTTTCACATAAAGCTAATACTCTCTCATTATGATTAGAATGTAAAAATCATTTTTATATCAAATTTTCGGCAAATAAATCTCAATATTATAATAAATTAACCCTTCTCTGACAAATTGAATTAGAGAAGAGTTTAGGAAAATATCTCTAATGTTTCTTGAAAGTATTATATTTAAAATAATAGTTCAATCATAAGAAAATAGATTTTTTCAAATTTTAACCAATTTTTAATACCAAAATTGAATTAAACGTTAAACATCATTTCATTTGCTTACTTTATTGAAATACAATACAATACAATAAAAAAGAATTTTTTATATTTAGTAATACTTAGAGAATAAGTATTCCTTTGGGTTCAAAATTTCCAGCGTTAAGTGTAATTTTCCTTCTTATCGCCAGAAGAGACACTTTCTATACGGACTTGTTAAAACTAGTTTGTGTACAAGAAAGAAAGAAGTTGTAACAAATCATTGAACTAAAGATTTCAGTGTTGAAATAAATTATCTTTTCAATAAAGAATTATATATATTTTTTACAAAATATTTAATGCGATCGTAGTTTCGGACGAATTGCAAAGTAATTTACTTGAAATATTATCAGATAATAAATTAATTATATTATTAAATATTCATTTTTATTATTGTTAAACAAAAATAATATAAAGGAAAAGTTTTTACTACGAAAAAGGCAAAGCAGACAACAAAACGTCAAGCAGAAGCTTAAAAGAAAGCTGAGCGTAGAAGGAAAAGAAACATTAGCAATATAGATTCACGTTTACTTTCCTGTGATATTTCGTAATACTTGGTTGTGAGAATAATAAATAAGATAATATATTTTCTTTTAACTGCTTAATACAATTTTCGAACTGTTACATTCTAAATGGCCAGGATATACATTTCAGTATTGGAAAAAACCGACCTTGATTTAAAATAAAAGTTAATGTATGATTATTTAAAATTTAGTAATAAAGTTTCGAATTTTTCAAAAAAAGGACGCATTATTTCTTTGCAGACAGTCGTTATATACATTGTCCTGAATGGTGAGAGATTAGAGCAAGTTGACAAATACATATATCTGGGTAGCCTATTCACTAGCGACGGAGAAATGAATATTCAACTAAAAAGGATTTTATAGTCAATAAAAAAAAATCGCATCCAAAATTTTAAATTTTCAAGCCAAAAAGACGAATTTTCTACAAAACATTTTAGTTTTCAACCCGAAAATATGACTTTTTTTTAACAAAAAAGTTAATTTTCAATCTTTTTCAGTCTTGAACCAAAAATGAATGAATTTTCTACAAAAAAGTTAAATTTTAAACCAAGAAGATTATTTTTCTATCAAAAAGATGAATTTTCAACAAAATACAAGAGTATTCAACCAAAAAGTTGAGTTTTCAATTCAAAAAGGTAAATTTTGAACCAAAAATAAAATAATAATTGGATTTTTATTTAAAAAAATAATTAATCTTCAACCCAAAACAGGAATTTTCAACAAAATATTTGAATCCGCAACCAAAACAGATTCATTTTTAAGCCAAAGACGAATTTTCTACAAAAAAGTGATATAATTGTTGCATTTTAAAGCAAAAAAAAAACTAATTTTTAACACAAAAATATGAATTTTCTACCAAATTAATTGAATTTTCAACTACTCGAAAACAGTATTCAACAAAATAAATGAATTTTTAAGTAAAAAAGATAAATTTGCAAGCAAAAATTGAATAATTATAATTTCAGTCAAAAAATTTATTGTCAACCAATAAAATTTAAATTTTCTACGAAAAAAATTAAGTTTGAGTTAACATGATGAATCTTTAATTAAATAAATTAATTTATGACAAAATAGTGGAATTTTCAACACGAAAAAAATCATTTTTCTACCAAAATAATTTAATTTGCAACTAAAAAAAGACGACGTTGAAACAAAGAAAAAGGACTTTTCAAATAAAAATGATAAATTTTCAAACAAAAATAGAATACTTATTTTATTGTCAACAAAAAAAGCGAAATGTGCAATAAAATAGTTAACTTTTCTACCAAAGAAATTAAGTTTTAGCTAAAATGACGAACCTTCTTCCAAACAAATTAATTTCTAATTAAAAAGTCGAATTTTTAACACAAAAATATGAATTTTCTATTAAAATAATTGAATTTTTAACTGAAAAAGACAAGTTTTAAACAACATCAATACATTTTTAACTAAAAAAGATAAAGCTTCAGCCAAAAATAGAATAGTTTAATTTTCAGTTAAAAAATTATTTATTATTTATTATTTAATTTCTAATTAATTTTCAAGCAAAAAACGAATTTGCAACAAAATAGTTAAATTTCTAAACGAAGAAATGAATTTTTAACTGAAATTCAAAATTTTCAACCGGAATAAAGATAAAAAGAAACAAAATACATGAATTTTCAACTAAAAAACATCAATTTGCAACCAAAAATAACAGACAACTTCAATTTTTAATCAAAGAATTAAATTTTCAACTAAAAAAGATACATTTTCAAACAAAAATATAACAGTTGATTTTTAACCAAAGAAATGACTTTTCAACCAAAAAGATTAATTATTTGCTAAGAAGATACAAAATACGTGAATTTTCGACCCAAAAATTAAATTTTTAACTCAAGAAGAGAAATTTTCAAGCAAACATAGAATAGTTGAATTTTCATTTAAAATAATGAATATGAATGAAATTTTCAACACAAAGATATGAATTTTCTACCAAAAAATGCAACCAAGTTAAAAAAAAATGTTAACTAAGAAAGATAAATTTTTAACCAAAAATGTAATACATGATATTTTTAATTAAAAAATTAATTTGAAATAAAAAACACTTGTATTCAACTAAAAAGATGAATTTTCAACAAAATAGTTGAATCCTTGTCCAAAAAAAGTTGAAATTTCTACCAAACGAGTTGAATTTCCAACCAAGAGAGATTTTCCAGTCAAGAAAAAAATAAAATTTCAATCAAATTGTTGAATTTTCAACAAAAAGGTTAAATTTTTAAAACTAAAATATGAATTTTCAGGCAATAGTTGAATGTTCTACCAAAAATATCAAATTTCTACTTAAAGAGATGAATTTTCAACCAAAGAAATGATGCATCATCTAAAATGATGAATCTTCAACCAAATAACTGAATTTCTAACTAAATAGGGGAATTTTCAACACAAAAATTACCAAAATAATTGAATTTTCAACTAAAAAAGTAAAAATGGAATAGTTACTTTTTCCGTTAAAAATTTGTATTTCAAACAAAAAAAAAACAACAAATTTTAACTAAAGTAGTTAAATTTTCAACGACAGAAACGAAACTTCAGCTCAAGTGATGAATTTTCAACCAAGTAAATTAATTCTTAACTAAATAGTGAAATTTTCAATACAAAAAATCGTCTTTTTAGTTGAATTACCTACCAAAAAATGCAACCAAGTCACAAAAATTTTTAACTAAAAAAGAGACATTTTTAACCAAAAATGCAATACTTGATATTTCTAACAAAAAATTTAATTTGAAAATAAAAAACAGTTGAATTCAACTAAAAAGATGAATTTTCAACTAAATAGTTGAATCCTTTACCAAAAAAGTTAAAATTTCTACCAAACGAGTTGAATTTTTAGCCAAGAGAGATTTTCCAGTCAAGAAAAAAATAATATTTCAACCAAATTGTTGAATTTTCAACAAAAAGGTTGAATTTTCAAAACTAAAATATGAATTTTCTTCCAAAATAATTTAATTTTCAACTAAAAAAATACGAGTTTACAACAAAATAAAGAAATTTTGACCAATCTTAGGATATCTTAAAATTTCAGAAAAACGCTTTACATAGTTTAGCAAAAATTCCCTTACTCTTTCAGGTTTCCCTGACTTTCCCCGACCAGTTTTAATTTCCCCAACTTTCTAGAATTCCCTGACCTTAAATTAACTTAAATTTAAATTAATTAAAAATTAAATTAAAATTAAACTAAAGCTAAATTACCTTCAATTTCGAAATAATCTGGAAGATAAACACAGGATAGTAACAAAAAAAGGTGAGAAAGTAAGGTAAACTTACGTATTGAATTAATATTATTTATTTTAATATTAAAACTTAACTCTGTATGTACACGTCAGTTCTACGTTCCCTTTGTTCGTTGGGAACAGACCGAAATTTGCTACCCAGTTATTGCATTAAATTACGTCATAAAGATTTTAGTAAGGAATTAATAATTTACAGATTGTACACACATACGCGAGGCATGCGGAGTCTCGTTCACATTATGGCATTCGAACACACTACATGTAGATTTTTAATAAATAATACAATTCTCTTCTCAGACTTCCGCCTGCTATCAAGCTAAATAAAATAAGTCGATGAAAGTAAACTAACAAAGAAAAATACAATTTATTATTGCAATAAGGCAACAATGAGATCTGTCGCAGCAGAAAGAAAAAACGTTCAGACCGGAAATTCGTTGAGATTCCTTTAGTTTTTACTCTCGACTTAATTTTAATTACATATTTTACAGAAATCGAAAATCACTGATCTTTCACAATTTCTATCAAGCGAAATAACATTTGTATGTAAAAAAAAATTTGTTCAGTGTAAGTTTGTTATTGTCATTAGAAATACCAAACTAAGAGAATTTTATACGGAAATTGGAAATCTCAACTAAAAATATAAATCGGGAATTTTCTACATTATGGAATACAAAAAAATTAGTGCTCCGCGTTTAACTGCTTAAATGTTTAAACAATTCGAATAATTTTCACGTTTAACCGATTTTACATTTTACAGGTAAAAAAGTTCTTTCAGTTAAACTTTCCATCGTTTTCAACATCATTTTTTGTATTTAAAGGAACTTTATTCAATGTAAAACGGTTTAAAATCCTAACATTTTCAGTAAAAATATTACACTTTTAACAAAATGGTTGAATTTTTAACCAAAAAAGATTAAATTTAGTTAAAAAAATTAATTTTCAATTCAAAATTTGTTCTATTTCGAAATGAAAATTAATTTAAATGAGTGAATTAAATAAACCAATTAATTTTAATTATTTTTATGAAAAAAATATAAAATTTTGACCAAAATAGATGAATTTATAAACCAAAAAGGACGAAAACTGGAATAGATGAATTTTCAGTTGAAGAGTTAAATTTCAACAGAAAAAAAAAAGAATTTTCAACTAAAAAAGAAAAATTTTCAACTGAAATTGGAATAATTAAATGTTCAACCCAAAAAATTAATTTTCAACCAAAAAAAAAGAAGGAACTTTTAACACAATAGTTGAATTTTCAACTAAAAAGATGAATTTTAAACTAAAGTGATGAATTTTCAACAACAACAAAATCTATCTTAAAATAAAACAGTGAAAAAATGTAGTTGAATTTTCATTTAAAAAAGAGAAATTTTTAACCAAAAATGGAATAGTTAACTTTTTAACGAAAATGTAATACTTGATAATACTAACAAAACAAAACAAATAATTTCAAATGACCAAAAAAAAACGAAGTTTCAAACCAAATAGTTGAATCCTTAACCAAAAAAGTTGAAATTTCTACCAAAAGAATTAAATTTTTAACCAAAAAAGATTTTTAAGTTAAGGAAATAAAATTTCAACCAAATTGTTGATTTTCCTACAAAACGGTGGAATTTTCAAAACGAAAATATGAATTTTCAGCCAATAGTTGAATGTTCTACCAAAAAATATCAAATTTCTACTCAAAGTGATGAATTTTCAATCTAGCAACATTTTTTAGTCAAGAATGAAAAAAATTGAACCAAATTGTTGCATTTTTAACAAAAAAGTTAATTTTCAACTAAATAAATGAATTTTTAACCAAATAGTTCAATTTTCATCTAAAAAGATGAACTTTTAACCAAAAAGTTGTAAAAATATGAAATTTCGACAAAAAGAGATGAATTTTTAAACCATAAAGATAATTTTTCAATTAAAAAATATCAATTTTCTATAAAAACTGGAATAGTTAAATTGTCAGTTAAAAAATTAAATTTCAACAACAAAAAAAACGAATTTTCAACAAAAAAAAGATCAATTTTCAACCAAAAATGCAATAGTTAAATTTTCAACCGAAGAGATTAATTTTCAACACAGTAGTTAAATTTTCAAATAAAAAGATGAATTTTCAACTAAATTAATGGATCTTCATAAAAAAAAATCTATTTTAAAACAAAATAGTTAAAAATTTAACCAAGTAGTTAAATTTTCAACTAAAAGAGATATTTTGAACTAAAAATTAAATAGTTAAATTTTTAACCAAAAAGATTAATTTTCAACGAAAAAATTAGTAGATGATATTTCTACAAAAAAAAATCTAATTAGAAACAAAAATTAGTTAAATTTAACTAAAAAAGACGAATTTTCAGCCAAATAAATCCTCAACGAAAAAAGATGAAATTTCTACCAAAATAAATGAATTTGTAATCAAGAAAGGTTTTTCAGTAAAGAAGGAAATAAAATTTCGACCGAATTTTAGAATTTTCTACAAAAAGGTTAAATTTTCAATACGAAAATATGAATTTTCAACCAATAGTTGAATTTTCTACCAAAAAAGATCAAATTTCTACCCAAAGAGATGAATTTTCAACGAAAAAACATTTTTAGTCAATAAAAAAAAAAACATTTTCAAACAAATTATTGAATTTACTACAAAGCAGTTGAATTTTTATCCAAATAGTTGCATTTTAAACCTAAAAAAAAATTTGTTAGAAAATCATTTGAATTTTCAGCCAAACAGAATAATTTTTTAATAAAATTATGGCAATTCCATCAAAATAATTCAATTTTCAATAAAAAAATAAAATATTCAATAAGAAAAGATGAACTGAAATTATTTCAAATAAAAAAAAATTGAAAACGATGAAATATTTAACCAAAACAGTTAAACGTAGAAAATTGTCGAATTATTTAAACAATTAACAGGTAAAAGTCGGATCACTGAAATAAATCTTCTAAGTACATGTTTTTAACTGTCTCTCTATCGTTATCATCAGGGCATATTCTAAGGGGCAGTGTTAACATTCTTGATCAAAATAGTGAATAATGAATGATAAACTATATATTAAATTAATATATAATTAGTTCATTATTTTTAATACATCAAGAAAGATAATTTGTCAATAAATATGTCTGAAAACACATCAGTCTTAAAATAAAACAGTTTAAAAGACAGTTTCAAAAATGTCCTCCGAATATGCCCTGGTTATCATCTTTTGATTAAAGATTAGTAAATGCCTATTGCCCTCTGAAACATTAAAAAATAACTCTACATTATTTGTTCGGCTTTAAACGGCTTTCTCGTTTCGTTTCTCGTTATATTAATCTCTTAAAAAATCACTATGTTAAAGTAGATTCCACTCCATTGAAAACGTCGTCTTTGATAACGTCGCGCACTCCCACAGCTGACGGTACAAAAAAATATATTTACACAACAACGTCGATAAAAATTTCTCGTCATCTCGACGAAGATTCGCGACTTAAAAATAGGTAAGTTAAAAAACTGTTTCTGACTAGAAACTTGTAAGATCGAGCTGTAGGAGCCGGAAAGAGTATTCATTGGCAGTACAGTCATCATCAGAAAGAATTAAGCTCTGCGGAAAGAACTTGATGCAAAAAAATAATCATTTCCTTTGATAATGAGATTAATTTATGTTTTTTTCGAGAAAAAAAACCTTCTCCTTCGATTTGAATATTTTGCATCCAGTTGCTTTCTTTTGCAGAACGAAATTTCTAATTTTTAATTCGTAGGTAGTAATCGTAGAAGGCACTCATACTTGTTACAAGAGAGGCATTCGTTTTCAAGTTTTTTTTTTACGTTATAAGTGCCATTTTAATTACTCTTCGATATGAAATTATTCTGAAGGCACTGCTTCGATTCTCTAATCCAAATTCTTTAATGATCATCTCCATGGAAGTGACCATTTCTGTTTAGTGGTTGTCTTTCTGGGACATTGGTTGGTCTATTTCTCTTGAAGAACCCACACTGTAAGAAAAAATAATAATCAAAAATTAGTACAAGAATTTGATGAATTTAATTGACTAAATGGTAAGTATATAATAAATGATCAGTCAACTGAAATAGATAGGCTCGTAGTCACTTCAGTAATAAAAAATAATGGCATACATTTTCAGGGTGGACGCTGGCAGGAGAAAAACCGGAAAATGACAGTGAATTTATTTTTTGACCAGGAATTTTACAAATTTTTAGAAACAAAATGTATCCAATTACATGATATAGTGCAATTTGAAATAAGCTTTATGTAAACTTTTTTTAAAATTTTATGTTCAATTTTTAACTTTTTCAAGTATGAAATCATTAATTTGGGATCAATTTAAAAAAATTTTAAATGTAGTTTTGAAGGAGATGAGAGTTTTGTCAATGGCGATCCATTTAAGAAAAAAAAGGACTTTAAAATGAATCTTATATTGTAAATGTTCATTTATTAAATTCTCGTGTAAAATTATGTAAATATAAAATATTTAACACTTGTTTTAAATACACAATTCGTTTTTTTCTTGAATTTTTAACAATTGAAAATTCTATTTTCAATTTTCTTCAACTTTCAACTGTTGAAAACTTAGATGTCAATTATCTTCAATATTTAACTGTTGATAAATCAAGAAAACGGATAATTATGTATTAAAAACAAGTGTAAGAAATGTTATATTTACATAATTTTACGTGAGAATTTAATAAACATTTCAATCCATAAACAAAATTTGGAAAAAGTCGATTTTTTCGTAAACGTAAATAATGTTTTGGCAAATTAATAGTCATCCAATTAAAAAATCGCAACTCTGATCATTTCTTTGTTAAATAATTAAAAACAAAAAGAGTTTAGGATTAAAACTTTTTTAATCCAACTCTTGTTCGTAATTGAAGAATACTTGATTTTACAAGACAATTCTGAATTTGTTCAAAATTAAAAAATGTACAGATTTTAACGTTAAGAATGGAACTTTTTCAATTCAAGAGCCTTAGTAGTCAAACAAATGTAAGCGTCCTATTGGAACTTTATAAACTATTGTCAATTTTAAAATAACTTCAAATTAATAACAGATTCATAATTAAACCCTATTTTTCAATTTCAAATCCTATTCAATTATTATTTCAGTCTAAAATGTTCCACTTTTAACCTATTCAATTTTTAATTTCTTAATTAAAAACAAGATATTTTCTTTAAATATGTAAATACATTGAATTTCAATGTATAAATTACAAATTAAAACATAAAAATTCTTAAAATTGTATAATTTTGAATATTTTCCAATTTTATGATTCATTCTTCAAATTAGAGCATTAACAATATCAGAGTGGATCTATATATTTTAACCAGAAATCTGTTTAATTGTTCGATTTAGAAAAAAAACATTTTTAATTTTCAAATTGTTCAATTGAAAAGTGTTAAAAGCTTCCATTATATATATATATATATAAATTATTGAGCATTTGAATAAAAAACATTTGAGCTTCCATTTTAAAAGTTTAAAATTGAAAAGCCCCACTTTTTATCTTCCTTTGAAATCCTTTGAAATCCCCTGACATCTTTTGAAATATTTCAAAAACTCCTAAAATTCCTTAAGATCTCTTAAGGTAAGAATTAAATCCTTGGTAGTTCGCGGAAATCGTTCTTAATTCCTTCAAATCCATAAAAATCCCTAAGAATCCTTCGAAATCCTCTAATATCTCTTAAAATCCTCTACATCTCTTGAAATTTGATTAAAATCCTTAAAGTCCTTTAAAATCTTATAAAATCCCTTAAAAAATTGAGATTCTCTTTAAAATTGTACTGGATAATTTTTTTAAACTCTTGAAATCTTTAAAAATCATTTGAAATCTGTGAAACCTCTCGTAATTATTTGAAATCTTTTTAAATGTCTTAAAATCTCTTAAAATCCTTTCAAATCTGAGAAAATCTCTTCACACCTTCGGAATCCCATTAAAATCCCCTGACTTCCTTCAAAATTCATGAAAATTTCTTTGGCATCTTCTAAAATCCTTTAAAATCCGCTGGAATTCAGTGACTTCTTTTGAAATATTTCGAAATCACTTTAAATTTCTTAAAATCTTTATAAATTCTTTGTAATCCACGGTAATCGTTCTAAGTTCCTTGATATCAATCAAAATCCCCAAAAATCCTTCAGTTTTTTTTAAATCCCTTAAAATCTTATTAAATCCCATAAAAATCTATATAATCTACAGAAATCGTTCTTAATTTCTTAAAATTCATCAAAATTCCTAAAAATCCTTCAATATCTCTTAAAATTCATTAAAATCATTTAGAATCTCTTTAAAACCTTTGAAATCCGCGAAAATTATTCTTAATTCCATAAAATCAATCAAAATCCCTAAAAATCCTTCAATATCGTTTAATATCTCTGAAAATCCCGTAAAATCTCTTGAAATTTGACCAAACTCCTTCAAGTCCCTTAAAACATTATAAAATCCCTTAAAAATTGAGATTCTCTTCAAAATTGTACTGGATAATTTTTTTAAACTTGAAATCTTTCAAAATCATTTGAAACCTGTGAAACCTCTCGTAATTATTTGGAATCTTTTTATATGTCTTAAAATCTGTTAAAATACTTTGTAATCTGCGGAAATTGTTCTTAATTCCTTAAAATCCATAAAAATCCAAAAAAAATCTTAAATATCTCTTAAAATCTTTTAAAATCCCTTTAAATCCTTTTGTCATCCGCAGAAATCATTCCAAATTCCTTAAAATCCATCAAAATCGCAAAAAATCCTTCAGTATCTATTAAAATGCCGTCAAATCCTTTTCATCTACGGAAATCGTTTTGAACTTCTTAAAATTCACCAAAATCCCTAAGAATCCTTCAATATTTCTTAAAATCCCTTTAAATCTCTTAAAATCCCTTTAAATCTGTTAAAATCCCTTTAAATCCATTGTAATTCGCGGAAATCGTTCTTAATTTTTTAAAATCCATCCAAATCCTTCAATATCTCTTAAAATCCCTTAAAATATTTTAAAATCGCTTAAAATATTTTTAAATTCCTTTAAATCCTTTGTTAGAAATACTTTTGTATCTCTTGAATAATTTACAAACCTTTAAAATCCCATACATTCTTTTGAAATATTTCGAAATCTCTTAAAATCCCTGAAAATCATTTGTAATCCACGGAAATCGTTCCTAATTCCTTAACCTCCTTAAAAATTTGTCGAAATCCTTCAAGATATCTTGAAATCCCGTAAAATCTCTTGAAATCTCATTAAATTCCTGATATTTTGTTGATATATTAAATAAAAAATATAACATCTTACGCGCTTACAATGGGCGGGGGAAGGGGTCTAAAATTTGAAAAATCATCCTTATGTAATTAATAAACGTTCCCTTTTTTCAAACAAGTTAAATTCTATTCTTACAAAAAATATATGTTTATTTAATAAAAAAAACCTGTAGGATGGGGAGTTATTATATTAAAAAATAATTTCACATAATTTTGATTGAATTCCCGGTTGGAGGTAATACTAAAAAAACTGAATAAATTTTTTTTTTTTGTATTCAAGTCTCTCCAAGATTTTAATTTTTATGAAGCAACAATTAGTTCCACCACTTTTCGATTGAAGATGGTTGAAGCTCACCGTGATCGTTCGAAAATATTTTTAAAGGGAGAGTGAAAAAAAGTGGTATTTCTTCAAAATAGTGTCAAAATAAGATGATGAAAATTAAAATAACGTACCTTATACAGTAACAATATCAACAGCAATAAGATGATGACACCTGCGCAGGCAGACAAGACAACAACCCAAAGAGGCACGACATCCGCAACTGGTGGTGGTGCAGTGGGTTCAACATTAGTAAAAACTTCTTGGCTCTGCATTTTCTGATTTTCAACATTTTCCAGCGATGCAAATCTCGTTATCCTGGTTTGCACTTGCGTCGAAATTTGAACCGGTTCCCTGAAGGCAACTTTCTTCAAAGTAGCAGCCTTAATTCTGAATTTCAGACTCAAATGGGCCTCTTCTCCCCTAACCAAGCCGTTCAAGACACATTTTACCTGGAAGCAATCAGCATGTTTGCAAGGATTTTTCGTGGAGTCGAAATAAGTTGGAGCTGAGTCCCTATGAGGGCCTAAAGGCGTCGAATCCACCTGTCTACGTGATCTCCTCTCCAAATTCTTAAAATCCTCAACACTGATCACGTCGCTTTCACGTCTGTGCCTCAAATTTCTTCTTTGCGACCCGTATCGAGGATCAGCCAAGTTTTCACTGATCGGTAAATCACCATTGCTTGAATATTCCCTGGACTGAACTCTTCTCTCATTTGTGCGTCTTTCCTCGTGGCTGCGGGAACTATGCATCTCGTAATCTCCTTCCATGCTGCTTCCAGAAGTTGACGATTCTGTGTGCCAAGAATTTCCGGAAGAATGACCATATATTTCTTCATTTCCATAAGGATTGTTATAAGCATAGGTTCTTGTAGAACTGTAGGTTTGATAACCCTCGAGAGCGAATCTCAATCCGTTACTTAACTGAATAAAAGCTCTGTTTTCCGGTCCGGCAACAAGCTCACCTTCGATGGGATTGAATCTGCGATTTGTGTGGAATTTACCATCGTGGTAAACATTTCGCCCTGAACTGTCTTGAAGAGGGAATCGCATGCCATCTTGTAACACAATACATTTCTGTCCATTGTCCATTATGCCAAACTTGCCCCTGAAGTTGATGAACTCCCTTCCTTGTTTCGAGTAGGCTTTGAATTCACTCCTTGATATTTTTGAGAAAAATTCTTCGAGATCTTCTGAAGTGGTGATGTTGCGCATTTGGAGGTCGAAGCCAGAAGGTCCCACGATTTCTTCTCGATCTCCAGATATTTCGTCGTCGAAACGAGTGTGGGTCAGGACTCCATAGTTGCCCTGGTTTCTACGCCTTTCTTCTGCGTCCTCACCATAATGCCGTTCTGTTCCGTAAACTGGAACTGAACCTCTTCTGTCAGATTCTTCTCTAGAATGGTTGACTTGATTCCACCTCGAATTTTCATTTTGTCGAGCAGTGTGGAAACCTCCACCGATGCTGGCAGAACTAACCCCATATCCATCACTGGAACCATCAGAAATGACACTGACTTTCCTCTCTTCTTCGTTCTCAACTGTTGTTCCCAACTGCTCTTGATAGTTTGTATTTTGTGAATGTCTCGCTTGATTAAAATCTGAACTGTCGCCAACGTTCACTTCCTTTCTTCCACCTTCGTTGGAGTTATCATATCCCTTCTGAACACCGATACCACCACTTGACTGCTCATGATAACTGTGCTGATAATAAGTCGAAGAGTAGCGATTTTTCAACGTATCATTACGTGTCAGATGAAGATAATTGAAATTTGCATTTGAACACGTTATTTTGTTTTGTCCTTGAGGTTCTTCTATCAAATAAAGTAGATCATCGCCACCAAGTGTCTTACCTGGCCACGTGACAATTACATCCGCCTGTAGGAAATTTGAAGGTCCGTTGTTTCTAATAGTGTAATTGTGAACAATCGCAGGACCAAATTCAACATCCGTAGTGATATTTTCTGAAGTGTAGTTGTCTGGATTATAGAAGAGTTCTTTCGGTCTACTTTCTCCCTCAACGACAAGTTCCAGCTCCACCCAGAGAGGTACTCTGATGTCCTGATAATTATTTACTGTACTTTCGGAATGTTCTGCATTAGTTGTGTTCACTTCCATCTTAAAATCAAAGGCTGGTTTCATGTTGTTGGCTACTTGTGGTCGAAGTCTCGTCTTGAATTTGACCATCTTGCCTTGAGGCATTGGATTGCCAATGTCACAACGAAGAACACTCTTGCCCTCATCTGGTGGAAAGCATTGAACAAAGACTCCAGTGTCTACCAACTGTTCAGTGTTGATGTACTCTATATGATCTGGTAAATGCAGGTAGAACATCGCCTCGTATGCATCTTCACCCATGTTCTTCACTGTGATAGTCAAATTAAATTCCTGGCCAGAACCAATCAGGTATTCGTTAACGCTCTTATTCACGTAGAGCTGAAGGTCAGGAATGCAGATGTTATCTTCACCACAATTCTTTCTGATGTATATTGTGTCTTTCAGAGATGTCGTTTCTGCGAGAACTGGTCTCAAGGGCATGTCAGGAAGGCGAAGACGACGATCTGGTTCCCGATTTTCCGAAAGAGTCAGACGAGCCTCTGCTTCGATACCGGTGAGTTTGTCTCGGATGTGCGGAGTTACGTAAACCTGGAACAATTATTAAGGGTGCATTAGGTTCATCAGGAGGGCCGTTTTATTCAAAGAAAAAAATTCCCGGTTATTTCCCGGTTCGCAAACATTTTTCACGGTCAATGAAATTAAAAAATTCGAACTCTAAAGCTAAACATTTTTCCCTTTGAAGTATAAAAACTGAGCAGCAAATTATTTTGAGCAATTTTAATCTAGCAACATTAAAAATCAGGGTGTCTGCCCTACGTGGGAATCCTGGATTTGTCAGGGAATTTTTATATACCTGGAAAACACTGGAAATGTCAGGGAATGTTTTCGAGAGCGTGGTTATTTTTTTCAAACTCCAATATAAAATTGAATAAATATTGATTCTGAATTGGTAAAAGTAGGTTTATATTACTGTTTTTAACTATTTTGTTGAAAATTCGTTTTTCTTTTTTGATTTGAAATTAAGTTTTTCAATTGAAAATTTAACTATTTTATTTTTTGGTTCAAAAAGTATGGTTTTTAGTTGAAAATTCAAGTATCTGCTTGAAAATCCATGTATTTTGTTGACAATTTATTATTTTTGGTAGAAAATTAATCTTCAGGGTTGCATGAAAATTCAAAAATTTGTTTGCAATTTTTTCTCTTTCTTGACTGATAAATATTTCTTAGTAGATAATGAAACACATGTTGAAATACGTCTATTTGATTCAATTTAACAGATTTTTATTAAAAATTACAATCTTTTTTGGTTAAAATATCCACTACTACATTTTTTGTTTAGAATTCATCGTTTTTAGAATGAAAATCTAATTAATTAGTTGAAAGTTAAACTCTTTTGTTAAAAATTAACTTTTTGGTTGAAGATTCATAATTTTATTTGAAATTTCATCTCTTTGGTTGAAAAATGAGCTATTTTGTTGAAAATTCGTTTTCTCTTTAGCTGAAAATTAATTTTTTCACTGAAAATTAAACTATTACAGTCGAAACTTTAACTATTTTGTTGAAATTTTTGATTTTTTGTTTGTTTAAAGTTTTAAACTGAAAATGTAATTATTCTAGTAAAATGTTCCATCATTTTAGTTGAAAAGTCTCCTCTTGGATTGAAATCTGTACTATTTTCTTAAAAAATTGATTTTTGTTGTTGTTGAAAATTAATTTTTTTAATTGAAAATTTAACTATTCCATTTTTTTATGAAAATGTATGATAAATAGTTGAAAATTCAACTATTTTGGTAGTGAATTCAACTATTTGTTTGAAAATTTAACTATTTTGTTAAAAATTCATTTTTTAAAAATGAAAATTAATTATTTTAACTGAAAATTTAACCATTCGTTTCTTCTTCTTGAAAATTCGTTTTTTCTTTCGTTCTTGAGTATTCTTTTTTTGTTGAAAATTTGTTGTTCTTTTCGGGTTAAAAATTCATTTTTTGCTTGAAGATTCATCATCTTAGTTGAAGATTCATCTCTTTGTTTGAAAATTTAACGACTTTCTTGAATTTTTTTTTGTTAAACATCAATTTTTTTAACTGAAAATTTAACTTTCATTTTTAGTAAAAATGAGTTAAAAACTAGATGAAAATTCAAGTGTTTTGGTAGAAAATTCAACTATTTAGTTGAAAAATCAACTACTTGGTTGAAAGTTGAACTCCTTTGTTAAAAATTAATTTAAAAAAATGAAAAATAATTTTTTTAATTGAAAATTTAACCATTTTAGTTGAGAACTCATCTCTTTGATTGGAATTTATACCGTTTTGTTAAAAATTGATCTTTTCTTAGAAATTCGTTTTTTTGATGACGAAAAATAATTTTTTAAATTGAAAATTCATCTCTTTGATTGGAATTTATACCGTTTTGTTGAAAATTGATATTTTGTTAGAAATTCGTTTTTTTGTTGATGAAACTTGATATTTTGTTGAAAATTGACCTTTTGTCGAAAATGTATCTACTTGGTGGAAAATATAATTATTTTGTTAAAAATTCGTCTTTTTCGAGATGATGATTTAACTTTTTGGGAAAAATTCATTTTTTTTGCTTGAAAGATTCATCATCCTAGTTGAAAATTCAACTATTTTCTTGACAATTGTTTGTTTGTTTGATAGTTAATTTTTTTAACTGAAAATTTAACAATTCCATTTGTTGATAAAAATTTGTTAATAAATAGTCGGAAATTCAACTATTTTGGTAGCAAATTCAACTATTTGCTTGAAAATTAACTTTTCTGTTGAAAATTCATATTTTTTGTTTTGAAAATTCATCTATTTTGTACAAAATTCGCCTGTAAATTGCAACTGTGTGTTTGAAATATCAAATACTTGGCAGAAAGTTGAACTAATTTATACAAAATTCATTTTTTTTCATTTTTCTTTTGGTTACATATTCATAATTTTAGTTCAAAATTCATCTCTTTGGTACAAAATTAAACTATTTTGTTAAACATTCATTTTTTTAAATGAAAATTAATTTTTTTAACTGAAAATTTAACTTTTGCAGTTGAAAATTAATCTCATTGATTGAAAATTATACTATTTTGTTGAAAATTAATTTCTTTTTGTTGAAAATTCACTTTTCTTCTCGTTCTTGAAGACTCGTTTTTGTTGTTGTTGAAGATTAATTTTTTTTTGTTAAAATTTATTTAATTCAACTGAGAATTTAACTTTTTCACTTTTTATTTAAAATAGACCTTTTGTTCAAAAATTAATTTCTTTGATACAAAATTTAACTAGTTTTTTGAAAATTCGATTTTTTTCGGGTTAAAAATTCAGATGTACTGTATAAAATTCGCTTTTTTCGCTTGTAAATTCAACAATTTCGTTGGAATTGTTTCTTGGTTAAGCATTCAAATGAAAATATTTATTAGTGGAAATATCAACTACTTGGTAGAAAGTGGAACTACTTCGGAAAAAATTAATTTGTATCGTTAAAGATTCATCATGTTAGTTGAAAATTCATCTCTTTGGTAGAAAATTTAATTATTTTGTTGAAAATTCGCTTTTTTGGGTTGAAAATTCAACTTTTCTGTATAAAATTCGCTTTTTTGGCTTGTAAATTCAACAATTTGGTTGAAATTTTTGTTCTCTCTTGATTGAAAAATCTTCCTTGACTGAGAATTCAAATTAAAATCTTTTCTGGTTGAAATATCATCAACCTAATCGAAAGTGAAACTGCTTTATAAAAAATGCATTTTTTTTCGTTCAAAATTCATAATTTCAGTTGAAAATTCATCTCTCTGGTAAAATATTGAACTATTTTGTTGAAAATTCCTTCTGAGTGAAAAACATCAACCAACTATGATTTTCTCGGTTCCCGTTCTGTCCTCATACTCCCCCTCCATCAACTGAAGTTTGGTGGGACTGCCTATATAACTAGACTCTGCACCCTTCGACGAATAATGGATGAGAATCAGATACTGTTGCAAGAAAATAGAAAAAACCTCACCTTATAATTCCTACTCCATTCTTCGTTGCGTCTGATTGATACATTCTGGATGATCATTGTGCTTTTGCCCACGTCAGTGTTAAAGAACATCCTCGGATTTTTAGTCTTCATCGCATCAAGAATTAATTCAATGTCAAAAGTCCGACTCGAATATTCCCCATCGTACTTCAACGAGACTTTCAACAGAAGACATGAAACTTTTTCGCTGATTCCATTAACTACACAGTCCTTATTGTCAAGATTGATTCCAGAATTTTTCGGATGATTCGGGAAGAAGTATTCCACTTTGCAGTCTGCTCTGATGACGGGTCGAGACCTCAAGAAAACTGCAGCATCTGATTCGTAAGCTCCTACCACCAGGTCTGGATAAGTGTTTCGATCCAGATCTTGACCACCAGCAACGGAAAACCCGAAAGTTTGCAGTGGCTGCTCAAGATCAGTTGAAAAGATCACTTGCGATTCTTTTTCTCGGAGACCTTCTTTTGATCCTCGATAAATATAGACGGCTCCACGACCTTCTGGACCTCCATAAGGTGCACCAACTGCGATGTCCCCAAAACCGTCATGGTCTATATCGCCCAGAAAAGCTACGGAGAGACCAAATCTACCTCTGTTGAAGACTCCATCTCTGAAAAAGAAATCATTTTGGGCTTTAGATTCATGAGTATTGCAGGATTTTTGGTCAAATTCCGATTTTTTCCCCCTATTCTCGAAAAACTTCCCCTTTTTAGTCGTATCTTAAGAACTGGTCTTTGGTAGTTTTTAAAAATTGTTTAAATTCCAGGACTTATTAAATTAGGGCTTGATCGAAACATGTAATTAAAATCAGTTGCAAGTCTTGCAATTCTTGTTTGAATTTTGGTCTAATCAAAGAATTATTGTTATAATATGTCTAACATAAAGATAATCGTTATTCAAATTTAAACAAAAGAATCTTCAATGTGTACAAACAGACCATCATACTTTATTATTATTCAATTTCAGAAAAATTTAATTTGTATAGATTTAACGAAAAAATATGTCACCTGTAAAGTTTTATTTAAATACAAAAATATTTCTGAAATTAAATAATAATAAAGTATGATGGTCTCTCTGTCTACATTGAAGATTCTTTTGTTTAAATTTGAATAACGATTGTCTTTATATTAGACATGTTATATCAATCATTGTTTGATAAGACCGAAATTTAAACAAGAATTACATGATTTACAACTGATTTTAATGAAATTTTTCGATTAAACACTAATTCAATAAATTCTAGAATTTGATCAATTTTTAAAAACTAACGAAGACCAGTTTTTGAGATACGACTGACAAATCCCGAAAAATAAAAATTCCAACACTGTAATATTCCTTAAAAAGAAAATATTCTAAATAGAAAATTTCCGAAATTGCTGAAATATCGAAATCCCGAAAATTTTTGAATAATAAAACTGAACAATTTATAATAATAGCGAATTTGAAAAATTGCCGAATTTTAATATATCCGATATCGCAAAAATCCCGACAATATAAAATTATCGAATTTAAACAATTAAAAAAATTGTATTCTCATCAATCATAAATATTCATTAAAAATACAGTAATGAAATATTATGATAAAAAAATTGCTTTTGGATGTTTGAAGTATTTCTTTTAAAATTATTATTGGAACTGTAAATAACAATATTTGAAGAAAAAAAATATTTTTCAATGCAAAAGGACAATAAAAAAACAAGACTTTTATTACAAGAAAAATAATTTAAAAAAAAACTAATATCCACATTTAAAAAAAAACGTGCATTGAGAATTTTTTTTAAAATTATTGTTTTTTTTTTAATTTCATCAATAATTTAAAAAATACATTGAATATTAAAAAAATGTATTTGATCAACATATTTTATTAGTGTATTTTTAATAAATAAATAATATTGACTGAAAAAGAATTTAAAACATTTTTTAAGTTCGGGAATTTTCTAGTGTTAGGAATTTGAAAGTTTCGGATATTTTATAATTCGGCAATTTTCTGTCGTGAATTTTATTATTCGGAAGTTTTAAAATTCGGTAACATTATAAACTGCTTCGGAATTTTATTATAAGGGATTTTTATATCTTAGCAATTTTATAATTTCGGGAATTTTCAGTTTCGAATATTTTTTTTTTCGGCAATTTTACAGTTTCGGAAATTTTACAGTATCGGCAATTTTACAGTATCGGCAATTTTACAGTTTGGTGAATTTTATTTTTCAGGATTTTTTAGTCGCCCCGTTTTGAATAGTTTGGAAAATGTAAATGCAGTTTAAGTAGATGTAAACATTTTTTTTTAAATATGCATTACTGCATTCCATATAATATAATTTTAATAAATGCAAAGATTTATCAAAATTAAAACAAACCTCTTTCTATTACTTTTTCTTAAGTGAAGAACCCTAAGCTTTCCTTTGAGACAAAAAAATGACCGTTTTTTATTGAAAAAATAAAAAATTTAATCAATTTTATATGTAAAATTGTTTTATTCCTTAGTGTTTAATTTAGAAATGCTCCTAGTTTTGAAGAGACAATTGAAAATCCCGAAAATAAAATTTCAGGCACTGTAAAATTCCCGAAGAATAAAATATTCGAATATTCGACTAGAAAATTCCCGAATTAAAAGAATTAAAAAAATTGTTTCTGAATCAATATTATTTATAATAATAATGAAATATTCTGGTCAAAACATTTTTTTAATTGTTTTTAATGTATTTAAAAAAATTATTGTTTAAATTTAAGATAACAATAATTGAAAAATAATTTCTCAATGTAAGTTTTTTTTTGAAAATGTACGTAGTTGTTTTTAAAAATGATTGTTCTTGTAAAAAATATCACGTCTTCATATTCTTCTTTTGCACTGAGAAATATGTATTTTTTAAATTATTGTTATTTAAAATTCAAAAAATAATTTTAAAAAAATACATTAACATCCAAAAATGTTTTTTATTTCAAATATTCAATTATTGGAATTTTAATAAATAAACATGTCTGATTAAAATTTTTGTTTAAATACTTTAAATGCGATAATTTTCTAGTGTGCTTTATAAACTGTTCGGGAATTTTATTATTCGAGAATTTTCCAAGTCGGGATTTTTATATTTCGGGAATTTTCTATTTTGAATATTTTCTTTTTCGAGAGTGTCGAGATATTTATATTTTGGAACTTTTGAGTCGTCCCGCTTTAAAATCAAAAATGTATGAATTAATCATTTTGTCATGTGAATTTTTCATATATAAAAAATTTGTAATTGGAGATTTAAAAAATGTTGCTATTAAAAATTAACCAACATGTGACTAACATTATTTATAGAAACAGTTAAGATCTCCAGACACGTAAAAATTTTGGCATCCATGAAAATATTAAAATTACGAAAGAATTTTTTTCAATCGTATCTTACTGACTAAAATTAATTATTTCTTAAATGATTTAATTCATTTCAAAATTTTTCAGAAATCCTAATATATAAAAATTTGATAATATGGATTTTTAAATAGTTTATATTTTTAATATTAGAAAATAACAACCAAGCAATGTGTACGCGCGTGCATTTTATTTGAACGGTTATTTTAGAAAATTTTAATTTGATTTTTATTCGTATGGAATTTCAAATTATTTTTAAATATTTTAATGGATTTTTACGATTTCCAAAGATTTCAAGGCATTCGGATTTAACGAATTTCTAGAGAACTTTAGAGAATAGAATAAATTTTATTTGAAGGATTTTCTACGGATTCCAACAATATCAAGAGATATAGAGGACATAAATTTTTTTAAAATAATTTTAAAGATTTTATGTTATTTAAAAAAATTCCAAAGAATTTTGAGAGATTTCGTTTCAAAAAATTTTAGAACTCTGAATATTAAAAAAATCGTTGTTATGGATTTTTAAATACTTTATGTTTTTAATATTAAAAAACAAAAATCCAGTAGGATACATTCTATTTCGACGGGTTCTTTTTAGATACATATAAATACTTTTTATTTTATTTATATCCAAGAAACTTCAAATTATTTCTACTTATTTTAATGGATTTTTACGATTTCAAGGAATTTTATCGAATTTCTAGAGCATTTTAAGGAATAAAATAAATTTTCATTCAAGGGAGTTCAAAGGATTTTAAAGACTTTACGTCATTTAAAAAAATTCCAAAAAATTTCAAGAGATTTCGTTTAAAAAATTTGTAGAATTCTTAATATTTAGAAATTTGTCATTATGCATTTATAAATAGTTCATTTTTAATATTTAATGAAATATTATACATGTATAATTGTATATAATATTTAATATTCAATATTTGAGGAATTCATATGAATAAAAGGAATTTTAGGGCTATTCGAAAGGAATAGAAATATATATATATATATATATATATAAAGATACTTATAATTCAAAATCAAAGGAATTTAGAAGGAGTTTTTATCCCCTTTAATTGAATTCTAGTGAAAATTAAAAACCATTGAATGAATTAATAATTTTCATTTGTTTATTTAATAAACAAATTTTAATTACATAGATCTACCTTACCATCGTAATTTTTTTTTTTACCATTTCTGAACATTGTCTAAAGTTTTCTTAAATTAGAAAAAAACTTGTGCAAAAATATTTCTTTTATTCATGAGTAATCAAGTTTCAAAGTTTCCAAGTTTTGCAAGCTGCTCAATGGGAACTTATATTAGCAGAAAGTTATTGTACTCTTTGCGGCCGCAGAGAAATTTGAAAAACATGTGGCCAAAATTTTTTAAGGTTATTAGTAAAAAAAGTACCACCATTTTTTTCAGATTTAGCATTTCTCATAATAATAAGTAATTCATCCGTTCTATTTTTATTTTGGTGGGAAAATAAATAATAGACACTGCCTGTTATTACAGAATTTTCAGTAAGACTAATCGATCAAGTATTAAGTAGATTAAGTATTAAGTATTAATATGTTTTCAAATCTTACCATATGAGGATAAAACGAACGAAATCTTATCAATCAATTTATTGAAAAAAATTATTATGCATGGTTTTAGCATTTGCAAGACTCGATGAATATGATTATATTGACCCTTGGTTCACCAAAAAATTCCATCCCATCAAGATTTAACTTTATAAATGTTGTAACCCTCAAAACATATCTAATAAAGTTCGTATATTTTATACTAAAGTGTTCAAAATTTTATAAATAATTAAATTTTTAACCAGCTATATGGTTTCACTATATGATCCTGTTTGAATTTTTCTTCTATCTCTGGTGTTTTTGATATAACATTGTTTTAATCATTGAGTTATCTCGAATAGATTTATTTTGTTTTGTTCGCTTACTCCTTATTATATCCTTTATTGGCCAGTTTATTATTGATCGTATATTCATAATATTTACAGAATAGTTAATAATTTTAATGAGATTCCAATTTAAATTCTGAAAAATTATTCCAAAAGTTTCTTTACAATTTTTGGTTTAAAATTAACCTAATTAGGGACTATCCATAAATCACGCACCACATTTTTAGAGGAAAACAACAAGAAAAGTCGAAAAGGCGTTAAATAGAGGGGAGAGGGGTCGTGAAAAATTGCCCTGCGTGGTTCATTTATGGCCCCTTACATTTACATTCGTCAAAATTGGGTCGCGTCTGCTTCAAGTCTTAAACATTTCAAAGTTCTGATAATTTAAAAAATGATTTAGCAATAATGTTATCTCATTATACTTCACAAGTATAATCTAATTGTAAGATAAATATTTAAATATTAAATTTAACTCATACAAATCCTATCTAAAAAAGTGGTGTAAACAAGTGATATGCCTCGAAAATCTGGCAATTATTGCTATTGAAATCCTGATTGGCTTTTTATTACTTGAAGTTGTTTCATATCTTAACTTTGAAATTTTGAAAATTAAATCTACAGAACAATCTGTTTCATTAAGAAAGGTCACAGTAAACCGTAAACCGTATGTAACCGTATGCGCAGTTAAATTGAAACGTTCACATTATCTAATAGATTATTGAAAATATATATGTTTTATGTTAGTGCTAGTTTTTTCGGATTCTTTAGCGTTTTTATACAGGACACGGAATTTTTTAAATAAAAATAATTAGATTTTTAAGGTTCATAATTTCTTAACAATTGTAGACTAGGTTAGCGTTTCACACCAAAAATTGATATTTTGAAACAAAAATCATTATAGTTTCGAATTTACAATTCAGAACAATTTTTTGTTATGTTATGTTAGTATTTTTCATCTTAAAGTGGGTTTCTTATAATTTAAAAAATCGTAAGATTTTTCACACTATCATTATTCAATTTTTTTAGTTTGTTGACGTTGCATACCGGAAATTGGTATTTTTAATAAACAATAATTGGATTTCAAATAAGATAAAAAGTTTTTGAACAATTTTAGGTTATGCTCGCGTTTTAAAAAGATTTGCAATCTTAAACCATTTGTTATTATATCAGTGTTTTCAGTCTAAAATTATTACATTTTCAAGTATATTCACCATATTTAAAGAATAATAGGGTGCGTTAGCATTTTTTTTCACAGGAAATTGGTTATTTTGAACCAAAATAATTTGTCTTCAAAAATTAAACTTACAATTTTGAACAGCTTTAGGTTATGTTAGCGTTTTTCGTCGAAAATGAGTACTTTTGGACAAAAAACGCAACGGTTTTATTGTCTCTATATTGTACAAAAATATTATATATTAAGTCTGAAGTTAAGATATCAATTTTTATCAATTATCAAAAATATTTTCCTTGCTTTTCTTTTCCTTCATTTTAGATTATAGATATTATAAAATGCAGAATTTTGTAATAATATTAATTTTATATTTTAATTTTTCAATTGCGTAAGAAAAAAGAAATAATAATCCCACGCGTAGCGAGATTTCTATTGTTAGTTAAATATGGTTTACTGAACCCGACATAATTTTAAACTAGTTTCAGTTTATCTCTGTTATTAATTTACAACAGAACACTAGAAAATACAATAAATTGACTAGATATCACTACGTCGAAGTCCAAACGTCATGCATTATGATTAATTTCATTTTTATATTGTATCAGTTAATATCGAATCACTCTTTCATGATACAACATTGAATCTCTCCACATTTCCAATTGAATAATTGAAACTGCGATTTTAAAATTTTACAATGAAACATTAATCTTCTTTTGAAATATACAACGCAAAAGATAGTTTTTGCAATTCAAAATAGTAATTTATACAAGAGTGATGGACTGCCATATTGACTGACAGGTTTGTACTTTCTAACTATAAGTGCCAAGTTCAAAGGGTATATTTTGACAGTTACTTTTGAAGACATGAACAAATGATAAATTTAAATAAAAAAATTATTTATTCAAAAATAGTGTTTTTCGATGCACTAAAGTGGAAAAATATTCATATTGCAAACGTTTAGATAAGTATTGGAAGCCATGGCTTCCAATATTTATACAATTGACGAGATTGATAACAAAAGATTATGTATTATGTGAAGTATTTTGATAGAAAATATTGTGTAGTGTGTTTAAAAATTAACTTACTTTTAGTATATAGTATTCATAACACGGTTCTCCTGCATAAGAACCTGTATTTGCTGTCCTAATCGTTTCATTTACATCATATATATTTTTTAATGATTTCATTTTTCATTGACGTGTATCTTTATAAGCTATTTAATCTCATATCTATTATTCTATTTATAAAATCTTGGCTTGTCTTTTAAAACAAAATGTTGGTTTTTAAATAAACATTTGAACTGTGCGTTGAATCGTATAGTACTTTTAGGGACCGTCCATGAACTACGTTACCAATTTCTGTGGGGAGAGGGTAGCGCCAAAAACTGTGGTTGGTAACAGGGGGGGGGGCCGTCTGCCGAAGTAACGTTACGAACATAGATAACGTTTATTACGTTTCTTTATTCTGAATTTTAACAAGGCATCGCTTAAAAATAGCTTAATAAGTTTGAAAATCACTTTCATATTTCAGACTACACCCCCTTTCTCCTATTCCGCTATTGTTCCTTTTTTTATAATTCTTCTTTTTCCCCCTGTGTTCAAGAAACATCCCCTTTTTCTAGTTTGTTCACTTAAATTCGAACGAAATTAATAGAACCCAATAATGAAATCCAACTATTTTTGGTTAAAAGTTTTTGTTGTTGAAAAGTCTGCTATTATATCTTTGGTTAGAAATTCATCTGGTTTGGTTAAAATTTCCGTTATGTGGTTCAAAATGTCATTATTTTTGTGAAAATGGAACTATTTTGTTAATAAGGTATTTTTTTGGTCAAAAATTCAACTATTTTGTTGAAAATACGTTTAATTTTTGGTATATGTTAATTATTGCAATTAAATATAATTATTACATTTCTGGTCGATGATTTCTCTCTTTTCGTTAAAAATGCATGTATTTTGTTGAAAATTCTTCTTTTTGATAGAAAATTATTCTTTAATATTTAATTAAGATTTATTATTTTAGTTAAAAATTTAACCATTTTTTTTTAATTTAGTGTTTTTTTTTGGTTGAGAATTAATTTTTTCAACTTAAAATGTAACTATTCCGTTTTTGGTTGAAAATTTGAATTTTCAATTCAAAATCGATCTTTTCTAGTAGAAAATTCAAGTATTTGGTTGCTAATTCAACTATTTTAATAGAAATTTTTTCTATTTGATTCAGAAGTAAACTATTTATTTGAAAATGTAAGACTTTAATAGAAAATTGCATTTTTTCTTGACAAATCATATTTTCCGGTTGAAAATTCAACTGTTTTGTAAATAATTTGTCTATTTTGTTTCCAAATTCAACAGTTTTGTTGAAAGTTCATTTTTTAAAGATCCACCTCTTTGTTTGAAAATTTAACTACTTTGTTCAAAATTCGTTTTTGTTTGGTTTAAAATAATATTTTTATATAAAAAATTAATTAATTAATTTTTGGATTAAAATTGATTCTTTATAATTTAAAAATTAAACCGTGTAGTAGAAAACTCATTTCTTTGTTGAAAATTCGTTTTTTTGGGTCGAAAATTAATCTTGTCTGATGAAAACTCATCTTTTTGGTTGAGGTTTAAACTAATTTGTTTAAAATTCGTCTTATTTTATTGAGTTCAACTCTTCGAAAACTCGTTTTTATTGTTGTTGAAAAACAAATTTTTGAACTTAAACTTTAAAAATTCAACTTGGTGGAAAATTCATCTCTCTTGATTGACAATTAACTCTCTTGTAGAAAATTCATAATTACCGATTTAAATTTCGAATTGTTCAGAAAACAGTTGACTTTTAAACTTGTAATGCTGAATTTTCAACAAGAAAAATTCATGTATCAATCAAAAAAATTGAAGTATTTTGTTGAAAATTCGTCTTTTGGTAGAAAATTAATGTCTGTGTTGAAAATTGAAGTATGTACTAAAAAATTTAACTTTCTTGTTAAAAGCTTAATTCTTTTTGAAAACTCAACTATTTTTATAAAAATCGTCTTTTTGGATTAAAAATTCATATTTTTTGGTACAAAAGTCGTCTATCTTGACTGGAAATTAACTTTTTTGTTGGAAATTCAACTTTTGTTTGAAAAATTCGTATTTTTGTCTAAAAATGTAACTATTTGTTTAAAAGTCAAATATTTTGTGAAAAATTCATTCCTTTCGTTTGAAAGTTCAACCATTTGGTTATTAATGCAACGGTTTATATAAAGATAATTTTTGTTGTTGTTGAAAATTTGTCTTCTTGGGTTGGAATTCTTGTCTTTCAGTAGAAAATATTCTTTGGGTGAAAGTAAAATATTTTGCGCTAAATTGGTATAACGTAGTTTATGGATCGTCTCTTATTGCATTATAAGGAAAGGTGTCACCGATCGTCATTTGCTTGAGACGATAAGAGCAAAACGTCAAGTCTTGCTTCAACTGGCTAGAAATGTAACCCCGATAAACATCAAATTCGCGTTTCGATTATCATAATGGACATCAGGCTTTGTGTTTAGGTTACTTTGGACGAAGAAAACTGCTCGTTTTCTGTTCGAGGGATCTGACCTGTGCAGACAATTTGCACCATGACAGTGGAATCGAGGTGAGTAGATTTGACGATCTACTATGGACAGCAGATTTGCTCTTTTTTCACCAACATGATTTGATGATTCAGCATAGGGTATGCGTGTTCCCACCACGCCTGTCTATTCCGTTTCCGCTTTTTCATCTGACAGCGTTGCTGCTCTATCACGACATTTCAATCTCACAAATATCCATTCCTCCAGAGTCAGAATTAAAAATGACGCTTCTCATCAACTTAACCCATTCCATTCTATTACAAAAAAAAACAAAGCCAACATTCTTTTAAACGATTAAAAATCCAATTTGACCAGGGCCGCTTAACAGGTAACATATAGAAGAGAAGTACTAGAGGTAAATAATCATTTAATAGTAGACTAATTCCATTTTTAATCAGGCAGGGAGGTCCACCTTAGGATGTCAGAATTATTTGGTATTTGGATATATCATTCTATGGTGACAATAAAGGAGCACGTATTTCACAGTGTAATAAAAAAAATTGTTTGGATTTGTTACAATCATTTGAAAATTACCTGTGAATTCTCTAAAATGCACAGGAAGAAGTTTTTTTTTTTAATGCAGTATTTTGCGAACGAGTGTAGGTATTCGGGATTTCCTTTTTTTTTTGGCGTAGGAATTCTTGCTCTTTCAATTGATCCCAATAAAATGTTTAACTACAAAAAAATTACAAAATGTCAGCTATTTTTCTAAAATTCTTGCAAGTGGATTTTCTAAAAAATCGTATTTTTTAACATTCTTGGTAAACAACTGCTTCACATCGAAAAAAATTATTTTTGTAAAATCTCTTTTTTGCATTTTTCTTGGAAACTATAGGTGCAAAAAAATGCTTTGATAAAATTTTACAGATCTAGAAAATTTCTACAAAAAATACCTCCTGGTCTTTTTACGATGTCTTCCATCGTTCACGAGAAAAAATCAAAAATTATATATAGAAAAAAATGTTTCCGTCCTTAAAAATGTCGAAGCCCCCATCAAACTGATAAAATGCCTTTATTATAAAAGCAGAAACTGTAAAAAAACTTATTATTCTATTCATCGAATTTTGAAAACATAAAAAACAGATTCTTTATTTTTTCCAATATTTAAAAAAATGTTCTGAAAATATAAAAAGGCATACTATCAGTTTTATGCGGACAAAGCCATTTTTGAGGCCGACAATTTTTTTCAAATATGATTTTTGATTTTTTCTTGTAAACAATGCAACCTCTTACAAATTATTAAGAAATGTTTTTTTTTTTGTAAAACTTTTCTAGATATTTTAACTTTAATCTCAACATTTTTTTGTTCTTTTCGTTGGGTCCGAGAAAAAAGCAAAAATTTGATTTTTCCAATATAATTTTTTTTCAATATGAAGCAGCGGTTTAGTAAGAACAAAACTTATGATATATTTAATACAAATTTCCAGCTATTTCTAAAAAAAAACAGCCACCATCTCGTCATTCTTCAAATTTTCTAAGTTTTCTTGGATCAATTAGAAGAGGAAGAATTCGTACGCAGAATAACAAGGAAAATCCCAAATACTTATGCTTGTTCGGAAAATACTACATTTTGAAAAAACTTTGTGTCAATTTATGAGAATTCGCAGGTAATCTTTAAATAATTGAAACAAATCCAATTTTTTTTTATTAAACCCTGACATACGGGTTGTTTTATTTTTACCGTAAAATAATATATCCTAATACCAAATCATTCCATGAAGTAAACTTTTCTTGAAATTTTCCCTTATTTGAAATGGAATTGCTAGTAATTTGAAAATCTGTGAAGAATAAATAAATTAGTAAGACAAAAAAATTGTGCTGACGAACGGAAAGAAAGCGACTTTCATGCAAAATTCCAAACTTATAGGAAAATCAGTACAGGTCTATCCGATCCTATCTAAAAAAGTGGTGCAACGATATGTCCCAAAAATCTCGTAATCATTGTTGCTGAAAACGTTTTACATTGAAAATTGGCCTTTTCGGACAACATTCATTATAATTTGAACAAGATTTAACATATTTTAACATTTTTTGATTATATTAGTGTTTTTCGTTGGAAATGGATATTTTTTTAAAGCTTTTTTCAAAAAAGATTAATAACTTTTCAAAAATTTTGGGTAATGTTGACGTTTTATATCGGAAATCGGCAATTTTAATAAAACATCATTGAATTTCAAAGAAGCTTGAACATTTTTGAACAGTTTCAGGTTATCTTGTGCTTAAAATTTGTGTAAATACTACAAAATTTTTTGAAATCTCTTGAAATTTTCAAATTCTCTCTAAAAATTTTGGAATCTATTAAAATAGCTTTAAATATTAAAAATAATTAAGAATCCCGTAAATCTTTCGAAATAATTGGAGGTCTTATAAAATTCCCTAAATCTTGTAAAATTCTTTAAATTCTCTTGAAATCTCTGGAAATCCTACAAACATCTTTGACATTCCTTGAAAGTTTTGGAATGTCTTGAAATTCTTTGGAATCTTAAAAAAAACTTAAAACCTTCCAAACCCTTTAAAATTTGTAGGTTCCTTCCTTGTGGATATCCGTAGAAGTCCTTCAAATGAAACTTATTTTATTCCCTAAAGTTCTCTAGAAATTCGCATAAATCCTTTAAAATCCATGAAAATCTTTGGAAATCCGTCAAAATACAAATTAAATTAGACTTAAATATGCTTTAAAGTTCGCGAAAAAACAAATATTTGAATTCCTCGAAATCATTTAAATCCTTGGATATTCGATAAAATCCTTTTAATCCTGTTAAATTACTTAATAAAATATCAGAAAATCTCTTGAAATAGTTAAATTTTCATAAAAATAGTTTCATTTTTAACCAGGTAGTTGATTTTTTAACAATAAATATGCATTTTCAACAAAAATATGATGGATGATATTTCAACCAAAAAAGATTTTAATTTGAAATAAAAAACAGTTGAATTCAGCAATGACAAAAAAACGAATTTGTCACAAAATAATTGAATCCTTAACCAGAACAGATTAATTTTTAACCAAACAGTTGCATTTTAAACCAAGAACGTTGAATTTTCAACCAAAAAGGTTGATTTTTTTACCACAAAAGCGAATTTTCAACAAAATACATGAATTTCCAACCAAATAGTTGAATTTTTAAGTAGATGAGATAAATTTTCAATTCAAAATATAATTTTTTAGCCAGAAAGGAAATGGTTACATTTTTAGTTAAAAAATTAATTCCCAACCAAAACAAAAACGAATTTTAAACAAAATAGTTACAGTTTTAACCAAAGAGCTAAATTTTTAACGAAAGAGTGTAAGATTCAACCCAAAAGATGATTTTTTAACCAAGAAGATTATTTTTGTAAAAATAAAATAGTTAAATTTGCAATTCAAGAGATGTATCTTCACACAAAAAATGAATTTTTAACAGCATAGTTCAACTTTCAATCAATTAGTTAAATGTTTGACCAAAAAAGATAACTTTTTAACAAAGTATTTTCATTTTCAACAAAATAATTAAATTTTCAACCAAATAGTAGTATTTTTCACCAATCGAGATAAATTCCGAACCAAAAATACGATAGTAGACTTTTCAACCACAAATAGTTCGATTTTCCTATTTGGGAAAAGGGGAGGTTTCCTGAAGGTAGGGGAAAAAAGAAAAATGCTTAAAAAATACATGTAAAGAGGGGAGTAAAGGAAAGAGTGTGAAGTCTGAAATATGAAAGCAATTTTTAAACTTATTAAGTTCTTAAACTGTACCTCTGCAGGGCCATCTTTCGCAAAATTCGCAAACTTTATTCAAATTTATCATCAAGAAATGTGCCATAAGTTATCTAAGTTTGTAACCTTACTTCCACTGACTCCAGCCTCCTCTCCCTCTTACGAACCATAGTTTTTGACGCAATCATCTCCCTCCCTCAAATTAGTAACGTAGTTTATGGACGGCCCCTTAGCTACACGTAGAAGGGAGAAAATGAAAATCGGCAGTAGATAAAAAAAAAGTATGAAAGAAAAGTTGATTATTTTGCGAGGATAATTAAGGGTTAAGTAATTGCGAGAGAGGAGTTTTTTAGACAAACCTGGCAAGAATTTTTTCTGCTCGTTCTTAGCCAAGACTTGTGCTGATGATAATGCTCTCTTATTATCTCCCCTCTGGAATTAATGTCAGTGGCCCATTTACTACCACGAAATTACTCATTCTCTCCGAGTGATATCGGCAAATGCATTTTCTGTGAACGCTAGCAGCGACTCACAATTCGCCCTCCACCCTGGTTCGCGCCTATATCTTCGTTGGGCATGGATTTAGAGCATAGCCTCTTTCAAGAGGAAGTTAATTGCGAAGTCTTGATTCATGTCGATTGAAAGCTAGCGTTTACCTCAAATTAGTATAAAACTTATTCTCAAGTTGAATGGTCCCCTTACAATAATCATTACAACAAGGGAAAATTAATTTATTTTACTAAAATCAATTTGAGCTGAGAATAGGAAAATTCTCTCTTGTTTTTAGAGAATTTTCACATTAAAAATATCTGCTTGCTTGGTTCACTTAAACTCCAATAGAAACCTGTGTAGACCCGAAGGGGTTCCTTTAGAGAACACTTGAATAGAACAACATGAAGACGCATTCACAAACCAGTCGCTTGCAAAGTGGGGTTGGTAAGTCATAGGAATTTACAGATATCGATTTACAGTTATCGACCGATGACAAGTTTGCTACATAACCGGCAAATTATATTTATTAAGAATATTAATTCATTATATTTATTCTAATTGCGATACTATTTTGTACTTTGATTCTCTTTATTAAATTATGTCCGTCGAAGTTCTATTACATGTACTATTTAACGTTAAAGTTGTGTTATTAACTAGATAAAGTGTCGAAGTGGGCAAAGTGAAAAATAGATTTTTTGGATAAAGTCTCTATTAAAATTGGGTTCTTTTGGAGGTCCAACAAGAGTCTCCTTTGGAATAAATTCATCGTTTTGGCTTCATTTTTAGCAAGAGAAATTCCTTTTTGTTGCAGCTCCTTAGGAACCAAAGTTGTTTCTAATATAAGTTTTTTCTGTGTACTTGCAAATATTCCAAAACTGCCGAAAACTTTATTTTTAAAGAGGTTGTGAAATTGGTTTTGATTTTAGTTTTAGAAAAAAAATAATTTACTTAAGGCTCCATCGGCCTGAAGGACAACATTTGCGTTACAATATCCGTGCTTCGTCCTCGATTTTTTATGTGTATTTATATGAAGGGTCCCCGGGGCAAAGGGTGTTAGTGCAATAACTCGAATTTTACAGGAGACTTAAGAAACTGTCTAACTTTAATGCATTTGGTGGTTCTTGAAACAAAAAAGTACTTTTGAGATATTACTTAGCTCCACTCAGCCATGAAAAGAAGATCCTGAAATAAGCAACCAACCTCCGAGAAAAACCGTAGAGTCGAAAACAGGGTCAAATAACAATGCGTCCCAAAAACCACCGCACCCGAGACAGAGAAACGTGCATAACTTTTTAATTTTGTATACTAAAAAAAACAAGAAAGTACTTACGAGTTATCACTTAGTTCTATTGAATCGTGAGAAGAATAGGCAAAAAGATATAATAACTTTATAAAAAAAATACCAAACATAAATTTTGACCCACTTCTAAATCGAAATGGATTACAATCTTTTACAGAGACATGAGTCAGGTTAAAAAATTATTTTAAGCCAATAAAATGCATTTCCTGGCACTTAGGCCTTTATGCCCCGGGACTTTTTATATAATTCTCTAATAAAGTATATAATCACCAAAATTTCAATTTTCAATTTATCAATAGGATTTTTAATGTTTAAAAGAAAAACAGTGATTCATATCAAAAAATATTTCTTTCCTAGATTTTTTTTTCAAATCTCACGATGTTTGAATGAAAATGAAATTTTCGATTATTCAATGATATTTTCGATGTTTTAAATGAAACCTGTGAGTTCCAAAATAAAAATGGTCAATATGATTTTGTAGGTCTTCTTAAAAGCCACAAATTCTTTTTTGAACTTTTTACGGGTTTTCCAAAGTTTGGTCTGAAAATGGAATTTTTGATTTTATAGAAAGATTCATGATTGGAAGAAAAACTATATGTTCTATAAAAATCGTATAAAGTAAATTTGTTAATTTTCTTCAAGTGTACAATTTTTTTTTACAATATTTACAAAAATAAGGGATTTTGTTGAGTGCTTGTTTAATTTGACTTGGAATCACGCACAAAGAGTTTATTAATATTTTATTTTGCAAAAAGAAATTGCGCTTTTATAAAGGAAAATGTTTACATTCCTACATTATGTATTTGTTTATAATAGTTGTTTATGAGAATGATACGTATTTTTCAGTGCTAATTTGTTTTAAGGGTAAACTATTTAGTATGTATCTAACAATTATGTCACGTGAAGAGATAATGTTGATGGAATCCAACTTGTCGAAACTATGCATTTATTTATCAAATTTGTTTATTGCTAATATCTCATAAGCAATTACCCAATTTTAGCTACAAAAAAATACGTACCTAATGGATTTCGATGTACTTCCATCTATTTGAGCCTCATCAAAAATGATGTTTCATGAGGGTGGTCCCCTCCTTATCAGTATAGTACGTCAAGAGTTAGAAACTCTGAACATTTTGTTTCTTGAAAATAATTTAAAAAACATAACTTTTTTGCTTCTATATCAACCTAATAAGGCTTTGAATATAACTATTTTAAAAAAATTAAAAAAATCCATGACCTCCTTCAGGTTGAAAAACAACAATTGAAAATTGTTTTTAATTAAACAATTAAAAGTTTACAATTTTATTTTTATTTTCCTGGAATTCTATCTTTTCTACGTAAGTTTGAAAAGGAAAATTTTTTTGTAATGCTAATAGATGCAGAGATAAAAAATGTGGGAATAGGGGACCTAAATTTTAAAATTTCAATAACTTTAAAAAAATTAAAGATTAGTCAAAATCGTTTGGCACCACTATTTAGTACCCTGAACACTATACAATAACAAAAAATCAACAAAATCAATGAGTTCAGATTTGCCTTTGACAGGAAACGCCCATTTTTTAAAGACTTCAGATAAGCTTAACTTTTTTAAAAGACTTATGGGTGATTGTGAAATCGAGGGCAAACTGTAACGACTGAAGTGGCAGTCACATAATCATTATTAATTTAATAAGAAGTAATAAGAAATTATTGTATCATTTGTAGAAATATGAATTCTAAAAGGGGCATTTCAGAAAATTAGAAACAATTATACAATTCTTACTCGAAATATTGAAACTTAATCTAAAGTTGGAAGACTGGCGGAAAAGCGCGTACTTTGCAATGATTAAAAAAAAAAATTATCCAAAAAGAAATAAAAGAATAAATTAATCATAAATTCTTAAAAATAAATCTACATAAACATCTCTATCATTCTACAATAGACGAGACTCCAGGATACTGTACATTATAATAAACGTTATTACTTCAGATTTCTAGACTTCTTTGACATTTCTTGAAAGACTAGAAAATAATAAATGAACAAATGTTAAAATCAACCTTTGTTCGAAGTGCTTGCACATTTCTTTCAATTAAAAAAGAAAATATATTTTAATTATAAAAAGACCCCTGATGATAAATGTGACTTCGCTAAGAATTTTATATAATGGTTTTTATCATTTTATTCCTTCCGAAACCGTTTTTTTTTACATTCGTACGCTAACTAATTGCGTATCATCAAAATGAACTTGTTAGTTTTAATATTGAATTTAAAAAAATTAATCATTCCATATTATTAATTTCAATTTTCTTTAATCTTATACTAAACGATATGCTTAATATTCTTGTGTTCATAATTAAATTTCAACTGTAATTTTTTATTTAAAAAGGTATATGCGTTAATGAAGAAAAAATTTCAAATATCGAGGGACAGGCATTAAACATTTTGTAATTATATTTCCATAGATTAAAATACAATAGGTGTTTTTTATATTATTGTTCAAATGAAGGGAGAAAATAGTTGGCTCAATGTACAGATTGCGAGGCTGCGACACAGTACGGTAATGAAGTTGGAAGTACTTTCATATGAAATTGAAGTGAATGGGAATAGAAATAGAAAAAAAATCACCGATTTATAAAGTATGTATTAAATAAGAACAAAAACCAGTAAGACTTGATATTTAATTTTTATCTTAACAGGACTTCAAGTTTACCGCCAATTAGACAATTACCCTTTATAGAAAGTCAGATAAATATCGCATCTTATTTTGCTTGTGAGGCATAAATATCATAATATTTAATTGGAAAGTTTTAGTAAATCCAATTTGAAATCGCATCACGTACGCTATACAAATTTGATGAGTTTGACGATATCATATTGATGAGTAGCTGATGAATTCTCAGAGAATCTATGACAATTTCCAAAGTTATTATGTCAAGCATCATTAAAATGATAATTATTATTTGAGGTAGTTGCAGTATTATCAATCCATTAAATAATTATTCAGAATCATAAATGTTGGATCTTTGGATCTCATTAAATGTTATAATGATCGTTATTCAATACCGAATCACATTCAGACGAATGGCATTACATATTGAATAACGATTATTATGTTTATGGTTACAGAATGGTGTATAGAATGCATCGACTTGATGGTGCATTAGGGCGAAATGCCAATTATTTTATTATTCCTATAACAGGGAGGAAACTCTCGATAATTATTTGTTTAAATTATAAAAAAGGAGAATTTCTTAAATTTCAATAATTGTTGGAAGGAATTAATTTTTAATTGAATATCTTATGCATTTGGAAAGTTATAGTTGTGATCATCCTTTTCAATTTCTTATATTAGGATGAAAGAAGCTTTTCTTCATCAGTAAACTGTAGCCTGAACATTTAAGTCTAGACAAGACTTTTCTTTTTAATGAACGTTGAAAGTAATTCAATTTTGATTGAATTTCAAGTAGTCTAAAAAATTATTGAATACTCTCACGAATACTCAAACCATGTCACTGAAGTTCGCAATGTTTATAAACGAAAATTTAGAATTTAAAAAAATTACATCAAATTTTTGTTGAAAAAATGGTACATTTCCACTTAACACTCGGTTCTCGGATTTTCTTGTATCAATTACTTTTATTTCAAGTCCGGCAACACCAAAAAAAGATTAAATTCGATGACATTTTCCGAAAACCACGTTTACCCCCCCCCCCCTCCGGCGCATTCTGAAATGTATACGAGAATTCGGTAAAAATTATAACTTTTCTCTGAACGTTTGGTCCTCGGAATTTATTTGTCTAATTACTTATATTCGATGTCGCATAATGCCAGAAAAAGTTTCATCCTAATAAGCTTATCGGGAGACTGCCTTTTATCCACCCACGTACTCTGAAATATACACCAAAATTCTGAAAAGTGAGGGGGCGGACAAAATGCCGCGTTCCAATAAGGATATTGGGATAAAACTTTTTCTTGTGTTGTAGGAGATCGAGTAATAGTAATTAATAAAAGAAAATTTAAGAACCGGATGTTTAGAAGAAAGTACTTTTCTCGAATTTTTTCATATAAATTTTGGAGTGCGTTGGCGGACAAAACGCCGTGTTCCAATGATGATATTAATATTAAATTTTTTCTTTTACTGTTGAACATCGAATACTGGTAATTGATAAGTTAAAATTTGAGAGGCGGACCTTCAGAGGAATGTTAGAATTTTTTCCGAATATGGCTGTGTATGATTCAGAGTGCGTGGGTGGATAAAACGCAGTCTTCCGATAAATATATGATAATGAAACTTTTTCTGATACTTTCAGGCCTCCAGTACAAGTAATTAGCTACACAAAATTCGAGAATTGAACGTTTAGAGGAAATGTCGAATTTTTTCCGTATTTTCGTGTACATTTCAGAGCGCGTAGGTGGGTAAAACGCAGTCTTCAGATAATTACGTATATTAGGATGAACTTTGGTGTTGCCTCACATCAAATAAAAGTAAATACAAAATGAAATCCGATAACTGAGCTTTTAGTACGAAGTTAGAGTTTTTTCCAAATATTAAATATAGCTCATTTCACTAAAAGAATAAATATGTCGTTATAATGAGTTATTACCGTCTAAAGTCATATACTGCATTATTTTTACGATTATTAGTATTATTTTTAAATGTTGCGAACTTCATTGAAATACTTAACGCGTCATCAATTTTCTTATTATGCAGCCATCTCGAGAATTAGGGAAGCTTTTATTCTTCATTAAACTCTGGATTTATGCAAAAGGTTGGCCTGAAGATCTGATCCTCGGGAAAGGACTTTTTTACTATGCCAGTAGTAAAAAATTTTATTTATTTTTTATTTCTCAGCTGATGGTAGGGTCTTTTTAAGGACCAGGCCAGCGAATTGTGCTTTGCGGTATTGATCGTTCCTAGAATAATAGTCACAGTTATAGTCCGTTGCAAGACTCAGGTGGGGATGTCATGTTCAATGTCGATGGCCCCACTGGGACCGTATGGGACCATCGACTCAATAATATCAATTAGTTTACAGATCTTGAATACATTTTAAATGCACGTAATTCACATGAATGCCAAGAACTTCATATCCATGTTTACTGACACCTTCTTCCACAAGTTTAATGAATTCCTCTCAATTAAATGGCGAAACTATCTTCTATCTTGAAAATTTTATTAACATAGAAACCACATGTAAATTAATTTCACTATTATATTCATGGGTGAAAACCGCGATAATCCACTCTGCAATTCCAATATTGTGGCTATTTAGATACGGAGTTAATTAGATGCAGTTTGTATTTGATCGCATGAAACTAATTTCGTAATTAATAGCCTCAAACCAAACATTCATATAATTTAATTTTGAACAAATCTATAGTTGTTTTCTTTGTAGAAGGAACAATAACAATGTAATGAAAGATTTAAATTGAACTAGAACCTTAGGTGAGGTGGATAGAAAAAACTTTTAAAGTGATAATTTATTTGCTTTCCGGAAAAATAAAATCCGTATTTTTTTTTCAACGTTAACCCGTGCCTCCGGGCTTTTGAAATTAAAATGGGGCTTTAAATGGGAAAAGCTCGATTTTCGAAAAAATGGAAAAAATAAGTACTTATTATCAACTTTTTGTGAATTAAAGTATAGTCACCTCTTAAAAAATTTTCAAGGAATAATTTCCACTCAATAACTTTTAATTTTGAATCACACAATACCCTTTTATTGTGCCCGGAAAATCTCCCAAAAAATGCAAAATAGCAGTTTTCTATGAAACTCATGCTAAAGATTATATTTTTCGGAATTTTTTCAACATGAATTAATTTCAATCGATAAGTGACGAGTTTCCAAGTATTTAAAAAAAAAATAATTTTTAATTGTTTGAACAATTTTTTCCTCCTGTAGGTCGTGAAAAGTTATTATCTTTCGGCAAAAATGAAATAAAGTTGATAAATGTCAAGAGTAGTACTTCTTGCTTAACATGTTTTGTGATTATTTAAACAATTGCCATTTGTTTAAACAATTTTTTCCATAAAATCGTAAGAAGTTATTATTTTCTGGAGTTAATGACCCGTAGATTAATAAAATCTATGAACTGAAGATAATTTGCATGTAGATCTTTCCTAAAGTATTCCTATATAAATGAAACAGAACAGAGAAGTAATTTTAAGACAAAAAGACTATTCTTTTCTTAGAGCAATATAATTTAATTGTTAATCAATATAGGGTATACGTTATGAGGTACGGAAATATTAAATAATAAGCGACATAATGTAAGAGATTTAAAAAAACTAGACTTTTCTCCACTTTTCCTATGAAAAGGCGCAAATGAGTGATTATTCTTTGTTTAAATAATTGCGAATATTTTTAAACCAACAAATATTACTCTTAACATTCGTTAATTATGTCAATAATTGCAGACAAGAATAACTTTTCACGATTCACAGGGAAGAAAATTGTTTATACCCATGAAAATTGTTTTAAAAATTGCTAAATATTCTTAAGAAAAGAAGTATTACCCTCAACATACGTTAATTGCATCATTGATTCCAGGAACTGATAACTTTTCACGCTTTTAGGGGAAAAAATTGTGTAAACAAACTAAAATTGTCTCAATAATTACCAAATATCCTTAAAATATATATTACTTCCAATAATCATTAATTGTGTCATCAATTCCAGAAAATAATCAATTTGTACGATTTTAAGGAGAAAAAATGTGTAAACAAATTAAAATTTGTTTCAATAATTAAAAAATTTGTTAAACAAGAAGTACTACTCTTGACGTTCACTAACTTTATATCATTTATCCTGAATGATGATAACTTTTCACGATTCACAGGGGGGGGGGGGATCGGGGGAAAAATTGTTTAAAGAATAATAATTGTTTGAAAAATTCAAATTTATTTTGAAAATACTTATAAACTCTTCACTCATGGATCAAACATTATTTATGTAGACAAAATTCCAAAAAATACCGTCTTTAGCATGAACTTGATAGAAAACTGCGCTATTTTGCATTTTTGGGGGCATTTTTCGGACACAATAAAGGGGACTTAGGGCGTGAAAATAAAAACTTATTGGATGGATATTATTCCTTGAACATTACTTGAGTGGTAACTATTCTTTAATTCACAAAAAGGTTATAACAAGTACTTTTTTTTCCTTTTTTTTAAACCCGAACTTTCCCCATTTAAAACCCCATGTTAATTTGAAGAGTCCGGGGACACGGGTTAACGCTGTAAAAAAAAGAAAAAAAAATTACGGATTTTCTTTTTCCGTAAAACGAACAAATTGGAGGGGATCGATCACCAAAAATCGCAAGTCAAATTTTTTGATCACTCTAGTGATAATATTGATAATTGATGAACAAACAGGCAAAGTATTGCATATCAAATTAAAGCTGCAACAATAATTTTAGAAATAGAAATGCCATCACTTGCCAGCACATATTATACAGTGAATATTTTGCAATATGTTATAAAAATTATACGAGCTCTAAACTGCTGGGTCATATTTAACATGCAACCATGGCAAACATTGCTACCGACTGTCGTAAACAAAAAAAGAAGACTAATTTTATTTTATTATGTTGACAAATTGCTTATTTATTTAAAAGTTCTTCGCCTGGTTGTACTTTCTAGTTTTTCCTCACCACCTAAAAGCAAAAAATTACTCTGATACCCAGGCGTGACCTGTGAACAATTTTTTTCCTCGTACTGAATGACATTTGTTATAAAAACACGTAAAATATCTTTTCGATGGAATTTAGTGGAATTAATCATGAGACAGTTATGAAGCCAAGAGTTTTACGAATCGAAGGAACTGGTGAAATAATAGTGAAAGCAATTTAATTCCTTAAAAAATGATAATCTGCCAGCGTACAAACTTTTCCTCGCCATCTCATAAAGATATTATTCAATTCAAAAATAGCAAATAAGTGGTAAAAAGGCTGATTAAATCATTCATTTTTAATATTGCTACTCAAAGAAAATACGAAATAACTTTTGCTTTAAAGCCCAGTTACTTTTCCCCATTATTCAATTCGTACTGATATCTTCTACTGATTTCTTCTATATTTTTTTGAAAATGTAACATTTTTTTATGGGAAAAAATCACTTTTTGGGTTCTTTGAAGTAACTTGTATGGGTTTGGGAGAATATTATGAAAGAGGTATAGGACTTGTAAAACGAAGAATTCTATGTATCAGTTATATGGTTTTGCCCCCCTAACACACGCCCACTGGATGTACGTTTGCCCCAAAAAGAACCCCTAAATCCAAAAATGTCAACTATGCACGAAATCTACACCATTGAGCACTTTCTTCTCGTTTTTTTTACAATACATATTATTGTTGTTCTAGTGAAATAATTATCAATATTTTTATGTAATTTGGAACTATTTAAGTAAATTCAATTTGCTTAAATAATGTTTTTTTTTCTCTCAAAAAATCGGCTTTTTTCTAACGGAATAAAAATCCAGGTTGCCTTTTTATATAGTTTATACTTTTTAGGTATCTCAGTTTTATTATTTAACTTTGTTAAAACAAATTTGTTTAAATAATTGAATTCATTATTTAATCCAACATTTTTCTGGAATTTTTTTCTCTTTTCTGCTATAAATATTAAAACTAGTGATTGGTGAAAACATAAATTTTTTTTCATATTCATGAATTGTTTTAACAATTAGTTATTAGTTATTTCCAGTATTTCATCGTGTTGTCACAGAGAAGTCCACTTTTTGTTTAATCTAGACATTTTCAGTCTACGTTGCCTTTATTTTTATATTGCATATCTTGATATCTTAGATTTATTATTTAACAAATTATTTTTGTTTGAAAAATCTTATTAAGGAAATTCAGGAATAAATATTGATTTGTGGGGATTACAACTCATTCACTAAGACAATACGTATCATTGTTTATATTTCTGAATTTTCAAAACAACTACTTATACAACGAACTCTTGTATAAATTTAAAAACAAGTACTGGAAAAAATCAATAAGTAACTGTTCAAGTCATTCATGAATATAAAAATAAAATTTATGCTTTCAACAATCCCTAGTTGTAATATTTATAGCAAACAAGAGAGAAAATTTCCAAATTACATGGGAAAATATTGTTCAAACGAATTTAATTTCTTTAACTATATAAGGGTTTATTAAGAAATAACGCTGAGGTATCAAAAACATATCAAGTATATTAACAGGCAACATTGATTATGATTCTGTGAGAAAATGAAATTTGAGAAAAATTACTTAAAAATATTTATAATTATTTTACTAGCCCGACAATAATAACTCTTGGCAAAAAAAAAAACAGAATAAATTGCTGAAAGGTGTATGTTTCATGCAGAATTGGCAATTTTTTGATTCAGGAGTACTTTTCAAGGCACCGTGGGGGTGTGCTCGGAATGACAAATCCATATAATGGATACATAGAATTCTTCGCTGAAAAGTCCTCTAAAAGTCCTATAATTACATTCACATCCAGAGAAGGTATTCGATTTGTGTAAGATTTGACCCCCACCCCGTTTTTTGTCATATATCCACGTTTTGAGACCCCCTGAATCCAAAAAATAGGTTTTTACGTATGCGTCTGTCTGCCTGTATGTATGTAGGGGAGACCACCCTACAGAAAATAATGATCCTACAGTAGATAATCCTTAATTATAAGCACAAATATAAGTAAAATAATCCATTATAATTTTAATATATCGACAGTCTCCCTTCTGCAAAGTACGCTATTTCTTCCTTTCACCTATAATCTAAAATTGTCAAGTACACCAAACATCATCTATCTGCTTCACATGCTTTTTTTCAAGGAGGGGGACAAAAAGTATGGTGTGTATCAAGGGCGTAAAGCTATTTTGCCTCGTGTGACTGCTGCCCTCGCTTCGCTCGGGCAGCAAATTCACGCTCGTCAACAGAGCCTTCTTTACGCCCTCGATACACAATATATTATTGTTTTTAGGGTTTTGTAGCCCCGAGGCAGAAACCTCGTTTCGGTGGGGTGTCCGCCCGTCGTACTGTTTTCTGGGAGGGGAAGTGTAGGAAGTGAGAGGAGGGTAATTATAGGCAGCGAGGGGATTTAGGCAAAAAGAGGGGTGTAGGGGAGGAAATGTATGGAATATGAGTGGCCGGATAGTAGGTGAAGTAAGGACAGGGATAGTAGGCAAAGTGAGAGGAGGGGAATTATTGGAGGCGAGGTAAAGTAGACCAAAGAAGGGGAGTCGGTGAAGGGATGGATGGGGAAGTGAGGGGATGGACAGAAGCGGATTGAGAAGTAGGGGCAGGGAGGGGAAATGAAGGGGTAAGTAATGGGAGAGATAGTAGGGGAAGTGAGGGGAGGGGGAGTTTTTTTGCTTAGATTGATGCAGTTTTGGTTGTACTTTAGATTTTACCCTCTGAAGTCAGTGGACATTTTAAAAATTAGTTAGATATCTATTCGATAATCATCATAATTTGTAATCAGTTTTAAGGATAATTATAGACATTATTAATATACTGCAGAGGCCAATTTTTTATAAACGGCTTCAATTTTTAAAATGTGACGGTATCTAATTATATATAATTGTTCAATTTTTTAGGTATCAAAATGAAGAATATTGAAAGGTCTCTGATTTGATACTTTTGACCATTTGGAATGTTTCATTTTGAGCTAATACCCAATTTTGAAGCCCTTTAAATTACCTATGAGTGTAGTTTACTTTGAATTGATAAATTTTAATTGTTTTAAATGTATCCCTTTCACTTTTTTAATTTGTCACCCCTCTTCTTTGCGAGGAAACCAAGACATTTTCGTTCGAGTTATTCAAGATAATATCTGTTTAATTAAAAAAAGTCTTCTCGATTGAATTAATCTTTGACCGGAGTGTATTAAAGAGCAAGGGTGCGAAAGGGAAGGCGACATTGAATGGGGCAAAGGTGAAGCAGAGACTCGCGATTCCGCAATCGCTTGGCTGGGTTCCAATTTCGCGACTGACTTTTTACTCGGTGGACGCGACGTGCCAGCAAAACACCCAGCAACGGATACGCCCAGTCATTGCTCCTGCACCAAAAGCTACCTCAAACTACCCGAAACTATCCGGAGCTACCCGACCCTGGCCGGTGCGGTGCTGCGCGGTGCGGTGATTGAACTCAGTCCAGAATCGTGGAACCAGACTATGCCGAGAATTGGAGATTCGCCCGGCAAATTCGTTGACCTGTCGATTTGCGAACCTAATAAATTACTTCAAGAGACACAGACCGTTTCTCCATCGCGTCGCATCGTCTCTTCCTTTGCTGGAAAACCAAGTCACTACGCGAGAAAGGATCCAATACGAGTTTAAGCCAACGAGAACAGGACGATTCGCTCGATTCCGATGCCGCAGGATATTGAACATGAAAGGAGGATGTTGGGATTCCAGGGTCGGTTCTTGAATCAACCCTTTCAGCAAAAATCGCGTTTGGACTATGCAAATCCAGGCTTTCTATTTCCCCTCGATTCAGACTGTTTTCTTGGGTCAGGTCTTGAAAATAAATTTTTCAAGTAGGAATTTTATTCTGGAACAGAAGGTGGCAAATAGAGGGGAGAGGACAGAATGATTTTTTGAAATCATTTTAAGCAACCACAGAGGAGTTGGAAGTTTTTAAATTATCGAGAATTTTTTATGTGTACCGTTTTCGATACAAGAATAATAATGTAAAAGTATATTTGAGAAAAGAATCATTTTTGATTAAGCATTAGCATTTTTTAAAATCTTATTCGTGCGTTTATTTGGTTAGTTTCTCTAAATTAAAAAAATTAATTTGGACCATTTTGAAGTGGCTCGAAGTGGGAGGAAATGCACTTTTTTCGTTTCAAAAGTTTAAAAGCCTTCTATTTTTGTCTGATAATTAATTTAAAAAAAAAACTAAATTGCATTAAATTCTGAAGATCTTTCAGATCGAAACTTTTGTCTTCTTTATTTGCCTGTTTACAAAATTTTCACTCAAAGTATGAAAAAACTGGTATTTCTTAATTAACCTTTTATTGCACTTCAATAATTGCTCAGGTACACTATAAAGTATCTTAAATCAATGCATGGGGACTCCCAATAAACAAATAAGTTAATTATTGGTCGATTTAATGGTTATATAAACCAATTTTATAAAGAAATGGGAAAATTGTGTTATTATTGGTAAAAAATTCTTTTTGCCAAAAATGCTTCCTATTAATATAAGAATTACATTTTATCGCAAGAAATAATTAAAAAGTTAACAATAACCATTGTTATAAACAGTTTTTGTGGCAAAATCATTAAATTTGGGGACTTTTTAAGATTTCGATTTCCGTCGATTGTCTGGTTGCTGAAAAATATTCCTAAAAATAATATAGATTGATCTGGGATTTGATCATATTGGGTAAAATTTAACAATTAAAATTTTTACAAACAAATTCAAAATGTTGGCCCTTTCGCGTAGAAAAAAAATGTTTTTTGCATTTAAACGTTTTAAATTATCGCAAGAATGACTTCTAGTTACAAAAGTATTAAAAAAGTTAACAATAATTATTATTATAAACAATTTTTGTGGCAAAATATATAAATTTGAGATTTTTCCGAATTTCAATTTCCTTTAATCGCCTGAATGGTTACAGATATTCATAGAAAAAATATATCTTTGATAATATTTGATAAAATATAACAATTTAAAAGTTTATGCACTAAGATAACAAAATTTCAAACTTTTACAGTGTAACGTTGAAAAAAGCGGCTTTTAGATAAAAAAGCTCGATTAGCTGCATGCTAACTAAGATTCACTCGAACGATTTTCTTCTACGTTAAACTGCCAAAGTTTCGAATTTGTTTATCTTAACTGTTCATAAATATTTAAATTGTTATACTTCACCAAATATCTATTATTTTTAGGAATATATGTAGCAATTAAAGAACCTCATATTTCAATATTTTTTCGCAAGAATTGTTTATAAAAATTGTTTTGGTTAACTTGCTAATTATTTTAACGATCAGGTGTCATTCTTATAATAATACGAAGACATTTTATCAAAAGAAATTTTTGGAAAATTTGTTTATAAAATTTGTTTATAATAATTAAACGGATCAATATGAAAATTTTTTGTATTCTGTGAGTCCCCATGCGTTTATTTAAGACAATATAAAGTTTAACTAAGCTCTTATTAAAGCGTTAAGAATTGTTGAGCAAAATATGTCACTTTTTCCATAATTTTGGTAAAAATTTGTTAAATAAACAAAAGTGCTCAAAATTAAACGATTTCAAACAGAAGCGTTCAAAATTGTTTGGTTTAAAATTAAAATAGCTCAAAATTGAACTACATATTTAAAATTGAAACCCTCAATAGTTCAAACAATATTGCTATTTTTAAAGCTTCGTAGTTGAAATTAGTGGAATTCAAAGTTCAAAAGTTTTTTTAATTAATTCAAGATTGAAGATTTAAAATTCTTCAATTTTAAATAGTGAAATCAACAGTGAATTACATAAAAGTTTTTTTAATTTTTTAGGATTAAAATAAAAAATTTTGTATTGTTGAAGTTTTGAGTTTAAATGTTCAGATTAGATAATTTGAAAATTTTCATTCAAAATATTATTCAATTTGTAATGATTTGAATTTGTTAATGATTAATTTAGAACACTATACATTTGTTTCGCTTTGAAAGCTTGACAATTACTGACATTTTTTAAGTTTCAAACCACGACAATGAAAATTGTGAAATTATAATGGCTCTCAGTTAAACAGTAGAGGAAATTTGAATGATTCTCATTTGAAAATTGTATAATTTTTTAGCCTTCGAATTCTAGTTTATTTAATTTTCAAGGCGTGGAACCTAAAAATAATTAATTTTAAATACTTTAATTAAGAAATGTAAATACTTCAAATGCATCATTCTCCCGCGTCAGCGATTTAAAAAAGATTAGGTACATAAAAGAAAAATTCACTGCAGTGATTGGATAAAAACAATTTAAAATCTGTTCAAAGGCCGAATGGAACTTCTGGCATGCTTTAATTACTAATCGGGACTGCCAAAGGCAAAATACGAAACATTTTTAAACTATAGAAGAAACAAGATTTTTTAAATTAAAACTAAATACAATATTAAATTGTATGGAAATATATTTCAAGCTGAAATCGCCAGTAAATTAGTTTATTATCTTGCTTTATAAAAAGTCTTTAAAATATGAAGAACTTAGTAAAATGTTAATTTCCGAATAAAGCTTTGTCAGCCGTTGATAATTCCAGGGGTTTTCTATCGAATCCAAACTCATCGATTTATCGCAGAGCTGCCCAGTGGATGTATATAAATGGGAGAGTCAAAGGTTTAACAGTCTTCTCACACCTGTCACACTAAATTACCCAGGTTCGTTAAAAAATAAAAATAAAAAAGGCGAAAAAGATAAGGGTGCAAAGTGAAGTTTTAAAACAAACTACTGAAAAGAGGGTCATTCGATAAATTTAGATAAAGTTAGGAGCCAATCTTCTTCTTGTTAACGTTCCTTATCCACAGGAAGGAAAAGAAGTTAATTTAACGGATACGGACTTGGGATTAGGTGTTAGAAGTTAGTTACAGCACCGTGAGATTACCAGATTACTGGTCTTTGGTCTCAATCTGTTATTTTCAAGTAGGAAGATCCTTTTCGAGAAAGTACGATTTTTACGACACTGGAAACACGTTTCCATTTTATTGAAGTCTATCCTTTTAAAAATACAAAAAAATTATTGAAAAAAATGTCGAATACGCTAGACATCAAAAAGTGACTCTAATGCATGGTCGAGTATTGACCTCCGGCAAATTTTGCCGTATTTAAAGTTTCTAGACCGGCAAATTTTTGTGTCAACAAGGAACTTTCTGTTCCGACAATATTTGTTGCTACTTCGAAAAAATAGTACAATACTTTACTATTTTATGATAAAATGAGGAATATTAAGTTATAAATACACACAAAGTGTCATATAAATAAGAACATTACACACAAAAAGCACACTAAAGAATTGCTCATCACTTCTCTATTCCTATAATGTTGCTAATTTGCGAATTGTCTAGCAGACAGCAGCACGTCAAATTCAAATCACGAATCCTCACGATCACTCGTCTGTGACCAGTCACTAACACGCGTATTTGTAAAAGGAAGACTTGGAAAAGGGGTTCGAGATGTGACAGATCACTCTTCTGTGACCAGTTACTAGCACTCGTATTTTCTAAAGGGATAAAGAATAAAAAAAATTCCGTACTACAAACTTAAAATACGACAAAAAATGCCGTATCTGTATACACTACGAATATAATAATAAAACTGATCATTCTTCAAATTTCAGAATAAAATTTCGCAATTGAAAAAATTTAATAAAAATAAAATCAATCAACGTATTCGACACTGTTATGGCTTTATGATAGTGCGTTTGTAATGTCGGCGGTTTTTTTTTATTTCGGTGCATTTCGTTCTTTCAACGTTCTGGAAATATATATCTCAGGTGCTAGGCGTACCTCATCGCACAGTGAATCACGCAGACCTCATTGCACAGCAAACTGGGCCTCACTCATCTGACATCTGGCAACCTCCCTACCCCCCAGCCGGCTGTAGAGGGAATACAGTCAGGTTAAGGTGGACTGAGCGGTCCCTCTGAGGTCATCAGTTAGATGTACAAATTCAAGACACTGGCCTGGTGTGTTACGTTTATGTTTATGTGTGTGTGTGTGTGTGTGTGTGTTCATTACTCGAAATCTCGAAATCGCCCAAGTGACCACCGAGCGAGAGTCGCCTCGACATGGAGCCTCTACTTTGTGAGGTAATAAACCACATTTTAGGGGGCCTAAAGTTTAAGCTGGGGTTTTTGTTATATATTTTATTGTAACTGTACAATTATATAAATACTATATATATATAATTTATATTATATAATAAATAATAATTCCTTTCACTTTAAGATATAATTTTTAGACAGGTAACACCTGTCGATTAACATGAATAATTTTATTTTATTTTTACTAAATATTTTCCATTGCAAAATTTCATTCAGAAATTTAAAGAACTATCTATTTTATTATTTTATTTCACTTTTATATACTAATAATATAGAATACTGTAGAATATGCCATACTAATAATGTACAAAAATCATGTTTTCTGCATTAGAGTGACTTTTTGATACCTAGTGTATTCGACATTTTTTTCAATTTTTTTTTATTTCATACAATTCAGTCTATAATATACAAGTGCAGAACACATTTAAGTGCTTTCGATATATAATCGCTTGTATGTATTTTACTATTGATATTATAATTTACTACTATGTATACGAATTTCAAAATTCCATAATTAATTTCAAGATTCGACTAATTTTCTTTTATTCCATTTTAAATTCCTTTCTCAAGTTTATTTTCTCACTGTGCATCATCTACGGGCTTCTCTTGCATTTTACTTTTTGAACCTTTCTTATACTACTAGAAATGGGGTATATCTGTATTTTCACTTCTTAAATAACGAATAGAACGGCTACTGGAAAAGGGGTTATGGCGTGTTCCTAGCCCTAACTTTGTCAGATTACTGATGCCGTTCAAGACGAGGAACGGCAAGGCGAAGGTCGAGGAAAGCAAGGCAGGATAACTCGAGGCCTCACATTGCAAGCCAATTCAAGGTGGCCAAAATGCAAGGCCTTTAAAAGCGAAGCCTCGCTTTGGGCTGGTCTTGGGGGTTCGAGTTTCCTCCGGAGATGTGAACCGTTCGTTCGCTGAACCGATCGCCTGGGAAGGGAGAATAAATTAAAACTCTCGTAGAATAATTTTATGGGAGAATTTTGAAACTTTTCGAAACATACATACGCCGGGGATCGTGAAAACGTGTAGATTCCGAATATTTTAATTTCATATTATTAATTAAACATTTTTTTAAACAAATTTCTTCGTACTTTCGGCCAGCTTGCAGACAAAAGACTCCTACTGAAAAGGGTCAGGGAGGCTGGGGCCTCAGTGTGAGGATTTTTCATTCAACGGTAAGTGTTCGCGTATCTGGCAGTGAAATCTCAAGCCTCCAAGCCAAGGCCTTGAATTTCGAGGCCTCGACATTTTCAAGGCAGACCCAAGACGATCAATTCAAGTCGGCACGTGAGGCTTGTCTTAGTTTAGCTTAAAAATGTCGAGGCCTCGCTCCACGGCAACATTACTTCAGATATAGCATCTTTAACAAAACACGCTACTTCCTAGAATACCCCTTTTCACCTGCCCTTTGGGTTACAAGCTAAATGAAAATATAGGTTACTGGAAATGGGATGATTGTATTTCACTTTTCACATAATGAAAAGAAAGGTTACTGGAAATGGGATATGGTTATATTTTTACTTTTTACATGATGAAATAAAAGGACACTGGAGAAGGCGTAAGGATGTATTCCTATACAGCTCTATTTTTTTAGATATAGCATCTTTAAGAAAACACGCTACATCCTAGAATACACCTCTTGTTCTGCCGTTCGGGTTGGAAGCGGCTACTGGAAATAGGGTATGGTTGTATTTCCATTTTTCACATAATAAAAAGAAAGGGTACTAGAAATGGGATATGGTTGTGTTTTCACTTTGCACACAATGAAAAGAAAGGTTACTGGAAATGGGATATGGTTATATTTTCACTTTTCACATAATAAAAAGAAAGCCTGATAAAAGAGGGGTGGTTTCCTATTCAGCCCTATCTTTTTTGAGATATAGCCTCTTTAACAAAACGTGCTACATCCTAGACTAGAATACCCCTTTGCCTCCATTCTTCGGCTTGAAAGGGACTACTAGAAATGGGGTATAGTTGTATTTTCACTTTTCACATAATAAAAAGAAAGGTAACTGGAAATGATATATGGTTGTATTTTCACTTTTCAGATAAGGAAAAAGGGCAAGGATGCCTTCCTACTCAGCCCTATGCTTTTTCAGATATAGCCTTTTTAGCAAATCACGCGGCACCCCTGGTCCCTAGAATGCCTTTTTCTGCATTTTTATATTTAAAAAGTAGTTTCTTCAAGTTTTACCCTTGAAAATTAATTGTGCCGGTATTTTTATTACCATTTTCATAGTAAATTCATTAAAATACATCGATTTATGTATACAAATTATTTTTATTGAGTTTTCATTGCTTGTTAAATGTTGCATGTAAATCGGTCAATAATTGAACGAGTTATCTAGTACAGGTAAGAAAATCGATTTTCAGTGTATCATTTTCGTAGTTGCAGGTTGCTGTGACTTACAGGTACGAATCTCAATACGCCTATGTCACTCTGGCTATCATTACTGGAATTTAAAAAAATCATGCCAATATGTTAATTCTATGAAAAGTTGCAGTGAAACATGAAGAACAAAGAAAATTACTAACATATATGTAAGTCTTATTTTTGCTGCACGTATTCGACTAAAAATATTTAATATTCTCATGCAATTTTTAAGGAATTTTAAAAATTGGAATAAATTGCTCTAAATATAAATGATTGGTTCATGCTGCTGGAAATGTCCCATTGCACATTTGTACTAAACGAAAGTTTTTCGTAATAAAATTAAGTGAATAGGAGGTTTTTAACAGGTGATCAATTAAACAGACATTGGGTAATTTATTTATTTGTGCTGGACCAATTTTTCGTAGAATTAATTTATTAATGAAGGTAATTTATTTAACTAACTCGTTTCGACATACATAATACGCTGTTTCAATTGCTTCTCAGTTTATCCATTTGTTTCTCAATCAAAGGTATTTTTTTGTAATTCACATAAACTCAGGTTTAAAGTGAATTTCATTTTATAGCCAATGTCTTTGATAAATTGCTGTACATTGAAAATTTAAACCAATTTTTATATTTTAACCGATTTTAACTTATTTGTATTAAAAAGCTTTTTAATACTTTCAAAGATTTTGATTTTAATTTCAGCTGGTATTTACTAATTATTAAATATTGCTGGATGATCTGGAAAAATGTTTGAAATTGCGAAACCAATCAGATGCAGTATTTTTGTTTAATTCACAATATATTTATTAAGTGGACTAAAAAGTTAAATAGAAATTAAATGTTAAATTCATAGCGTTTCAAATACTTGTATATTTGAAAAATCAGGATTTATATATCTTTTTAAAATGAATATCCTATATAACAGATTTGGGAAAATACAACTCTGCAAAATTTTCATGCTTTCAAATGTATAAAAATTATAACTTTTTTTAAAAAACAATTAGAATTTTTAAAATCGTACTTGCAGCACAATATTATGCTGGTTCAAAAAAAGTTTTTTGGGAATTTCGTATCAAATTTGGAATTAAAAAAAAATATTCTATGGTAAAATTCACAACATCAATTATTTTAATTGTTGACAGTAGCGCCAAAATCCAGGACATTATTTTTAAATTTTTCAAATATTTAGTTTGATTTCCATTACCCTCAAACTGAAAAAGTGGCTTTCTAAATTATTCCATTGCGAATTCTTTTCCAATAGGTTTTTACTTAATAAAAGTGGAACTTACTTCGTCACGCCTATTTGGTCTTCAATTTCCACCGTTCCCAAATGCCGATATCCTGAAAAAAGCATTTTGTTTCCTTTTACTCCGGAACCTCTTCCGTCTATAGCTGCATAAATGATGCTTTTATTTGTCACTAAATACGTTCCCCAATCGATGTTGAATTTTTCTGTCACTTGATTCGAATCTGGTCCACCGTACCTGAAATTTATAATATTTAAAAAATAACTCACAAATAGTTACAAACAGAAAAAATATTAAAATTAAAAATAATAATTTATGCCGAAAATTCTTCCGAATATAGCTAATGGACGTATGTGAGGTTTCACGAACGTCGAAGTACTTCTACCTAGTGAAATGTATACGTGAAAGGATTTTCGCTACGCTCAGAATTCTCTCAGAAACCCTTTTCTTCCATGCTTTTAGATCTTCAACTCAACATTTTCCTATTTTAGAGAAAACTCTAGCAGACAGCGAGTATTTACAGTTGAGATGAATTTTAAGAGTAGCTTTTATTCCATTTGAACTTCTTGATTTAAATAAATAAATTTTCAATCCATAAGAGAGACTCATTTTTGAGTAAAAAAAAAATAGTTGAAAATGTTACACTCAGATACGAAAAACAAATTAAGTTCAGAGATGAAGTTAAATTTAGCAAAAAATATCTGAATTTCAATACTTAATCATACGTTTTCTTAAATTAGGAATTTACTGTTCAAAATTGACTAAAGCTTACAATTCTTAACGGATTTCGATGCTTTTCTTTTAGGAATGCTCATTATTAAATAAACAATAACGTCTATAATTTTGTTTTTAATTCATCCTTATTTTATTTATTGTATAAATAAACAAACTGAAAAATGAGGCTTTTTGAGAATATTATTTTTGATCGCTGAGGAAAAAAACTGAATAAATTTTCTGTGTATTAGAATCAATGAAGGTACACTAAAGGTACATAAATAATTAGTTTATGATCGAAGCTAATTGATATAAAAAAATATATAAACAAATACTTGGAGCTCAACGGAAAAAAAGTTTGTTGATTAAAAGTGCTCAAGTACCTTATAGAAATAATACCCGTAACAAAATTTGGAACTTTGTGAAAGATTATTTCAAGATTTAATCGATTTTGAAAAGTAAATTCCTGATTTGGACCACTGTGCGGGTGTCCGTCGTACTTTTTCCATGGAGGGGAAGTGAGGGGAGTGTGGGAGGGGAATGGAATTAGGAGAAGTTAGGGTGAGTAGGGGGTGAAAGGGTAGTAAGGGGTGGGGAAGTAGGCAAAATATGGAGGGGGAAGTCTGGAAAGGGAAGTGATGGTTGGTAAGGGGAAGTAGGGAATAGAGAAGAGGAGAATTAGAGGAGTGATGTGTGGGGGCAGGGATGTGAGGGGGTGTAGGGGAGGGAAAATATGAGAGGGGCAGATTTTAACGACTTAATTAACGTCTCAATAGGCTACGAGACCTGATTTTTTACTTGACTGATTTTTAAGTATTTCTTTTTAAGGAATGTGAAGCATTCAATCCCTTCTTAATTGATTTATTTACTTTTTTTAAACCATCCTAAAATCCCTTTTTCATAAACAACTTTCTTCTGGGTATTTGAAAACCAATGAAAATCTGAATCTTGTACCCAGAGATGCATATAAAATTGATATATTTCAGAAGCTGTGAAAATATTTTACTCTTTTAGTTGAATATTAAAATACATTTATATAGTTTTAAAGATTTTTACAAATCTAAAAAACAATTTTGAAGCTTTACAAAAAACTGTTCTACTTTATCTAAAAGGGAAAAGAGCTAAATTGTTTATTGTTCCTTCTTTTTTTTTCAAGAATCCTTTGTACAATCCAATTTACTTTACTGGTACCCATAAGGTTGATAAATTTACGTTTCAAGAAAAACACCACACAGGGTAGGGTATTTTATCATCGTATTTTCCAGGGTTAGTTTTTCCTAGAGACAGAGCAGTTTTTTCGCGGTAGACAAGTTTAAGTAAAGAGTGCAGTGATTATGCTTAGTGTAGATGGTTTCACAGAAATGCAAGCAGAGGCAAATTCAGAGCAGAGAAAGTGGTTCTACAAAGAGGTAGTTGGAATAATTACACTCTGAGAATATTTTAACTCTGAATAGGTACTCATTCTTCCTACACAACTTTTCTTACCAAAAAGATGTTGCACGTAGAAAAAAGAGAATTTCAATAAGCAATCTAATTTTTCATTTACAACAGGTACGTTGTTTAAAAGAAAATTACCCGGTGTTAAAGCCTCTGCATTTTTTCTCTCGAGATTTTCATTTTTGTTTGTTAAAAACAGTAAATATCGTATAATAGGTTTTATTGCAAAATTTGTGAAAACCTAATGCAATGAGGAAACTTGTTAGTAGTGAAAACACTGCCGGTTTACTTATCAGACAAAGATAGGTTCAAAATAACTGGCAGAAGTCAATTCTTGACAGATTTTCGCGCGTTTAGTTTTTCGATTCGATGGGAAGAACTACTTTTAATACAAAAAAAAATTGAGAATAAATATTTTTTAAGTTCATTTTCTTATTTGGTTTTAAGACTATAAAGATATAATTTGCCAAAGATTCGTGAGAAAAGTGAAAAATATGTTTGAAGATTTCAGATATGTCTAATCATAATTTAAATAAAAAAAAGTTAACTTGCAATCAAACAGTTGACTTTTAACCCAAAAGGATGAATTTTCAACGTAAAATATAATAAATAAAATTGATATTCCAACAAAAAAAGATTTTAATCTTAAGTAAAAAACAGTTGAATTAATCCAAAAAGGACGAATTTTTAACGAAATAGTTTAATCCTCAACCAAAACAGATTAACTTTCAACCATACAGTTGTATTTTAACCCAAAACATATTAAATTTCTATCAAAACAGATGATTTTTCAAACATCTTAACTAACTCAAATCATTCCCGAAATTGAGAAAAATCTTTCTAATTATTAAAAAAAAAAGTCATTAAAATATCACCAGTAATCTTTTCAAAATCTTTCTTCTTTTCAAATCTTCAAAAAACTAAGTTTCTTTTTTAAATTTCTTGAAATCCGTTTGTCATGAAGATCACTCTTTAATTTTCTTTCTAGTTTTTAAAAGTGAACCTCTCCATTTTTCCCTAGAGTTTATCAATTTTTTTTTGTTAAAAACAATAAATAACGTATAATATGTTTTATTACAAATTTTTCGAAAAACTAATGAAATAAGGAAACTGTTTAGTGGCGATAACACTGCCGGTTTACCATCAGGCAAAGGTAGGATAATGCCTAGGGGCGCCATACGCTGTGGAAGGGCGCCCCTAAGTAGGGCGAAACAGAAAAATAAGGTTCAAAATAACTTGCAGAACTCAATTCTTGACGGATTTTGGATTTTTCTTCTAGAAAAATTCTCCATTCTATTTTAAAGGGAAAAATATTTTTAATGCAAAATAAAAATTTCGAATAACTATTTATTTCTTCGCCATATTTATTTTCTTATTTCTTTTTCAGGTTATATAAATATAATTTTCCTAAGATTCTTAAGAAAAGTCAAAAACAAATGTTTGAAGATCTCAGATACGTCAATTCCAAATTTCAATAAAAAAGTTATTTTTAATCAAATATTTTAATTTTCAACCGAAAAAGATCAATTCTCTACGAAAAATGTAATGGATAATTGACAACCAAAAAAGATTTTAATTTTAAATCAAAAGCAGTTGAAGTTATTAAAAAAGACGAATTTTTAACAAAATAGTTGAATCTTTAACCAAAAAAGAAAAATGTTCAGCCTGTTGTATTTTTAAACAAAAAAGATACAGAATAGTTTTATTTTTTAACACGAAAATATAAATTACCAACAAAACAGTTCATTATTACCAAATAGTGGAATTTTCAACCAAATACACTCATTTTCTAACAATACGATAAATTTTCTCCCAAAAAAGACGAATTTCCATCGAAATAGTTACATTTTCAACCAAGGAGATAAATTTTAAACTAAACTGATGAATTTTCAAACAAAAAAATGAATTTTCAACAAATTAATCCAATTTTTAATCAAGTAGTTGTATTTTCCAATAAAAAATAAGTTCTCAACGAAAAATGTAATGCATAATTGATATTTCAATGAAAAATGATTTTAATTTCATGTAAGAAAAAGTTGAATTCATCCAAAATGGACGACTTTTCAAAGAAAAAGTTGCATCCTCAACCAAAACAGATTAACTTAAAACAAATTACATGAATTTTCAACAAAAAAGTTACTTTTACAATCAAAAAGGTCTACCAAACGAGATGAATTTCCAAATATCTCTTAAATTAAGTCAAATTATTCCTAAAATTGAGAAGAATTTTTCAAAAATAAAAAAAAAACCGAAATCTTGCAGATTTTTTCCGTATTTTTAGACTTTTTTTTTAATCTGTATAAATTAATTTGAAAAAATGAAAAATCATTTAAAACTTTCCCAGGAATCTTAATCAATATTTTGAATTTTCTTTATGCCTTTCAAAATTCTTAAAAAGCTTCCATTTTTTTCGAATTCTTCAAAAATCTTAATCTTTTTTAATTTCTCGTGATCCATCTTTCACAAAGATCAGCCTTTAATGTTAATTTCTGACATATTTTGCTGGAGATGAGTTATTAAACTTGTAGAAATTAACCTTAAATTCTTTGAAAAACGTAAAGCCATTGATTTATAAAAGTAGAACATTTTACCAAATTACAAAATGAATAAAAATCAACATTTACAATTTTATTCAAGTAACTGTAAATACTTTCATAATTCGAAGTTGACAAATTTATTAAAAAATTCCTCAAATCAAAATCAATCAACTCACTATACCAGTATTTAGTAACACATTCTATAAAGAATAATACAATTTTATTAATTTACATATGAAAAAAACATTAGTTTAAAGAAAATGATTTGGGAAACCTCCCTGCAGTGGATAATGCAGCCTACAATCGATAATTATTAATTAAAAGCACATATATAACTACAATAATTTGAATTATTAATACGTATAGTTCCTTGAATATTAATGACATTAAATCGATTATTTTACATATTATACTAGTATTTTTAATTAGTACAATCCACTGTCAGGGGATTTTCCCAATACCCTATACATATAAATGTCTCCTCTTCGAGGAAAGTAACATTTCAGAATTAGAAATTTTGTCGTAGTTTATTGTAATGTATTGTATTTCAGTGCGAAAATATGTTTTCATTAGGGTGGGGTATGCGGAAAAATGAAAATTTGCTTTTTAATAAAAAAATTTGAAACTTTGCTATAATAAAAAAAGCTAATTTTTTGTACAGTATTTCAGTGGATTTATCATTATGAAATATATACGTGTCGACGTAATTTATGTATTGCTACGCTTTTCCCAGCAGTAATCACGTAAGTCGTAACCTTTTAGATACAGTACAGCCTCCACGAGCAGAGCTTGAATTGAGAACACTTCTCATACCGTAGTTATAGTCATATTTCACAAAAATGAGAATATTTTTATTTCTGTGTTCTTTAGTTTAGCTTATTTAAAACAATATTTTGGAGGTGAGTTTACAATGAAAATACTATAAAAAACTTGATTCATAGGTTAATCCAGGGATATTTGACACCCCCCTCCCCTTTCGTTGACGACCGTAGTTTTGTCTTTAAACCCTCCCCCCACGGGATCACGAAACTAACGTATCTGTAGGCTAAACACTCAAAAAAGGGGAAAAAGGGAAAGTAGGGTGAGTTTTCACTAAAACAGAGGAATAAGAGGGGAATAAATTCTTTGAAATAAAATTAATGTTGCTACAATATTGAATTCAATATGAAGCGCCTTAAATTTCTGAATTTTAAGTCGAAATATGTTGCATTTTCAACAGGACAGTTGAATTTTTGACAAAAAAAGATTATTTGAACAAAATAGTTGAATTTTTAACCTGCAAATAAGAATTTTCAACTAAGATGATTGATTTAATACCAAAAGACGCAGTTTCAAACAAATATATGAATTTTCAACCAAATAGTTGAACTGTCAACTGAAAAAGATAAATTTTCAACCAAAATTGAAACAGTTAAATTTTCAGTTTAAGAAATTACTTTGCAACAAAGAAAAACAAAATTTCAACCAGTTGAATTCAACAGAAAAAGAAGAATTTTCAACAAAATAGTTGAATCATTAACAAAATAAATTAATTTTCAACAATGAAGATTAATTTTCTACCAAAACAGTCGAATTTTCAACAAAAGAGTTAAGTTTTTAAGCTAAAATGTCGAACTTTTCAGAAAACAGTTGACTTTTACACCGGATAAGATGAATTTTCAACAAGAAGGTTCATTTTCAATCAAGAGATGAATTTTCAAACAAATAGTTGAATTTTTAACTAAAAAAGATAAGGATTGAAATAAAAATGGGATCGTTATATTTTTGGAACAAAATTAATTTGTTATAAAACAGAAAATGTATTTTCAATAAAATAGTTTAATTTTTAAACATTTTTAACCAAAGAGGTTAATCATAAAAAAAAGAATTGTAAACAATTTAGTTCATCTTTCAACAAACTAGTTGAAGTTTCAACCGAAAAGATGCATTTTTAACATAATACATGAATTTTCAACAAAATTGTTGAATTTTGAAGCCAACCAGTCACATTATCTACGAGTCAGATAAATCTTCAACAGAAAAGTATAATATTTCCATAAAAAATTAATTTTGTACCAAATTTTCAAATAGTTTAATTTAAAAAAAATAAATACATTTTCAATAAAAAAGTTCAGTTTCAAGCAAATAATTTAGTTTCCAACCAAGCTGTTGAATTTTAAAGTAAAAGAGGCGAGTTTTCTACAAAATAGTTGAATCTTCAACCCACCAATATAAAATTTCAATAAAAAACTTATTTTCTACCAAATTTTCAAATAGTTTCATTTTTAACCAAAAATATAAATTTTCAAAAAAAAACTTCATTTTCAAGCAAATAGGTTAGTTTCCAACCAAACTGTTCAATTTTGAAGTCAAAAATACGAGTTTTCTATAAAACAGATGAATTTACAACCAAAAAGTTGATTTATAACCAAATAGATGAATATTCAACTAAAATGATGAATCTTTGACCAAAAAAGATTTGAAATTGAAATAAAAAATAGTTGAATTCAATCAAGAAAGACGAAATTTCAACAAAATAGTTGAATCCTTAACCAAAAAATATTAATTTCCAACGAAACAGTTGCATTTTTAATGAAGATGATCAATTTACTACCAAACAAACGAATTTTCAACAAAATAATAGTAACAATGATAATAAACTTTTATTGAGTTTGTAACAAGAAGGATATGTGCATATCAGACAGAGATACAGTAAGAACCTAAATCAAACCGAACCCTCAAGTACAAGAATTTTCAACCAAACCTTTGAATTTTGAACTAAAAGAAATACATTTTCAACTAAAAATGGAGTAGTTGAATTTCCGTTTAAAAAAATTAACCCTCACAGCCGACACTTCCGAAATTTCCCGCTCAGCCTACCCTGATTTTGTTTTGCAAATTAACTTATCAGGAAGAATTTTTTTTAAACTGTAGGTTAAAGTCTCACAAAAATGAATGTCGTAAAATTAATAACATGAATTCAACACTTACAATAAAGATTTTCACAAAACTGAAACAGTGAGCCGAAAAAATTGTCCGGGTATAAAACACCCAGTGTAGGCTTTGAGGGTTAATTTTAAATAAAAAATGAAACAATTTTCAACGAAATAGTTAAAAGATGAATCTTCAATCCAAAAAAATGAATTTTTAGCGGAGCAGTCAACTTTCAACCAAGTAGTTGAAGTTTTGACAAAAACCGATGACTTTTCAACAAGGTAGATTTGTCAAATTCTACACAAATTTTAATTTGCAACAAAATAATTAGATATGATTGAACAAGGTAGTAGAATTTTGAACCAAATGAGATGAATTCCGATCTAAAAATATTATAGCAGACTTTTGAACCAAAAAATTTAACTTTTAACCAAAAATTGTTAGATTTTTCTATTGGATTCTATTAATTCAGTTCACATTTAAGCGAAAAACGAGAAAAAGGGGAAAACGGTGAAGTTTCTTGAAAACAAGGAAGAAAAGAAGAATTCTTTCAAAAATTGGAGAAGAGGGGAATAGGGGAAAGAGTGTGAAGTCTGAAATATGAAAGTGATTTTCAATCTTATTAAGTTGCTATTGAACTGCACCGTTGAAGCGCTATCTTTCGGAAACTTTGTTAAAATTTATCATCAGGAAATGTACTAAGCGTTATCTAAGTTCGTAACATTACCTCTACTGACCCCACCCCTCTCAAATTGGTAGAGTAATTTATGGACGGCCCCTGATACAAAAGTTATTTGCAACGAGTGAAGTTAGTTGCGAAACGGAAAATAATCGATGTTCTCCTCATTAGTGAATTTAAAAATGATTTTAAGTATATTCAAACTAATATATTACTTTTATTACAATGTTTTGCAACATGAAAAAATTCTAATCTAATGCCGCGAAAAAATCAGTAAAATGAGAATTTTATGCTCGTAATTATTTGTTTAATTAATTGTATTACAAATAATAATAATAACGTAATTATAATTTTCATATTATAAGCCTCGAAAAACATATATCATTGATATTTTGACTCAGAAAATATCATAAATTGTTTATATCAAAAGATTGTCATTATATACAAAAAATAATACTTATAAAATCAGGGCGTACTTTTTCAACTCGCAAATCATGACTTTACACTTATGGTAATTAATATGAATAGAAAAAAGGTTTATGTCGACCTAACATATTTTTTCTATTAAATTCCAAATCGAATATGAACTGTTCAGAGCTAACGTTGCGGAAAATTTCATAATACTAGTCAATGCCAATCGAATAATTCCAACTTTTTGATTTTCACCCATAAAAATTGAAAATATTTGATAAATAGTACCTTGTAATATATTAATCGAGTTTTTTTAGTGCTTTTGAAATAAACATACAAAGTTCAAGGCACTAAAATATTAATTATTTAATCAAACTTTTCATTCTAAAATACTTCCAATGTTTGTCCTCTCTGTACTTTTTCACTTGTGATGTTATGGATAATCTAAGAGGCAATCTTGAGGAAGGAGGATATATATATATATATATATATATAGCAAATAAAAATATTCTCCTAAGAGGCGATGCTTTCAAGTTAACGTATCGTCTTATAAAGATTTTTCTACAGTAGAAAGATTTCTAGAAGAAAACGAAAAAGCGAGGAATAACGTAATACAATTTTTAGAAGGATACCTAAAACCTTTTTATTTCTTCAGCATGTATAAAGCTTATACTTTGAGTTTTGAAAATTTGATATATTTAAAAAAAAAATTTAACCCAATTTTTATTTCCTAACATTGCAAATATAAAGAATGTAAAAATACATGATTAACTAAATTTTTAAATAGGAAGTAGATTTTTTTTGCAACAATGAATAATATTTAATAATTTCAAATTGAAAGCATTTAAAAATAATATATTAAACCATTTGAAACTGGAACCATTAAAAACAAAAAATATTTATGGTATTAAATACTATGCTGTTCAGTCAACTATAATTTTAATCTAATATATTAAACTTAATTAATTTAAATTATATTATATAACATTATTATATTACATTATTATATTATTCAAATTTAATATAATTATGAATTCTCATTTCTTCAACTTAAATTTGATACAATTGTGTATTGTTTTCAGAAATACGTATGTTTAAAAAGTTTAAAGTCGATTGGATATGTGGAAGTGTGTCAAAATTGAAATACAAGATATGTCTCTCACAAAAATACACACATAGCAAGTCAAATAAAAGCTTGTAAAATGAATATCTGCAGATTAGAACTTGGAAAATTCAATCATTTCGAATTCAAAGTTATTGAAATCGTATTATTTCTAATTAAAAGCGTTTAAAATAAAAAAATGGAAAACTCGTGAATATAAATAATTTTCAATTAATATCGATTAAAATTATGGAATTTCAAATTGCTATGACATAGAAAATTTTAATTTTATATCAAAATTGACTACACATTTTTCGAAGATCAAAATTTAAATTCAGCGTCATTTTTATCGTTAAAAATTGAAAAATTTTTATTCATAAACCTTTAAAATTGAATTATTCTAAAAAAAACATTCAAAATAAAAAGTAATTTTAAATGAAAAACTTTAAAAATGAAAAAATTTCTACTACGGAACGTTCAAAAGTATACGAATACAAACACTAGTTAAAACTGAAAAAAAAATTTAGACACCTAGAACTGTGATAATAAAACTTTCTCATACTCAAACCCTCTGAAATTTCAATTATTTGAAGTAAATATAAATCGTTTAAAAATGAACAAGTTTAAAATTGTTAATTATTACTAAGATTGCACCTAAACAATTTAGAATATTTAAATATCAGATTATTAAATTTAAAACTGACTAATAAGGCTTTCAGTATGGAAATTTGAAAGATTTAATAGTAAAATGTACAGGCATTTTTAATATTGGAATTTAAAGTACAACATTACAGAAATTTTAAAGATGATTAAAATATTATTAATAAATATTCAAAGTGTCTGGAAAGATTTTTTTACTTAAAAATGTGATTTCTGTAGAAAAAAAATCACTGCCATATTCACCGTTCCTAATTGAAGAATTTTATGAATCATTCTGAAAAATTGGAAAATTATACACTTTCCAATTGGAAACCTTTGGAAATTAATGAATTTAAACTTGAGGCATTATAAATAGACAATTTCAAGCTTCGTTTAAAATTGGATAAATTCTTAAATTAGGATCTTGAACCTAATTCGTTAAAAATAAATAATTTGCAAACCGTGCATCACGATTTTTAAAATTCAAAAAGCGAGTGCAAACATAGGAGCTTTAAGGAGGATTATTTTGATATTATTTTTACCAACAATAAGTAAATGATGAACAGAGATTCTTAAATTTTCCCAATAATAGGAGAATATAGTTGAGAGAATAAAATAAAATAATTGGTTCAATCAAATCATATGTGCATCTCATTCCAAAACCCGATAATAAAGGCTACAGACCGATCGCGCTTACTTCAGCTCTATGCAAACACATCACTACTTTCCAACCGAGCAATTCACGCCTACCCCGAAAGGGAAACGGCTTAATGATATAATAATAATAATGATTGCTATCTCCTCGTTTACATTTCCCTCTCTCATTTTGATATTCCTGACTTTTTCCTTAAGCCTGCTCTTTTTACCTTTGCTTCCTTTTTATCCATATTGTTATTAATTTTGTCGCCCTCTGATGATACGCAAATATCAGATTATAAATAACTTATGAATAAAATAACTTATTAAATGTAACTTTGAAAAATTAATAAAGTTTAAAAAAAGGTAAATTCTGATACAATTAAATTTGTATTTAAAAAAAAGAAGAAATTTTACAAAGGTTAAGAAAAAAAAGGTTATACATATATCTGTCTTATATACTCTTATTATTAAGTCTTATTTATACCTCTCTCGTTTGAAGGCTTTTTGTGCAATTCTGTTTAAGTCTGTGAATATTTTTTTCTAAATTTAATAAACAAAGACATTAAGCCATAGATTTTGCTGTAATTCTTGACAACTTTGGTACTTGGTCAACTCTGCAAATTTAAAAAGGTGTTATATGGATATAAATTAGTTAGGGTAGGTGGCATGCGCCTATAAAAGAAGTTTCCATAGACTATTTAAATGTATTATCTGAAATATTAAAATGTAATATTACGAGGTTAAAAATGTTTGCAATTTTAATATAGAATTAATAGTATTATTCAATAGTAGTATTTCAATTTAAAACAATTTTGGTAATAAATTTAAATCATAAATAATAAAACATAATATTTTCTCCTAGATGAACATAAATTACACTGGTTTTTAAGTAAAAAAGTTCAATGAAGCAAATAGTGAAGAAACCTAACCCCCAAGCACCTATTTTATTACTTTATTTCTTAATATTTGACCAGATTTGAAGGCATCGAAGAACTTGGTGTTCTCACGCACTCTGTTTCACCGACTTTAATATACATGTATTATTAATTTCACAACATGATGGTAATTAATTTACCTAAATTAAATTTAATATACCATTATCTATTGGTATTAATATAAATGTATATGATAAGGTCAGTAAAAGAGTCCGTGTGGAAACTTGAAGTGTACTTTGATGCCCTCAAATCTTGTAAAATATTCAAAACTGAAATAATAACCCAAAATTCATCGACTGAATTATTACATATAATAAAAGTGCAACGTACGAGTGAAATTTTCTTCAAAATTGACTGTGAATAAAAGAATTTGAACGTGAGTACAGCTTGTTTCAGGTTAGATGTCTCAATTATTCGCCTAATAGAACCAGTGGAACTTATGCTTAGCCAGAAAAAAATATTATGCTTTATTATTTATAATTGAAAATTACTGCCAAAATTATTTTCAAATTATATAAAGTGAAATTATCTGACTTTTCTCAGAATTGATCAATATACAATATACATACTAGGGTGGTCCAAATTTATACCGGTAAAAATTCGACTTTCGACTTTTGGTCATACCCCCCCCCCCATTTTGTTCGTTTTCTGGTGAAAGGAAATTCCGTAACTTTTTTTTCAACGTTAACCCGTGCCCCCGGGCTTTTGAAATTAACATGGGGTTTTAAGTGGGAAAATCTCGACTATCAAAAAAATTGGAAAAAGAAGTACTTGTTATAAACTTTTTGTGAATCGAAGTATGAACACCTCTTGAGGAGTATCCAAGAAATAATTTCCACCCAATCAATTTTCATTTTGACACTCCAAATCCTCTTCTTTTTGCCCGGGAAATGCCCTAAAAATGCAAAGTAGCAGTTTTCTATCAAATTCATGCTAAAGACGGTATTTTTTATAAATGTTTTTAATATGAATTATATTAAATCGATAAGTGATGAGTTTTGAAGTATATTTCAAATAAATGTAATTGTTTAAACAATTATTATTTGCCTAAACAATTTTTTTCCACTGTAAATCGTGAAAAGTTATTATCTTTCGGGATAAATTGTACAAAGTTGATGAATGTCAAGAGTATTAGTTCTTGCTTATAATACTAGGTGATTAGTCAAACAATTTTTTATTGTATTAAATCATTTTTCCCTCTATAAAGCGAGAAAAGTTATTATTTCCTGGAATTAATGACACAATTAACGGATGTTGAGAGTAATATTTTTTCTGAAGGATATTCAGCAATTTTTTTAACAATTTTCATTTGTTTAAACAATGTTTTCTCTGTAAATCGTAAAACGTTTTTTTCTTCTGCAATTAATGACTAGATTTTTCGAATCTCTCACACTATGTCGCTTAATATTCAGTATTTCCTTATCTCAGAACGTATGACCTATATATTGTTTAAACAATAATAATTTGTTTCAAACATTGAAATCTACTGCTCTAAGTCCAGCATAGTGTTTCTTTTAAATCACCCCCATAGATAATTGGAATCTGTGAACTGAAAATAATTTACATGTGTAGATATTTCCTGAAGTATATATAGTTTTTTTTTTCTTCAAATCGCCTCCGTAGATAATTAGAATCTGTGAACTGAACAAGGGGGAAAAATTGTTCAAACAAATCAAAATTGTTTAAATAATTACCAAACATCCTCCAAAAATATATTGCTTTCAAACATTTTTAATTGTGTTATTATTTCCAGAAATTAATAACTTTGTACGATTTTAGGAAGAAAAAATGGTTTGAGCGAATAGAAAATTGTTTAAATAATTACCAAATAAGTTAAACAAGAACAACTACTCTTGACATTTATCAACTTTGTACGATTTATTCCGAAAGATAATAACTTTTCACCATTTACAGAGGAAGAAATTGTTTAAACAAATAATATTGTTTGAACAATTTCAAATTATCTCAAATATACTTTAAAACTCGTTACTTATCGATTAAAAATGATTTATTTTGAATTTTTTTTTAAATACCAGCTTTAGCATGAATTTGATAGAAAACTGCTATTTTGCAGTTTTTGGGGCATTTTCCAGGCACAATTAAAGGGGTTTGGGTGTGTCAAAATTAAAAGCTATTCGGTGGAAGTCATTCCTTAAATACTCCTTAAGAGGTGATAATACTTTGATGAGCAAAAAATTGATAGCAAGTACTTCTTTTTTCCAGTTTTTGAAAATCGAGCTTTTCCCATTTAAAAACCTATGTTAATTTCAAAAGCCCGTGGGCATGGGTTAACGTTGAAAAACGGAATTTATTTTTCAGGAAAGCGAACAAAATGGGGGGGGGTATCACAAGAAATCATATATATATATATATAAACTAAAGGTTAACAACCACCGCAGGGTCCCACTGGGAGCAACTGTCAACTAAAAAAATGACATCGGCTCCCAGTAGAACCGCGGTATATATATATATATATACACACACACACACACACACATATATATAATTTAATATGCAGCCTCCTAATGAATATTTCATATAACGAGTTTTTAGATTTGATATACAAATATTAAATTTACTTTAAAATTGCAAACATTTTTAACAGTGTTGATAGTGAAACCATTAATAAACCAAATTTCGTTTTTTTTTTCCTTTACTTCAAAATTTCAAGTATTAAGCTTTATTTTGTCCCAAATACTAAATTCTGAACCGCAAGTCACAAGCCGTAAGGCCCAAAAACAAAAGGTCCAACTATGACGGACGTACATGCTACCAAAAGTATAAGGGTTTCGATCCAAGTCTACGAAACCCTAAAAAGGAAAAAATAAATAGGGGCCTAACAAACCTAATATTAATGATCAGACATATTGAATACACAAGATTAAAATTTTACCCAAATTAAAATTTTTTTATTTCAAATTTAGAACTTGAATGAAAAAATACATAAATTTAAAAATTATTTATGTATTTGTATACCGCAAGTAAAAAAAGTTCCACTACGGGACCCTATTGTGATTTCGAATAAAATCTCATATAAGTATCAGACAAATTAGTACTAATAAAGCACCAATTTTTTTAAGATTGTTTAAGAGTCCAAATAGGGCCAACAGTGAATTAATTTCCAGCAATTATTTGCCTCAGTGGATCAGTGCATTCAAAAAACGCCGATTTTCTCATATCAATTTCTATGAATAAAATAAATTAGACGAGTTCTGTCGCATAATGATTCAAAGAATTTTGTAGGACTTCTTAAAAGCTATAACTCCTCCCCGGGCAAAAATATTTGGTCTTAATTTTTCCTTGGGTAAAGACCAATCCAAGACAATTTCAAGTCATTATGTATGTCTAGCTCGTGAGACGGAGCCAGACTATTTTTGATGTCTTAAGGGTCTCTGAGGGTCATCACTAATCCACTTCAAACTTTATAAAATGTTTATATTATTTATATTCATGGTATTTATTTAGTATATAGTAATAAGTTTATTTGTCTGCAATAATTATTATTCTTTGGATGACGAATCTAAAAATGTTGTCCATTTTTTCCTATCTCCAACAGTTCACTAGATACTTCTAGAAAATGACAGTTTTAATCTTTTTACGGAAAATTTTATATGCCTGCAGTTGTTGAGACCGACAGGTTCCGAATTTCTTATTTAAAAATTATTTATTAAAAAATTACAAGTTTTATAGGTTGTAAAATTTTAATCCTCAGCAGATGTCAATTGCTTGGTCCTAACCTAGCTACCTGATTCCTGGAAATGGCAGGCCCTGCCGGTGGGGTCCATAGTTTATAGAGGTCGCAGTATAATGGACAGTAAAATTTACAAACGAAAACTCTTGTAATGTTGACCCTGGCAAATGTTAAAGCCACAAATTGGTAATATAATTTTCTTTAAAAGCAATTCGGTATATTTATTGATTTTTTTTTTCTTATTTATCTACAACCATAAATGCGAGAGAAGTCTGTATATCTCCAATGTCTAGCTGGTGAGACGGAGCCAGACATCACGGACCTAGAGACATGTTCGAGACATATCGAAGACACTCAAGCCAAAACCAAGACCAAATATTTTTACCCGGGGATGGAGGTAGGAAAAAATAGACAACATTTTTAGACTCGCCATCCAACGAACATAATTATTGCAGATAAATAAACTTATTAATACATAAAAAATAAATACCATGGAAATAAATAATTTAAACATTCTATCAAGTTTAAAGCGGATTAGTGATGACCCTCAGAGGGTCTGAAGACATCAAAAATAGTATGATTCCATCTCACGGGCTAGACATACAGAATAACTTGAAATTGTCTGGGATTAGTCTTCACCCAAGACAAAATTAAGACCAAATAGTTTTACTCGGGCGAGTGGGGAACCTCACATAACAACCTTGTGAAGCTCCTCACTTGGGGTGATCGCTAGAGAGATTGATCAGCAGCCTGGGTCGGAGCAGAGTTGCGGAACGAAAGTTTTTTTCTGTTATCTTTCGGTCATTTTCCTTATGTCATTTTTCTATTGAAGATTTCATTCGAGGTTTAATTAAGGTATTTTTCCACTGTGTTCGAAAGGACAGATGTATCTGTGTGGCTGGATTTGTTTCATTTGTCTCCTCCATAATGCTTTTATTGAAATAGTGGATAAGAGATTGCGCTGCTGGAGTATTCGGTCGGCGCGGCTTGGAGGGGAGGTTAGTAACAGACACGCCCAGCGTCGCGACGCTTTTATCGATCAACGACGCCAGTCGCTGCCCATCTCTGGAGTCCATTTTACTTTTCCAAGCATCGTACTCAGTTTCGAAATATGTGTTTAATACGCTTTACTTTTTATTTATGACATAAGCCAGACAAATTTCTTTACTTACATTCGAAAGGTAGTTAAGGGTCGCTGGGACTTTAAGTTTGCAGACTTATGAATATATCTAATTTAAACAATATCTAATTTATCTAAATTTCATAAGATGGTAGTATTTCATGAAATTCATAAAATCATATACAATTGCTAGTAATTTTCCATGTTTACATTTTTTCTACGGAAAAATAAATTAGTGCAGGCACTGGTTTTCCCAGGTCCTCTTTCCCAGGTGCGAATTTTCCATTGACCTAACTTTCCCAATAACCTCGATCTAATACTGAATTGGTAGTTACCCAAATTAAAATATCAACGTGGAAATTTACGCGAATTTTCATGTGCAATTATCCAAGAACTTGAAAATCTACATGGAAATTTGAAAACTTTCACGTGGATTTTTCGTAAAAATATTTACATGGAATTCCACTATAGACACAATAGACTTGTGATTATGGATTGATACCTATTAATGAATATGGGGTACTTAAAACTAAAAAATGACAACCAGTTCTTTCTATCTCTTATACGGTTTACGATATATTTGCAGTTAAATATATCGTATTGTAACATATTTATTTTGAATTTTTCCGCTTTTCACATTCCATGCAAAAAATCTCGGTGAATGGTTTTTAATGTCCACGAATAGGAAAAATTGAATTGCAAATTACAATTGGCTACTCCTGGATTTTATACCTAAAACTTCTCTTGCATTACTTGACTTAATTTAATAAATGATTGTCTGAAGGAATCATAGAGGCACACGCAAAAGTTAATTGTAATTTGTTTTATTTATCAAGAATTGTTAAATTATGACCACTATATAGTATCTGGCATTTTGAATTTCCAAATGTTCACATCAACCTCGTAATCAATGTCCTCGGAAGTCCCCACTTGTACCCAGTTTCATACAACTTTGTTTCATTTTATTCGATATTGAATGCCTTTTTACAAAAGCAAATGATTGTAGATCACGTGCAAATTTTCTATCGGCTCAACTTTCCCAATGTTGGGCCACTTTGCCAGCCAGAGCTAGGTCAACATACCCAAAAGATAACTACGGATCGACCTTTTCTACAGACGATTGGATCATACGCTAACAAGGTTGAGCCAACTATGGCTATTTGAAGTCGTGCTGGCAATTCTACTGCCGTTGCAGGACACCCAGCATTGCACATTGCGTCACTTTGTGTCATTTTTTTCTGTAATAAGCTCCTTTTCTAATAAGGATTGTATATAAATATCATAAACATGATATTTACGAAAGACACGAATTACATATTCGAAATACTTGCAGACCACGCACCAACGAGAAAAATAGTGAGTGCGCCATAGTCTGGTATAAATATGGCGTCTATATACACTCAACTCCCGATATAAGCACGCTTTCGGGCATGGCTTGCAGTGGCCTTCAGCATGAATTGGAGGAATCTAAACGTAATCAGTCATGGCCGCGTTAACCATTTCTGTTGGATTTGGACGCATACTAACCGTTGACATAACTAACACATGAGAGTACTGCCCTCATGCTGTTTGTTACGTTTGACTGAGCACTGTCTCTTTCTCGGTCCCGCAGTGCCCGCAACACCAAAATGCCGAGGACTTAAATTCTAGGAATTGCTGACTCCAATTCGCCTCCAAGCACGCGTCCATTTACAGAACAGTCAGCCCATCAACTCTGGGACAAAGTCGAGCCACAATTTGGTAAAAGTATAGTTACTACTAGATTAAAACCATGGTAAAGTGTAGAATGCCAAGAAAGGAAGCGAAATTCACGACGTTTTTCAACTGAATCTAAACAAAAACCAATTCCCGATCACTTTTGTCTTTTTTTTCAAATTTGAACACCCATATCATTAGCGGCTTGAATTTAATATTCTTATTTACAGCCAAAAACAGTAATCGAGAAAAAGTTTCCTCATAAATTTGTCTATTGCTCAAAACTGTATGTATGGTTTACTCATTGTTCACAGGATACCGTTTCGCACTATTAGAGTTTTGTCATAATGTACAATATTTACTGATTTCGGCCCAACTTTAGCCCATAGAGGAGTCAGATTTCGGAATTAGTTTTTCAATCAACATTTTCCATAGTTTACCAGGCGATCGGACCATGTTTGGGCTAAATTTGAACTAGTTGTCGGGCGAATATCTTTAACCACATTTCCCCAAAATTTTGGACCAACTATGGCCCAGAGTTGGGCCGATAGTCGGCATTGCTTATTTCAGAAAGATTCCCCATAGTTTAACCGACAGTCGGGCCATGTTTGGACCAAAGTTGGGCTGATAGTCGGCGTTACTTATTTAAGAAAGATTTCTCAGAGTATACCCGATGGTCGGGCCATCTTTGGGCCGATAGTCGGTTAGTTTCTGACTGACAAACGTTGGCAGTTAGGTCGGGCCGACAAAAGGTTCTCATAAATATAAAAGGTGGCCCAACTGTGCCTGTCGATCTTTGCGGCTGGCAAAATTGGTCCAATTTTCAACCGACGGTTTTGCTCTGTGTGCCAACACTAATTGGCACATGGGAACTGCACTAATGCACTATATTAGATTTTATTTTAGTTAATTTTATTTTATTATTGATGATGTTCCACCGAAAAAAATGCCTTTTACCCTTATACATGGAATCAACTATTTTGCCTAGTTAGGACAGGCGCCAACTTTGCAACCTAGGTTGATATAGTGAAATCAACTGCATGCCCATAATGTGATTCGTAAGGAATTCTTGTTATTTCAACTAGACTTAATTTAACGAGAGCTGAATGTTGATTTTGAAGAAAAAGACTTTTTCAGTGTCTTAAATTTGGGTAAAAAACTCAGATTTTATTGCCGATGATATCAATTTTTACAAAAAGATTTCAAAAAATACAAAAAAGGCTAGAAAATTTTTCTCTGTAGCTATCGAAAAAAATTCGTTGAAAAACGGGTCGTCAGGGGAAAATTTTGTACTGGAGTGGTAACGCGCCAGTGCCGCCGAGCGTTTTCGGTACTGGCACGCTACTGGTAGAGTACTGGCATGGTACTAGTGAAACCCCTAAAGATAACATTTTTCTATAATGACTGGTAGTCTTTGGCCAGTAGTAAGCCAATACGTATAGTTTGTACTGGTCCAGTACTGGCTCAACCCCTTATAATAAATCGGCTGAGTACTGCCTTAAAGTACTGGGCTAGTATTACAATTCAGTACTGACGGGGTACTGGTTAAACCCTTCATGATAACAAAGTTCTATACTGAATCGCAGTACTGAAACAGTACTAAACCAGTACGTACAGTCAGTACGGGAGGGATGCTGGTTAAACCCCTGATGATAGTTAAGTTCTGTTTTGTCCAGGACTGGGATAGTACTGGCTTGAATAAATTATGAAAAATATTATTGAAAAATAATTAATAATTAAAAACACGGTTGAATTGTTGATATATTGTGGATATATTTATATTTATATTTCCATGAGTATAGTGTCAGTAGATTCAGTATAGGTCCTAGAATGATCCCCACTTAAGCCCGAAAATAATAATTTTCACCCTGACTTAGAAAAACGCGGATATCTCCTAAACTATAAACAGCCATATAAAGGCCCTTTTAGTACTGACGTCCACATGTATGTGAATGTCAGTACTTTACTATAACCATCTCTGCTATAACTTTTCTGTATATATAGTAAAGTTTATTAGTAAGATCTTATCGTGCTTGTTTCCTATCACTGTACGAAATATTCCGATATCAGAGTATTTCAGTGATTTCCGATTCCCAAGCAAACTTCGTCAATCATGCGATGCCGAGATTTCGGATCGAGTTAACTACAAAATAATGTTCAGAATTACCAAAATACTCTTCGTATACATGGCAATAAGAAATGTAATTCAAATGAGAAAATTAAACTGATTTTTATTTTTCAAGGTATTATCACTTGTGTGAAGCATTATTTTTTCTATTTATTTTATTCTATAGCACAAACTTCTTTTTCCTTAATGACGCATATATGTCTTGCCCTAATAGAGCGAAGGCACTGATTTAACTATAGAATGCATATTCAAAGATCACAGGGTGGAGCTCAATGGACATATCCTTAATCAAGAATTTATCAATTAGCGGTCTAATTAACGACTTTTTAAAGGTGGAAGCTCACTTTTTTTTCGGTAGCGATTCGAGAAGTGAGACCTGAGAACGCAGTAGGGAAGCATTTACCAGGTTACAAGTACGAGACCCAACGCAAGACCGGATTATAGACTCGTATATCTCTCTATAGGCGCTTATCATATTTATGGGAGCCACTAAAAGCGTACTACATGGAAACCGCATCTGTTGGGAAGCATATTTTTAAATACCATTTCAATGCTGCGCCTGAACCAAGGACCGAAACCGATGATTCTCTGCGTCTCTTACGATGCCTTTTGTGCTTCTGTTATTATAATAAAACAGAAAGAGCGGGAAACAACATAACATTAATTGCAGATTATCTATTTGCAGAGAGTTTTTATCGACATAAAATACAGGATGTATCAAAACTCGACTTCGAAGATAAAGAAGTATGACAATTTTTTATGATTATTTATATTAATTAATTAATTTCAGCCTTTGCGAACTTGTGCTTAAATAAATTCGAAACTCTAAAATTAAAAATGTCTAAATTTTATTAGGTGCCGTCAGCCATATAAAAAGCAATTTTTCAACTCTAATTGTAAGTCGTTGTCGAGCTTTCAGCGTTGCCGTTTTTGATTGTGAGATAGAACAAGGTGTAAATTTCAGAAAATTAAAATGATGAAGCTTGAAGACTACCAAACTGAAGTTATCAATAATTTTCAAAGCAAACATACGTTATTATTTTAATAAAAATTCGAAAAATCTATTTAAAATCACGTTGACGATTAAATGACTACGGTCGAAGAAATCGCGTGGGATCTTCATCGGCTTGAAAACCGTCCAAGTCACGAGAAGTCCAGTGGACTGTAGGTTAAACGTGCGGGGGCAGGTTTAGGTGCCGGGAAGAATGGTGTACACCTAATATTATGTAATAGGGGGCACGTGGCAGTCCCCAGTTCAATTCCGGCACCGCCTCGAGCTCACATTGTTCTGCCACGCCGCGCCCGTAGCGTCGGGCAGGACTGAAATACCCAAGAACAAGGTTGCATTGCGCCCTTGCATTGTGCACAGGTTACGGCTAATACGCGCTACTTTACAACCCCCGCGAGTCACCGCTCCACCATGAACAGCTCCCTATGGTGGCTGTGGGTATTAAATGCTAATCCGATTATTCCTTTCAAATCAACGATCTCTGCACGACGTGCGACTCAACTCGACAGGCATTGATCTAGTTTGCTCAATGGATTATCAAGTCCCATACCAACGCACATACATATACACATACGTATATACACCACACATGGAGATACTTTTTATGTCCATTTTTTTAACATCGAAATCATATTTTTGTATATTTCTTTCTGAGTCAGGGAAATTCGAGAACTATAATGTTATGCGGGGAGCACCTCAATGGGCTCGACCAGCGAGGGTCATGAAAATGAGGTCCGCAACTTAGTGATATAGACAAAAAATAATTTGAAAAATATGTAGAAATCTATCACTAATACCAATGATCGCTATGGCATAGTATTACACAAACGAACGGAGAATATTGATTGGGAAAAGGTTCGGCAAAATTTGCGTAAAGCTTGCACATAGGGGCATTTGGGGAAAGTTTAATATTATTTTGGCAGAGTTTAAAACTATTTTCGTGTTTATTGAATATATTGAGTAATACATTTTAATGTCTCTTATTGACCTTCGGAAGAATACCAAAAGTTGAGTAAAACGGGTGGTTGCGCTTGAGTGAAATTGGAAGGGGAAAATGGAGCGTGAAAGGGGGAGACTATAGTTTGAAGTGGTTTGAGTGTTGAATTTTAATGTTAAGGGTCTAGCCTTTGAGTCCTGCAGTCCTGGTATCGCAGGTAAATGTTTCTTTATTTTTCTCAATAGAATTCATTTCACTCAACCCCAAATGCCTCCATGTCCCAGTTTTACGCAAATTTTGCGGAATCTTTCACCAATCAATGTTTTCCGTGCAGTGCTAAGATTAGGGGTTCGATACTTGTAAAAGTTCTATAGGTCTTTAAAAAAATATTATGCTGAATGAATCGAGACGGAACAATTTAAGTCTTGTAGAGAACAATTGCAAATGCCTTAAATCAGTTTATTTTACAGATTGAATTAGCAGTCTTTAAATAATTAACAGTATGTAATTATTTATCTTTTGAAAGTGATACAATATTAACTATAATTTAAACACTAATTTTGGGCCGCGCTGTAGATTGACTACATTTCTAAATGACAATATTGATATTCTGTGATTTGGAAATTTTTTGTTTAACATAAGATCGTCCGCTTTTTATTACCGTTCCACTCAAAAAATTGAATCAAGGCAAAGTATCATGATTAGATTCCTTTTTTTCATATTTAGGGAAGAATAAAAAAATGTGTAGTTCACAAAAACCTGAAAGGAATTACAACTAATTTATTTTTTTGATTGAAGGACGTTATGCTATTAGGGGGTTGGAACGATTGATGCTAATCAAAAAGATACCCTACAGACAAATGTTTTTTCTTATTGTCGAAGGAAATACGGCCCTTGAAGCAGGGGATGGAATACGAGGGGTACTAGTAGACCAACAATTTAAATGCACCTATGCGGGGGATGGTTTCGCACGCTCTCATGGGAACAGGTTGTCTCCTCGTACTCAGGTGTAAGCCGCTATACGGCGATTCAGCATGACGTGTCTATGTCTTTATGTACTGATAAAACCACATTGTACTTATAGCAACGGTGATCAATTATGCATGTACGTTCGGTGAGGATTGAGATACACGATACACATGATACGTATTCTGGCAGTTTAATGTCGGAATTGGCCCTGATCTGGCGTCGACTAACACGTCTATTCGGATCCAGATCTGGCGTTGGTGAGCTTTCCATACAATAAAGATTTCGGAGTCTCAATCAGCCAAATTTTATTCACCATTTTTACAACATTGTCAAGGTGTCCGAAATTACTTAACATAAGAAATTAACACTATAAAAATAATTTTGTTTTCCTTATTGTCTTGACAATCTATTCTGTCCCAGATCTGGCACTGGTCAGCTTCCCATAACATAAAATGTCTGAAGGTCAATCAGCCAAATTTTTCTCACCATTTTCAAAATTTGAAAGGGTGTCTAAAATTATAGAAAATAAGAAATAATATTATTAAAATAAATTGTTTTCCTAATCTAAATCCAAATCGTCTTCACAGTCTGGTCTATCCCCGATCTGGCGATGTTTACAATTCCTTCAAATATATAAAAATTGATAAGTGTCAATCTTCAAGCTTCTCTCAGTTTCTATTTTTCACTGACATACCTCTTCCTTTACCTCGAAGTACAAGAAATGCGGCTCCTAATTGTAATTTCTGATTTTTTTGTCGGCGAATGCTTCAATAATGCAAACATACACTAACAAATTCGATAATGATTTGTTTTACTTGGGGGGGGCTTACAATTTAAGCGCATTTTTCACGAGGTAGGGGTCTAATAAATATTACTGTCTATCTTGGGGTGGATGGAAAATTGGTATAAAAAATTATAACTCCATTGTATAAGTGAGTTGGTATTTCAGATATAATTGCCCCCTTACACTCGTTACATGATTTAATCATTTTAATGCTCACGCATGAATGATCAGAGAATTGAAAGAGGAAATGAGATAAAAAAATGAATGTAAGCTAATGAGATGGGGTCAAATTTTTGTCTTGATCTCTATTTGTATTCCATAATCCCTTATGAAAAAGATGTATTGGTAAGTATAGGATCTTCTACTTTATTCGCAAACAAGTTTTGGATTTACAATAATGATTTTGCGAAAAAAGTATCATGTCTAGTACTTTTACTATACTAATACTTCTTTTTATAAGGAAACTATCATAAAACTTGGTCATGACTGACTTCATGCCAAAAAAATAAATAAAAGCTAACCCCTGAGATCATTTCATTATCTACAACTCAACGTTTTTGCATAAATTCATTATTGTACATGTACGTATATTTTATTATCCTATATGTGGAGAAATGCTTACGTTCATTTTTTGTTCTTACGAATCGAGTCGCACTCTCTCGAGAAGGGATGATTGTAGATAGTCGGGGTAGAGTTTTGGTGATAACGAGCGGATTTGCAATCACGGCTACATTGTACGATCCTGCTGTTAGCTAACTTGAAGAGGGATGAAACTCAGACGCTCGGAGATCACAGAGCAGGAAGTTCAGAATACGACGGATGCGGCGAAGGAGAGCGAAGGAGGTGAAAGAGAAAGGAGGTTGATGGTCGGAAAGTGGAAATCCCAAAATTATAGGACCGTGAATATATCCACATCCCTTTCCTTAGGCGGAAAACGCATAATAATCAACAGGAAAAATACAAAAATGTTACTTTTCTCTATATGTATTACATGATGTAATAGTCGATTTTGCGACTGTAAATCCAAAAGTCAATTTGGCAATGAAAAATGTGGCGCTGAAGTGCAAGTAAGGCAAAGTTAATGAAACCCAGATGATGAGAAGCGATGTAGACGTCAAATAAGAAATAATATTTTAACGGACAGTAATACGCTATTTTGACAAAGAGCTAAGCAAGCGGAGAGTGGATGTGATAATGAAACTAATTAAAACATGCTTGAAAAACTTGAATACCTAATTGTTTTCAGTAACTTGGCTTTTTTTGGAATCTGAAAATCTATTTTGAGGACTCTTGGTTTAAAATACAAAAAGCTGGCCAGTGAGCAAAAATATCAAGCAAAATACCTCACTCAATGCTCAAAGACTGCCTGTCCAATAAAAAAGTAAGGATACCATGCCATTTTTACTAAACCAATTGATGAGGATTCAATATATCCGAGAAGCTTTTGTCATCGTAAAGAGTAGCGCTAAAATCATAAAAAATCACATTTATGGTACACTGGAACCTGGATTGAATTACGGTTGTGGGCATGGCTTGCATTGAGCTTGATATTACTTTCAGGGCATCCAAACGTAAACAGGCTAGGCCGCATGAATCCTTTCTGTTGGATTTGGACGAATGGCGTAACGCCGTAACCTGATGCTACTAACGCGCTGAGAGTGCGGCCCTCCCTGCTTTTTGTTACGCTTGGCTGACTGCATCCGCCCCGCTCGGCCTCGCGACTCTCTCATCACGAAACCGCCGAGGCATCAATTCTCGGAATATAGTAAATTCGAGGTAACTAATTCCAGGTTTCAGTGTATTTTATTTAGACGAAATTTCATGCATGAAAGCATCAAAGAGTGAAAAAAATTCATTGAGATAGTTTGGTCATGTCGAGAGAATGAATGATGCGTGTCGAAAAATTTGTTATAAGAAATGTGTGCCGGAAATGAAAGATTTGGTATATTCATGTGTTTAAGTAAGTGTGAATCGTGACATAGGTTGACTTTGTGAAGCTCTCCACCTGGGGCGATTGCTAGAGAGATTGATCAGCACCCGTGTCGGAGCGGTGCGGTGTTGTGGTACGAGTATGTTGTTGTTGCGACTTCTAGGTTGATCTATGAACAATGAATGTGATGTTAGTCAATTTTTTTTTACGTCCGGGAAGTAAATGATAACAATTTTTAGAAAAAAACTTGTTTGGTAACGCTGAACCGCTCAGAATATACAACGTAACAAGCAGTAGTAATGATTAATACTGAAACAAACATTTTTTGACAAAAAAATCTATGGTGTAATGTAACTAACAACTAAACTAGGATTGCTTGTTCAGGATAGCAGTCCACCATCGAAACGTTGCAAGTAATGATTGTATTCTAACAATAAATTACGGTCTGGAAGAGTCGTACAGAAACGGAAAAAAGTGTTGTTTTTTTTCGTTTCTAACTATTTTTATTATATTAATCTCAAATCCACCCCATCTCTTATAATAATAATAAACCAAGTCTAAACGTCCGGACAGTCCATGCGTTTATAACTCGGTCGAATCTAAAGTTACGGAATCGGTCAGGGAAAGGGGGACCTAGGAAGGGATCATGCATTGTGTCTGGATATGGGCTGTTTTCGGACGTATAGACACTACCATAATAATAATAAAAAAGATCAAAATCTGAACCTTTTCAAATTTCATATAGTTCTAAATTTGAATCAGTGAAAAATTGCTCGCTGTAACAGATCAGTAAGGATTTTCACTGATTCACAGTAACAGACCCATTAAAATGGCAATTTTACTTTTTAATTTTTGGCTAAATTCTTAATTTTATTGCTAAAATTTATATATATATATATATATATAATTTTTCTATATTATAATAAATGTTGATGTACAAGTTAATTTTTAGAAAAAATGTATTTAAATAAATTCTTAAGTATATTAGTTTGTTGTAGAAAAAACATGATTTTGCCTTGAAATTCTTGTAATTATTGACCCGCCGGATGCAAGAACCAGCCCGACGCTCGAAAACGCGTAAAAGTATTGTCCGATCGTCTCAAAAAAAGACAATTTTCAAAATCGAAAAATCAATTTTTTGTTAATCTAGAATTGTACAGAATAAGGAAATGAAACTTTTCCCTAAAAGAATTTTTCGTGTCAAACGTTTGTGTTTAATAATAAAAACGAAATATTGCAAAAAGTTTATCTCATTTAATTAAGTTTTAAAACCTAAATCGTTCTAACTCGGACAAATATTATTGAAATGAGTTGATATTTGCAGACATATTCAAAATACTCTAGCGATGCCTAGAAAATCATGAAAAAGTTAACGATCGTTTATTGTTTATAATTCTTTAATTGCAAAATGAGGTCAATCGATAATTGTTTTCTTGGTTTCACTGGTAAAAAGTATCTAGGTAACTTCGACTGTCGAACAACTTCCAGTGAGTGATTTGTTTATCAATGTTAAATAAACCTTTTTGGAAAATCTCATATCGATGCGTTGAAAATTTACGGAGATATTCAGATTGGGAAAAAGTACTCGACGTCTGCCCGAGCTGTTAGCTAATGCGTCGCGAGGACTGCTCTGTCAGACAGCGTTCTCAAACCGGGCAAACGTCGAGTACTTTTTCCAAATCTGAATATCTCAGTAAATTTTCAACGTATTGATATGAGATTTTCCGAAAAACTTTATTCAACATTGATAAACAAATCACTCAGTGTAAGTTTTTCGGCAGCCGAAGTTACCTAGATACTTTTTATCGGCAAACCCAAGAAAATACAATTATCGATTGACCTCATTTTGCAATTAAAGATTATTTAACAATAAACGATTGCTAGGCATTACTAGAGTATTTTGAATATGTCCTGCAAATATGAACTCATTTCAATAATATTTGGCCGAGTTAGAACGATTTAAGTTTTAAAACTTAATGAAACCAGAAAAACTTCTTTTTCAATATTTCGTTTTTATTATTAAAAAAAAACGTTCGACAAAAAATTCTAATAAGAAAAAGTTAAATTTCCTTATTCTGTACAATCCTACATTTTCAAAAAGGTGATTTTTTTATTTTGAAATTTTTTTTTCGAGACGATCGGACAATACTTTTACGCGTTTTCGAGCGTCGGGATGGTTATTGCACCCGGCGGCTCAATTTTGCAATCCTGATGATAATTAATATCCAGGAAATGCAGAGAGAGGAGTAAAAATTAGGATAATGAATTTTTAATAAGTGATGCTAACCTAAATAAATTTTATATTAATTTCAGCATTCAAGGGTCACGGTCAAGCAGCAGAAATTTATGTGCCCCAATCTAGTGTAGAAGGTAAATAAATTATTTACAACACTTCAAAGATAACTTGACTTTTCATTTTTTTTTCATTTTGAAATATTTGTGATTAGAGTGTCTAAAATCAGTAAAGGTTTTTACGAGTTGAGCAGAAATTTTATATATTTAAAATATTTGTGGAATATCGAACATCCCAGAACAGCTTTTGGAAGATTTTAGAATTTTGATCTTAGAAGATCCTTAAACATTAAAAAATTAATGTCTCTCAACCTTAATTAAAAAACACATTTTATAATGTTCCTTATAATCCCGGCATTTACTAAATTATATTTAAATCAAAATTTTGTTCAAAAACTTTGTCTATTGATTTCTTGAAATTTTTTTTTTTTATGAAAACAGTTCAAACCCAATTCTAATTTTTTCTTATATTTTTTACAGGATATTTCAAAAAGATAGTCCACTTGTTTAAATTCATACAGTTCAACTTACAAAACATTGACAAAAAGTTGGACAATTCAGAAAAGGCAAAATCAGCACAAGAAACTAATGACTACACGATTCTCGCTCATTTTATTCCTGTAAACAATATCGAGAGCATTAATCACTTTGAGATGTTAATTGCTACTGATAAAGATGCTGTTTGTCAGTTCGTAAGTATTTCAATTCTTTCATTTTTTACAGATTGTTAATAAGAACCAGCAGTAAGTCCACGGCGTGCTCACGTCTTTCGATTTGAATTTCATAACATTAAAAATATAAACAATTGAAAAATTCATCATTGAATCAAATTTTATAAATGAAGGGTTTTCGTAATTAGTTAAACAATAATTAATAACTTTGAACTGAAAGCGCTTGAAGTTATAAAAAATTAAATTGGACGATTTTGAATTAAAACCCTTCCAAATCAAAAAATTTTATATCAGGTAAAATTTGGAAAAAAAGAACAATATTTTTACTTTTATGATTTGAATTTAAAAAAATTTTAATCAGAAGCTCACAAAATTGAAAATTTTGTTTTGATTTGAAGAATCTCGAAATTGAATGATTTCAGATTAAAATTTTTAAAATAGAACAATTGCAAAATGTTCACAATTGAATAATTTCATATTAGAATCTTGAATACTGGATCATTTAAAATTCAAGGGAATTGAAATGATATTATTTCTAATCAAAAGCGTTCAAAATTAATTATTTAAAAATTGATAACTTTTTAATTTAAATAATTCTTAATTCGAAGAGATTGAAATTCAACAATTTGATATTTAAAACTAAATTGAATGTTGCAAAGTCAAAACTTCTGAAATTCTAGACAAATATTTATAAAATCAGAAACTCAGTTCACCGTTCAGAATGGAAAAAATTTCAGTTATGAACCTCGGGATATATTAAAAATGATTATAATTCTAAAAATTAATTTTTATTACTTTAATTACTTTTTACTTTAAAATTTTAATTACAAAATTAAACCTTATGAAAGAGAAAAATTGAAATTTTTGCGTTGAACATGAAATTTTCTTCTGAATTTTTCTTTTTTTGTTTTGAAATTATTTTGGAGACATTCAGTTCAAAATTGTTTGATTACAAACTATTAAAATTGAAACCAAGCAAGTTAGAATATTTAAATCTAAAATCATAAAAATGAAAACTCGACTAAAATTGAAACCAAACAATTTAGAATATTTAAACATAAAATATGAAGATTTACAATTTTGAAAAACCTAATTGTGTCGAAATTTTCCTGATATTTTTAATATTTCAATTTGAAACTACAAAATTGTAAATTCGATATTGAAAAACTCCAAAAATTAAGAAATTTTAAACTAAATATTTTCCAATTTAAGGAAAATTGTGAATTCAAAACTATAATTTTAAATTGAAATTTTTTGTTGAAAATTTAAAAAAAATTAATCATTTAAAAATTAAAAATATTTGATTAATGTGAAATTATAATTTTCTCATGTAACAACAATTTAAAATTCCGCCATTTCAGAAGTTTTGAGTTTGAAACATTGAATTGAGTTTTCAATTTGTAATTGTAAAATTTTAATCGCTTTGAATTGAAATTTGTTCAAATTTAAAAGTTTTCCATTTTTAACGCTTTCAACTAGAAATAATAAAAATTTCCACTTCTTTCCAATAAAATTGTTCAATTTTAATCTGAATTTGTTCAATTCTGAGAGCTTCTGCTTAAAAATTTTTCAAATACAAAAACTTCAAATTTTAAATTATTAAATTCTAAACGCTTTTATTTAGAAATAATACCAGTTCAATTCGTCTTCATTCCATTAAAAATAGTGCTCTTTTTTAAAATTGTACCTAATCTAAAATTTTTCGATTCACAACGTTTATTACTAAAAAATTTTCAAAATATGTTTCTTAAATTTCAAACTTTTTCAATTTGAAGTTATTAATTATTGTATAAAAATGTGTACTTATCTAATATTAAAAAATGTGTTTAATGGTAGATTTTTATACATTATTTATCAGTGACTTCTAATCTAATTTTAATTTCAGAAAAAAATGTTGACCCAAACTGGAGGACGTTCTGTAAAGGATAGCATATACCGATCACTGAGAAAGATTTTTACAAATGCATGTGCCATACAATGCTCTTGGCAGGGACGAAAAAATAACTTTCGAGTGTCAGATTTGTCATTTATGCAAATCATGAAAGGTGATTTTTCAATAATTTTCTCCACTTTAGTAAATTAACTTTTTTAAATATCCAAATACTAACGGGACGACTAAAAAATCCCGAAAAATAAGATTCCCGAATAATAAAATTTCCGAATTATAAAATTCCCGAATAATGAAAATCCGGAACAGTTTATGATATTACCAAATTCGAAAATTCTCGACAGTTTATAATATTGCCAAATTTGAAAATTCCCAAATAATAAAATTTCCGAATAATAAAATTCCCGAATTATATGATTCTTGAATTATAAAATTTCCGAGTTGGAAAATTCCCGAGCAGTTTATGATATTACCAAATTGGAAAATTTCCGAATAATAAAATTGCCGACAGTTTATAATATTACCGAATTTGAAAATTCCCGAATAATTAAATTCCCGACAAAAAATTGCCAAATTAGAAAATTCCCGGATTAAAATAATAAATTTTGTTCATAAATATTATTTATTTCATAAAAATACAATAATCAAATATTTTTATTTAAAAGAATAATAATGTTTATAGTTTCTAAAATTATTGTTTGTATTAAAAATAACAAAAATTGAAAAAAATTTCATCCAGAAATACATTCTTTCAATTATTGATATTTTAAATTCAAACAATAATTTTGGAAACTTTAAATATTAATAATATTTTTTTAATAAAAATATTATATAATATATGTTTTAGATAAGTAAATAATATTTATAAAAAAGTTAATTGTTTAAATTCTTAGTGTGCGTGCCGTGCGTGTGATGACGTTTTAAGGGGAGCGTACACTTATCGGACGGCAACTTATCGGACTTCTACTGTATTTTACATTCACAGCCCAAAATGCTCTCAAAACAGGGGAAATAGAGCGTTTTTTTACGGAAATAGGGGGAAAAAAAATTGTTTCAAATAAGATTAATGAAATACCATATTGAATTCAATAGGAAACGGTTGAGATTTTATGTGGACATATATTGCATTTTCAGCAAAGTAGTTGAGTAAAAAAAAGTTTAATTTTATACCAAAGGAGATAAATTTTTAACATAAGAGTTGTGTTTTCAAACTAAAAAGATGAATTTTCAACAACGAAGAAAAGATAAATCGATGCCAAAAACCCGGAATTTTTAGAAAACACATCAGCTTTAACCAAATTTGATGAATTTTCAATCCAGAGGGATGAATTTGCTATCCAAAATGTCAGTTGAATTTTCAACCAAGAATTTTTCTACCAAAAAATATGAATTTTCAATTCTGAGGGGCGAATTTGCTATCCAAAAAGACAAATATTCTACAAAATAGTTGAACTTTCAACATCAAAAATTAATGATCAGCCAAGCAGTTGAATTTACAATGAAATATTTCAACTTTGAAACAAAAGAGAGAAATTTTCAACAAAAATGTTGAATTTTTAACCAAATAGTTTAATTGTCAACCTACAAAGTAGAATTTTCAATCTAATGGTCGAATTATTAAACAAAAAAGATTAAACTTTAACCAAAAAATTTGCGTTTTCAACCACATAGCGAAATTTTGAAGCAAAGAACACGAATTGTTTAAAAGACAGAATCAAAAAAGATTATTTCTCAACAGAAAATATAATAGTTTGCATTTCAACCAACAAATAATTTGAAATTAAAATAAAAAGACAGTCGATTTCAACCAAAAAGGATCAATTCTCAACGATAAATACAATAACTAATATTTAAAAAAAAAATTAATGCAAAAAAGCAGTTGAATTGTACAAGAAAAAGACGAATTTTCAACAAAATAGTTGAATCTGCGACCAAAGCGGATTAATTTTCAACCAAGCAGTTTCACTTCTAACCAATGAAGATCAAATTTCCGGAAAAAGAGATGAATTTTCTACTTAGAATGATTTTTCATTGAAGAGAGAAACAAAATTCTAACCAAATTGTTGAATTTTCATGCCGAAATGGCGAATTCTCTAAAAAACAATTGAATTTTCTACCTAGAATTATGAATTTAAAATCAAAAAGTTTATTTTCAACTAGGTAGTTGAATTTCATACCAAAATAATAGAATTTTCAACCCAAAAAGAATTTTACACAACATAAAAGTTGCATTTTTTAACAAACAAAAATCTATAAAAAAGTAATTCAACTAATCCAACAATGGGTTAGTTAAATTTTCATATAAGAAAATTAATTTTCAACTAAAAAAAAACTGCATTTCAATAAAATAGTTAAATCTTAAACAGCATAGTAGAATTTTTAACTAAAAGAGATGTATTCTGAACCAAAAATATAATAGTAGACTCTCCAATTAAAAATAATCAACTTTTAACGACAAATCGTTGGATTTTCTTATTGGATTCTATCAATTCAGTTTGCAATTAAGGGGGAAAAATTAGTAAAAGTAGGCGCCGCGCGCCTACAAAAGGGAGTTTCAAAGCCTATTAAAACGTTAATTGAGTCTTAACAGGTATCCTACAAAAAATGTTTAGAATTTTTTTTTTAATTAACATAAAATTGTTTATTTCCACAACAAAAGTTAATTGAGTCGTTCAAATCTTCCCTCCCATACCCTAAAAACAAGAAAAAGGGGAAGTTTCTTGAAAACGGGGGGAAAAAGAGGAATTATTTAAAATAGGGGCAAAGAGGGGAAATTGAAGTAGAGTATGAATCTGGTATACAGGTCTTTACTTGTGAAATAAAATCACTAATTTTTATTTTTTCAAGCATTTCAAAAAATTTCTATTCACATTTATATTTTCGATGTGTGATGCCGTATTCGAAGTTAACCCTACCCGCCCTACTTCAAAAATAGTCACAAAATCTGTTAACCCCCCTTCCCCTGGAAGTGTAACGTAATTTTTGAAAAGCCCCTTATACATTATTATATCATAGACATTATTGAATGACATGTTTTTAATATATGTGTATTATATGTTCATACCTGTTTTATTATTCCCGACAACCGCAATCATGAGAAGTACAACAGCAACAGGTAGATCAATCTTACAAAGAACTTCCGACATTACTTCAATTTCGCCCCAGACCATAAGAAGTTTTACTGTTTGTGATACATTTATAAAAAAAAATATAAACAAAAAAATTCCAATAGCTCGATATTTAGTTCCTGGTCCTTCCGAATAGTATGGTTCTGGCCACATTCCAATAATCCGCAAGCTTATTTTGCATATGCTCGTGGAATAATATTCCGCTAACCAGTAAAGTTTTGTTAACGTACATATTTTTTATATTATCAATTTTCACTAGAACTTGGATTTAAGCACGGGTTTGGTTATGATCTTCGGCTGAAATCCAGACTCTCCAAACGTAAACATCATGTCCGTATGAACACTAAAAGTGAACTGAAGCAATGTGACGCAGTTATCCAGTTAGGCCGTTAGGATACAGCGCTTTACCGCAATGCTACTGTTTTGTCACGTATGAGTGACCAAGGACGTCTTCCCTTTTCGGCCCCGCGGCTTCTTTCATCCGAAATCGCAGCGCGGCGTCATTTTTCGGAAGGCGCAAATCAGGGTTCCTCAAATCCAAGTTCCAGTGTATTATGAAATGGCTTACGCAGTATTTAAAAATGGTTTAAAATATACACTCGACTTCTGATATAATGACCACCGATTTACTGCTTCAGAGAATTGGTAAGAGTGGAGTCCCGCGGGGTCGAGAGAGGGTGTTCATTCACGCGTGAAACATCAGGAGCATGGGATAAAGGGACAGTGCGCAGGTACTCACGTGCAAAGATTGATTTATATTAGGAAATGGTTCACTGACTGTTTACTTTTGGAGGCCAAAGCCGGCCTTCAATCGGAAGTTGAATGTCTTTAACGCTTTAGAAGATCTTGATCAGATTAAGTGTTTTTGCTTGAATTAAGCGCTAAATGGAACTTAATATTTCAGGGTAGCCGCAGGTCAGGAGTTTTGAAAAAGAATTGCAAAAGTCAGTGAATTTCTGTAAGAAGCCCTTTGAGCAATTGCCAAGAATAATCAAGGATCCCACACAGTCATTTATGGTCACTTTTTTCAAATTACTGTTTAGTCACTTTTGTAAGATAAAATGCTATAGTAGCTTTTTAAAATGAACATATCACTTTAGTCACTATTCTTTCAATAAATTAACCCATGAGTTACCCACTACTGAATTCAGGTCTAGACCCATTTCTGAATTTTCCTGAATTCTTTTGAAACCTTGTAGGGGTTTTTGAAAGATACCAATACATTTTTATTAGATATAAAAAATTTGCAGAAATTTCCAAACATTTCAAAGGATTTGAAATAAGTTTGGGTATTTTGAAAGATTTCCAATTTTTTAAACTGATTTCAATAATTTGAAGGTATTTCAAAGGACTTTAACGAGTTTAGGGTATTTTGAAAACTTCCAAGGAATTTTCAAGAGCTTTCAAATTTTTCAAGGGATTTCAAAAGATTTCAATGGATTGCTGAAGATTTCAAGGGATTTCAAAAGATTTCAATGGATTTCAGAAAATTTCAAGGGATCTCAAAAGATTTCAAAGGATTTGAAATATTTCAGGGCATTTTAAAAGATTCCAAGGAATTTGAATATATTTCACAAGATTTCAAAGATCTTAGGGTAGGTACTTTTAAAACTTCCAGGGAATTTTCAAGAGCTTTAAACAGTTTCCACAGCTTTAAAAAGTTTAAAGGGAATTCACAAGATTTCAAGGGATTTGAGAAGATTCTAAAAGATTTCAAAGGGTTTGAAATTATTTAGAGTATTTTAAAAGCTTCGCAGAAATTTTTTAATGATGTAAATAATTTGATTGTATTCCAAAATGACTTTGAAGATTCTGGGGTATTTTTAAAACATGCAAGAAGTTTTTAATAGCTTTAAAAAGTTTCAAGGGATTTGAAAAGTTTCAAGGGATATCTGAAGATTTAAAAAGATTTTGAAGGATTTGGAAATATATTTAGGGCATTTAAAAAAATGCCAAGGAATTTTTTTATATATTTTAATAATTTGAAGATATTCCGAAAGGATTTTTAATATTTTAGGATATTTTTAAAACATACGAAGAGTTTTCAGGAGCTTTAGAAAGTCTCAAGGAATTTTATAAGATTTCACGGGAATTCAAAGAAGTTCAAAGATTTCAGGGTATTTTTTAGAAGATTCCAAGTAAATGTTATTATTTTCAGAAAAAATTGAAGAAATTTCAAAGGATTAAAAATATTTTAGGGTATTTTAAAAGATTCCAAGCAATATTTAATTGATGTCAATAACATGCAGGTTTTTCAAAAGATTTGAAACTTTTTTTTTTAATCTTTCAAAGAATTTTCGAGAGCTTTAAAAAGTTGTAAGGGATTTCAAAAGATTTCAAAGGATTTGAAATATTTAAGACGTTTTTAAAAGATTCCAAGGAATTTTGAATAGTTGTTAATAATTTAAAAATATTCCGAAGGATTTTGAAGATTTTAGGGTATTTTAAAACATAGAATGAATTTTCAAATAATTAAAAAGTTTCAAGGGATTTCAATGGATTTCACAAGATTTCATGAGATTCCAAAGGATTTGAAACATTTTATAGTATATAAATAAATTTCAATGCATTTGAAAATTTTAAAGGAATTTCGAATTATCTGAATGATTTTAAGGTATTCAAAAAAATTTCATGAGGGTTTATAGAATATTCAAGAATTTCGGAAGATATTGAACGACTTTATAGGACCTATAAGGTTTAGGATATTCGAAAAGATTTCAAGGGATTTTATAATATTTCCGATGATATAAATCAAAAATAAATTTTCGAGAAATTCAGGAAATATCTTCAGTTTTCATGAAATTTCACAGGACTTTATAATATTTGAAAGGATTTTGAATATTTCAAAATATTTCAAAGGATTTAAAATACTTTAGCGTTTTTTGAAAAATTCCAAGCAATTTTTATTAGGTTTTAGTAAGTTGAAGGTAATCTGAAGGAGTTGAAAGATTTTATTGAGGATTTGAAACATTTCAGGGAATTTTAAAGGATATTTATGAATCTTTAATTGATTTTAATGATATGCGTGAATTTGAAAGAATTTGAAATATTTTAGGGTATTTGAAAGGATTCTAGCTCATTTTCAATTGATCACAATAATTAAATGGGATTTCAAGGGCTTTTAAATATTTTAATGTATTTAAAAAAACTCCACGGCATTTATAAGAGATTAACAAATGTCAAGAGATTTCCAAGGATTCTGGATGATATGGAACGATTGTATAAGATTAGAATTTCGGTATTTAAATATTAATGGTCAGGAAAAATAAAAAATTAGTTTTGCGGCCACCCTTTATTAAAAGTTTCGTTGCCAAAAGAACTTTTATGTAATTATCATTTCTCACAAATTCAAAATTTTCATCATGCCTAATCAAAATTACAGTCACTTTTTCTGATAAAAATCTAATATCCGTCACAGACTATAATTTTCTTTTACCTTCTTTCCCATCCATTGGAAGTGCACGCGATGCTCACTTTTTTTAAACTAATGGAACCAGCCTAATTATAACCCTATCGATAGACTAATTTTTTTCTACAACCACGCATGCTCATTTGCGAAAAGGCTTACTCTCAGGGAGGTTTCTGTTCTCATTTGTAAGATAACTTATCCCTTGTGTGGTACATTGGGGAGATCATACCAAAACAAGTAAGCTTTTATATTTTTCAAATTATTTTATTTCAAAACAAAAATAATTGTTATAAAAAGTGTGAATTGTGTAAAGGTTCCTGAAAGAATATTGGAACCTGATAACAATAAAATAAAATAAATCACATAATAAATAATGAAATAAGCTTGCTCAAGGGAAAGAGTGTTTAGAGTGTTTGGAGTGTTAAGGGAAATTTGTTTAAATTCAACACGTATTTCCCACAATAAAAAAAGACGTTTTTGTAAATTTTATTCAGAGTCGTCAATATTAGGTGAACCGAATTGAAACTCAACGCTTATCTTCACAAGTAGGCATAGAATACGAATCAAAAATTACTTTTTAAATATTACCTCCATAAATCTGTTTTATAGGGTCCCAAAAAATCCCCATAAGTGAAAAATTAGGTTTTGCGACATTTTGGCGCTAATTATGATTTTTTTTTACGATTTGTTCAGATCCAATTTATTTCTAATACATAAAGCATTACTTCTTACTAATAGTTAGATGTTTATATACATTGTTTAAACAATTTATTATCGTTCATAGCAATCTTCTCTTAGAATATAGTTAGAACGTCGTGGTTCTTTTCCTAATTTTTCAACTTTTGGTCAACTTTTCAGATAGAGCCAGAAAATAATCAATTACACTTGACAAACATAATAGTTTAAACCATTTATTATCATTTATAACAATATTCTCTTAGAATAATGCTAGAAAGTTGCAGTTTTTTTCTAAAATTGTCTAATTTTTGTCCAATTTTCAATTAGAGTGAGGTAATAATTAACTTAAGTTAACAACCCTAATTGTGCAAGCATTTTATTATTACTTTTTAAATAATATGCTCTTTGAATAATGCTAGAAAGTTGCGGCTTTTATTGAAATGTTAAGCTTTTCTTTGACTTGTAAGTCAGGAAAAAATAATAAATATTATTATTAATATTAATTTTAAAAAAAGGCTCTCAGTAAATACTTCAAGGAAAATTTACCTGTGATATGATTCATACAGAATATTTGAAGAATATTTCAATAATCTGTGTTATTTCGGATAAATATATTCACAGGAAAAAAATGATTTAAAAAATGATTATCCCTCATGTTTCTTTATTATTTGTTCATAACTAAAAAGTCAAAGCAAAGTTAAAAGTGTTCGAAAAACCACAACGTTCTAGCAATTATCTAAGAAAAGATGAAGTTATAACCAATAATAAATTGTTTAAAAAAATATGTTTCGTTTAATTGCACTAATTATTACCCCACTCTTTAGCATTCTTTAGCATTATTTAGAAAAAATATATTTTTCTTATTAATAAATTGTTTAAACCATAATGTTTGGTAACTTAAATTAATTTTTAACTGGCTCTAATTAGAATGTGGAAAAAAGTGGAAAATTTTGAGAAAAAGCTTCGAATTTATAGCATTATTCGAAGGAAATATTTTTCTAATAATAATAAATGGTTAACAAAATTTTTATGTTGAATTTAATGGATTATTGCCTCGCTGTAACTGAAATGTTGAAAAAAAGTTGAAAAATTCGGAAAAACCGCGACTTTCTAACTTTCATCTAAGATCAATTTTCGATAAACAATAATAAATTGTTTAAACAATGTATGTGAATGTATGTAGGAAGTAATGTTTTATGTGTTGGCCTCGAAAAACATTTTTTTGATTTTGAGTCAAATTTTGATTTTTCAACAAAAAATTTGCAGCACAATTCAACACAAACCAAGCACAATTCATTGATTTGGATGCGATATGCATGTAAATTCGAAAAAAAAATCCAATGCATTTTTGGATCACCCTAGTGCCTAACGACCTATAATGTGGGCATTGGATGAAAAAAATGCTGAAAAGAAATATTCCAGCTAATATTTTCAACCGATTTTTAGTTTTTTTTTTTTTTTTTAACGGAAGTTAAATAAATTCTTAAGAGATCTGTTAGAGCCGATTTCGAAAGAAAGTCGATACATTTTTTTATTTAAGTATAAGCTTTGCAAAAATTGAAATTTTTTAAGTTTCCGATACATTATCAATGCATAAATTGTTCAGTTTGAACGACATTAATGTGTAATCGATAAATGCAGATTTGGAAAATACTAGTTAAGAGTTTATAATAAATTATTAATTTTTTATTAACAATTGTCTTGTTTCAAATAGCAGTCTGAGATTTTGTAATGATTTTGAATTTTTATGAAGTGACTTTTGTCTGTAATCCAATTTGAGGTCATGTATAAATACTATACAAATAAACTGAAGTATATTTTTTGTTGTTATAAACAAATATCATAAAAAATGCAGAGTTTAAGCAATTTTAGAAAGTTTGAGGTACTTTTTTTAGAAATTTATTTCATTTGGTATGCCAGTATTATTCCGAAGCAGTACATTGTTAGTTGATGAAAAATGTGATTGTCATAAACAAATGACATACAAAAATTCGCAGTTTTATGCAATGTTTTTAATTTTTAGTTGTTTTTTAATTTGTTTACATTGGCTTGTCAGTGATATTATAGAGAAGTAAATTGACATTTAATGAAATATATGATTGTTATAAAAAAATTCGATATGTCCTTTAATTAGAAGTTAATATATTATTGTTATGGTCCTGAATCTAAACAGGGTTCGGATGCAGTGGAAGAAAAAAATTCCCCGTCATTTCCCGGTTTATTCCCGGATCACAACAAATTTTTCACGAAAAAAAAAATTCGAGTTCCTAAAGCTGATCATTTTTTCATTTTAAGTGAATAAATCGAAACTGAACTGCAAATTAAAGCACTCAAATTGGAACTCTTTAGAATTTTAAACACAATTTAAAATAAAACTCCGTTAACTAAAAAATTTAAAAACTTAAACTTTTTTGAATGCTATAATCTAAAAAATGAATCAATATATTCTTAAATGTTGAAAATTACATGTATTAGAAATTGAACGATTTTAAATTTCGTTTGAAACAAAACGCTTTCTAAATTTCAAGATGAACTATTCTAATTTCAAGTCGTTAGAAATCAATAATTGTTCAATTGTTATTTATACGCCAAAATAAAAAAATTTAATTTACAAATGAAAAATTCAACAAAATAAAACAATCAAAATTCTAACGCATAAGCTTAAATTAAGCACTCGAAAATTGTAACGATTCAAGACTTTTTATTTGAAACAATTCAGTTTCAGATTATTTACTTTTGCATATTTAATTTATAATTGCTCATTTTAAAAATAAAGTTAAATATTGCTAAATATGGACAAAATTTCTAATTATTTTCGACTAAAACAGTATGTGAACGTAGGATTTGAAATGGAATAAATGCATTTAATTATGAACCTATTAATTCGAAATTATTTAAAAATTGAAAACAGTTTATAAAGTTTCAGTCGGATGCTTACATTTGCTTAACTACTAAGGATTTGGAATTAAAAAAATTAAATTTCTAACTGAGAGATTTTAGAATTACGCATTGTAAACTGAATGATTTCATAATTGAAAAAAATAACAATTGGACTTGACATTTAAAAAGAGGTAAAACTAAACTTATTTAAAATTGCATTTATATCATGTGATATTAAATTTATTACATTTCCAATGATTGAATTTTTTTTTCTAAAAATTTGTGGAATTCCCGGTGAAAAAATAAATTTACTGTCCTTTATTGGGGTTTTGCGGTCTTAAAAATTCAGTAAGGTCGAAAAAATGTATTTCTTTGATACATTTTTTCATAGGTTTGTGAACATCAAAGTATTTATTTTTTCTGAAAAATTTGTAATAAGAAATTTTTTCTTCAAGTTTTACTTTATATTCATGTTAGTATTTATTTAAGTATATTTTTCTACTATTTTTAAGCAAAGCATGCAAGGTGGAAGTTTCTACAATCAATTTGTTTAAATTTTGTCATACTTTATGTATGTTTCGTTTTTGAGTGATCATTAATTTGAAGAGCGAATATTTCATATTAAGCATTTTTTTCATAAGTTCAAGACCAATGACAAAATGAAACAAATATTAAATAAAATAGAAATAACAATTTAATAGTAAAATTAACTTTTTTACTTATGTCTCTTTAAATATACACTACCAGCAGGAAGTATGGGACTACCTGTCTTTTTAATTAAAATCACCCAATTTCGAAAATACAACAATTTTTTTTCTTGAAATAAGATGGAAGATATAACATTTCTTTGTTTAATGATACTAGATTGAAGTATTTTTGACAAGTAAGTCCTAATAATTATACAGTGAACATTTTTCCTATTGGAACATCACCAAATAACAATTTCCTGAGAACTGACAATGGCGGAAAAAGCCATCATCCTAATTTCCTTTTTTTACTGCCAGTAACATTGATAGATATCCCATGGATGTCTTCATAACCTGCAACATTTAATATATTTTTAAAGTAATTTTATCATTATGTTCTTGTTAATTAACTTAATTCACATTTTTTGCTACAATATATGGCATTTTTGGCTGGTTATCATAAAGTTAGGTTCTTACTCTATAAATTTGAATTAGTAAAATATAACTGATAGTTAAATTCTATTAATTTCTGTAGCTAGAATTCAGTCACTGACATTTAGTAAAAATATACTGATTCAATTAGGAATTATTGCTGCACATATGCGCACTGTCCAAACTTGTAATTATAGCTTTCTTAAACATTTTTAATATAAATGTTCATGCATGAATTGAATTAATGCGAGAAATATTTTATTTATTTATACTTTTTACGAAAAATGTAACTTCATGATTATGTGAATAGTGATAATATGATAATATTAGAAAACAACAGTACAAAAATAAAGTGTGCAGGGAAAAATTAACTTTATTTTCTAAGAAAAATGTCTCGATTTCTAGCGTCATATTTGAAAAGTATTAAAAATGAATTTCAATATTTATTTAAATTATTATTCTTTCGTCTATGAATCATCCAAATTTTGAGACCCCCTGAGTCAGAAAAAACTATTTTTACGAAGGTATCTGTCTGTATGTATGTATGTCTGTTTGTATCCTGTAGGGACGATACATTCGAAAGACTAATCAAATTGAATTGATCTTTGGCACACGTTTTTAAGGCATAAAAAGAAAAGACGAGTTCTTCAGCTAGCTATTTTGGATGAAAAATCAAAAAGCTATAGCATTTTCAAAATGTTTGAGACCATTTATTTTCAAGATTTGAAAATTCTATGTACGTTTATTCGCAGTACTCGGAAATTCGAACAATTGATCCTTACGACTTTTTTTGATGAAAATAAAAGAAGTCAAGAAAAGAAAAATGTTGCTTTTTGAAAGCCCTATGAGATTATCATAACAGCTTTTTGAATTTTTTTGAAAAATCGAAAATTCCAATTTTGACCGCACAAAACATAATAAAAAAATCACTTTTTTGGTAAAACTATGCAAGATACGAAAAAAAATGAATTAACAAAAATTGTGCATCCAAAAAAGATCTATAAATTCATTGTGAATTACTTTTTGATTGAATGCGTGGTTTTTTATTTTAATCGTGAAAAATTACATCACAAATAAACAAATTAAATTTTTGGACAAAAGGAAAAAAAGTACAATAAAATGTTTAATAACAAACTTGTTTGAAAATTAGACCTGAAAATTTGCTTTTGACCTTTTTTTCCGCACGAGACACGTGTTGATAGTGTGTTCATTAAAGCCGAAAGAGCCTTAACGAAAGAGAATTCACAATCACTAAATGTTAGTTGTATTCATATACAAAAGTTGTGTAGTCCGAAATTAAAAACATTTCAGACCCTGAATGATTCATCAGTTGAAATTCTTAGTACATATATACATGAAAAACTTAAAAGAATGATCTCTTATTTCGTTAACAAAAAGACTAATGTATCTATATAGAGAGAAAAAATGTCCCAAACTTAGAAGTTTCAAAAGATTTGCTGGTATTTCGAAACTTTTAGAATGCAGAATACGTTGAAAAGAAATTCTAAAAGTAATTATGAACTTCGCATAATTTTTTTTTTGTTTGGTTACTTTGATTATCAAAATATTACTAACACTGGTAAAAAGTTCCAAAGACAAAACAAAGAATTTTCCAGCGGTGATGCCAACCGTCTTTCTTGCACGATGTGTTAGAAATAGGATAAATTTTGCTTCCTCTGCTCTCAAGTTGTACCATTTAGAATTGTAGGCAGCAAATGCGATTTCTCTACTCTATAGACGGAAATGGAAAATTTTAGTAATTTAAATCGGAAGAATATTAAAATTTATTTTAACTATTTAGTTTTGCTTTGAATATAAGGAAAATTATGAGTTAATAAAAACTTGTGCAAAATGAGTTCCTTTTTTTATTCATTTGTGACTTAAATATTTTTACTATGCACAGAGGAAAAACTTAAAATGACTAATTGTTTATACAATTGATAATTTAATTGAAAAATAAATTTTTGCTGTCCTTTACTATTTTGTGATATAATATTGACAAATTCAACTTCAAATCTATGTCTAATCTAAATCTATGTCTAGGGCATGTTATCAGCATGCTTTTTTATTTAGATATATCATTCTAAAGTTAAAATGAAGGGACACAAATTTTATAGTTCCACCATAACATTTTTGTTTGATCTTGTTTCAATCATTGGAAGACTACCTACGATTTTTTAAAAAATGACAGACATTTTTTCGAAAAATGACAAAACGGCTCTTTTTCTAAACTTCTTGAAACTGGATTTTTTCAAAAAGCTCACTCAAATTTTGTTTGAGACATAGGTGGTATATACTACATATCTGCCAAGTTTCATTTTCGGGTGGAAAAATTATTTAAAAAAATAGAATTTTCGCATTTTTATCGGGAACAACGAAAGGTCCAAAAAATGTTCACACAAAAATGTACACATCTAGAAAAGTTCTACAAAAATTATTTCCTGCTCTTTTGTGATGTCTTGCAGTGTTTACAAAAAAAAATAAGAAATGATATTAAAAAAAATTTTCCCACACTCAAAAATGTTTTAGCCCGAATAAAACTGATAGGATGTCTTTTTTATATTAGCAGAATTTTGTAAAAGTATTAGAAAAATAAACAAAGGTGTGGTTTTCCCGAAAATCTTCTTTTCATGTTTTCGAAATTCGATGAAGAAAATAAAGAAAATTTTCTGGAAAGCCCCAGTCTTTATTTTTCCCTATAGCTCTCTATAGTTTATGCTTATATAAGGAAGGCATCATATCAGTTTTATGGAGGCTCAACCATTTTTCAGACCGGAAATTTCTTTGAATTATAATTTTTTATTTTTTATCGCTAACAGTGCAAGATATTACAAAAGAGCAAGAGGTGTTTTTTGTAGAACTTTTCTAGATATGTGAAATTTTATATTAAGGTTTTTTCACCTTTCGTTGTTTGCGGTAAACATGCGAAAATTCTATTCTTCAAAAAGAATTTTTTTCAATGTGGAGCAGTGGTTTACCAAGAATGAAACTCTGGAGATCTGTAGTACATATTGACAACTATTTCTCAAAGAAAGCTTCAAATTTTTACAGAGGGGTTTTTATATTTTATATATATATTGCACTGTCATATCTACAAAAGATTAATTAGATAAAGTAAGGCATGATTAGGAGAACGTTACCTCTTTCCGAAAATATTCTCCTATGTAACAGTACACGAAAAAATTCAATACCATATATGCAATGTATACTATCATGAAAATCAATTCAAGTGCATTTAATCCAGTATGATCGTTTGTTAAAGCCTGAAAAAATAATTAGTTATTGGCTTTCAACGGAGCATCTGGATAGTGTAAAGCCATATCAAAATACGGCTGGCCGTTCTGTCAAGCCCATGATTCCTTGAAAAATATTTTTCAAAAATTAAATTTTGCAAACTGCACTCTCATAGAAACTTTTATGGCGCATCTTTTTTTCTGGTTCAAAAAAGTTGTATCTTTGATAGTTTTTTCAATAAACGAAAAACTGTATTTTTGTAAAAACATAATTTGTCAATAATTTTGGCTTCATATCGCTTTTAAACCTAAATTTATTAATATTTTGACCTCAAATCTGGAACAGTTGTCCACTAAAATATTCTAGATATGAAAATATGTCTAAAACAAAGTCGAAATCCTTGGCAAATTTGCACTTTACAAAAATATAGTTTTTTTTCGTTTATTACAAAAATAGCAAAAGACACGACTTTTTGAATAAGAAAAAAGAGACGCCCTAAGAATTTATTTCACAAAAAATTCCTATAAGAATGCAGTTGAAAAAATTTCATTAAAAAAATATATTTTTCGAGATATCAGGGGCCAACCAAAACGGCCAGCTGCATTTTATATACACTATCCAGAATTTCCTCTTACATTTAATAATACGCTGAATCTATACTTTAATATTTTTTAACTTGAAATACTTGCACATTTTAAAGAAAATAAGAGGGCAAAATAAGCATATAATACAATAACAACATTAAAAAAAGGTATTAATCACTTAATTCGTATTTAAAAATTTAATATGGTCGAATATCATAAACACTCACCAAAATTAGAATGTAACCCTGTACGCAAAACGTAATGCTAAATCCAATTATTTGTGCAAGAAACATCATATTGAAAGTATCCTCAACAATAGCAATGCAGCTTTAACAATATAAAGATTGTTAGATCTATACATTAAACAATCAATCTTGTTTATTCCATTAGACTGATAAAATAATTAATTAAACATTTTTTTATTCAATATTAGCCTCTTTTAGATAGAAACAAAGAAACCACTTATATGTATAGCTTCTGAAGAACTACACAGGAAAAAAGAAAGGATTGAAAGATTGCTTTAGTGAATAAACGGATTGAATCGGTTCTTTATTTCTGGACAATAGGTCATTTCGATAGGGGTTTCCTTTAGATTACCAATTCGGAAACGAAAAGTTTACATCACGTCACGGTTTTTTTAAAAATGAGTTCAAAAAGTCAAAAAGACCAGAAACATTTTATTGAGTATTTTAATCATGCATCTTTTACCAGATAGGTTGCAAAAGCCAAAAATGTTACTGAAGTTAGGTACTGACATCTGATATTAATTTACTTCTATCGGAATATATTGAAACCAAGAAAATAAAATATAATAGTGAAAAAGGAAAGCTTTTGCCATACTTTCAGCAAGTCAGAAGTGTATTTTCGAAATTTAAAGAAGGCGAAAGTTGAACCGTGACGTGATAATGATTTTAGAAAAATGCTGTTTAGTGAGGCAAACAGTTTTCTGAAAACACAAGAAACTTGGGAAAAATTACACTAAACTTTTTTTACTTGAGGTGTATGGACTTCTTGAAGTTACAAATTTATCTTGAGAGATCAACTTTTCTAAACAATATCTCTAAGGGAAAATCTCAAAATATTTCAAACTCCTCGTGCTTGATTTCGGTTGTCAAAATAAACTCATTTTATTGGATGACAACTTCAAAATAACTCTAAATGAAAATTTGTTGAAGACTTGATTTAAAAATCTTCGAATTTCGTAAGTGAAATAAGAATGTTTTCTTTTTCTCAATGATTCAAGAAATGAATATTAAAAAACTTTTTAAATTTAAGAAATCCAAGGCAGAAGGATTTTCAAGTTTCAAAAACTAGAAATTTAATTTCGCTGGTTGAGGTTGTTCTCGAAAATGATCAATCTACAAGAATTTCCATGAGAGGAAAGAAATGTTTGTTACGAAAAGTAAAATCGAGCATAACTCTTGGTCCGTAGAAATTAGTATATATTCTTTAAGAATTCTGATTTGCATATCAAATATTTTGAGTGTAAATAGCAGTAAATTGCAGATAACAAAATTTTATATTGCCACAAAAATTAGTTAAACACCAAGAGAAACTTTTTTCAATTTTAAAATTACGTTTCTAACTTTTCGGACATCAATCTATCACGTTTCTAATATATTACTTGTTAAGATGCTCATGTCTCCGAACAATGAGAGACACTTTATCTTGCAATTTCCATTTTCGGAATTCTCCATCAGTTTCCTCAACACATTCTAATACACGTTGACGTAAAACTCTGAATTGGCCACAAATATGTAAGACAAGAGTGGCAAAAAAGCTATCAATTGCGGCAAAAGCGATATTTCCCAATTTAATACTGATACACTGCATCAACCACGATAGTTGAAAATTTGGGCTTTTATTGATGTCGTAAGGAAAGTAAGATTCCACATATGTTTCTCTCTTAACATTAGTCAAGTTACTTTTTCCTTCTATTATTGCCACAAAAATTTGTTGCGTTGTGTAAAAGACGAAGGTAGACTGGGATAGAAACACGTAAAGCAGTGAAACGTTACGACATTTTCGGGCAAAATGTGTCATTAACTTCCGTTCGCTTTCTGGTTTAGAATTTATCCAATCTTGTCGAATGTAAGTGATTAAAAGCTTCAGTTCTGTATAAAAGTGAATAAAAAAACAAAATAATTTCACTATTCTGCCGCACTACGAAAGAACTCACGGAAGTTGACTGAAATTTAAATACGACTTACATGAGTTCTTCCCTAGAACAGCAGTATATTACTCATACAAAATTTATCCAGAAAGAAAAAAATACAAATTCTAGCCCAAATAGAAAAATTATAATTAATGTTTAAAATTCAAAACTGAATTCAACATTTATTAATAAAATATTTTTATTTTAACAGGTGTCAATTTTTATACCTACTTTTTTTGGCATCCCAGAGATGAATCATTTTAAAGATGACCAGCGTTGTAGGTACATCGGTGAGAGAAAGAATTTTGGCCGTCTTATCTAAATCTCCCCATGTCATAACCAGCTCGATATTTTGTGGAACACAGACGAAGAGAGATATCATAATAACTAATACCCATGTATGATACTTTGAAAACCATCCACTTGCATTTTTTGGATTGGGCCATAATCCAAGCAAACGAAGAGCAGCACGAGTCAGTTTAAGCGTGAAATCCGCAGCTGTTGATTAGGGGGATTCTTATTTTACTTGTTCGAAAATCATTTGCTCCTACTCGCGATTTTCATGCGAATGCCAAAAAATAGAATGTCCTCCAAATTTTATCCAAATCGGTTAATATTTACCCCTAAGGCTTGGCGGGAAATATCTCTGAGACGCATTGGCGGATTATTTGAATCGAGATTTGAATATCATCTCGCCCACGCGTATTAGAGGTAAAAGAGAAAAGGTAGAGGAAAGGGCGCTTTGTGAGATTCTACTGTATAAAATTAAATTTGGGTAATTTGAGCTCTCGAATTCAAAAACTCGTCCGTTCCTCGAAAACCCTGAAAGCGTTGGCCTCCAAGTCTAAACAAATTGAAATCTTCAAATACGCAAAATAATATATTTTTTTGAATATTGACTTATGTAGAATAACAAGACAGAACTTTTTTATATACATTTTTGTTATGCGATGATTAATTTTAATAATAAAAATTGAAAATTAAAAACAAATTTTTCCGCAAATCAATAAGTGATTGAAACATAAATCGTTATAACTCGGTGACATATTACTAAAACTATTCCTTATTTGATACACATACAACTACAAAATAATGAAAAAGTTTTGAATGACCTTTTGTTTAATAATTAAAGTGAAATCGTTACGACTATTTTACGAAGTACATATTTTTGCCAATTTTTGATGAATCTATCTAAAAATTTCGAGAAATCTTTTTGAAACTACAACGAACAACTTTTTTGCTGGAAGTTCTATCAAATCTGAAGGTCCCTCAATACTTTTTGTCGGCGAAACTAGAAAAACGTGGTTACCGACCGGTCTTAATTTTCAATTGAATATTAAATAACATAAGGTTATTCCCATATTTTTATTGTTTTGTAGGCATCTATTAAGTATACTTTGTATGTGTACCGAATCCCAAATATCTTTAATAACAGTAGGCCGAGTTATGACGATTTATGTTTTAATCATCAATTATTGATTTTCAGGAATTCTTTATCAGTTTTTAATTTTTCTTATAAAAGTTATTCATCTAGCAAGAAAAATGTGAATAGACAAAACTTCTAGGTAAACCTATATTTACAAAAAAAATAATTTTTGGAATTAGCAAAAACCTTTAATTAACGTAACTTTCTCAATTTCTATTCAAATCCATCGTCGACTTAGGACGATAATCCCTAAGTATTGCGTAAAATATTCCAATTGGTAAAAACCTTGAAATTTTAAAAATTTCCAAAATGGCAGACCCAAAACTTAGGGTCAAAAATTAAATTTTCTATAGTAGAGAGAAAAGAAACCTTCTCAAAAATCAAATTCTCACAAAAAAAAATGAAAGAGTACATTCAAGGTTTGATGGAGTTCTAGAAATCTCAATGAACAAAATTTTGAACAAGTTGATATTTTTGGAGATACAAATCGGCAAAATTTGACTGCTGTCTGAACCGTGTGAGTCCATGGCATTTTTTTCCAATTTTTTTAGATCCCAGTTAACATAAAACATTATAAACGCATTACGAGACAAATAGAAGGTTAAACAGTCCAAAAATTAAATTTGAAAAATCGTTTCTTTAAAAAAATGGATTTTACAATTCTGCATACAGTGTTATTTTTATACAATATATTCAAATTATTTGTATTTTGTAACTATTCATTAAAATTTAATCCTCAAGTCCTTTTTTTTCTCCAAACCTAATCCATTTCCGGTTTCATTTCCCGGTTTTCAGTTTAAAAACTGAAAACATGGTAATGCCTTGACACCCTTCAGTTATTAACCTAGTATGTTTAAACATTGTGAAAAAATTAGTCAAAGTAGGTCTTAGGTTTGTCAACCACATTTTTTGAAAGAAAAAATTTTATTAACAAAATTTTGTTATCCCCGGGGCTAAGAAACCATAAAAATCGGATAAATTATTGTAAAGTAAATAGTGGACAGGAAAATAAAAAATGTTCCAAAAATAGCTTAATTCTCTATTTTCCAAGGAAATAGTTGAAAATGTTGCTAGCAAAAGAAGTTTTACTTTAGAGATCATCCTATGTTCCTAGAAGTCTAAATTTTTAATTTCTAGGATCATCGAATGATTTTTTTAAGTCAAACTTATCTTTCTAGCAAAGTTTAAAACTATTTAATTAAAAACTGCAAATATGAGCTATTTTGGAATTTTTAATTGACTGCCATCTTGGATTTTTTTCAAAATTTTGGACTTCGGGGATCATCGAGTGCTTTCAAAAGCCACACTTCCTTTTATAGCAAAGTTTGAACATATTTATTTGTAAATTGCCAAAACGAGCTATTTTTGAACTATATAGTTGGTCCCCGCATTGGATTTGTTAAACATTTTCTATTTTTCTCGCCACCATTCACTTTAGAATAATTCGATTTTTATGTAACGCTTAAACTTTCTGAGTTAATAACTATAGAAAGTTTACTTTTTGACCCTGATTGTTGGGACCGCCAGTTTAGAAATTTGGTAAATTTCTAGTTTTTTAAAATTAAGATATTTTAAACAATTAATTGAATAATTATCAATTTTGGTTTTTATTTTTGGGCCAAAATTTTCCTTTTCATTAGAACAAATTGAAACTGTTTTATGAATGATTATAAATTGTCATGTATTGCTAAAATTGAATAAAAAAGGCATTAGATATCTTAAAGACATTAAAGTACAATATAGTCGACAACAAAAATTTAGTAGTTGCATTTTCAACCAAATAGTTGAATTTTCAAGCCAAAAAGACGCATTTTTTAGAAAACAATTGCATTTTCCACCTGAAAAATTGAATTTTCGATAAAAAAGTTTATTTTCAATCAAGAGAGTTGAATTTTCAATCAAGAAAGATGATTTTTCTACCAAGAATGATAAATTCTCAATCCAAAAAGAAAAATTTTCAACAAAACAGCTGAATTTGTGACCAGTGATGATGACTTCAACAAAATAGTTTAATTTTCGACAAAATAAATCAGCTATCAATAAAATAGTTGAATTTCTTTAACAAATAGCTGAATTTTCAACCTGTAAAGACGAATTTTAAACCAAATCGAAGAATTTTCAACAAAAAAGATTCATTTTCTACACAAATAAAAGAATTTGGAACATAATAGTCAAGTTTTAAAGATGAAAAGTCGAATGCTTTGGAAAGAAGTTGACTTTTAAACCGGCAAATAAGAATTTTCAACAAGAAAGTTAAATTTTCGTCTATAAAGACACATTCTTAACAAAACAGTTGAATTTTTAACCATAAAAGATGAATTTTCAATCAGAAATGGAATCGTTAAATTTTTAGTCGAAAAAAAATGTCAAGCAGTTGAATTTAACTAAGCAAGATCAAATTTTTTACAAAATAGTTAAATCCTCAGCCAATATAATGAATTTTCAACAAAATAGTTAAATTTTTATATAAACAACCAGAAATTATGAATTTTCAACAAAAAAGTCAATTTACGGCCAAATAGTTGAATTTCCAACATAAAAAAACTGAATTTTCTATAAAGCAGTTCAACTTTAAACCAAGTATTTGATCTTTCAATCAAAGAATGAATTCTTAAGGGTCAAAATATCTCAAGTGTGCCACTTTTAAATCGATGGTCCTATTTTCAAACAATTTATACAGTTTTCGATTCGCTTTTATATCAAAATAACTCCGCTAAAATATTATTGCGAAAAATTTATTCTTTCAAAAGTTATTAACAATCAAAGTTCTTGATCATTTCTTTTAAATTGATTACTCGCGAACGGTTCATCGAAATTCAATAATAGAGTTATGAAAATTTTTGCTAGGAAGTATACCTTACGCTAAAAGATTGTTCGGTAGTGGAAAACATTTTTTCATTGTTTAAATGTTCGTTTGTTTTAAACAATTGAAAATCAATTAAACTTCTCCGCCTGTGAAAGAATTCTTCCACATTCCAATAGATTCTACAATCTCTTCCGAAAATTTTTGTGGAAAAAGAAGTTTGTATTTTGCAGTAGTATATTATTTTCGTGATTTTCCATCATGAGGAGGTGCAAATATTTTTCAAAAGTAAAACACAGCGATCATTTCAATATTGTTCATTCAAGAATTACGAAGAAATTTTCAGATTTTGGACAAAATCGAGTGCGAAGCACGAGATACGTGATGAGAATGTATTCGTTAAAGCCAAAGGAGCTTTGATAAAAGAGAAGTCACAATCACCAAATTACAGTTGTCGATGATTTAACCTTTAATTTTAAAAGGTCTGGGCGAAGCGCGAGACCCAACAGTCGCGCGCCTTGGCGCGCTCAAACTTGCGAGCGAAGCGCGCGACGAGAATGTGTTCGCGCAGCGGGCAGATTTTTTTTCCTTATTTTAAGCTTTTCTAACAAAATTGGTCAAATTTAACCAATGACTAGTTCCGATTTTTTTTTATATTTCCCTTATTTTCAGTAGAAAATTGCCATTATTGAGCAAACTCAGCTTGATTCAGCTTCAATAGGTGTAAAATTGAGGCACCAAAGATTAGTAAAAAATTAATAATTCGATTGGCTGAGATATTTGCTAATTCCCTACACGGAGAAAAATGAAAGGTCAGTTGGGCCATCTAGATGTGCAGACAGAATATATTGCAGGGTCAACTATGGAACAGCCCTTGAAGATGGCTGAAGCGAATATCTCTAGAAGGTTAAAATAAGAGGTTCGAATTGATCATCTGAGAGTGCCGACTTGGTGTCATCTCGAACGGTCGACTCAAGCGTCATAGAGAGTCGAACCGATCATCACAGAGAACGGAATTGATTATTATAAAGGGTCGAATCGCTCATCATAGAGGGTCGATTAGGTCATATCAGATAGTCGACTTGATCTCCTCAGACAGGCGACCTGGCCACCTTAGGGGGTCGATTTGATTATCCTACATTTTGTATATTTGTTGTCCTTTTCCTACGTATTCCAGTCTCTCTCTTATAAGAGACTAGAAATGATAAAATTAAGTGGTGCCTATAAAACCTGAAAATTTACTTTTCTTTGACTTCCGAAGAATAACTTATATTTCACAAAACATTTAATTTCAGAAGAAATTTGTTGAGAAAGTGATTTAGAATAATTGTTTTTAATGTTTTAAAATATTTTTGATGTATTCTCATAAGAATTCATTTTAATTCCAATTTTGAATTGCGCGCCAACTGCCGCCAAGCAGTGCGCCTCCTGAACGCAAGCGCAGTAGCAAAAGGCGCTCACATTGGCATCACTGCTCTCACTGCATGCATCGTGTCGACAACCGGATTGGTTAAGGTTGGCGCGCTTATTTGAAATGATTAAATGTGAAAAACAATTGCGTACAGCAAATAATAAGAGTCAAGTTAATAAAAATAATTCTTTGCTCACAAGGAAGACTCATAAAGTGAAATTTAATTATTTATTAGATTCTCTCCTCAAAAATAAATGATCGATTTCAATTTTGAAGCAAGGAATATCTTTGTTATCCTCAATATGAATGTACCATTATTTCTAATATCCTTATGCACTGTACATTTATTATTTGTTGTGAACATTTGACTTACACATTCAATCGTTCTAAATAAACACGCCTACGGTAACTAATCAGGTCGGCCCTCCGCGGTGGGTCATTTGCTCTACCGTGGATGGTCGAAATGAGTAAAAACAAGATGATCGTATTGACCATCCACAAAGGATACCTTGCTTATCCCTGATATTGAGTCTGGCGTTCTTATAACGGTCAGACTGGTCATAAAATGAGAGCGGCTCCGACTATGTCAAAAAAATTCTGGATGGCTCATTAGGCCATCTAAAAGAACGGACTGGCTCTCTAAATTTTGACTTTCCAACTTTGACCATCCATTTTTCTCCATGTGTGTAGTCTTTTCAATCATTGAATATTCCAAATAGTAGAACTATGTATGTCGCAATTTTCAACATTATTTGCACGTCTCGATTCATACAGTGAATACAAATTTTTACATTATTTATTCATAAATGCCATTAAAATTTTACAAATTTCAGATTGCCCGTCATGCAGACCGAGCTCCATCCCCCCCACTTGAAATTTATCCGAACGATCCATACATAAAATATAATTTCGATCCTCCAGGATATGGACAATTGACGAAAGTAATAAGCATTATATTTTACAACAACATACTAAACGTTTATACTCAGAAATGTACTCTTTCCTTAAATTAAGAAGGTCAATACCTGAATTTCAAACTTTAATCATACGTTTTCTTAAATTCCAAAAACTTTATTTGAATTCTGCTCAATTTTGGCTCATTTTAAGTTCATCTCTCAAAAAAGGGTAACAAATGTTACAGATAAAAATTCTGGGGGTAATCGCGGCTTGCAAAAAAATGAAGATGGGTAAGGGTGAAATGAAAAATGAGTGGACATTCCCCTTGCCAATCTCTATTTTTATTTTTAGGATTTTGTAGCCCCGGGCAGAAACTTATATACAGGGTGACCCATTTTAACCTATAAATCCAAATATCTTCTGAACTACCCCATGTACATAAAAAACGGGTTATAAAAAAGTTGAGCAGGACCATTGATTTTGACCTTAAAGTCAATTTTCAAGGGCATTTCAGTGTCAAGATGATTTTTCTATATGGAAACCCATATTTTCGACTGCAGATTGGAATAGAGCGGAAAATTTTAGTTCAAAAATGTACTATGAAAATCTTGTTTTTGTGACCTTGGGGAGGTCAAAAATCAAGGTCAAATATCCAAAAAGCGATCAGATGCCCTTTTGTTGAATTTACGTGGTTTTCTGGGTAAAGCAAACGTTTGAGATGCTTTAAAAAAGTCGATCAAATGTAAAAGTGTGCATCATCTTGCCAGCCTCGACCTTTCGGCCATCTTTCAAGGTCATTTAAAGGAGAGGACGATTTCCCTAAATAGAAGTCCCTATTTTACACTGCGAACTCATGAAAAACGGAAAATTGTCAATGAAAATTGGTATTTTAAAATCTTTCATTTTTACCTGTAGAAGGTCATATCAAGGTCAATTATTTAAAAAGCGCTTAGAAGCTTTTTTTTTTAATTTACTGGATTTCTGAGCAATCTCAACGTTGAAGGTACCTTTAACAAGTACAAGATAAGTTGCACGAATTTCGACGACCTTGACTCAATTGACCTTCAAGTGTATTTGCAAGGTTTATGAATGTCTACGTCATTTTTTTAGGTAAAAAAGTAGCAAAAAATGGAAGCACTTTGACCTTACTTTTAGTGTTGCCCGCAAACAACGACGTGGACGTAGTAAGTTCTGTTTCCTTTGGCGTACTTGATTATCGTGAGTCCCCTTGCCCCTCACGTTCGGGGTGCTTGATTATCGTGTGTCCCCTTGCCTCCCACGTTTAGTGTGCTTGATTATCGTGAGTCCCTTTGCATAAAATAGAGATTTCTGATTTAAAAAATCGTCTTGACCTTTAAATGACCTTGAAAATTGAACTGAAGGTCGAGTTGACAAGGTGGTCAAGGTGGTTCACACTTGTACATTTTATCGACTTTTTTCAAATATTTCCAACGTTTGCTTCACCCAGGAAAGCACGTAAATTCAAAGAAAGAGCATCTAATCGTTTTTTGGACATTTGACCTTGATTTTTGACCTCACCAAGGTCACAAAAACAAGATTTCCATAGTTTATTTTTGACGTGCAATTTTCCGCTATATTCAAATCTGCAGTCAAAATTAGGGGTTTCCATTTTTAAAAATCGTCTTGACCCTTCAAATGACCTTGAAAATTGAGCTCAAGGACAAAATCAATGGTACAGTTAAATGGCCCTCTATGTCCTGGTCAACTATTGTATGAACCGTTTTTTATGTAGATGGGGTAGTTTACAAGAAATTTGGATTAATAGATTAAATGGGTCACCCTGTAGTTTCAGTCGGATTTCCATCTGACATAATTTTTTTTCGGAAAGAGAAGTAGGGGAAGTGAGGGGTGGTAAACGTAAGGGGAAGTATGATAAGTAAGGAGAGGTAAATAAGGAAGGATAAGTAGGGGGAGCGAAGGGAATTAAATGGAGAAGAAGTAGAGAAAGTAAGGAGAAGTTCGGGGAGATGAACTATGGGGAGTGGGGAAAAAGTAGGAGACGTTAGGTGAAGTGGAGGAAGTGAGAAAAAGGAAGTAGAGGAAGTAGAGAAAGTTAGAGGAGGGCAAGTAGGAAAGTTAGGGCAGGACAGAATTAGTAAGGAGTTAAAGGTGAGTAGGTGAGGGACAGTGAGGGGTAAAAAAATATGCAGGTGAAAACGTTATACATAGTTTATATATAGTGGATTAGATAATGATATTTTTCATTTGTTTTATCAATTTTTCCAGATAAAACAAATGAAAAGTATCAGTGTTTTGTCCACTATATATAAACAATATATAACTTGTTCACCTAGGATGGCAGAGAAGAGAAGTAGGAGAATAAGAGGGGAGAGCTATCAGGAGGAATGAGTAGAAAGGATGTATACGAAAAGAGGGGAGGGAGAAGTAAGGTGAAGTAGGAGAAGTACAAGAAGTAAGGTGAAGTAGGAAAAGTGCGAAGCAGTAAGGAACGTGAGGGTAAGTAGGAAAAGTGAGGGGAGGGGAAGTACGGAGAAGTAGCGGAAGTTGGGAGAAGCAGGGGAAACAGAGGAGGGCAGGTAAAGAGAGTGGGGATAAGTAGAAGTTAGGAAAAGCAGGGGAAGTATAGGAAGTAGGGAAAGTGAGGGGACGGAAAGTAGGGAAGCTAGTGGTGGACAGAGGTAGTAAGGAAATAAGGGTGATTTGGTAAGGGGAAGTGAGGGATGAGGAAGTATGGAAGGGAAGGGAATTAGGAGAATGAGGAGATGAAGGTAACAGGGGGAGTGAGTCAAGGGGAAGTATAGGCGAAGGAAGCAGTGGAAGCGAGTGAAAAAGTATAGGAAGAGAGGAGAGGGAGGGAGAATTAAGGTGAAGTAGAAGAAGTTAAAGAAGGAAGAAGAAGTGAGGAGGAATGCGGTGAAGTAGGGAGCAGGTGAAAGTGTGGGGAGTAGGTGGGAAGTGTGGAAGTGGGGAGAATTGAGCGAAATGAGAGTAGGGGAAGTATAAAAAGTAGGCGAAGTGATGTTAGAGGACGTAGGTAAAGTAATGGGAGTGGTAGTAGGAATTTTAGGAGAAGTGAGGGTGAGTGTGAGAAGTGAGGGTGAGTAGGTAAAAAGTAAGGGTTGGGGGAATGTGGAAGGGAGGGTGGGGGTGAGAAGTAGGAAAATAGGGAAGTTGGGGGAGTAATGATAGGGTAAGTATAGGAGGAAGTAGGGAAAGGGAGGGCAACTAAGGGAAAAATGGGTAGTAGATGAGGGAAAGTATAGGAAGTTTTGATTTGAACGAACTAATTAACGTCTTAATAGGCATTTTTACCTGAATCACTCTTTACCCTTTGTTTTTTCTGTACTCCGAATTTAAATGTATTTCCAAATTTAAGGTTTAACATTTTTGAGTATTTTTTTACTGCGAATATTTTTTTGATTATTCCCATATTTAAACTTATAAAATTGATTACAAATATTTTATTCAGAGTGGCGAGTCAAGGGCAGTTAACTTAGGTCTATTTCTTCGTAATACATACAATGACTTTTTGGGATCTACTTATATCCCCGGATCTGTTGAAGCTAGAAGCACAGCCGTCAATCGAACAAAAGAATCCTTAAAATTGATTTTGAAGGGTTTGTATCCAGAAGCGCTGGTACCCATAAAATCTGAAGATCCAATAAAAGATGTCCTGCTTTTCCCTCAAATATGCCCTGAGTAAGTTTTTTTTTCAATTTACAGTAATTCAGTACAACAAGGATTTAAACCACAGCTTATTGTCAAAAAAAGGAATTATTCAAAATGTAAGTCAAAAAAATAAGATGTATTTCAAATTTTCCCTGACTATTAATATTTAAGGGCCAAAATTCCAATCTTGCACCATTTTTAATATAGAATCTTTTATAAATTGAGTAACGAAATTTTAAATTTGAATTAAAAAGTTTTAGTTCGAAATGTCTAGGCTCATCAAAAATATATGTGCTACGTTCACCGAATTTCGGTTAACCTAGCAATGTTCTTTTGACTTTAGAAGAATTCAAAATAATTCAGACGAATTAGAACATTCAAAATAAATTTCATTGATTTCAGTAAAATTAGAGTGCATTTAGAGGAATTTAAGGGAAATGACAGTAAGTTAAAAATGAGTTCATACTAATTTAAGGGTATTAAAGAGTCTTGAATTGAATGCCTAAAAATTTATGGCAAGTTTAAAAGACTTTACGATGAATTGAATAAATACTAAAGAAAGTACATTAAATTGCCTAAAATTTAGTGAATTTATAAGAATTCGAGTAAATTAAAAAAAACTCAAAAGAATTCAAAATAATTAAAACGAATTCAGGGAGATTTCCAAATGAATTCAAGTGAATTGCAAACAGTATTTCAAAATCTCTTCAAATCTTCGAAACCCTGCGAAATCATTCACTTATTGTGAATACATTCTTTGAAATCCGTTAAAATATTATAAAATCCCGTAAAATTCTATATAATCTAATGATGTTTTCTGAAATCCTGGAAAATTGATTAAAATACCTTGAGAGCTTTTAAAATCGCTTAAAATCATTCTAATCTTCGCAAATCTTATGAAATCCCTTAAAAATGTTATAATATTTTAAAACCAGGTCGTGTAAAATCGTTCCATATCTTTTCAAATTCTAGAAAATTCTTCACAATCTCATGAACATTTTCTTAAATCTTTTTTTAAATCTCAAATTTCTCGAATCCTTTCGAATCACTTACCATTATTTAAAGCGATTGAAATTTCCTAGCAATTTTTTTAAATACCCTAAAATATTTGAAACTCTTCAAAATACCTTCAATTGATTGAAATCAATTTGAAATTCCTTGGAACCTTTCAACATATCCTAGAATCTTTCAAATTCTTTCAAATCTTTAGAAATATCTTGAAATACTTGAAAATCTTTTAAATTCTATGAAATTACTTAATTCTTGTGAATAAATTCTTTGCACTTCATCAAAATATTATAAAGCCCCACGTAAATACAAGAAATCAGATTATATTTCTTGAAATCCTGGAAAATTTATTAAAATAGCTTGAGAGTTTTTAAAATACCCTAAAATCCTTAAAAATCCCTTTAAGTTATTGAAATCTATTGACAATTCTTCGGAATCTTTTAAAATAGCCGAAAATATTTCGAATCCTTTCAAATCTTTTTAAATCCCTTAACATTTTTTTAAGTAATTGAAAATTACTTATATTTTTCAAAACACTCTAAAATCTGAAGCATTCATTGAAATATCTTGAAATTATTGAAATATGTTAAAAAATAGTAGGACTTTTTTAACACACACTAAAATATTTCAAAATAATTCAAGAAAATTCAGAAATAGGTACGGACCTGAATTCAATAGTACTTAACCCATGGGTCAATTTATTGAAAGAAAAGTGACTAAAGTTTATTTTTTCATTTTAAAAAGTGACTTTAGTGACTTAATCTTTAAAAAGTGACTAAATAGTGATTTGAGAAGAAAAAAATCACTCTCAATTATGCCCATTGCTCCCAATTTGGCTCCCCAACCGCACTGCGCATGCGTCGGACCAGCAGCCTCATTGGATGTTGATCGCGCGCTTATTTGAAATTACTAAATATGCAAATCTATTGTGAAAAAGGGTATTCATTCCTTTGGATTTAAAATTAATAATGTATTTGTAAGTAGTACACATTATTTCACCTTGCACTCTGAAAGACTATTTTGTGATCTGAAAATCAATTTTTATTATTTCCACAATGATGATTTATTATGAAAAATTGATTTACACATGTAATAGTTTCAAAAAAGCGCGCCATTTACAGCCAATGAGACTGCCGATGCGAGGCATGCGCAGTGAAGTTGGGGAGCCAAATTGGGAGCACTGGATGCGATCGAAATCGAAAAGATGGTTTCGAAATTTCTCTTTCTATCGTATACGGTAGAAAGAGAGACTTCGAGACCATTGTTTCCATTTCGATCGCACCTCGTTGTCTATCTCACATAGTAGAAGGAGAGGTCCGTTCGATTTGAAGCATCGGAGTCTTACTGTTGGCTCTTTGGCCTGATTAAAAGCATCCTGAGATTTCACTGAGGCCGACAGGTAGCGCTGATTATTCACGAGGCCCGAATTTAAAAAAATTCATGGGAAAAAACGTAAAAATTCAATTTTCTCCGGAATAAAAACTATTTGATCAAATTTTCTTCTACGAGACATTAATCTAGAAATATTTCAATATTTTTTGAATCAATACTTACTACCAAGGATGGTGAAATGCTCGAGTTTTGGACGAAAATTCGCTTCGATTTACGGCGGGAAGTTCAAATTGAAGTATCATATCAAGTAATGATATTTATATTTATTGATATTATTGAAGTTAAATATTATGTTACTATTGTAACATTATTATCAATTATAATAATAAAGGGGGAGGGTCTCTAAGGCCGGTTTTTTGACCCAAATTTTTTTGGGCAAATAATCCGAAAAAATCCCTTCAGTATCTACTAACAATAAGAGGTAATTTCCACCATAAGCGGACCCCACCCTATCAACCCCCACCTCCCCTTCAAAAAATGATAGCGTCACCGCTTGTACACAGCTTTCAAACTTGTATTTGCTTAATAAAGTACACTATGAACTCTCTATGAACTACATTCACTCTTATTTACCATTTTTAGTCTTTTTACCCTCCCCCCCACTTAAGTAGGGTGAAGGGGTGGTTTTATTAATAATTTATGTGCAGGGTATGTAAATACAAAACATGCAAGCTTGATCACATATTTTGTATTTACATATCCTGCAGATAAATTATTAATAAAACCCGCTCACCACCCTCCTCATGCAGGAGAGGGTGAAAAGGCTAAAAATATTAAAGAAGAGTGAAGGTAGTTCATAGAGAGTTCATAGTGTACTTTAGTAAGCAAATACAAGTTTGACAGCTGTATGCAAGCGGTAAAGTTATCATTTTTTGAAGGGTTGATGGGGGTGAATAGGAGGGGGAGGGCCCGTTTATGGTGGAATTGATTTATTATTGTTAGTAGATACTGTAGGGATTTTTTCGGATTTTTTGTCCCAAAAATAATTTGGGTCTGATTTGATCTAGGATTCAAGATGAGTCCACATACTAACTAATATAGATAATTACCGTATGTGTGCACTAAGCTTTAGATACATCATGGACGCATCTATCGATCTATAGAATCTAGATTACAGCGCAAGCAATGGACGCCACGCGACGCAAGTAACCGTATATCCGAATCCAGAATAGGGGCAAGTAACAGACGCGACGCGAATTTGTGTTTTAAAGAGTAAAAAATGGCACATAAAAGCTACAAAACAAAGGAAAAACAGAGAACAAAGGAAAAGGATGCCATGGTGTGGTATGTTGTTATTTCCGAGGGTCAGTCATCAGTTGCACCAGCAAATTGGGTGGTCTTTGAAACTTTGGAGGTTACCATCCGAAGAAAAGGACCGACGCCTCTTGTGCTGCCAGGAAAGCTAGAACACCATCACGGAGTTGGACTATTCATCGAATTTCTAGTCTTGCCGACTTGTGAAATGGATATTTCTGCCAATTTTCAATGAAATGACCTGGACGTTTCCAAAAAGCTGCCTTGAATAGTGAGGAACAAATAACTCACTGAAAGTTGTTTTAACTCTAAAGTTCCCTCGATACTTTTTGTCGCCGAGACTGAAAAAATTGAGTTACCGATATGTCTCAATTTGCAATTAAATATTATTGAACAATATTCGATTTACAGTTTTTTCTTCAGTTTTTAGGCCTCGGAACTGATTCAGTAAGCGTGAATGCAGTTTGGAAGTCAAAATAGTCTATGAAAAACGTAGATGTATAATACAAATAAAATAGGTTTCATGTTTTTCAGAGGCAAAGTTAGCCCCATCAGATTGTTTTCAAGAGAAAAAGGCTCCGGGAACATGTTCCAAAAATAGTCAAGATATCAAGAAAGAAAGAGGCAGGAGTCATTGGAGGGCGGGTTATCATGTTCATCAGGGTATAACAAGTCGTTCACGAAAATCAAGGAGTAACTCTAGAGAAGGTAGCGCTGATTCAACGGAAAGGAGAATTTCCAATGCACGAAGATTAAGTTCCAACCAAAGGGAAAATCCTTCGAAAGATGATTTCAAGTTGAGGGCCAAGCAGAGTTTACCTAAATCTACTGAAACGGACTACTTAGAAAATCCAGTTGACGTGACGGAAAGCGATATTCGCTTGGCTCAATTGAAGAATCCTTATTTATTGAAGAATACCGTCAACAAAGATCAGGATCGTACGAATAAACGGAGTCGCTCACGGAATTCAAGGAGTTCCTCGAGGAAAAATAGCAATGATGGAAGGAAAAGGAGAACTTCCAATACACGAAGAACAAATTCCAGCCAAAAGGACAATCCATCGAAGGATCGTAAGAATAAACGGAGCTGTTCACGGAAATCAAGGAGTTCCTCTAGTGATGACTTAAAAGTAAAGAGGATTCGTCATGAAAGATGTAAAAGTCCTAACAAAAATAATAGCTCTTCGAAAAAAGATTATAACAGCGTGAGTTGACAAAATGTTAAATCTATCGAAACTAATTATTTGAGGAATCACTTTGACTCAATAGATAGCAATACTCCTTTGGATGAAGTAAAGAATCTTTATTTATTAAATAGTGCCGTCGACAATGAAGACAATGAAGAGAGTTATGACAAACGATCTGTGCCAACAGTATACTTGGACGGGAAAGGTACTGCTGGGAAATCGAAAAGGAGGTTTGAAGTTACCACTGTTTGTAAACTGTCTGCTGGTTTGTATAATTGTTATAAAGTACAGTTTTCCATGAGATTATAGATTTATTAATAGTATGCTCTTATATATTTATCTTACAGAAGCAATACTTTCAGTTTGAAAAGGGAAAGAAGATGCATCAGAAGAAACCGTCATTGCGACTTTAAAGGATTGGTTTCGAAGATCTGGCACGCGAGTCAATAATGATATAGAAAAAACTGAGAGGGATGCAGCACGAACATATGTATAAGGAACTCATTTGCAGGACTTCGAAATGAAAATATCTGGAGCAACTCTAAAGGATTCCTTTTATAAAGAAGATTTATTCGAAGTAAATATTAGAAAAAATATATTATCTTCTTTTCTCATACATTATGTATACCTCTAAAGTTAATGATTTTTTGAATATTGTGCATTGAAGAACCGGGCATGATTTTATTTTTTATGCCTCTTAATTCTATTTGTAAGTTTTTTTCATAAAATGTAAACAAAATCCTCGCGATCAAACAAGTACCCATAATATTATACATAACTCATGTACTTCAGTTTCAAACAGAAACAAAATTTCACATAAATTCCCATTTTCGTTCTTGAAAACGAAATTTGATAAAAATTATTCCCTTTTTTAAGAGACAGATATATGTATCTCATGCAACGTTACTTGGAATGTAGTATAGTTTTATTCAGTCAGCAAGCTGAACTGCACTTACAAATTTCAAATTTCGTGTTTTTTTGTACAAAATATTACGTTCCTAGAACGTTTCTTTTCTTGAATAGAACTTAGAAATTTCAAATATCGTGGATTTTGGTTTACAATACAAAATGTTTAAACGTTCTCATAGTTTATTAACGGTCGGTCGTGCAACTGAGTACTTGTAATTTAACAAACCTGAGCACTTTTAATAATTTTTTAAAAAGAATTCTAACACTCTGCGTAGGACGTATTCAGGACGTATTTATGAAGTTCCTAGAACGTTCCATTCATTAAATAGCACTTAGAAATGTCAAATTTCGTGGATTTTTGTTTACAATACAAAATGCTTAAAAGTATAGGCAGTTTATCAGTCGTCGTTCTTGCAACTTAGTACTCGTAATTTAACGAACCTGAGTGAATTTAATAAATTTTTTTAAGAATTCCAACACTCCTGAACGGAACGTTTTTATGACGTTCCTAGAACGTTCCATTTATTAAATAGCACTTAGAAATTGCAAATTTTGTGGTTTTTTGTTCACAATACAAAATGTTTAAAGGTTTGCGCAGTTTACTATCGGTCGGCCTTGCAACTTAGTACTCGTAATTTCGCAAACCTGAGTAGATCTAATACATTTTTTTAAAGAATTCCAACACACCTGTGTGGAATGTCTTTAGGACATTTTCAGGAGGTTCCTAAAAGGTTCCTCTTACTATAGCACTTAGAAATTGCAAATTTTGTGGATTTTTGTTTAGAATACAAAATGTTTCAAGGTTTACGCAGTTTACCAACGGTCGGCCTTGCAACTTAGTACTCCTAATTTAACAAACCTGAGTAGATTTAATAAATTTGTTAATACAATTCCAACACTACTGTGTGGAACGTTTTTAGGACATTTTTAGGGCGTTGCTAGAACGTTCCTCTGATTATATGGCACTGAGAAATTGGAAGTTTTGTGGATTTTTGCTTACAATACAAAATGTTTAGAGGTTTACGCAGTTTACTAACGGTCGATCTTGCAACTTAGTACTCGTAATTTAACGAAACTGAGAATATTTAATGTTTTTCTTAAAAGAATTCCAACAGTTCTGCGTGCAACGTTTATAGGCCATTTTCAGGAGGTTCCTAGAACGTTTCTCTTACTACAGCACTTAGAAATTGCAAATTTTGTGGATTTTTGTTTAGAATACAAAATGTTCAAAGGTTCACGCAGTTTACTAACGGTCGTCTTGCAACTTAGTACTCGTAATTTAACGAACCTAAGTAGATTTAATAAATTTGCTAAAAGGATTCCAACACTTCTGCGTACAACGTTTTAAGGACATTTTTAAGACGAGCCTAGAACGCTCCTCTTATTTAATAGCACTCAGAAATTGCAAATTCACTGGATTTTTGTTTACAAGACAAAATGTTGAAAGGATTACGCAGTTTATTAACGGTCGGGCTTGCAACTTAGTACTTGTAATTTAACGAACCGGAGTAGATTTGATAAGTTTTTTAAAAGAATTCCAACACTCCTACGTGGAACGTTTTTAGGACATTTTGAGGGCCTTGCCAGAACGCCCTTTTCATTAAATACCACTGAGAAATTGCAAATTTTGTGGATTTTTGTTTACAATACAAAATGTTTAAATGTTTACGCAGTTAACTAACTGTCGGCCTTGCAACTTAGTACTCGTAATTTAACGAACCTGAGTAGATTTAATAAATTTCTTGAGAGAATTCCAACACTGCTGCGTGGAACGATTTTAGGACATTTTAAGGGCGTTGCTAGAACGTTCCTCTTGTTAGATAGCACTTAGAAATGGCCAATTTTGTGGATTATTGTTTTCAACACAAAATATGCAAAGGCTTACGCAGTTTACTAACGGTCGGTCTTGCAAATTAGTACTCGTAATTTAACGAACCTGAGTAGATTTAATAAATTTGCTAAAAGAATTTCAACACTTCTGCGTGCAACGTTTTTAGGACATTCTTAGGACGTTCCTAGAGCGTCGCTCTTATTACATAGCACTTAGAAATTGCAAATTTTGTTGATTTTTGTTTACAATACAAAATGTTTAAATATTTACTCAGTTTACTAACGGTCGGTCTTGCAAATTAGTACTCGTGATTTGACGAACCTGAGTAGATTTAATAAATTTGCTAAAAGAATTTCAACACTTCCGCGTGCAACGTTTTTAGGACATTCGTAGGACGTTCCTAGAGCGTACCTCTTATTAAATAACACTTCTAAATTGCAAATATGTGAATTTTTGTTTACAACACAAAATGTTTAAAGGTTTACGCAGTCTACTTACGTTCGGCCTTGCAATGTATTACTCGTAATTTGATGAACCTGAGTAGATTTGATAAATTTTTCAAAAGAATTCCAACACTTCTCTTGGGAACGTTTTTAGGACATTTTTAGGACGTACCTAGAAAGTCCCTCTTATTACATAGCAGTTAGAAATTGTAAATTTTGGGGATTTTTGTTAACAGTACAAAATGTTTAGAGGTTTACGCAGTTTACTAACGGTCGGCCTTGCAACATAGTTCTCGTAATTTAACGAACCTGAGTAGAGCTATTGAATTTTTTTTTATATTCCAACACAACTGCCTGAAAAGTATTTAGGGCATTTTAAGACGTTCCTAAAACGTTCCTCTTATTAAATAGCACTTAGAAATTGTAAATTTTGTGGATTTTTGTTTACAATACAAAATGTTTAAAGGTTACGCAGTTTACTAACGGTCGGCCTTGCATCTTAGTGCTCGTAATTTAACGAACCTGAGTAGATTTAATGAGTTTTTCAACAGAATTCCAACTCTCCCGTGTGGAGCGTTTTGAGGACATTTTTAGGCCGTTGCTAGAACGTTCCTCTTATTAAATACCACTTAGAAATTTTAAGTTTCGTGGATTTTTGTTTACAATACAAAATGTTTAAAGGTTTACGAAGTTTACTAACGGTTGGCCTTGAAACTTATGACGCGTAACTTAACGAACCTGAGTAGATTTAGTAAGTTTTTTAAAAGAATTCCAACACTCCCGTGTGGAATGTTTTTAGGACATTTTTAGGACGTTGCTAGAACGTTCCCCCGATTAAATAGCACTTATAAATTGCAAATTTTGTGTATTTTTGTTTACAAAACAAAATGTTTAAAGGTTTACGCAGTTTACTAACGTTCGGCCTTGCAACTTAGTACTTGTAATTTAACGAACCTGAGTAGATTTGATAAATTTTTCAAAAGAATTCCAAGACTTCGGCGTGGAACGTTTTTAGGACATTTTTAGGACGTTCCTAGATCGTCCCTCTTATTACATAGCACTAAGAAATTGCAAACTTTGTGGATTTTTGTTTGCAATACAAAATGTTCGAATGTTTACGCTGTTTACTAACGGTCGGTCTTGCAACTTAGTAATAGTAATTTAACGAACCAGAGTAGATTCAATAAGTTTTTTAAAAGAAGTCCAACACTCCTACGTGGAACGTTTTTAGGACATTTTTATGTCGTTCCTAAAACGTTCCTTTTATTAAATAGCACCGAGAAATTGCAAACTTTGTGGATTTTTGTTTAGAATGTAAAATGTTTAGATGTTTACGCAGCTTACTAACGGTCGGCATTGCAACTTAGTACTCGTAATTTAAGGAACCTGAGTGGATCTGATGAATTTTTTTGAAGAATTCGATTGTATTAGTTGCAATTTTCCAAGCAGTTTAAGCCAAAATATAACTCTCTACAACGTTTATTAAGAGAGATAGCATAGGCATGTTCAAATGCATTTTACGTTAAGTTTTATTAATATATTGCAATTTTGTTTTCATGTATGTACAGTCAAATTATAAATGCATCTATATGATTTTTTTTCAAATTTTGCACCCTGTTCAGTTCAAAGATGTCGTCATAGAAAGTCAAGTAAGGACAGAGTGACGCGAAAAAAACACGGTTTTCATCATTTCGCGAAGGATATTTTCCAACACAACTTTGGTACATAAACAAACGGGGACTTGTTTTAATCACTATGAAGTAAGCTTAACCATGGTATAAACTGCGTTTTTGGGCGATTTTTTTCTTACAAGTAAATTAACAAAATGTGCAGCTGTTTATCGTGAAAGAATAGTAGTCGTGGGTATTCTATTCGCCAGGACAAGCAGTCGCTGGGACGTATAGTCGCCAGACGAATTTCCAGCACTTTTAGTCACCAAAACATTATTTTATGAATCACCAGGATCAACAAATCCTTGAACACCCCGGCCTGCCCCCTTCAATAGAGGCAGGCAGGCGGGGGTCTCAAAGCAGGTGTCTTAACAGAGACTTCGGACACCAGGTGGAATCCAATAGTATGTAGACGCGCCCCCTGCAAGCGGGGCTCTTGGGGCTGGGGTGTTTCTTATTTTCCTAGCTGCTCGTGGTACCAAAATTAGTTCACCACAAAAAAAAAAAACCAAAGAAAATGAGGGCACGTTCCGGGACGCTCCTCTAATCCGCCGCCAAAATTGGGAGGCTCTTTAGGGGGCAATGCACCAGAGGCGGTGCGAATTATTGATAATGATGGAGACGATCTTGTCGAAGCCGTAGACGTGCAGCTAACGGAACTCTTCGTCAAGAATAGGCATCGTAGCGGAGCACAAAAAAAGAGAGACCGCGAAGCGAGTGTCGCAAACAGCAGCCAAGGCTCCCCACAGAGGGCAGTGGCTGCGTGAACTTTATCTGGAGCAATTCTTCAGGGTTATCCCATAGGCAAGAGGAAGAATGGCGCCAGAGAAACTCCCTCAAACAGGGAGTTGAAACGACAGAAGGCTCCAGAAACACAGGACCTTACTTTCGCGCAGATGGTTAACAACGCCCTGGTGAGAGTTGTTGCGTCAATTTATCCTCAGAACTGTCTAACTCTCGAAGAGTTGGACACGCTGAGGGATGGAATCTCTAAAGGGACGCGTAAGCCAGCGAGGGGCGTACCCTCAGATTCAATGACATCTTCATCAGGTTGGGGGCCATCGTAGTGGAGCTCGCGGAAATCTGGTCGCGAAACTGGATAGTGGAAAAAATACCAACATTTATACTTAAGGAAGGTCTAAGTTTGGAAACCAAGGGGACGGAGTTTTTGCAAAGGTACTGCAGAGCGACCGTACTGATTCCTGGCAGTCCCGAGAGTTCGACGACCGTTCTGGAGAGCCTGGGCTTTCACAACCCGCGTCTAAGGACTGATTCGTGGAAGGAATATCCAGACAGGCAGGGATTCATGCCAAAGGGGAGAGGCTACATTCTAGTCGTTGGTCTTCCTAAATCCTCAGAGCTCTTGCGGCTTCAGATCATTGAGCCACTCTAGATGCGGGTAGAGTTACCTTTCAAGTGACCCAACTGGGACTCGCAGGGGGACCAGAGGCATCCTGAGGTGCCCCAAGTTAGGCTTTCAATGGCTGAGACGGGAATCTCCATTATGCAATTTGATTTGCACCACAGCAAAGGTGCCTCGACGGTCCTAGCCAGACGCATGTCTGTGGCGCAGACAAAGCTCGCCCTAATCCAAGGACCGTGGTTATACAGGAAAACGATTAGTTTTTTGTGAAGATGTGGCTCCATATATAAGGGGCTACGCGAAAAAAACGCCAAAGGGCATGCATAGCTGTCAAGGGTATGGATGCGATCTTGGCGCCTAAATTTTGTTTCAGAGATCTTACCGTTATCAAGTTGAGACATAGTGGCAATAGCGGAGAAAGGCTAGAGGTAAACTCTCACCACATGGTGTAGGGAAGCACAGACATCAATGACAGAGGGAGAGATTTAATTAAATACAGAACGGGCACAGAGCTGAAGATTCTGAATCGGGGTGGTACTCCGACATTCTAGACTAAAAACAGAAGTGAGGTACTCGATTTGACTCTCCGTTCGGTTGCACTAAGGAGCAGGGTAGTAGACTGGAGAGTCTCTGATGAGGAATCTCTCTCGGACCACAAATATATCGTGTTTCGATTAACCGTAGGAAAACCGGTGGTTTCAACGATCAGAAACCCCAGAAATACACTTTGGGACTCATATAAAGAGGAACTCAAAGGAAGGCTTGCGGAATCCCCCGCAACCTATGGTACCATTGATGAGTTAGAGCACGCCGCGGATTTTCTGCGAAGGGCTCTAACTACATCATATGAGAACAATTGCCCTACAAGCACAGTCAGGTCTAGGAAGGAAGCAGAATGGTGGAATACCCACCTGGAGAGACTTCGTAAAAAGAAAATAATCTTGTGCAATAGGACAAATAGAACTAAATTGCCTTTACACTGGGACATGTATAAGACGGCCAAGCATGACTACAATAAAAGTATAAGAAAGTATAAGAAGGAGGATTGGAGGGGCTTCTGCGAGAATTCGAAAGACAATCTGGAAACAGCGAGGCTCCACAAGATCCTGAAAAAAAATCCGGATGCTCCCCGCGGGCTCATGAGGCTCGATAATGGTGAGTTTTCCGAAGACGAAGAAGCAAAGCTGAATCACCTAATGCAAGTTCACTTTCCGGGTTTACAGCGAATCCAAACCGACCAAGAGGAGGAAGGCTCGGGCCAAGAGGTGGAGAGGGCAGACTGGAATTTCGCCGCTAAGGTCGTCGATTACAAAAATGTGGAATAGGCCGCAGATTGCTTCTTTCCGTTGAAATCACTAGGGGCGGATGGCATTTATCCATCGAGCTTACAAAAAGGCATTGATCTAGTCGTCCCTCCTCTGATGAAATTATAGAGGGCAAGTATAGCCCTTAAACACGTGCCATAGGCATGGAAGAATGGCAGAGTGGCCTTCAATTCCAAACCTAGGAGAGAGGGTTACAGTGCTACAAAAGATTTCCGACTAATCAGCCTAACGTCTTTTATCCTGAAGACGTTGCAGAAGCTGGTCGAGAGATACGTCAGGAATGAGGTGATCTTGGAATCTCCGCTGCATAGAGGGCAGCCTGCTATTCAGGCGGCAGCTCGGTAGAAACTGCGCTTCATGTCGTTGTGTCAAAATTGGAGCAGCAGTTGGAAAAAAAGGGGTATGCTGTGGGTACTTCCTTAGATATAGAGGGTGCTTTCAGCAATACTCCTCCAGAAATCATCTGTCGGGAGGCTTTGAGAAGGAAATCAGATGGGGTGAAGGCCTAGTAAAGGGACTAGCTCCACGGGGTTGCCCACAGGGGCGTGTCTTGTCGCCCCTTCTGTGGTGCATTGTAGTGAACGGCCTCCTTCGAAGGCTAAATGAAGAGGCGTATTATACTCAGGGCTATGCGGATGACCTTGTAATCTTAGTCAGGGGGGCCTATCTGAAAACGCTGGTGGGTCTTACGAGGTCAGCGCTGCGCATCCTAGAACTCTGATGCGATACCTCATGGCTCTCGGGAAAATCCGGAAAAGACCAACCCGGTCACTTTCATAAAAACTTGTAAAGTGCCGAAAGTTGACGCTCTTGTATTATGTGATGGGAAGCTGAAATTTTCAGATTCAGTTAAATATCTGGGAGTAATCCTAGATGGCAAGCAGAACTGAGCAAAGCACCTGGAGACCCAATGCAGGAAGATTTTATGGGCTTTTGGATGTACAGGGGAGCCTTTGGGTTGACGTGAGAACTAGGGCCTAAAATGCTTGCGTGGCTCTACTCTGCTGTCCTAAAACCAAGGCTTCTACATGCGGCCGTTGTCCAGTAGCTACGCGCGCAACTTAAAACAATGCAGGGCAGGCTGCGAATATTACAAACGCTAGCATTTAGGGGTTTGACTGGAGCAATGAGGACTGCGCCCACAGCAGCGATAAGATTCATGGTCTGTGAAGAACCCCTATATGTTGCGATAACTGTTAGTGCGGTAATGCAATGGGCCGCCTGGCAAGAGCGAATAGGTGTACTCGGGGGACTAGGCACACTACGCTCCAGCGTAACATCAGTGCACTGCCGATTGTAGAGATGAGGCAAGAAAAAATAACAAAACGCTTCAGCTTTGCCAGAGTTTTCCGCGTCTGTATTCCAAGCAGGGATATGTGGAAAGCAAATGGTACGCCGCTCCTCTAAGGAGAAATCTGGTATACAAATGGCTACAGGGGAGAGGGAGGGTCAGGAGCAGAAATCTATGATAACCAGAGAGGGAGGGGGTTAGGCATCCCACGTAAGCGACATGCTACGAAAGTAGGCGGAAGTCCTGGCCGTCCTTCCCTATGCTGAAAAGCTGATAGAAGAAAACGCTGCTGGCAGACAGAATACGATCTTTTCGGACAGCCAAGCGACACTAACTGCAATAGGGAAACCAGACATAACATCAGTACTTCTTTGGGAATGCAAAAAGGCATTAAACCCGCTTGCAGAAAGAAAAAATGTAGCTCTGATGTGGGTCCCTGGTCACACAGGGATCAAGGGCAACGAAAAGGCGGCTCAGTTGGCAAAATGCGGCGCAGCGAATGAATATATAGGATCGGAACCGGTACTGGGAATGGCTTCTTGCTGTTTCTGGATGGCCGTTAAAAGCTGGATCGAAACAAGCCACCGGGAATACTGGGAACAAATCCAGGGTTGCCGTCAGGCGAAATCCATCCTGGGTTATACCAACAGGATGGACAGAGTCAGCAAATCTTGTGTTTACCCAAGAAAGATATGAGGACAGTGGTAAAGATCCTAACTGGGCACAATCACTTGAACTATCATATGCACAAAATGTAGTATAACCCCACGACAGAGTGCAGGAAATGCGGCAGGGATGATGAAATATACCCACATGTATTCTGCCAGTACCAAGAATTAGCTAGGCCCAGGCAACAAACCCTCGGGGCCCATTTTATTGAATCTGAGGAAATTCTAACGCGATCAGTAGTTGACATACTAGGCTCCATCAAGAGGTTTGGTGTTTAATGCTGAGAGAGAATAGGTAAGGGTGTGGTACAAGAGGCTTTATAGCTTGAGCGCCAGGAGAGCTCTTCATAGGCTTCCCGCCCGTTGTAAAACTAACTAACTAACTAGAAATTATAGCAAGTATAACATAAGTTCCCAAACCTTTTAAAATAGGGCTTAGGATAATTAAGTCCACTATCTCGGTTTAAAAAAAAAATGGAAAAAGAAGTACTTGTTATTAACTTTTTGTAAATTACACAGGCCCACAAAAAAAATCTGTTGTGCGAGAGATCAGAGTATGGTACCTATATGTATTTTGGGGCGCCGAACACGAATCTGACATCATTTTTTTCCCAGTAAGTCAGTATTTTCCCCTAGAAGTGGGAAGTTCTCTAGCAAATCAACTTTTCTGTGTAGAAATTACCCTTAGTATTTAGCGAATTTGGTTATCCTGCACTGGCGCACTCCAGAGCACTCCGACCTGCTCCGAAGCGGGGCGAAGGAAGGCATGATATTTCTTACGTATTTTGAGGCGCTGAACATGAATCTGATATCGGGTTTCCCCGAGCGCGTCATGATTTTCCCCTAGACGCGGAAAATTCCCTATAAAATCAGCTTTGTCGGGTATGAAATAACCCTCGTTATTGAAATCGATTTTTTAGATGGCAGTTGCTCCCAGTGGGACCCTGCGGTGGTTGTTAACCTTTAGTTTTTAATTATATATATATAAAGTCCGGGCACCTGACATTTTTGACCCAGCATTATTAGTTTCTCAAATGTAGTGATACGTTTCACTCGTTAGTATATAAGGGCAGAAAGAATCATAAGTCACAGCGTAATGCGTGCGATTTATAGATATAAGATAGGTCTATGTATGCGTATAGGTATTAATATAGGATTCGTAAACAAACCACTGTAGCCAGCGAGCGTCGTCCAAGCACACACAAATATATATATTAAGAAGTATTTGTAGGCCATGTAATAGTGTGCGTTCAGATACTTCAAAATGGCGGGTCTAATATGACGGGAAGAATTGTAATTTTTTTACATATTCGCCGGAAACTTGGTACAAGAAGTTTTCTTAGGTCCTTGATTTCGGACTTGACGTCAAAAGTTACAAATTCAAAATGGCGGCCAAAATTGGTAAATTTTTACATATTTATCTGTAAATTAGTATGCGGGGATTTTTTGTGTGAGTGCGATTTCGAATTTGACGTAAAAATTACAAATTCAAAATGGCGGATCCAATATGGCGACCAAAATTGTTAAATTTGTACATATTGGTTTATGAAACTTGGTATAGGGGGTTTTTGGGGTCGCTGATTTCGAATTGGACGTCCAAAGTTCCCAGAAAAAAAGAAAGTATTGATAGGAATTGAATTGAAAAGACTAAGACACCCTGCAAATCCCGTTTTGTGACAATGTCGCATTGGACCTATGTGTCCATTCGTGTAGAAGGTATTTCAATTTTGAATCTTTCTATATGTACAAATACGGTGCAAAATTCTAAAGTCAGCGAATACACTTTAATGCCTCAGCACGCAAAAGCTTCAACATTGACCAATGCGCCTGAATTCGCGAGAGTAAAATACACACTTGATTTCGCCCCAATGCGTCACGGCGAATTTTAGCAAGTGTTGATTTATACAGTTTAATCCATATCAGGAAAACCAACGTGCGGGGCAAATAGAATTAATTTTAAGTGTTTAGTAAATTGTCTCGTAGCTAAGTGGCGGGTGCTCTGCACTGATACACGAGGGATCGCTGTTTCAAGTCTCGACGCATGCACTTATTATTAATTTTTTTTCTAATTGACCTTGACCATGCATTCATATGAATTCACACGCATTCAATTCGCGCTGTCTCAATTCATCTAAATGCGTCTCAATGCGTTTCAACGAATCAGAAAACGGGATTCACGTGCATTACAAAAATGTTAATTCGCCCCAATCCGTATCAATTCTTTTTTTTTGCTGGGCAGGTAAAGATTACTCTGAAATCGCTGTAAAGTTTACATTTTGTTGTTTTTTTTTCTGTGAAGGGACGGCTATTTCACGCAAACTTTGCATATAGTTGATGACAGGAAAGTCTAAAATATAGACTAAATGAGCTGATTGTATTCCTCTGGCAAAAAACTAAATTAGCTAGTGCAGGCATCGGCAAGAAAGTGGAACCTTGACCATACGTCATCCCATCCTAATATGGCAGGAAAAAACTTTGGCGTAAAAAGAATCGAGGATATAAATCTGCGTGCTTCTTTCATTCCATGTAATCCTTACATTTTGAATTTAGTAGTGAACGACTCTGTTAAACAGTCGGTTGACATATTCGGCTTTTTCTCAATTGTACAGGAATTATATAATTTTTTTGCCGGATCGACCAAACAGAAAAACAGTGGGATCATTTTTGTTGCAGTTCATTTGTACTTTTGAAGATCGGCGTTTTTCTGTGAACGCTGGTCAATTAAAAAAAATACTGCACTGAACTTTCTTTGAAACCTTTGAGCCAAATGTCGAGGCTCCTCACTTTTTTTGATTGCAACTCGCACAAGAATAAATCTCTGAATTGTCTAATAAGAAGCATCTGAGATCTCAAGGTCTTTCGAATTCAACGATATGTTCACTTTTATCCTACAAAATTTTTGTCAATAGTTGGAGGGCAAAAAATTCCCAAAACAGGGGTTTTCGACCGGCTTTTCCAAGCCTCAACTTTTACCTGTTCCTAGAAAGAGGGCGACGTTAGGAAAAATCTGAACAAATTCACAGATATTCTTTCAACATTCTTTAATGCAATAAATTTTCCAAAATTCTGAAATATACATAATTTACTTTTTACGGGGATTTACTTGCAAAAACTTTATCTTGAGAACGAATGAAGATAGGAAGCCGTATGTTGGCTCCAAATGTGCAGTTTTGTGATGAGAGCATAGTGGAATAATTAAATATATGATAAAATCATTCTTATGCAGGAAATATCATTTTGAATATTTCTGACACTAATCAGTCTGTTTGTGGCCAGCACAGCGGGACAAGTCGCACAAAAAAGTACCCTTTCGATGACAATAGTAATGGAGTCGGCTTGCTTCTGGAGTTACTGTTCTCAGTGAAAAGGTACTTTTTTCTAACTACTTGTCCTCCTGTGCCGGATTTAATTATTGCACTGTACTCTCATCACAAAACTGCACATTTGGAGCCATCATTCGTTCTCAAGTTGAAGTATTTGTAAATAAATCCCCGTAAAAAGTAAATAATTTAATATTTCAGAATTTTGACAAATTTATTGCATTAAATAATGTTGAAAGACTATCTGTGCATTTTTTCACATTTTGCCTAACTTCGCCTTCTTTCTGGGAAGAGGTGAAAGTGGACGCTTGAAAAAGGAGGCCGAACAATCCTGTTTTTTGGGATATTTTGCCCTCTAATTATTGACACAAAATTTTTTGGATCAAATTTTTTATATTTCATTTTTAAAATGATCGATCCTCTCCATTTGTTCTAACATTATTATTTTTCCACCAAAACGCTGTTAAAACTGTTAAGTCCTTTTTGGTTTTTCATTACAACGTAAAATTGTATTATTGAGAAAAACTTAATCTTCCAGGATTTTGAACGTATTTTCGCAAAAATCTGGAAACAAACATTTTTTTTACTTGTTTTTCATATCTTGTGTTATTTAGGCAAAAAATTTTAATTTTTGTTTTTCAAATAAACAAAAATTCTCTCTTGTCACCCAGGCGTAGGCACAGGGTAGAATATCATGAAATATACTCTTCACATTAAAATGAATCTAGAAAAAATATCAAGAGAAAAGAAACAGTGGAAGTATATACAAGAGTTTTGTCAGTAAGCAGATAAAAATTACGAAATTAGAAACAAAAATGATCTATTTTGCAATTATTGATTTGAGACTAAGATATTCGAAATCTATTTTTTTTTCAATTCCTCGCTAATGTAATTTGTTTGAAAAAGTTTACAATTTGATAAGTTTAAGGAGAATAATTAAGGCGCTGGGAACGACAATTAGGTAAAGCCCATTTTTGTCGAAATTCATTTTTTTGCAGTTTCAAGTACTTTAGGTTTTGGCTTATCAAAAAAATGTTGGAAATGTGTAAAGAAACGAATTTCATTTTGCCAAAAAGCGTAGTTTAACTTTGGGTGGTTGTTGGAAAATGATAATGATAACTGGGTAAAGCCGATTTTTTTCTTCCTCTTAGTAAGAGAAATGATGATATGAGGATTAAACTTATGTTTTGTGTTTCGTGTGATGTTTTTTTTATACTAAAAGATCATTTTCAAAGTTTTGAAGTATTTCCTAGATTTAAAACATGAAAAAATGCACTTTCAAATAATTGAGAATGACAATTAGGTAAAGACATTTTCATTTTTCTGCCACTCTACTCTAAAAATTAAAAATAAAAACCACTTGCTTCTACATTTTTCTCAGAATTTTCCATTTTGACTCCTATCTGATTTTCAAACCGCACATTGCATCTTTTTTTTTTAATTTCGTAATTTTAGTTTGTTGAGGAACAGTCATCAACAGTAATTTAAATAAATATTGCAAATAAAAATCTCTGATGACTTTTTGAAATAAAAAATGGTTCTACGATGACACAATGAAATACAAATTTTTCAATTTTGAGAATTTAAAAAACTTTCCTTAATACTATTTTTTTTTAATTTTAAGAAAAATTAACCAAATGCCAAAATTGCACATAACAAAAAATTACCATGATTTTTCTAGCAATTCAGACATTTTTTTTAATTCTCAAAACACCCTTGGACCATTTTCATTTCCAAAAGTCATATGAGTTTTTTTTGTAAAAAACGTAGCAACTTTTCAGTACTAGCCATTTTTGATTTTCAATAAGTTGGTATTTTCGGCCCACCCTATTGGCTATGGTTCCCTGGCACCCCATTAAAGTTTTCAGACCAAATTTAAAATTATCGCCTGAGCCCTTTGTTAAAACAAGTATATTTATGTATTTCAGAAAATTTCGAGAAGTAGAATTTTCATACAAGTTGAAGGTAAAAGTTCCTTTTTTAATTTTTTATTTAATTTAATAGTTTTGTACATTCTAAAGTATGCTACAGATTATAGACTATCTTTTAAAATTTTATTTTAAAAATCAAGCTTGTTAATATGCCTCCTAATCAGGGTATATTCTATAATTCAGTTTTTCTTAATGTAATGCTAAAAAAAAGGGTCATAAAAGTTATCATTTTCGAATACAGGACACGAATTGCGGTAATCGATGCTTTCAGAGAAGTTTTGATAATATTCTAGATAATAATTCAGTAAAGTTTTACAATAAATCTTTTTTTCTTAGTGCAAATACTTATATAAATACAAATATCTTTAAATACATACTTTATTATTAATTATTTAATATTTTCATTACAAAATTTAATACTGCCAGTTTTTTCGTTTAATGCTGCCCCTTAGAACCTTTTCAAGGTATTTTAAATGGAAGAATTTATTTATTTAGAAGCGAAATAGGCCTCTCTAAAATTTTCAGAATCTATGCTTGATTCTAAATTTGAATTATTTCTTCAGCTGCACTTGGAGCTGTGTTTATATTCTTTGGACACGTAAATAGCTCCAGAAATAATCAATATTGTATAGTACAAAGTAAGTAAAAAGGTAGGAAAAACAAAGCCAGACATCAGCTCAAAAGTTAATTGTTGCAGCTTGATTAAAGATTGAACAAAATAAATACTAAATAAAATCATAGAATATATGCTCCTTACACATTAGGACAAAACTAGAAAAAATCAAGAGAAAAACACGTTGTTGATTTTGAGCAAATTGTCTTTGAATATATTCAAAAAAACCGCCGCCATTTTGTCAATTTTGAATTTCATTTGAATTTTCAAACTTATTTCGAAAAAGAACATGAAATTCTCTCAGAATCAGAAAGAGAAGGGTGAATATCTATATCAGATTAAAAAGTATCACACATTTAAAAAAAATGTTGACCATTTTTTGATAATCCGCCTTTTAAAATTTTAAAATTCAAGTACTCATAAAGTCATAACTTTGTCAACAAACATTTTTCGTAAAATCGGTGAGATACCTGTCATCTTATTGAGCATGGACTGTCGGCCTGATTTGAAATTAATTCAATTAATAGATGATGTTTCAAGAAAGAAAATTACTTTTAAATCATCCAAACAATTTGCTTAAAAATGCCAGGTACGGAAAGTAGTAGAAATAAGAAGAGGAAACGATTATTAAAATTGCATTTCCATTTAAATAATATACATACAAGTATTATTGGAATAATAATATTCGTATCAACTATTAATAATGAACTGGATTTAATAAGGTGTATTATGTTTACGGACCAGAAATGGAAGGAAACCTTGAAATGCTAACAGGAAATGCATTGCAAATTTTGAAAAAATGACTATGTACCTATACAAAATGTGAAATACAGAACACAGAATAAAAAAAGCACATCCATATATGGCTTATATCCAATCGTTCGTGATTACAATGTATCTCAGTCATTGGTGTGCCTATTATGGTGAAATCTTCCAAAGCGTCAAGGCTCTGGTATCCACGGATTCATATGACCTACCGAACGGAACATGAAAGTAAACCTTGCAAGGTCAGCGATCCGATGCCAGCACACCGTGGACCGTGGTCAATATCAGTGTGACTCAGAAATGAACCACACCAACTAATTGCATACGGCAGTTGCTCCAGAAAAAAAAAAGTAATCTGAGACTGTTTGAAGAATCTACAATTGAAGCTAAAATTAATCCAGATTCCAGCAACAAGATGTAAGAGGTACTGAAGAAAATTGGTCTACAGTCTTTAGTCAATTCAATTTATTATAAAAAGTGTAGTAGGTAAAAAAAGACATACTGCAGACCAGAAATAGACCTCGATGATATTAAAAAGATCCTTTAGTGTCAACGTCTTGAGAAACGAATGCTCTCCTGATCAAGAAACAAAAATTCAACGTAAAAAATATGTCATTAGTAAAACTAAAGAAGCCAATATGTCGCAGTTGAAAGAAACCATACTCTCAAATCCTCCTCTCGAGCTGGTTCTGTGAAAAATAATGTAGCTGTTAGTATTCTAAATTTGACTATGTTGAAAGTTAGTGTAGTCCGTCAATAAAAAATTAAGGACACATTGAAAATTGTTTGACAAAATAGAAGTAAAAAAAAGTTTATTTTGAAAGAGGATTTTTTCACACCTATTTTGTTAAACAATTTTCAACTTGTTCTTTATTTTTTATTCATGGACTGCACTACCTTCCAACATGGTCAGATTCAGAATACTAAAAACTGCAGTGTTAGTTTGCTGCAGAGGAGAGCATTTGTCTCTCGAAACGTTGACAATAAAGGATCTTAACGAGGTGTTTTTTCTGGTCTGAAGTATGTCATTTTTATACCTACTTCACTTTTTATACTGTGTTATTAACCTAGACCTATAACATCGCACCATAGCATCGATTAATTACAATTCAATTTAGGAATCGCAATCAATTGGTGCTTTTATCTAAAACCAACGAGCTAATATTCTGAAACTCAAATGAAGCAACACCCATTTTTGAAAATACTTTCCCATTTTTTCTTTGTATATTTTTATATATACATGTACAATTATCTTCATTATTATCAGAAAGAAACTAGAGCAACTGAAAAAATATGGAAACAATGCAGAATATTGGCAGTAAATTCCGGAGGTGTATGAGTCTTTCCCTATGGATATAAAATGCTTCCTGCTAAAAGAGCTCATTCTTTTGTACATCATACATTGCTCTGAGACAATACAGTGACTGAACTGTACTTCGGCATTTCCACGGATACTATGGGGTGCCGGAACCCATATTTATTTCGCAATAAAAGTAAAGTGGAAAGATATACGTCCATTTATGAAATACGCAAAATACGCAGTAATCTGTTACTTTATCTTATTAGGGATTCATGATTAATTTTGAATTCCCAAAATACCTTCTTACACGTTGATCCACTTTTGCCCATATTCTGAAACCTTTGCTAGAATATTGCGTTCAAATAGTTCTTCAGAGAGTATTATAAACATTTTGATTAAAAACTCACGTTCTGAAGAGCTTTGTCTTTTTCTTCAAGTTTGGCATTGACTTGCATAAGAGCTTCCTGGGTCTGATCAAGCTCATTCTCGATGGTCTGAATCTTCTTCTGAAGAGAACGTGCCTCTTCCTCTGCCTGTAAAATAAATTGCCAAATTTAATAAAATAAAATTTAAGCAAACATTTCCAAAAAATAAATACTTTTAGACTGTATATTATTAGAATCGGCGGGTCCTAAACAGACGCAATCAGTTCTCAATTGTTTAAAACTCGAGTGACTTCTATACGCATAAATAGACATAAGTTACTGGAACTAATCGAGTTTTTTTAGGAACCGTTAAAAACCTTAGGTTTTTTTAAAAATAAAAATTAAGTAAACATACTTTTTCGGCACGCGCGTTGGCATCGCGGGCCTGCTGTTCGCAGAGCAACGCGCGATCCATCGCGTTGTCCTTCTCCAGCTTCATTCCCTGCATCTTCTTCTTAATCGCGTCCATGGTGACTGATTTGTTTTTCTTCTACGAAGGAATCTGCAACAAAAAATAATTCAATGTTAATTTTAACAAAAGTAATTATACTTGAAGATTAGTGTTACAAAAGGGCATAAACGCCATTTTTTACAAACTGCGATTGGCTCAAAAAATGAGATAAATTCTGATACACATCCTTGCAAAAGGGTCTTTTATGTCATTTTTCAAATCTTTTAATTTTCGTAATTTTTCTTTCCAAATTTTTACAACATTTTGTCACTTTTTTGCAACTTAAAAGCTACAAGTCTATTTCAGGCTTCGGACTTATTCGGGAAATTCAAAATAGTTTCAATAGTACGATACATTAAAGAAAGGAAAGTAGTGTCGTGCAATTTTTCAAATATTAAATCGAGGGGTAAACTATTTTTGTAAACTGATATAGAATATATATATCTTCTATAAAATTGCGTGAAATTCTTCCAAACCTTTTGAAATACTCTAAAAGCTTTGAAATCCGTCATGAAATCTGTTGAGATTCTCTGAGATTTTTAGAAACTCGTCAATCTGTCTAGATCTCTTGAAATCTTTGAAGTCCCCTAAAATCTTATAATTTCTTCTGAAATCCCTAAAATCCATAGCAATCCTTAGAAATCCCTAGAAGACCCTTGTGATTTAATTTAATTTATTCTCTAATTTCTCTAGATATCCGTTGGAAAACCCCGAAATCTTTTAAATATCATTGATATACTGGATATCTTTTCAAAATCATTTAAAAATTTCTGAAATCCTACGAAATTCTTTAAAACCCCTTAAAAAATTTAAATCTCGTTCAATTCCTTGTAACTTTTTTAAATACCCTATGCTCTTTAGAAGTCCTTTGAAATCCCTTGAAATTTATAAACTCCCTCAAATCTTGAGATATCCCTAGTAACCCCACAAAAATTGAATAACATTTCGTGAAACATCTTCAAAACTATAATACTATCTTTCAAAATTCCTTTAAAATTGATGAAATTCTCTAAAATCCAACAGGATCAAAATCCCTTGAAATCTTTCATATTTTTTGAAATACCTTGCAATCTTTCAAAATACGCTAAAAGCTGTTAAAATTTGAAAGATATTATAACCTTTCAAAATTCCTTTAAAAATGATGAAATCCTCTAAAATTCCGTAAAATCAAACTAAATCAAAATCCCTCGAAATCTTCCATATTTTTTGAAATACCTTGAAATCTTTCAAATTACGTTAAAAGCTGTTAACATTCTCTGAAAACCATGGAAACTCTCAAATTTTTCAAATCCCTTTGAATGTATAGTAATTTCTTATAATGTTATATGGAATCTTTTGATTGCCTTTGAAATCCTATGAGAATCCCTAAAATATTGTGAAATTCCTTGAAATTATTGTGTAACGCTAATAAATTCTTTAAAATCTCATGAAGTTCCTCGGAATCTTGAAATCCTTTATATCTTCTCTAAAATCCCTTAAAATTTTGAAACGCTTTGATACACGTTTAAAATCCCACACAAATTTTTAAATCTTGAAATTTTTTGGAATTTTGTAAAATATCCTAAAATCTTTCAAATTTCTTGAAATACATTGAAATTTGGATTTCTAGTCACCGTTCCAAGTTGAGAAAACTTGAGCTTAACAAGCGAAAACGAATCTTCTTCAATTTTCTCGGTGTCTAATCATAGTAATGACATTTTCTAATCATGCTTTTCACACTTCAATTAAGTATTTGAAAATTTAAGAACTTTATTGTATCTCCTGAAAAAATTTCAAAAAGGTATTTACAAACTTTTGGAACGCTACCATTCACTTATTTTTCAAAAATTAAAACGTTTCCTTTTCTAAATTGTTAAATTAATTGATGAAATTTCTATTTACGTTTCAAAGTAACAAATCATTTAATCATTAAAGCTTTCAATTAAAAATTCTTGTCCAACCATTCCGAACACAAACCGTTTCAATTTAAAATTGTTCAATTGCATTGACTTTCAATTGAAAACTATACATAATTAGATTAATTTTGAATATTTATGCATCAAATACTGATTTTTTTAAGGTTTTGACCTAAAAATTATTTGATTGTGAATGCTTCCACATTGAATTGAGTGGAAGACCTAGAAAATTCATGGAATTTTTGTAACCATGCTTCTGTAGCAACCCTGCGCTTATTAATAGGAGAAAGTGTTCTGAATGTTTTGAATTATATTTTAATTTTTTAAAGCAATAAATTAGATTCTAAAAATCTATGACTCCTTCACATATCGACGCTTCGAGAAAGGGATCTTGGTTGTGCATCGATATATAATTAGCAAACTGCCTGGCACTTTATTTATAGAGGAAGGTCTTGGCTGTAGAAATTCTGGACTCCCTCTGTTCTTGGTTGATACCAAACATTGTCAATATGAAACAAATCATGTCTCCTAAAAATGCAGTTTTTTTATTTCGACCCATATATAATGACACATACACACTCTCACTCGAAGTAAATTAAAGAACAAAAAATATCCCCATCAACATTTCAAATGTCTGAAGATTCAAATTCAGAGCATGAAATATCACACGTTTCCGACGTTTCTGAATCATCTATTTGTGACGATTAAAAATAGAATGCCACTTGGAAAAATTCCATCTAAAAAATTATCTGAAATGATTAATTACATATGCCATTTTTTATGAGTAATGAAAAGAAAGTTGCTTTTTGGATAACTACATTTTTGAAGATTTTATAATAATTTTGTATATCTTCAAAAAATCTATGTTTGTAGATGACATACTTATTTACCGGAAAGAGTTAAAATAGATTAACCCTCTTACAAAATATTGCTTGTCTCACAAAAAATAGAGACGAATGACATTTCTTAAAACATTTTACAACTTCTCTAACTATCCTTCGGAAAATAGTTGACAATTTTCAACCCTTTTAGTCTAAATCCTGCAGAATATAAAAAAAATAAGATTCCCTTTTTTCTGAAATCCGAGACTTTCCGGAAGTTTGCAATCGTTTCGGATTGCTGAAGTCGAATAAAAAAAAGCGAGTTCTGCTCTCCCACGCACTTGATCTTGCTATCGAGGTTTGACACAATTAGGTGCGGGGGAGAGGAAACTGTTTTTTTTTTTGACTGGAGAATGATGCAAGAAACATTCCGTTAGTTTTTACAAATCTTCGAACCAGCTTCTCGCGTGAATCGCAAGAGGAGGGTTATTTTTACACCCGGGAGAGCGCGGAGGCGTCGCTTGCCTCCTTCAGGCCATTTCGGGTTACGCATATCGAGCATCGTCGACGGCTACGTCGCAAAGACGGTGTCCTCTTACCAAAATACGTTATTTGTTCAACCACCTGGAGATATTAATCCTCAATTTAAATTTAAAAAATTACTTTTTCTAAAAATTGTATCTACGAATTTGTTAGATTTGATTCAAAATAGGTCAAAGAAAAAGCACATTTTGAGATTATCTTCACATGGGAAGATACTTTTCTTAAAATGAAGAATTGTATTAATTTTTCCACTCATAAAATTGTAAGGTCACTAGGCGTTATTGAATTAAGACGCACAATCTACATTCCGAAAATTTATGAGAATGTATTTTTTTATTACTTGAAAAGTGGATACTAAAAACTGAATCCCTTTAAATCGAGGATATGAGTTCTCGAAGTTGCGTTAAAAATATTGAAATACTAGAAGAGAAATAAATTATTAATTTAATATTATATAATATTTAATGAGGTTAAGACACTTTAAAGGACTGATTCAAACTTTGAAGAAAAAAAATCAGAACTTCCTTGTGTATCGTGCCAATCATGTTGTTTTACGAAACGTACTCGTAGTATTTCACGTTTCATCAACTTATGCATTCCTTTGCAAAATACAAACCTGACACTTTGCATTTTTTATCATTAATTCCAGGAAATTATAAAACATTTTACAATGTGCAATTCTGAGTTTAGTTTTGGTTCAAGAATAAACATTTCTTTTCACATGATGAAATAATTTAAAAATAGTAAGAAAATTAAAAAAAAAATTTTAAATAAAGACAAATTTTCAACCAAAAAATGCTATATTTCAACCAAAGAGTTGAATTTTCAATAAAAAAGTTTACTTTCTACCAAATAGTTGAGAATTCTATTCTATTCCGGTCTGATTAATCTTGACTGATTATTAGAAGCAACTAATTGCTTTCTGATTTATAAATAACTTTCAAAGTTATTTTTATCTTATAAGAGTAAATTCCTTGCTTTCTTAAACAGATCTTCAAACACTGTTTTCTGCTTGCATGCCATTTTGGGTCACATCCAAAAAATGCTTATAATAAGAATGTCCCACTATATTTCAGTATTATTTTTATTATACCATTAATTCATAAATATTTCAAGAATACCCACTTTCTATAATCATTTTGAAAATTAAAGAGACGATTTCTTTATTCTTTCACTCATTTTTATAATTAAAAATCATAATTGTAATTCATAATTAAAATTATTAATAACTCAAGAATCATCTCTAAAAAAAACAGCTGGTGAATTTGACCTCATTTAATATAGGCAATCTGACGAACCCTTCTGGTTAAATAAAAATCTATTTTATTCAGAAGAATATTTAAACTATCAACAAAATTTTATAAACAAAACCATGTCAAATATTAGAAAATCTTCAAAAGCACAGTTCACAAAAACTGGAAAAATGGCAAACAAAATAAAGAAAGTTGCAAATAAAAAATGACAGATGCAAAAATTTTTTTTAATGATTTGTGCAAACTGAAAAGACGATTATGACAGATTTCGTTCATGGGATGTGATCCATCACCAAAAATCGATGTTTTTCCTCACAAAAAAAATCAATCCACTCTAAATGTGTAACCACTCCACAATTTTGAAGTTGGACCAGCGCGAAGCGCGAACACTTTCTCCTTGATAAAGAACGCGAAATTAATTATTAAAAAAAAAACGAAAAAATGAATGTACTCACGCAAGTACTCTTAAGATTCGTCGTCAAGTGACGGTCGATGTGACTGACTTGTGGGTTAAGTCGAGACTGGTAGAATCGAGAAATGAGTCGAGAAGCTTTCGGCGATCTCCCACCTTCTTGAGGACGCTTTAAGAAAATCACCAAAGCGTCTGCACTGCCCCTCCTCGAACCCCGATCCACCGCGGATCTAGAAATGTGTCCAGGGTATCTTTAGATTCACGACTCCCGAAGATCGGACGTTTTTAAGTTAAAGAGTGCTTTCTGCGTGGAGAAATATGGGGTCGATTAGGCGATAATCGTCGCCTGGAAAAGTCAGAGCTACATAGCTGACAAAAAATTGATGAAACTATATATGTACAGACTTCACAGCCCGAAATTCTCTCAAAATAGGGGAAATCGGGCGATTTTTTTAAGGGTATAGAGGAATAAATTCTTTTAGCTAAAAATAATGCACGTAGGGGAAAGTGGGGTATGGTGTCAGTGTGGGGCATGGTGACTCTTGCAAATGATGCTCGTGTTTTTTGAGTTTCATATTAGTTTTTTCCGCATGAAATAGCTTTCTTGAGTACCAAAGAAAGCTATTTTACGTAAAAAAATTAATATAACAATGAACAAACACGAGAATTATTTGCAAGAGTCGCCGTGCTCCGCACTGACACCATACCCCACCTTCCCCTACCATATTCCTCGGAGTTCAAGTCGAAATGTATTGCATTTTCAACTAAAAGAGATACATTTTCGCCCGAAAAAGATGCATTTTCAAACAAAAGGTTCATTTTTTGGGCTAAAAGTCGAATGTTTTAGAAAACATTTGCCTTTCCAACCTGAAAAAATGAATTTTCTACAAAAAAAAAGTGAATTTTCGACCCAGTAGTTCAATTTTCAAAAAAAATCAACCAAACAGTTGCACTTACAACTATATAGTTGAACTTTCAAACAAGAATGATTATTTTTAAACAAAGAAGTTGAATTTTTAACCTAATAATTGAATTTTCAACCTATAAATATGAATTTTTAAACCAAAAAGACGAATTGTCAACCATGAAAAATTTTTCAGTTAAAAAAAAAAAAATTCATCCACATTATATACGAAGATGTTAGTTTTTGATCTACTAACTAACATCTTCGTATATATTTACTGCACTGATCAACAACTAACAACTTACCTATAATTCAACCACATTGTTGAATTTTCGAGCCAAAAAGACGAATTTTCCAGAAAGCAACACGAAATTTTTAATAAATAAGTTAATTTTCAACCATATAGATGAGCCCTAAAATAAGACAGGATTATTCTCATCCAAACAATTACATTTTCAAAAAAACATTGATTTTCTACCAAAAAAAGACGAATTTTCAATCCAAAACGATGATTTTTTCGAGATGAATTTTCAACTAAGAAAATTAATTTTCTACCTAAAAGATGAATTTCCAACTAAGAAAGAGTTTTCAGCCAATAAAAGAAAAACACTTTTTCAACCAAACTGTGAAATTTTCAAGCCAAAAAAGGACTTTTCTACGAAACAGTTAAATTTGCAAGAAAAAAAATGAATTTTTAAAAGAACAGTTGAATTTTCTACCAAGCTGTGAAAATTTGAAGCCAAGAAGACAAATTTTTTACAAAACTGTTAAATTTTCAAGTGGCAAATATGAATTTTCAACTAAAAAAGTTAATTTTTAACCAAACGGTTGAATTTTTAAGAAAAAGTTAACTTTTTATCAAACAGTTGAATTTTCAAGCTAAAAAGAGGAATTTTTTACAAAACTATTAAATTTTAAACGCAAAACTATGAGTTTTCAAGAAAAAAATTGATTTTAAATCAGAGTTGAATTTTTAATCAAACAAGATGAAATTTCTACCAAATCAGACGAATTTGCACCCCAAAACAACCATTTTTAAGCCGAAAAGACGAATTTTCGACAAAACAATGGAATTTATGATCCAAAAATATGATTTTTTAACAAAAAAGTCCATTTTCAACCGAATTGTTTAATTCTTTACCAAAATAGTTCAATTTGAAAAAAAAACAGATGAATTTCCAACTAAAGACACCTAAGAAAGATTTTTCAGTTAATAAAGAAACAAATTTTAACCATTTTGTGGAATTTTTAAACGAAAAAATGACTTTTCTACAAAACAGTTAAATTTTCAATAAAAAATTTTTCTTTAACCAGACAGTTGAATTTTCTACTAAGCTGTTGAAATTTCAAGCCAAAAAGACCAATTTTTTCTCAGAACAATTAAATTTTTAAGCGGAAAATATGAATTTTCAATCAAAAAAAGTTAATTTCTGGTTCATTTTAAACCTGAAAATATAAGTTTTCAAGAAAAAATTGACTTTTAATCCAATAATTGAATTTTTAACCAAAAAATATGAATTTCCAACTAAGAAAGAGTTTTCAGTCAATAAAGAAAAAAAGTTTCAACCAAATTGTGGAATTTTTAAGCCAAAAAAGGACTTTTCGACAAAACAGTTAAATTTTCAAGAAAAAATAAATAAATTTTAAAAAGAACAGTTGAATTTTCTACTAAGCTGAGGAAATCTCAAGCCAAGAAGACAAATTTTTGACAAAAACGACGTAATTCCGGACTTATTAAATCCAAGTTCCAGTGTACTATTAAGTATAAAAATTTTTTATAAAAATAATATTAATTTTATATTTCAATTTGAAAATTGCAGGAAACAAAACAAAATTTTATGAAAGTATTAACTTGAATTAATTTTTGTTCTTTACGCTTTTTGATGAAAATTAATTCTTATGAATTGAAAGGTTTACTATTATATTTTTTAATTCAAATGAGTTTTTTTTATAATGAATAATCGTGAAAGCATTTAATCTATTATTATTTTTTTTCTTCAGAATTCATCTCCATTTAAAAAAATGCTAATGCCAAGTGGAAAAACTAACACAACCTAAAATTTTACAAATTTATATCTTTGAATATCTTTTATTTTACATTAAAATTATTTCTAAAAAAATTCTAAGTTCCAGCGAAAAGCACTAACATAAAACATGAATAATACCTACAATATTTTATTAAAAAATTTTAAAGTTTTAATTTAACCGCAAAAGAATAATTAAAAAACACAAACATTTCTCAATTCGCATAAGGTTGTCTATGACTTTTTCTTAATTTAATTTTCAAAATTTCAAATTTAAGATATAAAATAACTTCATATAATGAAAAGCCAATCAGGTTTTCAACAACAATGATTGCGAGATTTTCGAGACATATCGTCACAACACTTTTTTGAACAGAAAATGGATAGGTAAATAAAATACAATATTATTTATAAATTAAATGTTATAAAAACAAAATTATCAATCGTGTTAAATTTTCTTTTTCTATTTTTTTTTATAAATCGTCGACAATTTGCTTATGTTTTTTTCTTCCGATCACCGTTTCTCTAAGCTAATCATAAAAAGAGGAAAAAATGGAGAAAATTCTCAAAATTAGGGATTATAGTGAATTTCAATAAAAATAGAGGAAAAGGGGGGAATATGTGGCAGACTGTGATTTCTGATAGATGTATAAAAATCTGAAATTAAACAATGTTCAATTTCTATTATATTCTATTATATTTGGATCAGAAAAGTCATTCAATAAGGAAAATCTGAAATTTGAAAGTTTCAAAAAAAGTTTGAGTTAGCCTATCGGAATAATCATTATGTAAAATTTTAATTTTATATATTAAACAACAAATGAATACTCTTCAAGAAGTTTGTATTCTTTTTCTCACAAAAAACTCAGACTCACTTCAGAGATCAGAAATAGTGTAAATACAGTCAAAACTGGATTTAGCGCCGGTTTTTGGGCTGACCTTGACGTTAAATCCAGAGACTCGGAACTATTTTGTCTCTCTCCTGTTTGATCTCTCCCCTGTTTCTCTCTCTCTCTCTGTTTTGTCACGCCTGAGTGCACACCGCACATCCCCCCGCAAACGCCTCTCACGTAACCCCACGGCGCAGCGCCAATTCTCGGAAGGGCAAAATCCAGGGGAGCTAAATCCAGGTTTCACTGTAGTATCAAAAATTTGAAAAAAATAGTTTCAAAGCAGTGTTATAAAATTTTTCAAGTATTAAACTTATGTGCACTCTGAATTTAAAAGTGTTAAACTTAAGCAACATTTGCAGTTTTCTAACGCAATATTTTCAAACCATTAAAAATTAACTTTAATTTTTATTTAAAATGTTATTCCTTAGCCCGTAAATCAACAAAATTAACAGAATTAATAGGATCCAATAAGAAAATCTAACTATTTTTGGTTGAAAGTTCATTCTTTTCGGTTGAAAAGTCTATTATTAAATTTTTGGTTAAAAATTCATCTTTTATGGTTCAAAATTGTATTATTTGATTCAAAATGGAATTATTTTGTTGAAAATTAAACAATTTTATTAATAAGTCATATTTCTTTGTTGAAAATTCGTCTTTGTGGCTCGAGAATTCAACAATTTCAGTAAAATTTGTTTCCTTACTTAACTAACAAATTTTGTTTTGTTGAAAATTCAACTATTTTGTTAAACATTCAACTTTTTGCTTCGAAAATTCATCTCTTACTGTAGAAATTTCACCTTTTTTGGTGAAAAAAATACAACTTTTTGATTAGAAAATAATCTTTCTTGGTTAAAAAATTACCTTTTTTGTTAACAATTCAACTTTTTTGTAGAAAATTCTTATTTTTGGCTCGAAAATTCAACAGTTTGGTAGAAAATTAATTTTTTTGGTTAAAAATCCAACTGTTTGGTCGGAAAATAATACGTTTTAGTTGATGATTCAAGTATTTTTTTTTTTTTTTGAAAATTCAACTCCTTTGTTCCAAGTTTAACTAATTTCTTAAAAGTTAATTTCTTTGGTTGTGGATTAAAAATTTTAGTTAAAAATTCGTTTTTTTTTGGGTGAAAATAATTTTTTTTTTAATAAAAATTTAACTATTTTGTTGAACATTCATCTTTTTGGTTTGAAAATTCATCTCTCACTCTAAAAATTTCATCTTTTTTGGTAAAAAATGCACCTTTTTGATTGAACATTTAAGTATTTGGTAGAAAATACATTTTTTGTTGTTAAAAATGCAACTCTTTGGTCGAAAAAAAATCTGTTTTAGTTGAGGATTAAAAATTCTGATTCAAAATTCTTTTTTTTTTGTTAAATCCAACTAATTTTCATTTAAAATAAAAAATTTTTACGTCGAAATATCAACTATCACATTTTTGGTTGAAAATTCATCTTTTCAGGTTGAAGATTCAACTCATTGGTTCAAAGTTGAACTACTTTCTTAAAAGTGAATTTTTTGGTTGAAGACTCAAAATTTTAGTTGAGAAATTTGTTGTTGTTAAAAATTAACTTTTTTAACTGAAAATTCAAATACTTAGTTCAGAATTTAACTGAATGGTTAAATTCATATGCACGGGTTGAAAATTCAACTGTTTTGTAGAAAATTAGTTTTTTTTTGCTTGAAAATTGAAGCTTAGTAGAAAATTGAACTATTTGGTACAAAATTAAACTGTTTTGTAGAAATTTGATTTTTTTATTGAAAATCAATTCTCCTCAATGAAAATTGAACAATTATTCAATTTTTGGTTAAAAATTGATCGTTTTTAATTTAAAAACTCAATTATTCAGTCAAAAATTGTAGAAACGGCACAAAAGTAAACTAAAAATTAAAAAAATTAAAATTTGACTTCTATAACAATCATTGTTTAAGCTATTTAGTTAAAAATGTATGCATTTTGTTGAAAATTTGTCTTTTCTGGTAGAATAATCATCTTCTTGTTCGAAAATTAAATTATTTGTTTAAAAAACTATGTATTTGGTTAAGAAATCATCTTGTTTGGCAGAAAATTAATCTCTTGTGGTTGAGGATTCGACTAATTCATATGAAATATGTCCTTTTTGTTTCAATTCAACAGTTTTTTATTAGCGCAGAAATTCAAAAATATTTTTCAAGAAAAATTGAAGAAATAGAGGCATTAGTAGAAAATTATGAGAAAATAGTGTATTTTTTGTCATTTTTTCGAAATAGTAGCAAAATAGTGTCACAGTTCAAAAATAGTGCAAAATAGTGTTAAAAGTGTGGTGAGTCAGAGACCTGAATATCTGCAACGAAATACTTCATTATTTTGTTATTGATACTAGTTTAGATTTTTTAGAGTAACTTGCCAAATATTAAAATTAAATTAAGTTCTGTACATTCAAGAGAATTAGGAAAGAAAACTACGTTCAACATTGAAGGAATTAAATTCAATTTTATCATTTAAAATTTTCTTAAGATTGATGGGAAATTTTTGTATTATTTTTTGAAAACTGAATTATAAGAGAAAATTGAAAAATATTTCAACTTTTCCTAACATTTCGAAAAAGAATGTAGAAGATTATAAAGCAAGATTTAAAAAAAATGTTAATTAAATTTTGTTTAATTCACCTCCAAGGAAATACATTTATTTTTCAAAATACTGATTTTATTTCCCTTTTTTAAAATCAGGACCAAACTTATTTTTAATCAGAGAATAAATATATTAATGTTAACTTATGGTAACTAGAAAGTTAAAAAAAAAACTTAAACCCGCTAATCTGCTTCTGGGTTAGTTAGAATCAAGGAAGTAACTTGGAGGAATGTGGGCACTTTTTCCTGAAAATTAAGAATAAATTTATCGTTAATTTTGAGATTCAGTTCAATGCATGGGTTCCTCTGGTGATCTCCTTGATCAATACGTGTCATGGTCGATCAGCAGCATGAGCTGGACATTTCAGGCTTCGTTCCTTTAAAGTCAAAAGATTTATTGGATTTACTCTTACTTTCTAATATATACGTACATCTTATCTAAAATAAGATCAGTCTTTATTATTAAAATCATAGTAAGAATAAAATAAGGTAGGGGTGATTGCCAAAATTTGACCGCTTAGCCAATAAGATTTTCGGAAACAGTTAAAAAAAAAGTCGCCCAAAATATATTTTTTAATATGAGAGAAGCCCAAGAGGGAATAAAAATGATAAAATTAAGATAACAAGGAATGAATTTGCGATGGATATAAATTTTATACTATGATCAAACAAAAAAAATTCAAAAATCCTCTAAAGATATAAGAAAAATGATTATTTTCAGGATTTATTTGATTTTGACTTCAGTCTTTTAAAATATCCTCTCAATTTATAGTATGCTAAATTAATTTGCAGGATTACCAGATATTTTATAAAAAATATTACCCAAAAATCGATTTTTTATACTAAAATCTTTGTAAGCATAAAATGAACAATTTTCAACCGAATTATGAATAGTTTAAACATTTTATTTTGGGGTTTATCGTAAAATAGCAATGCCCGCTTTCACAATTGCTATATATCTTTCAAGTGAACTCGATTTTTTCCCAAAATTAAAAAGAAAATTTCTTAAAATCTTCCAGATTCTTTCTTCAAAATTTTGGAAATGTTTTGAAAGCTTTTAAAATATTTTCGTAATGTTAATTTTTTTAAATAAAAAAATAATTTCTAATTTTCCTACGAATCTAAAGAAAATTTCATCACACTCTTGAAACATTTCGAAATTCTTAAAAAGCTTTTTTCAAAATCTTCAAAAATCTAGATTTAAAAAAAAAATTGAAATTTTTTACATGTTATAAATTATTTTTAAATTGTTTCAATACTTCTAAATATCTCTTAAACTTACTCGAATTTTTTATGAAGTTTTTTACTCCTGAAAAGTTGCAAATTTTTGTTTCAATATCTTCTACATTCTTTTTCGAAATATCAGAAAAAAATTTAATTTTTTTCAATTTTCTCTTAGAATTCATTTTTCAACAAATAATAAGAAATTTTCCCACGAATTTTAAGAAAATTTTATTATTCTCTTGAAACCTTTAAAAATTCTCAAAAAGATTCTGAATTTTTATTCGATATCTTCAAAAATCTACATTTTGTTTGAAATTGTTGTAAATCTTCCCAAAATTTCAATTATTTTCGAATCTTCAAAAACTTTTACAACTTCTAAAAATCTGTTAAAACAATTCAGTTCTAGCTAGCGGGCCAGTACTATATGTCGATTGTTAGATGGCATTGAGTGATAAAATGTTATATACAAAAAGGTCCAAAGGTTGATTAAAAAATAAAAATTTATCATTTGAACAACCCGGACAAAACCCGGACAAAGTAAAAAACCCTGTAGGAGAACTCACACAAGCCCTAAAATGAGGACATGTCCGGGGAAATCCGGACGGATGGTCACCGTAAATAAATACATATGCCTATACAGTATTATCTGCATTTAAACACGAAATAAACAAATAATCATCTCAAAATTGTGACACTTAAAATAATTGTGCAAATATAGTAAAACAACCTATATGGTCAACAACAAGTCACAAGTGTTGGGAAAGACAAGGCTGAAAAGTTATGAAGACGGCTCTACATACTATATTCAATTCTTATTTGTAGCTCCGGGAAAATATTTTTTGTGAAATTTGATTTCCAGGATTATAAAAAATTATATAATTAGGATATCTTGGGGGCATCCTTGGCATATCTTGCATTTTAAGTATGGGGCATCGTAAGAATATCCCAGGATGTCCCGAATTAAGGAATTTGAGATATTCCGGACTATAAAAATTGGGACATTAATAGGATATCCTCAGTATCTTCTGAGATATCGCGGGAGCTAAATGGGATATCCCACCGATATCCCTGCTGTGGGGGTTTCAGTTCGGCAAATAAAAAAAAGCAACGAATGATACGAAAGAATTAAGACGATGCATTATATGTTTGGTTGCTAGATTCTATAGCCAGAGGTACTCCTGTATCAGGACCAATTCTACAGAGGAAAGCTCTGAGTTTAAATAAAGAAATAGGCGGGCCAGCAGAATTCAAGGCTAGTAACGGATGACTCCAAAAATGGAAAAATCGGAAAAAAGTGCGAGCCTTAATGATCACAGGTAATAATCAAAATTTAATAATTCAATGCACTTGATTATTCACGTTGAAATAATTATACCTCAACAAATATAACATTTATCTTCAAATGAAACTTTAATTCACTTTGAAAAAAAAAATAAAACGCTACTTGAAATATTGAAAATATTAAAACTACCCAAAAAATTACGAATTTTACTAAAATTGTATTTGGAAATTATGGTCTTTGATCAGTTAAAAAAACACCATGCTAAGGTCGAAATATAGATAGAAAACATTATGGTAAAAAAAGGTAAGAATTAAGGGTATGCAAAAAGCTCGAAACTTCGAGTCGAGTCGAGCCGACTTTTTTCGAGTACTTGAAAGTTTCGAGTACTCGAACAGTTTCGAGCTACTCCAAAGTTTCGGGTTCTCGAAAATTTCGAGTTCTCGAAGATGTTCGAGTTCTCGAACTCATTCGAGTGCTCGAAAGTTTCGAGTTCTCGAAGACATTCGAGTACTCGAAAGCTTCGAGCTGCTCGGAAGTTGAGGGTTCTCGAAACTTTTGAAATCAACAAAAATTTCTTCAAACCCGGTAAAAAATTAATAAGCTGACGGATTTCCATGAGACTCAGTATACTAGAATTTTTTCGGGCTTCTGATCATAAATTTAGTTAAAATTTTGAAGGAATTTATTATATTCAGGGATGTCGTCAGTTTATTGAATTTTTACAGAATTTGGTCATCGTTTTGGATAAAGAAAATTTGAATTTTTATTTCAAAATCGCTTTTAGCAATGCGAAAAACCTCGCAGTATCGGGTTTGAAAAAATTCTTGTTAATTTCAAAAGTTTCGAGAACTTGAAACTTTCGAGCAGCTCGAAAGTATTCGAATACTCGAAAGCTTCGAGTTTTCGAAGACATCCGCGAACTCGAAAGTTTCGAGTTCTCGAAGATGTTTGAGTTCTCGAAGACATTCGAGTGCTCGGAAAGTTTCGAGCTTTCTGGAAAGCTCGATGTCGACTCGACTCGGCTCGAACCGGATCGAGCTCAGCTTGACTCGACTCGAAAGCTAAGAAGCTCGACTCGACTCGTACGAATTTCGAGTTCCGAGTTTTTTGCACACCCCTAGTAAGAATATATTATAAAATATTAAAATGAGACAAAAATACAGAAAAAAGGTTTCAAAAAGATAAAAAATATCTAAAAGACATAAAGTTATTATAAAAACAATGGTTTAACATGGATGAAACTTGCTTGCAATATAAAGCAATGCCGAAGAAAACCCTCGACCCCCTGGAAGTTAAAGAAATACAGGGCACGAAAAAACAAATGTAACGAGTCACAGCTGCTGCATGTTGCAACGCCGATGGATCTTGTAAGCTGCCTCTCATTGTCATCGGAACAGCAAGCAAGCCACGGGTCTTGAAAAATTTTGATTTGGTACATTTACCCGTTTGGTACCGTCATCAAAAGAGTGGATGGATGGATGCAATTATTTTCGAGGAGTGGGTCATCAAATAATTTGTTCCACGAGTAAAAGCTTTCCTGGCATCGAAAAATCTTCCACTGACTGCAGCTCTGCTTGTCGACAACTGCAAGTCACAGGCGTACATCAAAGTTGATGACATCGAAGTCATTTTTTTGCCACCCAACGTCACGTCCTTGTTGCAACCATTAGACCAAAGAATTTTTCAATCCTTGAAGCTGCATTATAAAAGGTTTTTCGTCGATTCAATCTTGGAAGCTCAAGAGGCAAGCGTTTCTCTGGTCGATTACTTGAAAACGATCTCGATGAAAAATGCAATATTTTGGTCGGCAGAAGCATGGAACCAAATAGATTCATGGACAATTTGCAAATGCTGGAATAAGATTTGGCCAATCAAAACCAAAGATGTAATTGTATGATTGAAAATTTATCAATATAATTTTATAGCAAAAGAAAGGGCAGTATGGTCAGACAGAGAGATCACCGATCAGGCTAAGACAATGTCGCAGTTAAGTGACATGGGGAACAACTTAGAGTACGACCTCGAGAAAAACCTAGAGAACGTCCTGGGAAATCTCAGCGCTAGTAGAAACGAAACAAACGGCGGAGGCATTGACTCGAATTTTTTATATAATTCTTACCAAATTTTGTTTCAGCAGTAATTTGATAATACTGCAGTATGTATTATAAGTGGGAGTTTTCATTAATATTGTACTCTACTTCAAAATTTCTAATACTCAAGTACATACAAAGAGTCATATTCAAATGATAATTACATGTATCATTCTTAATACTATTATTATCAGTATTAGTATTATTTTCAATATTATAAATATATTATTCTAAATAAGTGCAATATTTATTGCACATATTATTAGTAAGGTAAAATGTTTATTTGAGGAAAAATACTCAATTTGTAATTTGCAAGAGGTACTTGGCAGTATTTGACCAAATTTTATGTGATACTATTTTTTTAGAACTGAATTAAAACATACCATTTTGTAACAAGGATTGCTGAATATGTTACTTTATGTTACCTTTTTTGAGATAATTAAACATTTTTATTAATAAATTTGTATAAAAATGTATAAAAATTAATATGTATTAACAATACATCAATCAAATTGATTACAATCAATTGACATTTTCATTACTTTACTATTATTCAAAGCATTAATTGAGATCAAAACGCAATTTCCACGCGCGGTCTTATTCGGAGGTTCGCCCTCGATTCTATGATGCACGAAGTAGTGGGGGCAACTGTCGAACGAAGATTAGGGAAGCGGACTTATTCGAAGGTTGCACTGTATGTGGGCGTCCGCATGAAAAAGACCCTTATGGCTGGTTGTAGTTTAGGAGATATTCACGTTTTTCTAAGTTGAGGTCAGAATTAATATTTTGGGTTACAGTGAGGGATGATACAAAAACCTGAATTGAATCTATTGAGACTATACTTATATCCAGAAAGTAACCGGAAGTAGGTATATTTCATTGTCGAAGAAAAAGTATAATATGTGTGCTTATGGAACTCGCCAAGTTTAGATGCGTTTTTCACAACAACAAAAAACGATTTGTTAAAGTTCCAAAACTTAACTTGGAGAGTTCCATTTGGGCCTGAAATTCCGGGAATTTATCCGGCTATATGTTCCTATACTTTCCCTAGGGTTCGCGGTACCTTGTAGCTGGTGCAAGGGCTTACGGGTCTCATCGGTCTGTAGATCTGGAATAGGTGAACCAGAGGGGCTGCATTGCGAGGCGTAGCTGCTCTAGGGAACTCACGGACTCTAGTCTGTAGGACCTAAACTAAGAAGCGAACCACCCAGTAGGTAATGTAAAAGCCTCCTGGAATATCTAGGACGCGAGTTCTCATGCTCCCAAGCCGCGATGTGATCGCCGTGTCAAGGACTGAATGGCACTAGAGTTAACAAATCCTTGAACACCCCGACGCGCTCCTTTTGTCGAGGCGGACACGTCGGGTCAAAAACGAGGTGTCTCAACGGAGACTTTGGGACACCAAGTCGAATCTCGTGTAGGTAGACACGCCCTCTGCATGCGGGGCTCTATAGGGGGTGTTTCCTTGACTAACCCACAGCTAAAGGTTGGCGGCTCCTCAGGGGCCAGCCCACCGGGAGCGGTGCAGACTTCTGATACCGATGACAGCAATCTTGTTGCCACAGTGGATGAACAGTTAACGGGGCTCTCCCTAAGGAATAGGAACCGTAGTAGTATAGAGAAGAAGAGCCCGCTTAGAGCAGCCAATGTAGCTCACAGGGGGCCATGGCTGCGGAAATATCATCTGGAGTAACTCCTCAGGCTTGTTCTACAGGCAAGAGGAGGGGACCAGAAACTTCCGGAGACACCCCAAATTACTCTATCAGTGGCTGAGACTGGAATCTCCATGATGCAGATTATTTTTGTACCGCAGCAAAGGCACCTCGGCTGCTCTAACCAGGTGCATATCAGTGGTGCAGACTGGTATAGCCCTAATCCCAGAACTGTGGGTATACAAGGAAAGGATTAGCGGTTGGGGTGGATATGGCTCCATATAATTGGCCCGCGCGAAAAAGCACTAAGGTTATGCATAACCGTCAAGGATACGGATGCGATTTTGATTATTAAGCTCTGCTTCAGAGACCTCACCGTCTTTAAGGCAAGTCTCAGGGGCAGTAGCGGAGAAATGATACAATTGTTTATCGCCTCGGCTTATTTCCCCGACAATCCTCTGCTGTTAGGCTGTGATGCAAACTCCCACCATACAGTGCGGGGAAACACAAACATCAACGGCGCAGGAAGAGATTTAGTTGAATACCTAGCGACCACTGAACTAGAGATTCTAAATCGGGGTGATACTTCCACTTTCCACATTAAAAACAGAAGTGAGGTTCTCGATTTGACTCCATGCTCGGAAGCACTGAGGAGCAAATAGAAGGTCGGAGACTCTCCGATGAGGAGTCTCTTTCGGACCACAAATGTATCTTGCAGAATCCCCCACAAGCTATGATACCATTGAGGAGTTAGGGCATGCCGCGGATTTTCTGCGTCAGATGAGAACAATTGCCCTACAAGTACAATTAAGTCTAGGAAAGGAGCAGAATAGTGGAACACCCACCTGGAGAAACTCCGTAAAAAGACTAGAGTGTTGTGCAGTAGGGCAAACAGAACTAAGTTACCTCAAACTGGGACATCTATGAGACGACCCAGCCTGCATACAATAAAAATATCAAAATTTATAAACAGGAAGATTGAAGAAACATCTACGAGGAATCAAAGAACATTCCGGAAAGAGCAAGATCCTGGCAAAAAATCCGAAACCTCGCCTCGGGCTCATAAGTCTCGAAGATGGTGACCAAAAGAGGAAGAAGGCTGACTGAAATTTCGACTTTAAGGTCTTTGACATCAAGAAGGTGGAATGGGCCGTTGGGTCCTTCTGTCCCTTCAAGCCATCAGGGGTTGATGTCGTCTATCCAGTGCTCTTACAAAAGAGCATGGATTTCGTCGTTCCCCCACTGACGAAACTATTTAGGGCAAGCATTGCCCTAAAACAAGTGCCATCGGCATAAAAGAATGACAAAATGGCCTTTATTCCCAATCTTGGTAAGGAGGGCTACACTGCTGCTAAAGATTTCCGGCCAATCAGCTTGACGTCCTTCATCCTGAAGACGCTAGAGAGGCTGGTCGACAGACGGCAACATTGGAGCAGCAGCTGAAATAGAGAGGGTACGCTGTCGACATCTTCTTGTATACAGAGGGTGTTCCGAGCAATACCCTTCCAGAAGTCATCTCTCGAGAGGCTTCAAGGTGAGGCGTGCCAGTCCAGCTAGTAAGCTGGATAGGAAGCATGTTGGAGGCGACTCGAAGCCAGATGGGGCGAAGGCCTAGTCAGGGAATAGCGCCGCGGAGATGCCACAGCGGGGTGTCCTGTCACCCCTCCTGTGGTCTATTGTAATTAGTGGACGGCCTCCTTCGTAGGCTAAATGAGGGATATGTGGATGACTTTGTAATCCTAATCAGGGGGACTCATATGGAGACGTTGATAGGTCTTATAAGGTCGGCACGGCGCATCGTAGAGCTCTGATGCGACAGCCCAGGGCTTTTGGTAAATCCGGAAAAGACCAGTCTGGTCATTTTTACGAGATAATACAAAGTGTCGAAACTTGATGCCCCTGCATTTTGTGATGGGAGGCTGACGACCTTAGACTGGGTTGAATATCTGGGGGTAATCCTAGAAAGCAAACTAAACTGGGCAAGGCATCTGGCAAACCAATGCAGGCCTTTGGTTTGACGTGGGGTCAAAATGCTTGGATGGCTCTACTACGGTATCCCTAAACTAAGGCTCCTTTACGCGGCCGTGATATGGTGGTCACGCGTGAAACTTTAAAAGATGCAACGACTGCAAACGCTAGCGTTTCAGGGTCTTACGGGCACTATGAGGACTACACCCACAGCGGCGATAGAATTCCTGCTCTGTTAGGAACCCTTGCATGTTGCGATAGTTGCCAGGACGGGTCACGCGATGGGACGCCTGGCAAGAGCAAATAGATGGACTTGGGGAACTAGACACGCTAGGCTCCCAAGTGGCATCAGCACACTGCAAATTCTAGAAAGGAAGCAAGATAAAATCATAAAACGCTTTAACTTCACCAAGACATTCCGCATCTGCATCTCAAGCAGGGATATGTGGAAAGCAAATGGTGACCCGCTCCTTAAGGGGAAATCTGTTGTACAGATGGCTCCAGAGGAATGGGAGGGTCAGGAGCAGGAATCCATGATAGCACGGGAAGGAAGGGAATAGGGATCCCGCTTGGGCGATATGCCACCGTTTTTCAGGAGGAGAGGTCCTGGTCCTCCTTCGCTGTGCTCAGACATTATTAGAAAAAACACTGCTTGTAGGCAGATCAAAATCTGCTCGAACAGTCAAGTGACATTAACTGCAGTTAGGAAGCCAGACAACTTGCAGAAAAGAACAACGTGGCTCTCATATTGGTTCCTGGTCACACAGAGATCAAAAGCAAAGAAAAGGCGGATCAGTTGGCCCAAAGTGGAACAGCAAGTGAATACATAGGACCGGAACGGGTACTAGGACTAGCGTCTTGCTGCATTGGGATAGCCATCAGAAGCTGGATCCGGACAAAGCATCGGGTGGCAACAAACCCACGGTTGCCCATTAGACTTTATATCTTGAGAGCCAGGGGGACTTCGAACACCCCCCCCCCCCCACATAAACTAGACTAAACTAATGTCCCTATTCGTAACTCCATACCAGCCATAAGGGCCCTTTACATGCGGACGCATGTAAATCGCCCGAATGGGTTGAAAATTGGTTTTTTCTTGAAAATATAAGCATAGTTATATAATGTGGGAAGTCCAAACATAAAGTCGTGAAAATATTTGTACTTGTTCATCTTTTTCTGAAAACCAGTTCGCAGATTTAGGCGAACGCTTGACCACGCGAACTTCCCCTTCCAAACTGTCCACATGCTACATGAACAGCCCTAAATAAGCTACCTTAAATCTGTAGTTGGTTGTATGAAATTTAGAGATCCCTTTTGACACTGACCCATCAGCTGCGGAATTTCTTTTCTGTGGCAGATTTTCAACTCCTTTTCGATGTTGCAGCTATATAACTTTAAGTAACTTAAACTAATTATCTAATTTACTAATGTAACTAATTACTCAAATAACTAATAATTTAACTAAATAATTAAAACTTAACTGATTCAACTAATTTAAAAGAGATAAAACGCGTGGTATCATACGGTACCGCCAGCAGCTAATGGGTTAAAATATTATGTAAGAATCAAGAAGAGTTAAGAATTTTTCTTTATATATTGCTAGAAATTTATCAACTTTCCAAGCAGAATCGGGCATGTTGTTGTAATTAAATGGAAATTAAATTACTATAATTCAAAATAATATAACATTTTTTCACAGTATTAATAGTAATAATAATAATTCTAGCGTAATAGTTCTCGCGTTGGCGTCGCGGTAGGGTTTAAGCTTTCCACTGATGTCTTTGACGGATATGTTGGCCAACTATGACAGGCAGAGAACGAAGAGGAAAGGGACTAAGAGGAATACTAAAACCCGTAAACGGTAAACAGTGGATGATCAACTATGCCTGATAAGAATACTTTGGCTACCATTAGCCATTTGCAGCCAACCACTTCATCAAAAATACCGTGGGGGAGCATCAACTAAAATACTACAATGAAAGAAGAACTGGTGCGTATCTACTCTGAAAGCGGGAAATTTGAAATCAAAAGCGAAAAGGGATACAAATTTATGACGAAGTTTGCTGCAAAGTATCCTCGTATACAGAAATTTTCAGTATGAGATGTTATCGCTAAGGTGAAGGAGATCAGGAATAATCTCCTTATATCATAAGATTGAGGAATGGAGGTTAAACGACAGATTAATGTAGCGTAGAAAAACGTTGATAATGAACATCAGTTAAAGTAATCTGCATCGCACGATCAAGCAGCGGGTGGCAAAGCAATACAACAAGCATGCAATTGATGTTCTTCCTCAACCTGGTGATGATCCAGTTTGAGAAGAGAGCATCATTGTCTCTTCTTACTCAAGTACCCGAATTTAGTTACAAGAATAAAGGAATAGAATTTAGCAGACACAAAAACGTTTAATATCCTATTGGCGAAATGCCTCGGGAAAGTGTAGATAACGAAGACCTAATTTAAGCTGAGGGCATAGGTGCTAGGGATAACGAAGATCAAATACCGGATCCACTAGAAACACATCCAGACATTGGCACTTACGTTGATGTAAACAGCAAAATCCCAGAAAAACTGCTGCAACTTGAAAGGAATTTTGGTCGTGCTTTGCTAGAGTGCAGAAATATAGAACAAACATACAGGCATTATCTGCCAAAGATGTACATCACAAAGGACCTGCGTGCACTAATAGAACACGTGAACAAAAAGGTTTTACCTATGCATTTGAACGCAACACTAACTGCGCTAGATGTGCAAACTCTTTTGTATTGTGCAGCTCTAGCAACCGTTAGAACGTTGTGCCGCAGAACTAGGCCTACAAATAAAGTCTTTGTCCCAAGAAGAGAATGAACACCACCATGAAAAATCAGGTTGGATAGGGACGTCAGCAACGAAAGGAGCGAATTGGGTAATAAGAAAGGAAATAGAACCAGAAAGTTGATACAACATGTTACTAAAATCATCCACCCTCGGAAAATCGAGACATTGACACGATCAATATTGAATGAGAATATAGATTCCCAACCCTGAAATGGGGCTTACTAACATCGCAGATTCAGATGTTTCAGCTGTTTTAAAAAGGGCAAGTAACTGGAAAGCTTAAGGTCTGGATATGGTGCACAATTTTTGGTACAAGTACCTGACGACTGTGCATCCTGCGTTGGCAAGGTGTTTTCAAAAGATCATCGAACACCCAGATCTGATGCCAGGCTTTATGCTCAAAGGTACTACGTATATGTTACCTAAGAAACCAAACACTCAAACTCTATCTAAATTTCGACTGATAGCCTGTCTTCCGACAATTTATAAATGTCTTACAGCTATCACTGCGACGAAAATGACATTCTTACAGAAGAACAAAAAAAATGTTGTAATAACTCACGGGCCAGTAGAGATCTAGTCATCACATGAATATTTGCTTGAAGTCTTAAAATTGTGCAAAATCTGCCCACGCATCATCGACTTTCTAAGTCATGCGATAATGCTTTGGTGTACAAGAATCAAGTATTTTCATCATGAACAACCAAGGATAACTAGATCAATATGCATTGTGACAGGTATCTTTCAAGGAGACTCCATCAGTGCATTATGGTTCTGTTTAGCGTTGAACCCATTGATCATAACACAAAATGGCATGTCTCATGGGTTCAAAGTACATGATAATGAGGATGGCCATCAACTAACCCATCTTCTTTACACGGATGCCCTGAAGCTATACGCTAGTTCAAACCAGAAACTGCTGCAAGTGATCAATATCGAAAACAGTTTTCCAATGATATTCACATAGAGTACGGACATGATTAATACAGAACCGTGCATTTTATCAAAGGAGCATAAGGGACCACAGAGCTATAGAGACTGAGAATAGCAAGCGACGTCGAGATAATGGCTGAGGGCGAGTCATATAAATATCTGGGTATTCCGGAGTCTAAAGGTATTCAGCAACTACTGCTTTTATTACAAGTCAGATCGGTTCTGAAAAGTTCTTTCAACTCGCTAAGCAAAATCAGGGCATTCAACACACATGTCATCTCCTGTCCTCACGTACTCTTTTGGGCTCATCAAATGGTCGAACACCGATCTTGAAAGATTAAAGAGAACCATCGGCGTTGGAATGTTCAAGTCGAAGAAAAAATCATGGAAATCCAAATTGGAATTACGTGAAAGAGAAGTGTATGAGGACCACGATAAATTATTATTAATTTGGTGCAGATTGATGATATAACTTATGTTTAATGGACCCGTGTTTTTGAAAAACAATGTTTAAATGTAGGGGCCGTTCAAAAAATACGTAACGCTTTTTCCTGCTATTTTTTCACCTCCCCCAACCCCTACGTAACGCGTTTTCTATAGTAAGTGTGTGTGTAAGTTTAACATTGGCGTAACGCTCGATGTAACCTCCCGCCCCCCTAAAGGCGTTACGTATTTTTTAAACGGCCCCATACAGGAATGAGGAAGAATTTTTTCAAGTTCTGGAGGCTTTTCTACTGGTAAAAATATATTTTTTTAAATTTGATAAGTCTGAGAAATCATAAATATAAATACAGTAGATAAATTTTATAAAAACTGAGTTTTGTGTTTTTTAAGTTTTCTTTTTTCAGTTGACTCTAAACGATATTTATAACATATGTTTGGGTATTGTCAAGGAATAGAGAATATACCTGACACTGCTAGACTCCAGAGAACCTTGAGGGGTAACTCATCATGTCAACTGAAGGCATTATTATTGTCTTCTGGTGAAATGGTTGGGAAGACAAATGAAATCCAAGAGCACCTAATGAAGCCACACTTCCCGAGCTCGGAGTTGGTTTACACGAATGTGGGGACGGCCCATGAGTCACACCCCTCAGGAGATCCAACTTTTAGAGCCAGAATGGAAAATTGGAAAGTAGCCAGTCGTATTGTCACTCATTCAAAAATTAGATGGGTAGTTAAATAACTCAAACCACTGAAAGTTGCAGGAGATGCTACAATATTCCCTTTATTCATTCAAGAAGGATTTCAGTCCTTGGTGGGTCCATTGTGCGGCGTCTTTCAGGCATGCTTAGCAATGGGATACACCCCGGTAGCATGAAAGAAGGTTAAGGCAATGTTCATTCCAAAGCCGGGTAAGGATACCTACAATGAGGAAAACTCCTTTAGACCGTTCAGTTTGACCTCTTTCATGCTAAAAACACTAGAAAAATTAGTGGACCTTCACATGAAAGAGGAATTCCTAATGGAAAAACCTCTCCATGGGAATCAGTTTGCCTCTCAAAAAGGCAGATCAACCGAAAACGCTCTCCTTGCGTTCACCTCCTGCATTAATAATTCAATGCAAAAAGGTGAAGTAGTAATTGCTGCACTTTTAAACATAGAGGAGGCATTTCGCAACACCCCAATTGAATCCATATATGGTTTTGCTGAAACACACGGAATTCATGACATCGCAAACAGGTGGATGCACTCCATGTTGAAAAGCAGAACGGTACATACCCAGTGGGCCCTTGTCATTGATGGCCGGATTCGTGTTTTAAACGAATCGGGGTTTTACACTCAAGGCTATGTAGATGACCTGGCGATCCTGATAACAGGGAAGCATGAGGGCACCTCAGTGGAACTCATGCCGTCAGCGCTCAACATAGTAGAGCAATGATGCAAGGATCTGGAAACTCCATGTTGACACAAAATATTAAGAAAACTAAGATGGCTTTTTGGGCCTGTAGATGCGCGATATGGAAAACCTGGGACTTAAAACCCAGGATTATTTATTGGTTATATACAATGGTAATCGGACCCATAATAGCATATCCATCAACGATCTGGCTGCTAGGGCTCAAATAATCAGTATTATAAACCAACTGGAAGGCCTCTAAAGGATTTCTGCTTGGCAATCACTGGTGCTATGAAAACAACACCAACAGCAGCTCTTGAGTTCATTCTAGACATCCCGCCGTTGCAGGTTTTCGTAAGAAAAATTTCGGCAGGGGAAGTCGATACATTCCTATTAGGGGACAACCTTAGTGATTTGGAGGTGACAGATCTAAATTATATTAGTAAGCGCATGTTATGCGAGGATAATATTCTCGCTATGTAAACTAATGTTATGTTGAAGAAATTATCCTACATGAAATCCTTCAAGATCATCTTCCCTAAAAGGGAAGAATAGCATGCTGAAGGGAAATGGGAATAATTATTTAAACCAGAAGGTCTTATTTGGTACACAGACGGCTCTAAAGACTCCTTGGGAACAGGGAATGGCATCTGCGGGAAGAAGCCCAGAGGTGACATAACAACAGCACTGGGCACATTCCCTGTAGTTTTCCAGGACGATATAATAGCTATTAAAGCTTGCCCGGAGGAAATTTGTAAGCGAGCTTATGAAGGTCATCACATTTATATATCTTCTGATAGTCAAGCAGCACTTAAGTCTCTTACATCTGAAGAGTTTACTTCCAGACTAGTCTGGAGATGCGTAAAGATCTTTTCAAAGTTACTGGTAAAAACTGGGTCAGTCTGATCTGGGTTCCCGGTCATGAAGATAGTGAAGGTAATGAGAAAGCAGATACCCTGGCTAAGGCGGGAGCTTAACAGCCTCTGATTGGCCCGGGACCATACTGCGGTATCTCGTACGCATCGTTGAAAGGTGCCATTGGTAAATGGCTCTCGGAGAAGCATGCGAGATATTGGAATGGAACCAAAACAATTGTGCATTCTAAGAATTGCATATATCTGGTACATGTACTAAGAGGATTAATGAACTCTTAAACATGGAAAGAAGGCAGATTAACGTCGTAGTAAGGAAGCTTACTGGACACTACCGACTAAGAAAACACTTCACCAACAAGACGTTTGGAGACAACCCTCGTTGTCGAAAGTGTGATTTTCGTGAGGAGATAGCTCATCACATACCTTGTGAATGTGATACATGTGTATAATAATAAGGTTTCCACAAATGTATTTGCAATTTTGATTTCCATCATTTTGATTTTTCGACCCACCCTAATGATATTTCTTTAAAAAATTTTCTTGATATTAGAAAATATCTTAAGAGTGCAAACTATGATGCAAAAATTAATAACATTTTTCTGAATATCACGTTTTAAAAAGTATTGACCAACCAATAAAAACAAGCTAAATTGTATAATATTAGTCTTAACATAATTTTTAATTCATTAATTGTTAATCTAGCTTCTCTGAAACCTCAAAGGGAATTTAATATAGCTAAATGGAGTTTAAAAAGACATAATGAAACAATTGGTTTTCTATAAGGAAATGTTTATTACCTTTATGGTTTATTATAAATATTTTAATTAATATAATTATTATACCGACAATCATCAACTGTACATTTTCATTCAACTTCTGTCAACTTAACTTTCGCGATTAATCCCAGTTGCACCGCGTCTAGTTAACATTTGAGAACTTGAACTGCTACAAATCACGTAATTGGTCGATAATGACTTGAAATTTAAGTTAAATCTAAATGGAATTTTAACTAGACTCTTTGCAACCGAGCTTTAGTTTTATATTAACCATTATATAAAAAATGTATTCACTTAACAATTTTTCTACAGTTCAAAGCACTTTTTTCAATAGCCATTGAACTAATCGCAAAGCTCTCGTATCACTATAATAAAGGAACAAACTTCTTAGAAAGGTCAAGGAATTTCTGCGTAAGAAAAAGATATAAATTTTATCACCTTAATTCTTATTTTTTTAATATTAAATATTCTTTAGGCCATTTTTGTTTAAATATTACATTTGAAAGATCGAAAGTCTTGCCTGAAGGGCGCCAGTTCTATTTTCAATTTGTAAGACAAAAATAAATAAAATATATTTTTTAAGTTTAATTCATCTACCGTTCTGAAATTATTTTCTTATTTTTTAAAATAATAAATCGTTTCTAAGTTACTTTGTATGAATAGTTAAATTAAAGTCCGAGTCTAGAAGTCCGAACAGTCCGTACGTTTATCACACGGTCGAGTCTAAACATACGGACCTGGAAAGGGGAGGTAGGAGCTGGAAAGGAGAAGGGGGCGTGGCTTGTGTCCGGACGTATATACACTACCTTAATTAAATTCATATCTCAAGGAAGACAGCTCATTTTCTAATTAAGGGCAAAACAAACAAAATATCAAGTAAAGTAACTTCAGAGGAAAAATGAACTGCCTTCCTTCAGGAATGAATTTATTTCACCTATTTAAACAAAATTTACCCATAAAATATTTCATATTAAAAAAATAGGAATCAAGGTTATAATTTCTATTTTTATAAATAAACGAAACGAAACGAAGGAAGCAGTTACCGAATTTTTACAGATTTCGATTGTAGTTTATGTATAACTTCAGTGAATGGGGCAGAGGCAGTTGGTGTATCTTCTCCTTCATGTAAGAAGAAAACGCGTTAGAATCTACGTAATGTCCAATATTCGTCTCTTCGCCTTGGCCGTGCCTCTGTTCTCGAATGCATATGGGCGGATAAAGTGGTGAAGTATTGCTTTCTCGAAATACATCGTAAGGTTGAAAGTCCATCGTTTCTATGATATCAGAGTCAGAAGGATGTGTGTTCGAACTCGAGCTACCATCATCATTAGCGATGGCTACGTCGTCGACGATTCCGCTGTCGGCTTTTTCTCGCTTTGCGACCTTCTTCCTCTGGACGATTGTGTAATCTTGATCCTGGTCGCTGTCACTCTCGCTCATACTCAAATAAGACTCTAAGTTTGATTCGCGACGACTTCTATCCTTGTTTCCATTTTCCCTTTGTTTCGTTCGATCCCTAAGTTTATCACAAGCGGATTCGGAGCTGCTACTGCTATTAGAAATTTGATAGGTTTCTGTACTCGGGGATTGTTTTTCCTCCTGACTACTTTGCCTTTCTGCGCTACTGCTACTCGTAGAGAGGTCAACGGATTCGACGCTGCTTTGGTGACTATTTCTGTTAGTATTGCCGCTAGGTGCTTCTTCCGAGTTGGGGCGGTTTTCGTCCCTGTTTGGTTGGATCACAGCCCTGACTAATTGCAAAGTTGTGGTTATTGCCTCTCCCGGATGAGCATCAACGTTTAGTAGCAGCCTCGTTCTGCCAGTATAATCGTCGTCCTCGTCTGATAAACCTTCGTCGGATTCCTCGAAAATTGGAATAACGAAACGGCGAAGGGTTCGGGCAGATGAAGGCGTTGTTCTTCGACGATCTGCTAGAATTGGCTTTTTGCATTCCAGGTCCAAATGTTCGCACAACACATTTTGCCGCAGCCGACGCCTTATTCTGCCTCGACATAATTCTTGTAGTGAAACGGGATCACACTCGGCTGAAAATCGAAAAATATTTTTAATTTATGGTCCATTTAATAACGGAAATAAAGTTCTGGCCGGCACAATGACTTCAGTGTGTCTTCTGGGTCGGGTCGACAAAAAAATTAAAAATCAAAAACAGCCTAGCACTGAAAAGTTTCATCTACACAATATGCCAAACTTTCAAAAACCTTGTAAAATTTCTATATTTTTATTTTTTCTAGAACAAATTTTCATTTTTATAAACCTTGCAAAACTCAAATAATTTTTAAAAGCTTTGCAAGATATACTATCATTTTTCAGAGCCGGTAGCAACTTTAGCGCACTCAAAATTTATATTTAAAAAATTAGAAGATTTTAGCAATTAAAATAGCCAGACTCCGAAACAATTACTGATTCCAAATTTATTTTCCTTAGATTTGAGACATTTGTTAGTGTTACAAATTTTAATTTTTAAATTATAAATATAAAATGAAAATTATTGTAACTTTTAATATGAGAAAAAAAAAGTAAAAAAATATTTATAATCGATAACAAGGAATGGCAATGGTGGTCGCGATTTCGCCATCTGGTGCCGAAAATCTGAACTAGAAAGAGTAGATAGAAATACATTAAATTTTTTATTGTTTCTTTTCCTAATTGGAAAATGTAATAATCTAAATAGATTGGTTCATAATCAACTATAAAGAATTTTCAAGGTATATTTTAATTTTGGCATAAAATCTTTTTTGTTTAAAAACAAAACAAAAAATAATTAATTTATTATGTCATGTAAGTTTCAATAGATTATAAGCTTAAATGAACTATAATTAATGTGTGTATCGGAAATTTTTATCCAGATTATGCAAATATTATGAATAATAGACGATTGGAATTGAAATACAAGTTCTAACGAAATTTTGAGGTCATATTTTTTAGGTATAGTAAATATTTCATGTAAAAATAATAAAAAATTTACTGTGAGTTTATGTTCTCTTCGAAATATGTTCATTTAAGCTTATAATGTGCTGAAATTTACAATAAATAGTACAATAATTGTTTTTTTTTTAATATTGTTGTCGAAAAATGTGCGTTTTTCACTGTATAAGGTGAAAATTCCATCTGGGAAACTTTATTTCTGATAAAGACTTACTGCTACTACTGAATAATTGTTTTAAACTCCACAAAACAATCATAAAACACCTTTATGTCATAATTAAAATGCATATTTAAAATTCTATCTACCCTTTCTAGTTCTGACTTTCGGCACCAGATAGCGAATCGCAGTTTAACCATTCCCAAAAACAAAAGGATTTTCAATGTGAAATTATCAATTTTTGTACCAAAATTTATATTCTAAGTTAGTAGCTCGGCTTGATAATATTTCCAGATAATTATATGGAAAAGGCAAAAACTACATTCAGATTTCTTGAATAATTGTGTATAAAATAAAAATATTACAAACATTAAATTAATTTCATTTAAAAATTTAACATTGAAATCAATATACTTCTTCGCGGTATTTTAGTCAAGTACGTAGTGACAGTGGAAAAATGATAATTCTTATTTTATTTCTTTTACTCCAAAATTATCAAAAAGCTTAATGGTCTCGGAATTCAAAATCCGAATAAAATTCAGCATCATTTTTAAATATGCTCGACAATATGGAGGCAGTAGAGATTCTGCGCAAATAAATTCAACAAAAACTCTACACGCGGGGATTCTAAAAAGTTTATTTGTCGAACTAAATACTTTGAACTCATCACAGCAAAATACTACACCGTAAAGCTTTACACAATCTTATAAATTAAATTTTACAAATTTAACTACACTCTATACAAAATTAAAACCATTTTCTTCAAAACCTACACAATTAAATGCTACAGTGTAAAATTCTACATAACGTGAAAATAAAATTTGTTTGGGCCAAAGTTAATTCAACACCATTAAATTATAGAGAAAAATACTCTAAAATGTAATGATTTTTTATCATTTTAATTTTAAAGACGCTTCACCAATAAATTCTGCACAGTAAAACTTTATTACAACAAAGCTTCTTTAATTGCTGTGCATTATTATACGTAGACTGTAGAGTAAAATTTATTTTTGTAGATTATTCTCGTAAAAAAATTTATTGCATAGTTTCAGTTTTATTTTCATTGTTTTTTGTTGTCATTTCCCGATTTCGCTCGGTCAAGTTTTTCCATTTTCCCGGTCAACTACAAGTAACATATTCATATTTGCCGCAAAACGCAAACATTTATTTTGAAACAAATAATCAAATTTTCCACTAAAATATATCAATTTTTTTACAAAAAATGGAATAAGTTGAACTTTCAACCTTTCAGTTGAAGCAATTAATTTTTAACAACAAAACGGATTTGCAACAAAATAGTTCAATTTTAACCAAAGCGATGAATTTGCAAATAAAATTATGAATCTTCAACTGGAATAGTTGAATTTCAAACGAAAAAGATGATTTTTCAACTAAAAAATTATGAATAACTGGAATACTTACATTTTCAACGAAAAAGATTAATTTTTAAACAAGAAGATTAATTTTCTTACAAAAAATACAATTTTTCAACAAAATACATGCATTTTTAATGAAATATTTTAATTTTTAATTCAAGAAGACAAATAGTTAGCCGCAATCGGCCTGACGGGCCACCTCAAGCTGTTTTCGCTCATCTCTCCTACTACAGAGCGCACATTGGCTTGACCTTCTTAGTATTCATTAATCAATGTAAGCTCTTGCGAAACCCTCTGGTCAGTTTTATGGCAGACTACGTAAAACGTGACAATGATCCTTCAAACCTGTCAGGTTCCCTGCACCCGAGCGGACCAAGTCGCCAGCAAATTACCAAAAAGAGAAGCTTTCATAATTTCAACTTGAAATTTTATTCTCAGGGGGTTTTTTGGGTTGCCGATAAGGAATTTGATGTCGATTCTACACACAAAAAATGGCGGACATTTTTATAAACAACTTATTCGATTTCGATGACAATCGTCATACTGGAGTTTCATGTGTCGATGATAATAACATATTTGTCGTCATTTTTACAAAAAGCATAATGGCAGATGCAATATGGCGGACAGTGTTTATGAACAACGAACAAAACGCGAATTTAGACTATAATGTTCGTCATATTTGATCCACAATTTCTTTAACGTGAAAACCCCCTACATTTTGTGCAATTAAAAAAACGCAAATTCGGTGATTCTGCCTTTCAACAGTCGTCATATTGCTTCCACCATTCTAAGTTTTGTAATTCTAACGTCAGAATCGTAATGAACGACCCTAAAAACCCCCGTACAAGTTTCAGACGAGTATATTGGATCCACCATTTTGAATTTTGCCATTTTAACATCAGAATCGTAATCAGCGACCCCAAACACCTTAAGATATCTTTCTATAACAATTATTTCTGATGTGCCTCTCGAGTGAATACAGGTGGCCTGTCAGGCACGTTGCGTCTGAACTAGGAAGTTTTAGGGTTGCGTCTAACGGAGGGTTAAACAAAAATAATTTAATCCAAAAAATAAGAGTTTTCAACTAAAACAATGAATCTTTAACTGAAATAGTTGAATTTTCAACCAACAAAATTAATTTTTACTAAAAACGATAAACTCTTAACCTAAACCAATTGTAAATATTTAACTAAAATAGTTGCATTTTTAACCAGATAGATGAATTTTTAACTGCAATGATGCATCTTTAACTAGAATAATTGCAATTTAGACCAAAAAGATAAATTTTTAACCAAGAAGATTAATTTCTACCAAAAAAACGAATTTTCAACTAAAAAAAGATAATTTTTCAACCAAAAATTGAATAATAAAATTGTTAGTTAAAAAATAAATGTTCAATCAAATAGATGAATTTTTAACTAAAATTATGGAACATTGAACTGGAATAATAGTTACATTTTCAGTTTAAAAAAAAAATTTCATCCAAAAAACATCGAATGAAAAAACCAGTTTTCAGTCAAACGACTCATTTTTCAGCCAAAGAAAAGAATTTTTAATTAAAACGATGAATCTTCAACCAAAAAGAAATTAATTTTTAACAAAAGAGGTTAACTTTCAACCAAATAATTTTATTTCCAACCTAAACGATAAATTTTCAAATAAAATGATAAAGATTTAACTGGAATACTTGAATTTTTAGCAGGAAAAAAAGAATTTCTAAACAAGAAGATTAACTTTCAAAGAAAAATTAAGATAATTTTCTACCAACAAAAATCGATTCTTTAACAAAATACGTAGATTTTCAACGAAATAGTTGAATTTTCAATTATAAAAGACAAATTTTCCACTAAGTGCATACATTTTCAAACAAATAGTTTAATTTTGAAATAAAAAATATAATATTTTCAACAAGAGATGAATCTCAAATTAAAATGATGAATCTTCACCCAGAAAAATTAATTTTTAATAAAAGTGTTTAACTTTTAACCAAGTAGTAGAACTTTTAACTAAAAAAGATGAATTCTCAACAATGTGAAAAATTTTCTATTATAATTCAGAAATATTTCTTCTTTGAAATACTACTTTTGCTCTAAAAACTATTTGAAGTACTTTCCTTATCTAAAATTTAAAAGAGGGAACTTGCAAATTGTGATGAATTCTGACCTGGAACACGGATTTTTTTAATTCCTTTCTTTAAAATCTGAATTATAATTCTTTGAAAAACTTCCCGCTCCATGTAAAAAATGCCATGTTCCAAGTGAAATTATATTTTTTTGCCGAAACTCTCTATCCTAAAGTAAAAACGATAATCATTTTCCAAAATTCTCTGTTCCAAGTCAGATAAATGAGGAGTAAGCGAATAAAACTTGATAAATCCATTTCTTGAAAAAAATGAGAAAATGATTGTTCATGTATCAGGGTGGCCACTATTTTTTCAATTTTTGTCTCCCGGCTTTCTCCCGGTTAATATTCGTGATTTCTCCCAGTTTAGAAAAAAACATATACTCGATAAGCATCAGCAAACTTTTTTGCGAGAAATCAGTTGACTTTGAATCATATAAAAGAGGGGCCCTCCAATCGACATCGTGATAGAAAATTCATATTTCAACATTAAATTAAAAATAGTAAACAATACGTAAAAAATATTAATTTATCTCAGATAAATTTGTTTAATCAGTTTTAATGATAAATTATCATTCTTTCAAACTAGTGGCAATTAAAATTCTAGAATTTAAGAAGCTTTAAATTTTAAACATTCAATTTATTTTGCAATTGCTAATTGTAAAAATATCCCTTAAGGTATAATACTTGAAGACTGGTTAGCTTACTTATACTCATCTTTTTACTCGTTGAATTTTCAGTTCACAAGGGCTGAAATTCTTTAAAATTTGCTAAAAATAAACCTTAGGGGGTAAGTTTTAATTCAAAAAATTAAACACTGATTTTAATACAACTGCAAAAGTGTCGAAAAATGGTTATGTTTTAGTGTTCTTTTCAAAACAGTTTTCTCCCATTACATATTTCATATTTAAGTTATTTTTGCTCATGTCATATAACAGTTTAAATACACAATTTTATACTTTAACATTGAAACCAAAAAACGTATAGTATTTACATCTACATACATTTATTTTACTTAAATTTAGAACTGACTCAAATTAAAACTAAACAATTTAGAATATCTGAATTAGAAACTATTATCGATTCAGGAGGAGAACAATTTAAAATTGTTTAATTATTAAGGCTATCAATGAAAAATTATTGTACAATATTAGCAGTCGAATTGTCAATATAAATCTAAAATATTTCAAGATGGTCTCAAAAAACCAAATGAATGCTAATTTTTACGAATAAACAATGAAATGCTGATTTTGTAAACTGAATATATTTCAAAGAAAAAAACCCAAGCTTTTCTTGACTTTACATGAACTGATTTAGTGGAAAATATTTTTAGGCGAACTTAAGAATATTTGATCTCTTAAAGCTTGTAAAATCGTAGAGGGGTAAAACAGATGATCAATGGTTAAATCATCTTGCATTTTCTTTCATTGAAACAGGCGGTATTTAAACAAGTGCAGGCTTTTCGCTCTACCTGAACTTAGCCTGAACCTAGACCTTTCAGAACAAGCATTTTCTTAGAATTTGACAGTGGTGTAGCCAGGAATTTTTGTCGAAAATAATATTTTGAATTATTATTATATAATAATATTTTGATAATTTTAATTTGAATCATTTAAGAAAGACTCACAAAAATTACAATGATATCACCAAATTTTTTTAAAATTTCAGAAAATTTCTAAGATTTTAAAAAATGTTATAAGATTTCCAAGACGACGCAAAGAATTGAAGAAAATTGACAAAAAATTTTATGATTTTACAACGATTTCAAAAGAATATACATCAGTTAAGAAGTATTCACAAAAATTGCAATGATATCACAAAAATTTCAGAAGATTTCTAAGATTTAAAAAAATTTTATATTTAAACATATTTTAACAAATTAAAAGTCATGTAATGATCTTTCATCAGGGAACTTATGAATATCCGCAAAAGAAAAAATTCTGACGTTTCCCTTATTAGATATCTATCCGAAATTACGAAATTTTAAATGGCAAAAATAGGTGGGAACATATTAAGTGGTGGTAATAAAGATTTTGAGAAAAACTGCCCTGTCACAACAATATTCTCCTAAACAAAAATTAATATTGCAAATAGGCATAATACGATAAGAAAAGGTCGAGTATTCTGTTCCGGCATATTGTATCGTGTACTGAATTGAATTCCAAAGAATTTATTATGAATACCAAACGATTTATAATTAATTCCAAACAATTATAGATTAATTGCAAAAAGTTAAAAAATTGATGTTTGCAAAAATATGTCGAACAATAGATAATTAAAGGGAGATCTTGATGACAGGTGGAGGTTATGTGTCATCGGTATATATCCATATTCCTTGCTTAAACAAATTTCAACAAATTTCATCATTTTCCCTAAAATTTCATAAATTTCCACAATAATGATAAATTTCCATAAATTTTAGAAATTATGGTAATTCATCAAACTTTTCATACATTTTTAAAATTATGATAATGGATGGAAATATATGAGGAACAGAAAATTAAAATCCGGCAAAATATGCCTGATCCGTATACGCTACGTTAGTTAAATCTTCTTCTTTTTGTTTGAAAATTTATTTCTGGTTTAAAGTTTACCAATTTAGTTGAAAATTCGTTTCTTTTCATTAAAAATGATTTTTTTACTGAAAATGTATCTTAGTTGAAAATTCCGCTATCTGCTTGAAAATTCGTCTTTTTGGTAGAAATTTAATCAGATAATTAGTCACACCTAAAGACGTAAGTTTGAATTTTTCAAATTGAAATACTCTATGGATATTTCTGATTCGGAAGATAGCGAGCACGTACTTTTTGCGTGCACAGAGTGTTTGCTCGTCTTCTATATCCCGATATATGGAGCTACTCCAAACTTTTTTGAGAGAAGAAGAAAGAATACTTTTATCATGCTGCTCAGCTATCGATGTCTAAGATTTCTCCCCGGATTTACAGGACCAGCTTGAAATGGGATTGGTAAAGAAAAGAAAATGCGAGAGTCCTTTCACGATCGTCTTTTGAATACTAATGCTTCTGAAGAGCGTGCTCCTTCACAAATTACCAAAAAAAAACTAAGTTCTTTATATCAATTTATAGCCCATTACTATATTGCTATATTCCATATACTTTGTCTTCATAAATATTATCAGGGTTGTTACACTCAGAATAAACATTTTCTTCTATCAAAAAGCTGTTTTTTGAATATACATGAAATATTGGTCGAATCAAACAAATTTTGGTTGATTCAACAAAATCTTAAATTGACCCAACGAAATTTTCTTGTTGGATCAATCAAATACTCCGCCTACCAAAAGATTTAAAAAAAAAAAAAAAAATATTTCGTTCGGTTAAGCAAATATTTTGTTGTCCATATAATAACCATATTCTATGGTTGAACCAACAAAATTGTTTTGAATTGACCAAATTGTTTTCCGAGTTTACAGGTTAGGGAATGCTAGAATATCAGGGAATTCAAACTGGTTAGAGAAAGCCAGGGAATTTCACGGAAAATCTGAAAGGGTTGTCAATTCAACTTTTTTGTTGAAAATCAGCTTTTTTGTTGAAAGTTACGTTTTTTGATGAAAATTCTTATTTTTGGTTAAAAAATTCAACTTTTTTGTAGAAAATTCACCTTGGTTAAAAATTCAACTCTTATCGTCGAAATTTCATCTTTTTCGATTAAAAATATTATTTTTTAGTTGAGATATGGTTTTTTAAACTGAAAATTCAACTTTACATTTTTGGGTTGAAAATTTAAGTATTTTGTTTAAAACTGATGTATTTTGTTGAAAATTTGACTTTTATGGTAGAAAATTAATCTTCTTAGTTGAAAATTGATATTTTGATTTGAAAATTAATTTCTTTGATTGTAAATTTAACTATTTTGTTAAAAAATTTATATTTTTCTATTGAAGATTTTTTTTCTGAAAATTTAATTTTTACATTTTTATTGAAAATTAACCTCATTCAACTATTTGGTTGAATATTCATGTAATTTATTAAAAATTTGTCTTTTTAGTAGAAAAGTAATTTTTTAAACTGAAAATATAAATATTCCATTTTTTGTTCAAAATTTATTTTTTTATTTAAACATTTCGCTTTTTGCTTGAAAATTGTTTTTTTATATATAAAAGTAACCTTATTAGTTGAAATTCGTTTTTCCTTGGCCGAAAATAATTTTTGTAACTGAAAAAGTAGTTATTCCATTTTTTCTTGGAAATTTTTCTTTTTGTTTGAAAATTCATCTTCTGGGGTTTAGAATTCAACTATTTTGGTAAGAAATTCAATTATTTGGATGAAAATGATTTTTTTTGTAGAAATTTCGTCTTTGCTGAAAATTCCATTCATTTCTTAAAAATGTATCTCTCATTGTCGAAATTTCATCTTCTTTTGTTAAAAATGCAACTGTTTGGTTGGATTTTTTTACTGAAAATGTAATCTCATGCTTGATCGAAAATTAATATTTCTGGTTGAAAATTCAACTGTTTGGTTAAAAATTCATTTTTTTGTTGAAGATTCATCATTTTAGTTTTTACAACATTTTTTTAGGTAAAAGTTAAACTATTCTGTTGAAAATTGATGTACTTTGTCAAAAAGTAGAAAATTTGGTAGAAAAAATTTTTATTTTTAATTTGTTGGTAGAAAATTATTCTTCTTAGTTGATATTTAATCTTTGTCGTTGAAAGTTGCACTATTTGGTTGAAAACTCATGTATCTTGTTGAAAATTTGTCTTTTTGATAGAAAAGTAATTTTTTAAACTGAAAATATAACTATTCCATTTTTTGTTAAATATTTATCATTTTAGTTGAACATGTCGCTTTTTGGCTAAAAAAACGTTTTCTTTTTGGTATAAAAGTAATTTCATTAGTTGAAAATTCGTTTTCTTTTGTTAAAAATAATTTTTGTAATTGAGAAAAGTAAGTTTTCCATTTGTGCTTGAAAATTTACCTTTTTAGTTGAAAATTTATTTATTTTGTTGAAAACTCCTTCTTTTGGTTCGAAAATTAATATGTTTTGGTTGAGGATTCAACTAGTTTGCTGAGAATTTGTATTCTTTGGTTAAATTCAACTGTTTTTTATTGAAAATTAAAATTTATATTGATCTAAGTATCAACTATCACACTGTTCGTTGAGAATTCATTTATTTTTGGTTAAGAATTCATTTCTTTGGCTGCAAATTTACTAATTTTGTAAAAAATTCGTTTCTTTTTATTGAAAATTAATATTTTTAAAGTAAAAATATAACTATTCCATTTTTTATTGAAAATTTATCTTTTTTAGTCGAAAATATGGTTATTTAGTTGAAAATTCGTCTTTTTTGGTAGAAAAGTAATCTCATTAGTTGAATCTTCGAATTTTTTTGGTTGGTTTAAAATTTATTTTTCAAATGAATATTTAAGTATTCTATTTTAATATAAAAATTAAACGCTTTCCGTTTAGAATTCATTAATTTTTGGTTTAGAATTAATTTACTTGGTTGAAAATTCATTTCTTTGTATTGAAAATAATTTATTATTTTACATTACAATTTAATTATTCCATTTTTGGTTCAAAATAAAAATTTCTAACTTAAAATTGAACATTTTAGTTACAGCTTTTTATATTTTGTTGAAAATTCGTCTTTCTGGGTAAAAATTTAATCTTCTGAAGACGCCATATGAAATTCTGTATAATTGTCGTCACTAAAAGTCCTTAAGATAAATTTTGAAACATTTTTTTTTGCATAAAAATTAATTATTTTCTCGGCGTACGGACGTTCTCGTACCTGAAAGCAAAATTTATAACGTTGAGGGAAATAAAAATTGGTAAGAGAAAAGAAAGGAATTTCGAAATTGGGATTTTATAGCAATCCTGGTTCTGAAATGTTCAATTACCTCGCAAATTTTAAATTGCTCTAAAGTTCACCTTTTTCTCTAAATAATTCATCATCTCGAAAAGAAGCATCAAAAGAACGTTTTACTTTACAAAATGCAATATAACCTCATCACAATTCGCTTAAAAATCTGCCTAATTCAAAGACCCTGCTATTACTCCAGACTTGATGTAAATTCTAAATTTGAAATTTGCATCCAACTTTCACATCTCGGGATCAGAAGAGATCTCCATTTAGGTTCCTCTAAAATCTTCATATGTTCCTTCAAAAAATTCAAATTCTTCCTTCTGAAACACAAATTTAAATCGATATCCTGGATTGTAATTACTCGTGAATTATATACAATAATAATACCTAATACTCTGCTATTCCTTCAGACTTGATGTGAATTATAAATTTGAAATTTTCATCCAACTTTTACATGTCAGGATCAAAAGAGATATCCAATTAGTTTCCTCTAAAATCCTCCAAAAAATGGCAATTTTTCCTACGCAAACACAAATTTAAATCGACATCTTGTATTGAAATTACACTGGAACTTGGATTGAAGCCGTCCGGATTTACGCCGTTCCAAGAATGGATGCCGCGGCGGTTGCGCGGAGCGCGAGAGCGGCTGCTCAGTCAAGCGTATCAAACGGCTCGAGGGCCGCACTCTCTGCGCATTAGTTGCATCAGGTTACGTCAGCCGTCCAAATCTAACAGAAATGATTCACGCGTCCTTGCCTGTTTACGTTCGGACGGTCTCGAAATAGGATCAAGGTCAATGCAAGCCATGCCCGAAAACTTTCTTAATTCCAAGTTCCAGTGTGCCTGTGAATTATATATAGTAATAATAATACCCTGCCACTCCTTCAGACTTGATGTGAATTCTAAATTTTAAATTTGCATCCAACTTTCACATCCCGGGATCAAAAGAGATCTCAATTAAGTTCCCTCTAAAATCCTCATATGTTCGTTCAAAAAAATGCAAATTCTTCCTCCCCAAACACAAATGCAAATCGATATCCTGGATTGTAATTACTCGTGAAATAATCGACTATCGAGGCTCCACAAACGCGGGAAATTGAAATTTCTTTGTGCGAACCGATAAACGAAGCCCTTATGAATATTCAAACCGGGACGCCGGTACGCTTTTTGAAAAATCACCTGCACACGATATCTGCCAGCTACTGCTGCTGCAAAACAACTCGACCTCGGGGTGAAACGGGTCGTATTCGCCTTATCCTGGCGTGAAATTAAGTAATTTGCATTCTCAGAGGAAAATGAATATCGCCTGTAGGGCAGGATAAAATAAATTTTCTGTAATTCCGTATGGCGTTGAGGACAAATGAGAATCGTGCTTTAGGTACATGTTCTGATGTCTTAACGATGCCAGATAGTCTGGACACTTCACTTGAAGTGTTTCGAATCTCTCGAGCTGAGAAATTCAAGTTTTTAGCCCCACATTTGGACTTCTTTTTTTTATCCTTGTTAGTCGCAACTTGTCAGAACTATTTTAAAAAATTGCTTCAAAATGAAAGATTTAACACTCTTTCCCCTATTGCCCCCCTTTTTAAAGAATTCATCCTTTTCTCCTGTTTTTAAAAAACTTCCCCTTTTGCTCATTTCCCCCCTTAAACGCAAACTGAAGTAATATTTGAACTATTTTATTGAAAATTCATTTTTTTCAATTTAATCTTCTTGATTGAAAATTCAACTACTTGGTTGAAAGTGGAACTATTTTGTTAAAATTTTGTTTGTTTGTTCGAAAGTACTTTTTTTAAACCAACATAAACTTTTAAAAACCAAATTGCGGAACAAAATTGCACAGCAAGGCTTAAAAAGAATTATGTTCTTCAAAAAACTGTTTTTTAAAAAACAAATACTCAATAAATTCAATTTATGCAAAATAATTGCATGAAAAAAGTTAAAGTAAGAGAAATATGTTTACAAAAAACATTGCGAAACGGCTCATTAGAGACAGATATATGGCAATTGATAAAAGAGGGAGAAAAAGAAAGAGACATCCAAAACCACCTCTCTCTCATTTCTTTATTATTTATCCATCTTTCTTATACTACTTAAAGATCCAACTACTTGGTTGACAGCTGAACTGCTTTGTTAAAAATTAATTTTTGAATTGAAGATTCATCATTTTACTTGAAATATTATCTTTGGTTCAAAACAAAATATTTTGTTGAATTTTTTTCTTTTTTTTGGGTTGAAAATCAATTTTTTTGTCCGGAAATTCTCTTTTTTGTTGTTGAAAATTACTTTACGTACTTGAAAATTCAACCATTTCATTTTTGGCTAAAAATTGATCGCGTTTATGCAGTTATATTACAGTGCTGAACATTCATTTTATTGGTTAAAAGTTGAACTATTTGGTTAAAAATTAATTTTGTTTTTGTTTGAAGATTAATCTTTTGGATTAAAAAATTCAACTACGTGGTTGACAGCTGAACTGCTTTGTTAAAAATTCATTTTTTCGTTAAAGATTCATAATTTTACTTTAAATATCTTCTTTGGTTGGAAAATAAACAAGTTTATTGAAAATTCGATTTTTTTTTGGCTTGGAAGTCAATTCTTTGATCCAAAAATTTAAGTGCTCTATTTTCTGTAGAAATTTAATTGTTTTTAGTTGAAAATTCGACTATTTGGTTCAAATCAACTCTTTTGTTGAAAATTCATATTTTCGGGTTGCAAATTTGTATTTTTTTTTGTAGATAATTCGTCTTTTTGGCTTAAAAGTTGTGCAGTTTTGTTGAAAATTCTTCTTTTTGGGTTTAAAATTCTATTATTTTGTTATAAAAATCGATTATTTGGTTGGAAATTCAACTGTTCTGTAGAAAATTCGTCTTTTTCGCTTAAAAATTCAACTGTTTTGTTAAAAAGTCTTTTTTTTTAAATTCTATTATTTTGATAGAAAATTCAACTATTTGGTTTTAAATGAACTTTTTGATTGAAAATTCATATTTTCGGGTTGAAGGTGTGTTTTGTAGAGAACTCTTGAAATGAACTTGCTGGTTGAAAATTGACATTAACGAGTTGAAGGTTCAAATGTTTTATAGAGAATTCAACTTTTTGGCTGAAAAATTCGGCAATTTGTCAAATGTCCACGTTTTGAGACCCTCTGAACCCGAAAACTAGTTTTTTTTACGAATGTGTCTGTCTTAATGTCTGCATGACTGTATGTATGTATGTCTGTATGTCTGTCTGTGACTGCGATAACTTTTGAAAGAATTGACAGATTGGATTGGCCTTTGATACCCTCTTTTAGTGTCGGAAACTCAAGGTCAAGTTGGCTAGCCAGATATTTTGGATATAAATTCAAAAAGTTAGAGCATTTTCAAAATTTTTGAGACAATTTTTTTTCAAGATTCAAAAATTCTATTTACGGCTATCTATAGTACTTTGGAAAGTCAAACAATTTATCCACGACTTTTTTCAACAAAAATAAAATTATCAGAGTTATAGCATTTGCAAAATTTAAAAAATCAAACGCAAATGAAAATTGTAAGCCAAACAACGCACGATATGCAAAAGAAGTCAGGAAAAAAAAACGTTGCTTCTTGAAAGCCTCTACAAGATTATCATTACAACTTTTTTAATTTTCTTAAAAAATAAAAAATTCCATTTTGCTGTCAAATTATGCAAGATACGCACAAATTTGGAAAAACGACACAAGCTACGAAAAAAATGAATAGACAAAAGTTGGTAATCTAAAAAAGAGCTACAAATTTGTTATTAATTATTTTTTTATGGGACCCGTACTTTTTGCTTTAATCGTAAAAAATAACATATACATATAACAAAAAATATAAATTTTTAGAAAAACGACACAAGATAGATTTTTTTATAGAAGAATTTGATCATAAAGGCCGACGATATTAAAAATGTATCCTAAATTATTCATTAAATTTAATGCCCCTTTGTCATGCGATACTAAGTTTTTTTTTATGGCCACTCTCGTACATTAGCATATAATTGCTGACCATTTTTTACTGCCACACACACATAAACGTAAGGTTTAAAAGCGCAATATTTTTTAGTCCCACCCTCTTTTTCTCTTTCCACTTTTGCTGCTTTATATTCTCTGCTTTTTGGACTCGCGTGTTTTCTCTACATTTTTATCATTTTCATTTTCATTTGCATGTGTTGTTCTTTTGTTATTCTTCTTCAAGGCTGACAGGCTTGAGCACCTTTTTATCATTAAACTCGGCTCAACTATGTCGAGTATCCGAGACACTTTAACCGCGTACTGCATTAGGACCAACGTCAGCTTGATTAATGGATCTCCATATCGTTACGCAGACCTGCTATCATTGATCACTTAAACTCACTCAGCTCACCTGCGACGCATTCTGCGAGCTCTGAAATACCAGAGGTTTTTCTAAAATTCTCCCATTTGAGTAAAACTTGTCTATTTTTAAGGGAGTCGTGCAAAGGAAAGGGATAATAAATGACTCCAGACTGCAGGGTGTACCGAAAAGAAGTCGCATGTTACCTGAGATACGAGAATGGAAATGTAATTCAACCGGGAAAGTGTATTGCACTTTTTTTAGAGGATTTTACATAAAATAATTACTCATAAATAAACCAACGGCCATTTCGAGCGCGGATGAGACTCGTCCATTTGCGACGTGTATTCTCTGCGGGAGGTTTGACGCCCAGGATGAGTATGTGCATTCCATGGGTAGGGTCGAATGTCTGCCTTCTAACTTGACTGTCAAAAAACCTTCTGAAGTCGGGAGGCAGTTTTCTGCAGTTTTCCTCTCCCCTGGCTAAACGTCCAAGCAAATACGAGTACTTTTAATAAAGTTGGATGCAGCCAAACCTCTGTTTCGCCGGGATTTAAATAAAGGCCTAGTACAATAGGTTTTACCGCATGGCTACGGGTCTTAAACGGACCAGCCTGACAAGACTTTAATAATCATAATACTCATCAATAAATATTCGAGGTTTTGAGAACTCTGATTTTGAATGTATGTACACCAGATTCCATGACTTCAAAAGAATTCAAAGATTTCACCAGAAATTTCACAAAGACTTCACGAAAATTTCAAAGATTTTAAAACGTTTCAAAAGATTTCAAAAGATTTTAAAAATCAGGTTAAAATATTCGCTCAGAATTCCACGTGGACATCCACGTGAAAATTTTGGTAGAACTAGGAACGTAAATTTGCAACTGTAAATGTCTCAAAGATTTCAATGGGTTGCAACAGATTTCAAAGATTTCAAAAGTTTTTAAAGAAATTTTACAAAGATTTCAAAGTTCTTGCAAAGATTTCACAAAGTTTTCGCACCGATTTCACAGATTTTAAAACAATGATTTTAAACAGATTTCACAAATATTTCACAATGATTCCAAAGATTTTACGAAGATTTGAAAGATTTCACAAAGATTTCACGAAGATTTCAAAGTTTTTGCAAAGATTTCACAAAGATTTTACGAAGATTTCAGAAAGATTTCATAGATGTTAAATATGTCAAAATATTTCAGAAGATTTCAAAAGATTTCATAAAAGCTTCGAAGATTTCGAAATATCTTAGAAAGATTTCACAAAAATTTCACATAGATTTAAAAAGACTTCACGTGTAAATTTGGGTAGAATTAGTAATAGATTAAATGTAAATCACCGTGTAGAATGATAAACATAAATTTTCGACTGTAAATATCTCAAAGATTTCACAAAAATTTCATGAAGATTTCAAAGATTTCGCAAAGATTTCATGGAGATTTCAAAGATTTCACAAAGATTCCATGGAGATTTCAAAGATTTTGCAAAGATTTCACAAAAATTTCATGAAGATTTCAAAGATTTCGCCAAGATTTCATGGAGGATTCAAAAATTTCACAATGATTTCATGGAGATTTCACGAATATTTCAAAGATTTTGCAAAGATTTCATGGAAATTCCACAAAGATTTCACAAAGATTTCATGAAGATTTCAAAGATTTTGCAAAGATCTCACAAAGATTTCATAAAGATTAAAAAAATGTTGCAAAGATTTCACAAAAATTTCAAAGATTTCACAAAGATTTCATGGAGATTTTATGAAGATTTCAAAGATTTTGCAAAGATTTCACGAAGGTTTCAAAGATTTCATGGAAATTTCACAAAGGAATTCTACATAGACATGAACGTAGATATGAAGGAGATAGAACAATTTTAAAGGATTTTAAATATTTAAAGTTATTTTAAAAGATTCCAAAGAATCCCAAGATATTTCATTTAAAAATTTTGTAGAACTACAAAATTTCCTATAAAAAGGTTGTTTCTTCTTTTCTAAGTGTATTTTAAATCATTTACCCTTATTTCCCCCTTTTTCGTGAAACATTACCCGGTTTCCCCTTTTTTGAGCTCTTTTGCACTCTGATCCCTGCAACCGGGAAAAAACATGGCAAAAACGCGGAATGTGGTGGCCGACATTTAGTGGGCATTAGGGTGGTCCAAATTTGTACCTGTAAAAATTCGGCTTTCGATTCTTGGTGGTCGACCCCCCCCCTCCCCCCAATTTGTTCGTTTTCCAGAAAAAGAAAATCCGTATTTTTTTCAACTTCAACCCGTGTCCCGGGCTTTTGAAATTAACATAGGGTTGTAAATGGGAAAAACTCGATTTTCGAAAAAATGGAAAAAAGAAGTAGTTACATATTACAAACTTTTTGTGAATTGAAGTATAGTCGCCTCTTAAAAAATTTTCAAAGAATAATTTCCACCCAATAACTTTTAATTTTGACATCCCCTCCCCAATAACCTTTTATTGGGCCCGGAAAATGCCCCTCAAAAATGCAAATTAGCAGTTTTCTATCAAATTTATCCTAAAGACATGTACCTGAAGTTCCGAACGTGCAAATGAACGAAATATTTTTCCCCATTTCTATTTTACCCATCAATATTATTCCAACTGCAATTAAAAATATAAATTATAATTCTGTTTCAATAATTAATTATTTCCAATATAAATGAAGAAACATTTGAGCACTTTTTCTGGTTTAGAAAGTTATCAGTGCAAAATTTCGTTCATCTGAACGTTCGAAACTTCAAGCACATCCTAAAGACGATATTTTTAAGGTTTTTCCAATATGAATTATTTTTAATGGATAAGTGACGAGTTTTCAAGTATTTTAAAAATAATATTGAATGGTTTAAACAATTTTTTTACATTCTGTAAGTCGTGACAAGTTATTGTCTTTCGGGATAAATGATATAAAGTTTATGAATGTCATCCAAATCTGTTACACAAGAAGTACTACTCTCGACATTCATCAACTTTATATCATTGATCCTGAACGATAATAACTTTTCACGATTTACAGGGGGGGGGGAATTGTTTTTAAAATAATCATTGTTTGAACAATCCAAAGTTATTTTAAAAATACTTGCACAATCCTTACTTATCGATTAATAATTATTCATGTAGAATCATTTAGCATGAATTTGATAGAAAATTGCTATTTTGCATTTTTGTGGCATTTCATGGGCACAATAAAAGGGGATCAGGGGGTCAAAATTGGAAGTTACTGGGTGGAAAATATTCCGTGAACATTCTTGAAGAGGTGACTATGCTTTAATTCACAAAAAGTTTATAAGACGTATTTCTTTGTTCCATTTTTTTCGAAAACTGAGCTTTTCTCATTTTAAACCCCATGCTAGTTTCAAGAGCTCGGGCGCGGGTTAACGTTGAAAAAAGAAAAAAAGAAACGGATTTTCTTTTTCCGGAAAACGAATAAATTGTGGAGGATCGATCACCGAAAATCGAAAGTCAAATTTTTGGATTACCCTAGTGGACATCCTCAGTTCGCAACATAAAATAACAATGAAGTGTTGCGCTTAACCCAAAAATTTCGAAGTTTTTAAAAGGTCAATTCAGAAATTTGGGTCAGAATAATCAATGAGTAAGCGTATTCGTTTGTTTGATCTGCGTCTGCACGAAACTTGAATCCAAGCCAAAAATCTCCGAGATAATCTGTGTCAATTGGGTTTCCGTGTACACGAACTAGAATTCTTAAATTTACATGTGTCGCACCAATTTCTCTGCAAGCGCGTAAATTTGCTTGAAAGTCGTTGTCTTCTTGCAAAAAGCGTCCTGGAAAAATCTTCTGTGGGTGTGTGTGTGTGTGGGTTCGTATTTTATCTGTGATCTTTCTTTCTCAACTAGAATACATAAAGACGCTTTGTGAAACGACAAAATTACGAAGCATTGTTTGCTTAAAGCCGATGAAAATGTTCCGGACCATTTTGGTGCAAGTCAACAGTGATGGATTCACGAGCCAATCAAGGATGTGCAAACAAGAAAATTCTGCACGTTCACGATAACCTGCCTCAAGGATCAAATAATCGTTACTATCTATTGTAGATTCGGTTAGCCAATTCTAATTTTCTCATGGATATATTTTTTTTTTTTGACAAAATCGACAGTGACAACTAATTTCATAAAGCGAGATTCTCGTAATCACAAAAAAAAACTGGGGTTTCTACTAGAAACAATTGTTGGTTCCGAAGAGGTTGTCCATAAACTACGTTACCAATTTTGTTGTATTTTAACATCAAGGGATGTGAAATAATTAGAAAAAAGGAAGTTTATACTTTCCCTCGTGTTTTTCATATTTTCCCACGCTCCTTCCTTTTTTTCTTACGCTATTTCATATTTCCCAATGCTTTTCTCATATAGTCCCACGCCCCTTTTTATTTTCCCACGCTAATTCATATTTTCCCACGACCCTTCCTTTTTACCACGCTTTTTCATATTTTCCACGCTATTTCATATTTCCTCACACCCCTTCCTTTTCTCCAACGCTAGTTCATATTTTTCCACGCCCCTTAATTTTTTTCCCAGGCTATATCGTATCTTTCCAGGCTTGTTTCATATTTTCTTACGCCCTTTCCTATTTCCCCAGACTCTTTCATATTTTTCCACGCCTTTTACTTTTTTCTCATACATTTTTATATTTTTCCATACCCGCGCCATAGGTAAAACATTTAAAAAGCATGGAAAAATATGAAATAGCGTATGAAAAAAGCAATGGGGCTGGGAAAATATGAAATAGCGTGGGAAAATAGGAATGGGCGTGGGAAAATATGAAATAGCATAGGAAAATATGAACTAGCATAGGAAAAAATAAAAGGCGTGGGAAATATTAAATAGTGTTAAAAAAATATATAAAAAGCGTAGGGAAACTGGAAGGGGCGTGGAAAAATATGAAATAGCGTGGGAAAACAGGAAGGGGCGTGGGATTATATGAAAGAAGCGTGGAAAAATAGGAAATAGCGTAAGAAAAAAAGGAAGGGGCTTGAGAAAATATAAAACAAGCGTAGGGAAGTATAAAGTTCCTTTTTTCTAATTATTTCACATCTTTTGATGTTGAAATACAACTAAATCACTATTTCTTCAAGAAAACATGCATTTAAATTGAAATTCTATCATAAAGGGCGTATTTTCTCCTGTATGAAACGCACATTCGGAAAATCGTTTCAGGGGCTTGTGAATCACATTCAAAGGAAAAATCTTACATAATTTGAGCCCGATCTGTTGGGGGCTAAAAGACGGCCTTATTGGCACCCCCACTTTTATTTTCTACCAAAAAAGAATTTTTTACCAAAAAACATGAGTTTATCAAAGTAGTTGAATTTTCAAGCTAAAACGATCCATTTTCAACCAAATGGTCGAATTTTCTAACAAAAAAGATTAAAATTCAACCAAAAACAGTTTAATTTTCAAGCCAAAAGACTAACTTTTTAGAAGTCAGTTAAAAAATGCCTTTTCTACCAAAAGATAAATTTTCAACCAAGAAAGATGAACAAAAGGATGAAATTTCTATCAAATAGTTGTATTTTCAACTTATGAAATATAAATTTCCAACCAAGAATGGACACAGAAAAAACAGAAGTGAATTTTTGTTGCGGGTAATTTTCAAGTAGATAAAATTGCATTTTTTCGCATCGAAACAAAACAAGATTTAGTAGAATGACATGGTGACCATTTCTTTTGTTGTAGGTAAGCCTTAACACGTGAAGTTAATTTTTGTTGCAGGTAATGATGTTTTTTCTGTGGAGTAGTTGAATTTTTAGACGAACGAATCAATTTTTAACAACAAAAAAACGAATTACGAACAAAAAATTCAAATTTTCAACCAAAAAGATGGATTTGTTCACCAAGAAGATTAATATTTTGCCAAAAAACACGAATTTTCAACAAAATACATCAATTTTCAACAAAGTTGTTGAATTTTTAAGAGAAAAAGGCTACTTATCCACAAAACAGTTGAATTTTCAACCCGAAAAGGTCCATTTTTAACCCCAAAAGTTTAATTTTCAACAAAAAAAGTTTATTTTCAACCAAGATAGATGAATTTTCTATACCATAAAAATGAATTTTACACCAAAAGATGAATTTTGAACCAGTTGAATGAAAAAAAGAAAGTAATTTTTTACAAAATAGTTTAATTCTCAACCGAAAAGATGAATTTTTAACCAAATACATAAATTTTCAAAAAAGTTGTTGAATTTTGAAGAGCAAAAGGCGATTTATCCACAAAACAGTTGATTTTTTAACCCGAAAAGGTGCATTTTTAACCCCAAGAGTTGAAATTTTTAAATAAAAAGTTCATTTTCAACCAAGATAGATGACTTTTCTATACCATAAAAGATGAATTTTACACCAAAGGATGAATTTTGAACCAGTTGAATTAAACGAAAGAAAGGAAGTTTTAACAAAATAGTTTAATTCTCAACCAAAAAAATGAATTTTCAACAAAATACATGCATTTTCAACAAATTGTTGAATTTTGATGAAAAACAGGCAAATTATCTGCAAAACAGTAGAATTTTCAACCCCAAAAGTTGAATTTAAAAAAAGGTACATTTTCAATCAAAAAGATGGCTTTCTTCACCAGGAAGCTAAATGTTTTACCAAAAAGACGAATTTTCAACAAAATACATCAATTTTCAACAAAGTTGTTGAATTTTAAAGAAGAAAAGGTAAAGTATCTGCAAAACAGTTGAACTTTTGACCCCAAAAGTTGAATTTTTAACAAAAAAAGTTACATTTTCAATCAAAAAGATGGCTTTCTTCAGCAGGAAGATTTATGTTCTACCAAAAAGACGAATATTGAACAAACTACATCAATTTTCAACAAATTTGTTGAGTTTTGAAGAGAAAAAGGCGACTTGTCCATAAAGCAGTAGAATTTTCAACCCGAAAAATATAATTTTTATAAATAGTTCCATTTTTAACCAAGTATTTGAATTTTCAACAACAAAAAATATGAATCTTCCACAAAAAAAATTAATTTTCAACCCAATTTTTGAATGTTCAAGTAAAAAAGATGAAATTTTCTACAAAACAGTTCAATTTTCTACCCGAAAATATTTGAATTGAAGATAAAAAATATGTTGAATTTAACCAATAAAGTAGAATTTCCAGCAAAATAAATTATTTTTCAACCAAGTAGAAGATTCTTTAACCAAATATAATAAATTCCGAGCCAAAAATGTAATAGTAGACTTTCCAACCAAAAATAGTTGAATTTTTTCATGGGTTCTATTAATTCTGTTCACATTTAAGCAAACAAGCGAGGAAAAGGGGAGAAAGGGATGTTTCTTGAAAACAGGGGGAAAAAGAATTCTTTAAAAAAAGGAAAAAGAGAGGAATACGAGAATGAGTGTGAAGTCTAAAATATGAAAGTGATTTTCAAATTGATTAAGTTATTATTGAACTGTAGCATTGCCCCCTCCCCCCTTTCCGACTAAAATCAACAAAAAGAAACCCCTCTTTCTGAAAAGCAACCGAAAACGATGAATTTTTAACAAAATACATCATTTTTTAACAAAGTTGTTGAATTTTGAAGAAGAAAAGGCAAATTATCTGCAAAACAGTTGAATTTTTTACCCCAAAAGTTGAATTTTTAACAAAAAAATTTAAATTTTCAACCAAAAAGATGACTTTCTTCAGCAGGAAGATTAATGTTCTACCAAAAAGACGAATTTTCAACAAAATACATCAATTTTCAACAAAGCTGTTGAATTTTAAAGAGAAAAAGGTGACTTGCCCATAAAACAGTTGAATTTTCAACCCGAAAATATAATTTTTCAACCAAAACGTTAATTTTCTACAAAACAGTTCGATTTTCTTCAAAATATTCAGAAATAAATATAATAAAATAAAATTTTTATAAATATTTCAATTTTTAACCAAGTATTTGAATTTGAAAACAAAAAAATATGAATCGTCAACAAAAAATGTTAATTTTCAACCAAATTTTTTAATGTTCAGGTAAAAAAGATGAAATTTTCTACAAAACAGTTCAATTTTCTACCCGAAAATATTTAAATTGAAAATAAAAAATATGTTGAATTTAACCAAAAAAGTAGAATTTCCAACAAAATAAATTATTTTTCAATCAAATAGAAGATTTTTTAACCAAACATAATAAATTCCGAGCGAAAAATGTAATAGTAGACTTTTCAACCAGAAATAGTTGAATTTTGTAATGGGTTCTATTAATTCAGTTCACATTTAAGCAAACAAGCGAGGAAAAGGGGGAAAAGGGATGTTTCTTGAAAACAGGGGAAAAACGAATTCTTTGAAGAAATGAAAAAGAGAGGAATACGGGATTGAGTGTGAAGTCTGAAATATGAAAGTGATTTTCAAATTGATTAAGTTATTATTGAACTGTAGCACTGACCCCCCCCCCCCTCTCCTGGTACTAACCTTTTATCAACCCCCTCCCTCCTCAAATTAGTAACGTAGTTTATGGACTGCCCCTAAGGAGCTGCAACAAAAAGAAACCCCTCTTTCTGAAAAGCAACCTAAAACGATGAATTTGTTCCAAAGGAGACTCCAGTTGGTCCTCCAAAGGAACTCAGTTTTAATAGATACTTTCTATAGAACCTACTTTTTCGTCTTGACCACTTCAACATTTTGTCTAGTTAATAACACAACTTTTACAGTAAAGCACACATGTAATAGAACTCTAAAGGACATAATTCAATAAAAAGAATTAAAGTACAAAATATTATCGCAATTAGAGTAGATATAATGACTTGGTAAATATCATTTGTAGGTTATGTAGCAAACTTGTAAACATAAAGGCGTATTCATATGCAAGACACTTTTCGTCTTGAGTCATCGGTCGACAAGTTCTGTAAGTCCCTAACTTACCGACCCCACTTTGCAAGAGGTTAGTTTGTGAATGCGCCTTGATGCTGTTCTATTCAAGTGTTTCCAAAGGAACCCTTTTGGGTCTCCACAGGTTTCTATTAGAGTTAAGGTTCTAAAAGACACCAAATTTTGTTCAAGTCGCAACTTTAGTGAACTCGCAGATTTTTCTGTTATATTGTTGCATATTTTGCAATTACTTGCACATTAATTTATAATTCCTAGCATTAAGATTCGGATTTGAATATTAGACTCTCAAGGCTTTCGTTAAAAGTTCATATGCACAAAGTAGCGTCTGGAAAATATGTTTACCACAGTCTTGACACTATTATGGTTTTGTTGACCGTTTTCTTAGAATCGTTAAAAAAATTGTTTATATTTAGTTTCAGGCCAAGGCACAATAGACGTATTGTGATTTACTTTTTTATTTTTGCTCGATAACATGAATAATTTTCATGAAGATTATAGAAAACTTGATACGCATTCATTCTAGTAAGAATTGATAAAAACATATTTTTAATATCAAATGATATTGGTGCTCTTTATCAGGATGGCCCTAAAGTCAGGGAAAACCAGGAAATCAGGGAAAAGTGAAGAAATTTTATTGGTCAGTGAAAGTCAGGAATTTTGAGAAAAATCTTACAACAATCAGGGAATTTTAGTCTTTGAATATTGAAGGTCAGGGAAAAATTAAGAAATTTTGAAAATGATTTTTTTTTTGTATTTCTTTTTCTGTTTTTTTTTCGCAGATGCTTCTTCCTGACTTGTTGAAAATTCAGATATTTTTTAATTGCAAATTGAACTACTTAGGTTCAAGTGGAACTACTTTGTTAAAAAATTATTTTTTTGGTTGAAGGTTCACCTCTTTCGTTGAAAATTTAATTATTTAGTTGAAAATTATTTTTTTTGTTAATTTTAAATTAACTTTTTTGTTGAGAATTCTTCTTTTTTGGTCGAAAATTCAAGTACGTGGTTACAAGATGAACTACTTTCTTAAACGTTAATTTTATTGGTTAAATATTGAACTATTTTTTCAAAATTCATTATTTAGCTAAAAATTATTTTTATTTTACTGAAAATTTAACTCTTTCCTTTTTTTCTATTGAAATATTTTGATTTGTGTTAAATATAAACTATTACATTTTTTGTTGAGAACACTTTTGACACTTTTTTTTAACCATGCAACTATTTTGCTAGTATTTTGAAAATAATTATGCTAATGTTACTATTTTTTCAAATTGCGTCTAAAAAATCGAAATAATTGTAAATGATATCAAGATTTTGAAGATTTTAAAAGATTATAAGGGATTTAAGAGATTTCAAGAAGTTTCAAAAAATTTCAAGGAATTGCTGAAAATTTCACGAGAGTTCAAAGTTTTCAACAGAATCCAGGTGGCTTTAAAGGGTGTTAACTGATTTCAGGGATTTTTGAAGACATTTTAGGAGAAATTACAAATTTTAAGATAATTTGCATGATTTCAAAGTATTTCAAGGGATTTGTAGGTATTTTACCAGACTAACCAAGAAAATTCTTAGCGCTTGTGAGAAACGACCAGTGCCGGGACGAAAAATATTGGTGCCCTGAGTCATGTTTAATTTTCCCATTTTAACCTTGGATATTTGTGTGACATTTGTCACTGAAATGTTGTATAATACCTAGGGGAGAGTGGGTTATGGTGGCCAGCTGTAAATTAAGCATGCTATAAATTATGATCGAAATATGATCTTGATGTGTATATTTTTTAAGGTGAAGCTCACATTATCAGCGAAGATTTTCATTACGCAAATGCTGTTTATTTCAACAATATTAAGATTGTAGAATAAAAAGTATACAGTATAATAATTCTGGAGTGTTTAATGTAACGAAAAAAAATTACTCCAGACATTTTCAACATTAATTAAATGTTTTCTTATCAATCAAAGTAAAGTATGTTGCAACCCCCAGATATTCCTTCTTGCTTCCTGAAATACATACGTTTCCGTTTTCCCCACACGTGATATTGCAAGATTTAATTAATTTAAATATATTTATAACGTTTATACAATCAATTAATGATATCAGAAGCTTAAAAAAATATTTCACCTATTAAACAATAATGTTTACATTTTCGTCTTTCAATATATCCTGTAAATACTTGATTTTTGCCAAACTAATTTTTTCACCAAAACTGATTTTTTATCATTACTCTTTATGAGACGCATTTTGAAACAGAAATTGAGCCGCCGGATGCAATAACCAGCCCGACGCTCGAAAACGCGTAAAAGTATAGTCCGATCGTCTCAAAAAAAGAAAATTTTCAAAATCGAAAAATATATATATATATATATAATATTTTTTACGATATATGCATGTTTGTTTTATAGTTGTTCAAAAAAAATCCGTAAGCAGTGCTTACACTTTTGTCTAAGTACTTGCTCGCTCTCGTGGAATATTTTACATATTCATTCTTAATTCTAAACGATGCAAGTAAATTATCCTTCACACACACACACACACACACAAACCAAAATTAAAACCCAATTGGTCACTAATTACCCCGGTTGCCGGTATTATTTGATATATGAAAAAAAAATTTCTTTACACATTTTCAAAAAATTCTAAATTAAGCAATAATTTGTTTTATTATTAATATTTTATTATTGCTCATCAGAAAAAAACTGAATATACAAAAAATTCGTCATAATTTTGTAACGAATAGGAATATTTTTTTGAGATGGAAGAAAAGTTACATGAGGAGAGGGAGGAGGAGGAGGGGGAGGAGGAGAAGAATCAAATAGATAAGGGAAAGGAGGAGGAGCAGAAGGATCGGATGAGAATGAGGAGGAGGAGGAAGATTGCACAATGAAATCAGAATTTTCAAATAAAAAAAAGAGAACAGAAAATATTAACCGATTTCAAATTATTTGTTTGTACTTTTTTCGGATGTCAACCCACAATTTTGTTCTGTCATCTCAAACGATTCAATTAATTTTAGCGTTTTAAATCCGTCCTAATATCTATTACTTAAACTAAAATTTAATTTCTCTTTCGCTCATTCACACTAATAATTTTCAACAATCTACCTCTTTTCCCTCTCTCTGCCTCTGATCCCGTGTAATCTGCGCCATAACTCCCGCAGCTTGTTCACCTCCCATCACCGAAATCTTCGCATTCGGCCAGCAGTACAAAAATCTCGGGGAATATGCCCTTCCGCACATTCCGTAGTTCCCAGCTCCATACGATCCGCCAATGATAACCGTAATTTTTGGTACTTTAGCGCAGGCCACTGCAGTTACCATTTTCGCTCCATTCTTCGCGATGCCTCCAGCCTCCGCATCTCTTCCCACCATAAAACCTACGACATTCCTCGTATAACGTCAACCCGTTTAAAAAAAGTTTAGACAAGAACTTGCCAAGCTCACCGGTTATATTCTGCAAGAAAACGAGAGGAACCTTCCTTTGAGCGCAAAGCTGCACAAAATGAGCGCCTTTCAGTGCACTCTCCGAAAAGAGGACACCATTATTAGCGACGATTCCCACAGGATAGCCATGAATTCTCGCTAACCCAGTGACCAAGGTTTCTCCATACTGAGCCTTAAACTCGTCAAATTCACAGCCATCGACGATCCTTGCAATTATCTCTTTCACGTCGAAGGGTCGTTTTAAATTTGCACCTACGATGCCGTAAATTTCGTCCACGTTCAGCACCGGCAGCTCTATTTTTCGTTCGGATTTGACATCCATCTTTCGACTGAGGTTCAGGTCTTTGATTATACGACGCGTGATGTGAAGGGCGTGAGTGTCATCCAATGCAAAATGATCCGTCACTCCTGAGATCCTGACAAAAATTTAATTTATGCTATTAAGTAAAACAGTGAAGAATAAAATCGTATTTAGGTACAAAACAAGTACATTTTAGGGAAAAATATTATTTTCCTTAGCTCATAACCCTTAAATATATTTGCAATTAATTTGCAGTTAATTGATCAAGTTGATTTTCGATTTAAACTAATTAGTTCATGTTACTCAAGGAAGTTTAAACAATGATGAGTAAGTAGTAAAATACAAGAAACACCAGAATTTCATGAAGGTTGTTGAAAAATTTGCAAAAACTATCTGATTCTGCCTTATTCCAGTTGAAAGTTACATTTAAACAATAAGAAATTGATTAAACAATTAACAAAAAATTTAATCGGCCGTACTGATTTTTTATATTGCCTAATTAGTTTAAACAAATAACAATTGTTTAAACAAACAATAATTAATAAAAAATACATTAAACTTTGTAAGTTGCCCATTAAAAATAATCTGTAATAAAAAAATGAATTGAAGTATTATTTACGACCAATATACCGCAAAATAGTTGATCCTCGTTTAGAGGGTGGCTTTTGGGGCATGCTGGAAGCAGTTGGGGGGTCAGAATCAAAACTCAACGCATACATCACATTCGGGGAAATGATTTTAAGAGGTCCATGTATTTTTCACTCGTTTTATTGAAATGTACGCCTTCCAGTCTCATATTCGTAAAAATGTGGGACCCCTAAACGTTGTTTGATCGAAAAAAATGCGTATTCACTTTTTTTGAGATCCCTCACAAAATGAGCCATTACCCCAAACGAAATTCGAACTTTGGCTTTTTTTTGGACCACCCTATTATTATTTTGATTTTTAGCTAAAATTAGGAAGAATACTTGATTGATTTGATTTCGATTTGAAATCCAATTTCCGATAAGACCAATTTTTTATTTTTTGCCAAAATTAAGGATAGTATTTGACTGATTTGAATTTGAAATTCAATTTTCGATATGAGGAATTATTTTATTTTTAGCCAAAACTAGGGACAATACTTGATTGATTTGATTTCGATTTAAAATCCAATTCCCGATGAGAGAATTTTTTATTTTCAGCCAAAATTAAGGACAATTTGTAGCCACAATGAAGGAGAATATTTGATTTAAAATTCAATTTCCGATAAAACCAATTCTTTATTTTTAGCTAAAATTAAAGAGGATTTGTAGCCAAAATTATGGAGAAATTTTTATTGAATTGATTTGAAATTGATTTGAAATTCAATTTTCGATTAGTACAATTTTTTATTTTTAGGCCAAATTATGGAGAGTATTTGATTGATTTGAATTTTGATTTTATTCGAAATTCAATTTCCGATAAGAACAATTTTTTATTTTTAGAAAAAATTAAGGAAAATACTTATTTGATTTGATTTCGAATTAAAATTCAATTTCTAATAAGAAATTTTTTTATTTTTAGCCAAAATCAGGGAGAATACTTAATTGATTTGATTTCGATTTAAAATTCAATTTCCAATAAGATTTTTTTTTTTATTTTTAGCCAAAATTGAGGAAAATTTGTAGCCAAAATGAATGAAAATATTTGATCGATTTCATTTGAAACTCAATTTCCGATAAGGGTAATTTATTACTTTTAGCTCAAATTAAGGAGAATTTGTAGACAAAATTAAAGAGAATATTTTATTGAATTGATTTGAATTTTATTTGAAATTCAATGTCCGATAAGATAAATTTTTTATTTTTAGCCAAAATTAAGGAGAATATTTGATTGATTTAAATTTTGATTTGTTGCAAAATTCCGTTTCCAATAAGGACAATTGATTATTTTTAGCAAAAATTAGGAAGAATACTTCATTGATTTGATTTCGATTTAAAATTCAATTTCCAATAAGAGAAATTTTTTATTTTTAGCCAAAATTAAGGAGAATATTTGATTGATTTGATTTGAAATTCAACTTCCGATAAGAGCAATTTTTAATTTGTAGCAAAAATTAAGAAGAATATTTCATTTATTTTATTTATAATTCAATTTCCAATCATTACAATTTTTGATCCTTAGCCCAAATTAGGGAGAATACTTGATTGATTAGGGATTTGGTATGATGGTATAATAATAGCCTGAAGCTATTGCATTGTATCCACTTTAAATCTTATGTAATTCGAATGTACTAAACCAAAGTGTAGCCGAAATAAGCCCTCATGGGTTTCAAAAGGCTTGATAAAAAAATAAAAATAATAGCCTGAATTATTTTTAACTGAGCTAAGTGTTAAATTTTAACCATTTTCTTGAGCTTAGTAAGTCTTAGGAGCTACTTCGATAGATACGAGATGAAAAACCATTTTTCTCCGCGAAAAAAAAAGATGGAACATTTTCTATTTTTTAATTAAATTAATAATAACAATGCGTTAAGTTTTGGAACACTTTGTAGTTTAGTGTGTAAGTCTGATTAGCTACTTCGATACATATTAGAAAGCAAAGAACTTTTTGTGCAAAAAAATGGTTATATTGGCATTTCACACTGGAAGACGGTATTATTAGTAAAAAAATAATTCGATTTCAAAAAGACAATATTTTTTGTAAAATTGTAGGTTAAGCTAGAGAGTTTCGCCAGAAATATCGAAAAATCATTAAATTTCAGGAAATATTTCCAATTTATGTTATGTTAATGTTTTCTGTCGAAAATTTGTATTTTTTATTTGTAAAAAAATTATAAGATTTTACAGATTATCGTTAAGAATCATTGAATTCACAATTTTTGGTTTTATTGGCGTTTTATACCGGAAATCAGTATTTTTAATAAAAAATCATTAGATTTCAAAGAAGATTAAAAATCTTTGAACAATTTTAGCGTATGCTTGCGTTTTTAACCGAAATTGGCATCTATATCAAAGAAGATGTACAATTATTGAACAATTTTAGGTTATGTTGACATTTTTAATCGGAAATCGACTTTTTAAAAAAAAAAAAAAAAATAGGTTTAAAAAAGGATTTACAATATTAAACAATTTTTTTTAATTCTTTCTAATATTTTTCGTCGGAAAGTGCTACTGTTAATAAAAAGCAATATATTTCAAAACATATTTACAATATTTGAATAATAATAGGATATGTTAGCATTTTCAACGGCAATCGGTTACTTTAAACAAAAGTTATTTGGTTTCAAAAATCAAATTTACAATTTCAAACAACTTTAGTTTATGATAGTGTTTTTCGTCGGAAATTGATATATTTAAACAAAAATGTAACGGTTTGATTTGTTATATATTGTCCAAAAATATTATATATTAATTCTGAAGTTAAGATATCAATTTTCATTAATTATCAAAAATATTGTCCTTCCTTTTCTATTATTATAGACAATAGGTTCTACTAAATACACACATTTATTTTTAATATTATATGAGTGTTGGAATTTAAAACTTGCGTGAAACAAAAATAAATCAAATCATGCGCGTAGCGCACGTGTTTGTTTCCTAGTTATAACAAAAAAATCTACTCGGTCAATAATTGAAGATTGTAGACCTTTTAAAAATAGTAAATCCCACATTTGCGCCTTTATAAAAAAATGTAAAAAATGTTATTTTATTCATAGTTTATCATACCGACAATGGAGAGCAGCACCACCTAAATTCTCTGATGAGACTTCTTCACCAGTGGAAGCCTTGACGAGAGGAGGCCCAGCTAAAAAAATTGTGCCTTGCTCTTTGACGATTACGTTCTCGTCAGCCATTGCGGGGACGTAAGCTCCACCTATATTAAATTAAAACATTCAGGGTGGCCGTTTTAATCAAAGAAAAAAGTTTCCGGTCATTTCCCGGTTTTTTCTCGGTTCGCTGCATTTTTCACGTTCAATGAAATTAAAAAATTCGTACTCTAAAGCTAAAAATTTTTCCATTTGAAGTAATAAAAACTGAGCTGCAAATGAAAGCACTTAAAGTGGAACTCTTGAATTTCAAACTTTTAAAAATGAAGTTTAAAAGTTTTTTAATTAAAAAAAAAATGGTATTCAAATGCTCACTAATTTACACGTATAAACTGAAATCTACTAACACTTTTCAACTGAACAATTTTAAATTAGATATAGTTAAACTGCCCAATTAAAACTGTTTAACTTTTATAAATTGTAGACTTCAAAGATTCAGATTCAGTTCCAAAAATATAAATCCATGTTATCATTTTCAATGCTCTAAATTAAAGAATCATTCATTGAATTTATAAATTTTTAAAATTATATCGTTGTAAGCAATTTTAAGCTAGAAACATTAAAAATTGAACAGTTACATTTTTTTATAAACTGAATACTTCTTAAATTGAAAGTTGATTTATTTTTATTTTAAACAGTTCAAAACACCTTAAAATGCTTCAAAATTTTATTTCAAAATCTTGTAAAATTTACAGGTTATTTTACATTTTTTCACATTTTAAATTAATTTTGAAATTTTTTCAGAACTTCTGTACATCTTTTAAAATGATTCGAATTTTTCCTAAATTTTTTTTTTAAATCCTGCCAAATTGAAACATTCATTTTTTCCAATTTTGTCAATCTTTCTAAATCTTTTTAAATACTCTCTTTAAATTAATTTTACAACATAAAAAATCTTTTTCAAATTTCCTAGGAATCTTGAGGAAATGTTTTTTATTCTTTTGAAGCCTTTCACGATCCTTAAAAAGCTTCGAAATTTTTTGTTCGAAATCTGCAAAAATCTATATTTTGTTTTAAATTAGGCCGTGGGCGATTTGCACCCAAATTTCGGTATGAATGGCCGGATTTTGTCGGTACACGTAGATACTCCGTTTAAATTATTTGAAACAATTTCAAATTTTTAAATAATTTTGAATTTTTTCAAAATTTCAAAAACTCTCAACTTACAAATTAAGTTTTTTTTAATAGAACCAGTAAAAATGTAACCTTCAAATTTTAGTTTTTTTGTTTTTAGTTTTGAATATTTGAATATTTGATATATTTCAAATTGAATGGTTTAAAAATGGAACATTTTAGACTGAAACAATATTTGAAATTTAATAAAAGCCTTTCATTATGAATATATTATTTTCATGTTATTTTAAAATTGAAAATAGTTTATAAAGTTTTAATCAGGTGTTTACGTTTGTTTAACTAATAAGACTTTCCAATTTGAACAGTTTAATTTTTAACGTTAAAATCTGGAAATTCTGAAATAGTGAACTGATTCTGAATCGTCTTATAAAATCAATTATTATTCACATTTTAATCTTGAAAGTATAATTTAATTTAAAAAATCAATAATTAATTTATATTCACAGTTGCGATCAACTAAAAATATTTGTTATCCAAGATCTTCGATTTTAAAAGCTTCTAATTTCTAATTATTTGTAGGCGTAAAAATTAAAATCTAAAATGCAAAATTTTTAAAGTAAAAGATTTTTGAATTACGCATTCTAAACTGAATGATAACACCATAGAAAAAGATAACAATTTAACTAATTATTTAAAAGACAGATTTTTTTCTAAAAATTCGTAAAATTCCCGGTCAAAAAATAAATTCATTGTCATTTCCCGGTTTTTCCCGGTCCATCGGCCACCCGGACATTGTAAAACTTCATATTTTATACATTATATTATATTTATTTATATTTTTTTATTTTATTAGAATTATTATCAAAAATTATTGTAATACTTCATTAATTAATCACACCGAATCTTTAAACTAACGAATCTGATAAGGAACAATTCTAAATTTGAAGCGTTTAAAATTCAAAATTGAACAATTTTTATTTCTAGGTCTTTGAACAGAAAAATAATTCAAATTTAGGACAATACAAACTCAACAGATTGAAAAAGAAGCACGGCAAATTTGTGAACTATTAAGACTTTGCATTTGAAATTATACAAGATTGAACAACTGGAATTGTCTCATTTGTAATTTTTCAATCTAAATTCATTTAAATTTTGGACGTTTATAACTGAATTATTAAACCATTACGGCTTTTAACTGAAAATTGTGCAATTTTGAAGAATTACAATTTTAAAGCAGAGAGTTTTTAATGCTTAATAGAAGATAATTATTGACAATGATTAGTTATTCAGTATTTTTGAGAAAATCGCGTGTCACACTTAGTTTTTTTTTATATCGATACTTAGTGTGAACATTTATTTACATTAAAAATGTCAAACATTTGAAGTGTATGGTGGAAAAAGTTTATTCCTAAGCGATATCGCAAAATCTAAAAAAACTTAAAGTCTTAAATAATTTTCGATGTCTTTCAGAACCTTCAGTGGAAATGTCTATTCATAACATCAAAAAATAAAACATTAGAGCTATATTATTATGAAATATTGAAATAAAAAAATATAGTAAATTATCAGCGCATTTTCAATCAATTTTTAATAAGCTACAAGAACTTAATGTCAAAAAATAAGCACATTTACAGGCCTCGGACTCACTTCAGAGATAAAAAAATAGTGTAAATACTATCACAAATTTGAAAAAATAGTGTTAAAATAGTGTCATACATTTTTTTAAGTAGTAAACTTATGTGAAAATTCAATAAGTTAGTAGAATATTTATGTATTTAGTTGAAAATTTGTCTTTTTAGGTCAATATAATTTTTTTCGGTTAAAAATGCAACTGTGTGGTTAAAAATTAATCGGTTTTAGTTGAGGATTCAAGCTTTTGTTGAAAAAAAAATATATTTGGCTTGAAAATTCAACATTTTAGATGACATTTTTTTCTTTATTGATTGAAAAATCTTTCTCGTTTGAAAATTCATCTTTTTAATGTAAAATGTCATGTCTTTTGGTGGAAAGTTCATCTTTTTTAGTTAAAAATGCAACTATTTGGTTGAAAACTACTCTGCTTTGGTTGATCATTCAACTATTTTGTTGGAAATTCGTCCTTTTTGGTTCAATTCAACTGTTTTTGATTTAAAATTACATTTTTTTTCTTGGTTGAAATATCAACTATTACATTTTTCGTTGAAGATTCATCTTTCTAATTAGACAAACCAACTTCTTGGTGGAAAGTTGACCTACTTTTTTAAAGTTTCTTTTTTTTATTGAAAATTCATAATTAGACTTGAAAATTCGTTTTTTTTTATTTAAAATTATTTTTTTTAAACTGCACATTAAATTAATTGGTTCAAAATTTAACAGATTGGTTGTAAGTTATCTTTTTTGTTGATAATTCATATTCTTGGTTTAATAATTGAACTGTTTTATATAGGAAATTTGTCGTTTTCAGTTGAAAATTCATCAATTTGGTAGAAAATTTTAACTATTTGGTTTAAAAATGGATATATTTTGTTAAAAATTCACATTTTTCTGATAGAAAATCAATATCGTGGGTAAAAAATGCAACTATTTAAAAATTAATCTGTTTTACTTGAAGACTCAAGTCTTTTTTTAAGAATTCGTCTTTGCTGCCTAAGTCCAACGGTTTTTTATCTTAAATTAAAATATTTATTTGTTTAAATATCAACTATTACATTTTTGGTTGAAAATTCATCTTTCTAGGTGGAAAATTACACTTCTTGATTGAAAGTTAAACTACTATCTTTAAAGTTAATTTTTTTGGTTAAAGACTTATGATTTTAGTTGAAAATTCGTTTCTTTTTGTTCAAAATTAATTTTTTTAACTGCTAATTAAACTGTTTTGTTTCAAATTTATATGATTGGTTGTAAATTAACTTTTTTGTTGATAATTCATATACTTGAGTTGAAAATTAAACTGTTTGATAGAAAATTCGCCTTTTTGGCTTGAAAATTCAACAACCTGGTATAAAATTAAACTATTTGTTACAAAATTAAACTATTCTGTACAAATTCGATTTTTGTATAATGAAAATTAATTCTCCTCAATAAAATGTTGTCTAACATCACATCCATTGCTCATACTGTTCAGTTGAAAATTGATGTAATTCGTTAAAAAATCGCTTTTTTCACTTTTAATTTGTTCAAACGTGTAAATATTTTGTTAAAAATTGGTCTTTTATGGTAGAACACCAATCTTTTTTGTTGGAAATTCAACTATTTGGTTAAAATGTATGTATTTTGTTGAGCATTCATCTTTTTTGGTAAAAAATTAATCTTTTTTAGTTAAAAACTCAACTGCTTGGTTGAAAATTACTCTGTTTTTGATTTAAAATGAAATTTCTTCTTGGTTGAAACATCAAATATTACATTTTTCGTTGAAGATTCATCTTTCTAAGTTGAGAAATCAACTTCTTGGTTGAATGTTGACCTACTTTCTTAAAAGTTCATTTTTTTATTGAAGATTCATCATTTTAGATAAAAATATTTTGTTTGTTTGTTGAAAATTTAACTATTCCCTTGAAAATTCGTTTTGTTTTTTGATTGAAGATTCATAATTTTAGTCTAAAACCCTTTTTCTTTATCTTCTTCTTGGTGAAAAATTCATCTTTATGGTTGAAAATTTGTCTTTTTGGTTTAAAAATTCAACAATCTGGCATAAAATTCAACTATTTGTTACAAAATTAAACTGTTTTGTTGAAAAGTAGTTTTTTTATTATCATTGAAAGTGCAACTGTTTTGTTAAAACCTTATCTTTTTGGCTTAAAAATTCATCATTTTGGATGAAATACTGTTTCTTTAGTAACTGAAAAATCTTTCTTAGTAGAAATTTTTTTTTTTTTTACTTGAAAATTCATCTCTTTTGGTAGAAAGTTCGTCTTTTTTGGTTAAAAATGTAACTTGTTTAGCTGAAAATTATGAAAAATAGTGTCTTTAGTATAATTTTTTCGAAATAGTAGTCAAATAGTGTCATCGTTCAAAAAAGTGTCAAATAGTGTAAATAGTGTAGTGAATCCGAGGCCTGCAAACATTTAAATTGATTCGATATATTTTTCTGACTGAAGACTAAAAATGAAACATATTTCCCGCTCCAGGGACCAGTCGGCTCATGTAACAGGTTTTAAAAATTACAAAGATAGTTTGAATAATTAATAAATATTTAAAATGTTAAAAAGGTGAGTATTATTTATTTGACGAACCTGCAGTGCAACTACCCATCACGACTGCAATTTGCGCAATTCCTGCAGCACTCATGTTCGCCTGATTGTAAAAGATCCTCCCGAAGTGCGTTTTGTCCGGGAAGACATCTGCTTGTCGAGGCAAATTAGCTCCACCACTGTCAACCAGATACACGCACGGCAGTCTATTTTGCTCAGCAATTTCTTGGGCACGCAAATGCTTCTTCACTGTCATGGGGTAATAAGACCCTCCTTTCACTGTCGCGTCGTTCGCTATTATCATGCATTCCTTCCTACAAAAATAAAATGGAAAAGGTAAATTTTCAGTTGAAAAAATTCAACTTCAACAAAAAAAAAGTATTTTCAATCAAAAAGACAAATTTTCAACAAATAAAGATTTTTCAATCAAGAAAGAAAAAATTATCCAAATTATTGAAATAAATAATAAGAATAAAAAAAAATAAATAAATACTAATAAAATAAAAATAATAGTGTTGGGCTAGCAGTTATAAGACAAACAATAAAATCAATTTATTTACTCTCAGCAGTTCAATTTTTCTATCTAATGAAATCTCTCAAAAATTTCACAATCATTATTCTTAAAAACCTGATTGGCTTTTTATTACTTGATCATATTTTATATTTTTAAATTTTAAAATTAAGTCTACAAATTATTCCTTTCAATCAGAAAAATCATAGGAAATCTTATGCGAATTAAGAAACATTTGTGCTTTTTTGATACTCTTGCACGGTCAAATTAAAAATTTCAAACTATCTAATAAATTATTGAAAATATTATACATTTTTTATATTAGTGCTTTTCGATGTATTAGTATTAAAAAAAATTCTAATACAACATCATAATGTTTTTTTTTCCGGGAGTCAGCATTTTTAAACAAAAAATTTACGTTTTTCAGTTTTATCAGCCTTTTTTATGGCAAATTGATATTTTCAAACAAAAATCATTATAATTTGAACAAGAATTAAAATATTCTAACACGTTTGCATCATGTTTTTATGTTTTGCATTATGTTAGTGTTTTTCTTCAGAAATTCGTGTTTTTAATTTTGAAAAAATTAGATTTCAAAGAAGATTGACAACTTTTTAACAATGTTTGGTTACGATGGTATTTTCCACCAGAAAACGGCATTTTTTAGTAAAAAATCATTATATTTAAAAAAAAGTAAATTTTTTGTATATAATTAGATTCAGTTAGCGGTTTTCAATACAGATTTCAAAGAAGATTCATAACTTTTCAACCATTTTGAACTATTTTGGCATTTTCCAGAAAAACAATCAATATTTATAGTAAAAAATCATTACATATTAAAAAAAGATTAAATTTCTTTGTATAATTGTAGGTTTAGCTCGCGGCTTTCAATACAGACTTCTAAGAAGAATCACAATTTTTGAACAATTTAAGGTTATGTTAACGTTTTTCACATGAAATCGGTTATTTTAAACAAAACTCATTTAATTTCAAAGAAGATTTACAATCTGGAACAATGATTTCACAGATTATGTCGGTGATTTCATCGGTAATTATTGATATTTAAAATAACGGTGTCAAAGAAGACTTAAGAATTGTTAACTTTAACAACGACCATTTTTAATTTTAAATGAAAAATGGTTCAATTCAACCAAAAAAGTCGAATTTTCAACAAAGTTGATGAATCCTCAACAAAAACAGATTAATTTTCAACCAAAAATTTGCGTTTTTAACCAAAAAAAGATTAAACTTCTACCAAGAAGATTAATTTTCTACCAGAAAGATGAATTTTCCACAATATAAATAAATTTTCAACCAAATAATTGAATTTCCAGCTCCAACAAAAAAGAATGAATTTTTAACAAAGTAGTTAATATTTCAACCACGTAGTTTAATTTTTAACCAGAAAGATGGATTTCCTACAAGGACATAAATTTTCAACAAAATACATGAATTGTACTAACATGCATCACCTACATTACATACATACATCAACGAACTATAGTTACAGTCTCAACTAAAAAATAGCCATTTTCAACCAAAAATGGTATGCTTAAATCAACAAAATTGTTAAATTTTTAACTAAAAAAGATAAATTTTCGACAAAAAATGGAATTGTTAGATCTTCAGATAAAAAAATTAAATCCTAACTAAAAAATACGATATTTTAACAAAATAGTTTAGTAGTTAAAAAGTTGAATTTTTAACTAAGAAAATAAATTTCCAACAAAAAATGCAATAGTTACGTTAAAAAATTAATTTATAACAAAAAAATCGATATTTCTAGAAAACGTGATTTTTCATCCAAAAAGATCAATTTTCAACTTAACTGCTGAATTTTCAACAAAAAAAAATGAATTTTTAACAAAGTAGTTCCACTTTTAAACAAGTGCTTGATTTTTCTACCAAAAAATATGAATTGTCAACAGAAACGTAATGCTTGATATTTCAAACAAAAAATATTTTCATTTTAAATCAAAAATAGTTAAATTCAACCAGAAGAGTAGAATATTCAAAAAAAAAAAAAAAAATGAAAGAATTCTTAACAAAACATGTAATAATTGAGACTTTAACCACACCGGTTTTTAATTTTAAATAAAAAACCATTTAATTCAACCAAAAAACTCGAATCTTCAACAAAATTGGTGAATCCTCAACAAAAACAAATCAGTTTTCAATCAAACAGTTGCATTTTCAACCAAAAAAAGATTAAATTTCTATCAAAAGGTATGCATTTTCAAACCAAACAGATCAGCAAGGACAATATTTTTTATAATTTGATGAAAATTGATATAACTTCACAATTAATATATACTATTTATGTAAAATACATATACAAACAAACCATTGCATTTTTGTTCAAAAATAACAATTTCCCACGAAAAACATTAACATAACAAAACAAAAAACTGTATACGATTGTATACCTTCCTTTAAACCTAATGTTTTTTTCGTTTAAAATAACCGATTGCCGGTGTAAAATATAGTTGCCAACATAACCTGCGAAACTAAAGGTTTTGAATCTTCCTTGAAATCTATTTTTTTTCTTTATTTTTTCAATTTTTTTAAATAATCGATCTCCTGTGAAAAACGTGAATATAACTTGAAACTTGTTGAAACTTGTTCAAAAGTTGAAAATCTTGTTCGAAATATAATGATTTTTGTTTTAAAATACTACTTTTTGGTCAAAAATGCTAACGTAATGTATAAAAATGTTAAAAAATTACGAAACTATAAAATCTAATGATTTTTGTTTAAACATGTAAATTTCACTTTAAAACACTAACAAAACGTAAATAATCCTTAAACTGTTTTATTGTTTAAAATATGTATAAAAACTTTCATATTAAAACTGCCCCTTCTAGAAATTATCAATTGAACACGATTCAGAACGATTAACAGTTGTCAAAATTTCAATCGTTTTCAATCGTCCCTAATCGGTTGACCGTTTGTTAATCGATTTAAATTATATTCTATTGTGTATAGAGGTTATGTTTCCATTCCTAATGTTCCTAATTGTTTTCCTTGTTTTCAATCGGGGCGGCAATGTAGGCGGCGACCGGCGTTTGTTTTCTCTGTCGAAAAATAACCTATAATAGAACAAATTTTTCTTTGCGTCCTCGCGGTTTGTTATGCATTTTTTAAATCTTTGTGGACAGTTTTTAAGTGTTTTTAAGATTATAACGTGATATAGATTGATGGTTTTCGAAATTCGGAACAATGTACTTTATGATGTGGCTAGAAGGAAGTTGACGGGGAAAGAAGAAAATAATTTCCGAATCCGATTTCAGAGATAAAAAAATCTTGAATTTCGAAATACAAATTTTTTATGGGCTTATTTTCAGCAACCGAAATCTACCCGAATTAACTAGCTGACATCTTTTTCAGGTGAATGATAGGTAATAATACATTTTAAATTACCATAAGAATCTTTAATCTATAAAAAATTTAATTTTTTTGGGTATTTCGACATTCAAGATTTTGTTCTGTCACTGCCCGGTTCGAATATTTTTAATTTATTACTTTTGGAGAATATTCTTTTTATATGGTAGAAGAAATCCTGTGCACATTATACCAGGGAAAAAAAATTTTAGGGGCCATCTCAGACTATTAATTGTAAGGAAATTACAAATTTTCTTATTCTAGGCCTGATAATATGTTAAAACAAATTTATTTTTGTTTGATCAATTTTAGGGGTTATTCCTATTTTAATCACAAATATTTTCTAGCGGTGAAAGAATTTTTTAGCTTAAAATTTGTATTTATTAAAAATTAAGAAAATTCATGTTCAGACCTAATACGGCCTAGCGAGACGAAAGTGCTGCCATCAAATTTCCGCTTCATAAACTCAAAATGCTACTACCAATTGGCCCGATTGGGAACGATTTAAATTTTGCAACTTTCAATCGTTTCCAATCGTGCACACACGATTAATAAACACGATTAGAAACAATTCAAATTCCTTTCTATCGTTCCGAATTGTTTTTAATTAATTATTTCTAGAAGGGTTATACGACATCGAGCATGAAATCTTATCTTTAATTTAAGCTAAGAAAATTTAAAAATCTTCATAGGTACCCGAGATATGATTAAAGATTTTCAATCGTATCTGAGCTCAATTTTAATCGACGATCACGGTTCTCGGAAAATTGAGCTCAGATACGATTGAACATTTTTAATCATATCTCGGGTACCCATGAAGATTTTAAAAATGTGAAGGCGAAAAGAAATATGTATTGGGTACCACTATACGTGGAATTTCATAAGATTTCCAAATGTTTTTTGAAAAATACCCTATTTTTTGTTTACCGAAATGCCGTGGTTCGAAGTCAGCAGTGATTTTTAATAGCACTCACAAGAGCCGTGCGCACAATTTACGACGGTAGTGTATGAGACTGAATAAAAAGAAGGAAAATTTAGAGAAACAATTCTATAAACATCTGTACAAACCAAATATTTTTATGATGAATTATAGTTTCCAAATTCTTAAAATTGAAATGAAAATAGCAGTTATATATAAATAAAATTATTCAGAGTTTTTGTTTTTAGTCTTTCTGTGACTGTAAAATTATTCTCTATAAAGCTTCTGCAATTTCCATGAAATAAAATTAAAGTGTACCTTCTTCATCTGATGAGCCCAAAGACTCCTCACTGGAAGCGTCACTTTCCACTGGCATGTCTTGTAAGCCTTTTGTAAATTAATTACTGGGCAGGTGGAAGTTACTGATTGTTCTACAGCAGATAAGAGAAAATTGAATATTAAAATCAGTTTCACTTCTCTTTGCGATACTTAACGATACAGGCAGGATATACATACTGGACTAGAGTGCCTCATGAAATTTTTGTTTGAAGCTTTTGTTCGTTATTAAACAAAGTTTGTGGGCTTTAACACCCACTCTCTTAATTTTAATCAGCGATAAGTATACCACTGATACCAGTCGGCGTATATACGCTGATGAACCACCGAGTGGGCACAAAGTTCGGCGACGTCTTTACGACATCTTTACGACAACTTTTCGACATCCTATGTCCATGTCGTTAAAGTGTCTTTACGATATCGTAAAGACGTCGTACGATCTGACGATGCCTTTACAGTATCGTAAAGACATCTTAACGACATGGACATAGGATTTTGTAAAGTTGTCGTAAATATGTTGTAACGATGTCGTAAAGACGTCGTCAAATTTGGTGCCCACTGGGCAGTGAATGTCATGCTGCCTATCAGTGAAATTCCGCTGATTCAACAGCGCATATACGCTATTTCAAATCAGTGGTATACTTATCTCTGATTCAGATTTACAGAGCACCAAATTTATATTTTATGGTGAAATTGAGACTAAAATGTCCAATTTATTCCTAAAAATTATTTTAAAATTTGTTAACTTCAAGGCATTATTGCCGAACTCACGGTCAATAATTTCTACAATTGAAAAAAAAATCGAAGCAATATTTATCCTACAATTACAGTCATTTTTTTAATAAACTTTATAAGTCGATAATTCTTGTAAAGGGGAAGACAGTGGTACTTTCTTTTTATATTTCGTTAAACAAAAATGTTTTCATTTTGGAAATAATAACTCACATTAGTAATCTTGTAAAGACATGTTATAAATATAAAAAACTTTGTTACATTCTCATCCTGATGAGAAGATATTAGTTTTATGTAAAATTTGACTTTGTCAGTTTTCATCAAATCTCCACGTTTTGAGACCTGAGTCAGAAAAAACGATTTTTACGAAGGTGTCTGTCTGTCTGTGTGTAGTCTGTAGTATCGTGTAGGCACGGTAACTTCCTAAAGATTGATCAGATTGGATTATGCTTTGGCAAACTTTTTTAAGGCCTACAAAGAAAGAACGAGTTCGTCAACCAGCTATTTTTGATAAAAATTGAAAAAGTGAGAACATTTTGAAAATGTTTGAGAACACTTTCTTTCAATATAAAAAAATTCTATGAACAGATATTAGTAGTACTCAAAAAGGCGAACAAAATATTCTCATTACTTTTTTGATAGAAGAGAAATTACCGGAGTTATAGCATTTACAGAATTCTAAAAAACAAAAGAAAATTAACATTTTAAGCCAAACAACGCACGATATGAAAAAAGTCAAAGAGAGAAAAAAGTTTCTTTTTGAACGCCCCCACAATAATTTGATAACACTTTTTCGACTTTTTCTGAAAAATTGAAAATTCAAATTTTTAACGCGCAGAAAAAAATGAAAAATCAACGTTTTTCGGTCAAGCTACACAAAATATAGAAACAGACAAAGAGAGAAAAATTGTGCATTCAAAGAAGATCTACAAATTTGTTATTAATTATTTTTTGATAGGACACGTAGTTTTTGTTTTATTCGTGAAAAACTATACTAAAAATGAGAAAAAAATATTTTTGGACGAAATATACAAGAAACGAAAAAAACGAGTGGCCAAAAGCTGTTCACCTAAAACACAAAATTACAGTTGCTGATGCTTTGACCATTCAATGTAAAAGCTTTATGCACATTTAGGGTGGCTCAAAAATGCATGGCAAAATTTTGTTCTCATGCTAGAGGGCAACGATCCCCCCATTTTGTTCCAAATCCGAAAAAAGGAAATGCCTAATTTTTATTTTTTATTTCAACTGCTGCCGGTTTATATAGAGGCTTTCAGATAATTATCCAGCGAAGAATTTTATGTATTGGACAATTGAGGTTTACACCCCTAACACACCCCCACAAGTCCCTGAAAACTACCCTTAAAATCAAAAATATCAATTCTCCATAAAAACGACCTTTTAAGCACTGTATTCTCGTCTTTTTTTACCTCAAATTATTTATATTGGTCTAGGGGAATATTCATAAACATTGCTTACTAATTTTCAATTATTTAAACAAATGGAATTTGTTTGAATAGTTTTTATTCGAAAATTACTTTTTTTCCTAAAAATTATTAATATTGGTCTACTGGAATATTTATTAACAATGATCTATTGATTTTTTAATATTTAAACAAATGGAGTTTGTTTAAATAATTTTTTATTTTAGAATTCGTGTTTTTCCTAAAAATTATTACTATTGCTCTAGTGAAATATTTATTAACAATAATTTATTAATTTTCAATTATTTAAACAATTGGAATTTGTGTTAGTGATTTGTTTTTCAAAATTTTTCTTTATAAATATGATGATTGTTGGTCTAGTGAAACATTTAACAACATTGAATAATTAATTTTCAAATACTTACACAAAATCCATTTGTCTGAAGAATATTTTTTAATAAATTTATTTTATTAAAGATAATAAATTGCCAGTACGACGAATTTTCAGACAAAAAACCCTTATTTCTTAAAAAAAACACATGTTTCGGAAAAATTATTTAAACAAATGGAATTTGTTTAAAACTTTGCAAATTAATTAACAAATGTTGATAAAAATTCCACTGAAGAAATAATAATAAATTTGAATTTAAAAAAATGTCAACAGAAAATTATTTGAAGAAATTCCAATGGTTTAAATAATTAAAAATTGATAAATTATTGTTAATAAATATTCCGCTAGACCAATAGTAATATTTTAGGGAAAAAAAGAATTTTCGAAAAAAAAATTATTTAAAAAAATCCATTTGTTTAAATAATTGAAAATTAATTAAGCAATGTTAATAAATAATCCACTAGACCAATATAAATAATTGTAGGTAAAAAAAAGATGAAAACACAGTGCTCAAAAGGTCATTTTTATGAAGAATTGATATTTTTGGTTTTAAGGGTAGTTTTCAAGGACCCGTACGGGTCTAAAATCCATATGTCCGATACATAAAATTCTACGTTAGACGATTCTCTACAAGCCTCTATATTTTCCCGTAACATTTTTTCAAACTCTAAAAAATTATTACAAAAACTCAAAAAAGTGATTTTTCTCCATGCATTTTAGATGGGAAACTTCAAGTCAAAATTGAAAGCAGTTAAAATCGGAAAAACAAACATTAGGCATTTTCTTTTTTCGGATTTGGAACAAAATGGGGGGGATCGTTGCCCTCCAGAAAAAAGTGTTTTGAGCCACCCCAGTGCACAAATATGGGGCAGTACAAAGACCGTGCGCGAAGCGCGAGATAAACATATGATCGAGCTCGAAGCGTGAGAACCAACAGTCGCGCGCCTTAGGCGCGCTTAAACTTGCGAGCCGCGCGCAAAGCGCGGGAAGAGCATGTGCCCGCGAAGCGGGAAGATTAAAAAAAATTAATTTCCATTTTTTAATTGTAATTATTTCAAACCTTTTGTAATTGTAGGACAAGTATTGCTATTAGGGCGCAATTATTAAGGTAAATTATAGTGTATGTAAATGAAACTATTCGCTATTCACTTCTTAAAACATTTGCGTAAACCAACTTTTAATTTAATTATTATTGAAGTAAAAATGATATTCAGTGAAATATGAATGTGATAAATAAATTGAGGTTGATAGTTCCAGCTCGTCTCAAAACATTTTTGCAAAATTATGAAGCCTGCGGAAAGTCTTATTGACAACATTGTATGCTATTTAAAAAATAAAAGAAATAATTTTCCTACAGCTACAAAAGTTTGATAGTATTACATTTTTTAAATAAAAAATTTCTCTGAAAAAAATATCCTTTATTTCCGCCGGGATTGAAACCCAGATCTTTCTATTGCCGGGGAAGTGCTCAGAACCTTTCAGCTATTATTCGAAAAATGTAATTAAATTGTAATTATTGTAAAAATATTTACATAGAAACATTTGAGAAATATAATCGTAGAAATGAAAATTTAAAAATCATAAAAATTTGAATGTTCGTCATTCAAATATCGAAGGCGACCTCTGAATATTGTTTTGAAAATTAAAAAATTAATTAATTAATAAATAAATAGCAGATCATTTTCTCACAAAAATAAAGGAGTTTTCGATTAGGAGAACTGTAAAAAAAAGATTTCATAAGGCAACCTGATACTACACGTAAGTATATACTTACTCGCGTTGGAGTAGTTCTTCATTCAAGAAACTCATGTCACTATAATATGCCCAGGGTTTCACAGGTGGTTGTTGCGCAGATCCGGATGCAAGATATTTTTTCAGTTGCGCTCGATGTTTGACAAATTTAACTTTCAGCTGTTTCCATCTGTTTACGGCCTGTTTAAATGAAAGAAATTTCTTTTCAATTGTTTCACTATTTTTGTTTTTACTTCTAACCGTGAACCATTACTGTCAATACTTATAATCCCAATAATATTAAATTTAATAAATTAAGTAGTTAAAAACGCTTTACTTTTTATTACTTAACTTTACTGAACGAATATTATATAATTCAGTGTCGTTTTTCTCTCCGTTAATACTGATGTTTGAAATAGGATTGACAATGATAATAATATATATTTCATGTCGAGGATAATAGCATACCTGTAACATCGCAGCATGTGCTTGTTTTTAAATCGCTAACGATCGTATTCCAAGATTGCTTTTCCTTCACATTATACCTGTATACTTCCAAAGTTTTATCGTAGATAATTGGATGCTTGCGTACCTAATTAATTAATTTATGATTGACATCGTAATTTTCACTTACCATATTCACTGATATACGTTGAGAATACACGGAATACACAAAATCAAACTTAGGCGGGGAGGCAGACTGCAATCGAGACTGGGCTTGTTCAGTGCTCTCAAGGTCTCTCCACAATAGGACTTGATAAGTCGACGCAGCATGGACGCAACGTCGATGCAGCATTGACGAAATGCGCGCGCATCTGTTGCCAACTTCGAGAATTTTTGTGGCGCTTCACGTGTTCCGTCGTTCCGATTTCCGATATTTAAAAACTAAAATGGCCGATTTTGTTTTGATCAGTCTGTCATAACAACCGGGTGCCAGTTAAGATCGAGCATTTTGTTATCATTCAAAAATGCTCGAGTGTTTTGCAGTCCTAATGATTGCCTTTCAGTGGATGTGTCTTCTCCGGCGGACGAGTTTTCAAAAAATGAATGGATTTTCATGAAACTTGGCATCTGGTGGTTTTTGGGACCTCTGATAACAAATATAAAGTCAGATTTCAAACATTTAAAATGGCGGATCTAATATGGCGGACGAGTTTTCAATAAATTCATGGATTTTCATGAAAATTGGCATCTGGGGGGTTTTGGGCCTCTGATAACGAATCTCGAGTCCGATTTTCAAAATTCAAACTGGCGGATTCAATATGGCGGACGAGTTTTCAAAAAATTAATGGATTTTCATAAAATTTAACATCTGGTCGTTCTTGGGGGCGCTGATGACGAATCTTAAGTCAGATTTGAAAAATTCAGAATGGCGGATTCAATATGACGGACAAGTTTTCAAAAAATGAATGGATTTTCATGAAATTTAACATCTGGTGGTTTTTGGGGCCGCTGATAACGAACCTGGAGTCACATTTGAAAAATTCAGAATGGTGGATTCAATATGGCAGACAAGGTTTAAAAAAATGAATGGATTTTCATAAAACTGGTCATCTGGAGGTGTTTGGGACCGCTGATAACGAATCTGAAGTGATATTATGAAAATTCAAAATGGCGGACGAGTTTCTACAAATTTAGTGGATTTCAATGAAACTTGGCATCTGGTAATTTTTGAGACCTCTGATAATGAATCTAAAGTCAGATTTTGAAAGTTCAAAATGGCGGATCCAATATGGCGGACGCGTTTTCAAAAAGTTAATGGATTTTTGTGAAACTTGGCGTCTGGTCGTTTTTGGGACCTCTGATAACAAATCTGAGGTCAGATTTTGAAAATTCAAAATGGCGGGTCCAATATGGCGGACGAGTTTTCAAAAAATTAATATATTTTTGTGAAACTTGGCATCTGATGGTTTTTGGGACCTCTGATAACAAATCTGGAGTCAGATTTTAAAAATTCAAAATGGCGGATTCAACGTGGCGTACGAGTTTTCAAAAAATTAATGGATTTTTATGAAAATTGGCATCTGGGGGTTTTGGGCCTCTGATAACGAATCTCGAGTCTGATTTTCAAAATTCAAAATGGCGGATTCAATATGGCGGACGATTTTTAAAAAAATTAATGGATAATGGATAACGAATCTGAAGTCATAGTATAATAATTCAAAATGGCGGACGAGTTTTCATAAAATAAGTGGATTTTCATGAAACTTGGCTTCTCGTGATTTTTGGGACCTTTGATAACGAATCTGAAGTTAGATTTTAAAAACGAAAAATCGCAGATCCAATATGGCGGAAGAGTTTTCAACAAATTAATGGATTTTAATGAAAATTGGCATCTGGTGTTTTTTGGGGCCGCTGATAACGAATCCATAGTCAGATTTGAAAAATTCAAAATGGCGGACGAGTTTTCAAAAAATGAATCGATTTCGTGAAACTTGGCATTTGTAGGGTTTTGGGGTCTCTGATAACGAACCTGAAGTCAGATTCGAAACATCCAAAATGGCGGATTCAATATGGTGGACGAGTTTTCAAAAAATTAATGGATTTTCATGAAACTTGGCATCTGGTGATTTTTGGGGTCTCTGATAACAAATATGAAGTTTGATTTTAGAAATTCAAATTGGTGAATACAATATGGCAGACGAGTTTTCAAAAAATTAATGGATTTTTATGAAACTTGGCATCTGTGGGTTTGTGGGGTCTCTGATAACGAATCTGAAGTCAGATTAAAAAAATTCAAAATGGCAGACATGTTTTCAAAAAATTAATGGATTTTGATCAAACTTGGCATTTGGGGGTTTTGGGGTCTCTGATAACGAATCTAAAGTCAGATTTAAAAAATTCAAAATGGCTGAATCAACATGGTGGACAAATGTTGAAAAAATTGTTGGATTTTCATAAAACTTGTCACCCAGGTGTTTTCGGTCTCGCTGACTACGAATCCGGAGCCAAAATATTGAAAATGCAAAATGGCGGATCCAATATAGTGCCCAATTTCTCAAAAAATTGATGGATTTTCATGAAACTTGGCATCTGGGAGTTTTCGGAGTTGTTAATTTCAAAAGTTAGGCTAGATCCCACCATGCATGTAAGGGTTGACGGCCAGAGAAAATGAAAAAATGGTCAAGAAAAAATTAGGGAATTTTGAAAATGATGTTTTCACCCTGAAAAGTATATATTGTCTCAAATGCAAAAAATGTCTCTTAATTTCAAGTCTCATATCGTATTATTTCTGAAATCCTTAAATTATGTACAACATAATTTAAGTGCGGGCCCTTATATTTTTGATTTATTTCAGAATCAGGGCAAAATGTCGAGTACCCAAATATTTTTGTGCTTCCTACTTCTGGTCGTAGTCTACATTGGGATCAAGAGCAGGAGAAGATTGAGGTTACCTCCTGGACCTTGGCAACTTCCTATTCTTGGATACCTACCGTTTATCGACGAAAAGAACCCTTACTTGACATTAACGACCCTGGCGAAAAAATATGGGCAAATATATGGAATAAAGATGGGATCGGTTTATGCTGTTATCCTGTCTGATCACCGACTCGTAAGACAGGTCCTGGCGAAGGAAGAATTTGCAGGAAGGGCACCTCTGTATCTTACACATGGAATCATGAAAGGCTATGGTAAGTATTTGCAATCTAAATATACATATATATAAAAAAAATTAAACTAGATACAAAAGCAAGGAATTTACCCGAGTCCTTATTTTATTAGAAAAATTGTAATGCAGGCCTCGGACTCTCTACTCTATTGACACTATTTTACACTTTTTTTAAGCGATTGCACTATTTCGCTACTGTTACGAAAAAAATGAGAATAAATACACTATTTTCTCACAATTGTCTCCTGATGACACTATTTCTTCACTTTCTTTCAACAATAATTTTGAACTTCTCCGCTGATTGGTTGCATATTGTCTCAATGGCTGATTAGGGGCTGTCCAAAATGATGAATTTTCAAGCCAAAAGACGAGCTTTTAACAAAACAGCTGAATTTGCAACCAGATAGTTACATTTTTAACCAAAAAGATGAATTCTCAACAAATTACATCAATTTTCCACAAAACTGTTGAATTTTCTACCAAATTCTTGAATTTTCAAGCTAAAAATTTCATGGTTGATATTGAAGCCAGAAAAGATTTTAATTTTGAATTAAAAACAGTTGAATACAACCAAAAAGGACGAATTTTCAACAAATTATTTAAATCTTCAACTAAAACAGATTAATTTTTAACCATACAGTTACGTTTTTAACGAAAATAAAACAAAAATTCTACCAGAAAATACTAATCGTCAATAAAATACATATATTTTCTACCAAATAGTTATATTTTGAACCAAAAGGATTAATTTTCTACTAAAACACGAATTTTCGACAAAATATATGAATTCCGAACCAAATAGTTGAATTTTCTGCAAATACTAATTTTCAACAAAAAATATAATACTTGATATTTAAACCACAGAAGGTTCTAATTTTAAGTAAAAAACAGTTGAATATAAGAAAAGACCAATTTTGTACAAAATACTTAAATCCTCAACAAAAAAAGAATAATTTATAACAATAGATTGCATTTTTAACCAAAAAATTTGATTTTCTACCAAAAAATACGAATTATAAACCAAATAAATTTATTTTTCACCAAATAATTAAATTTTGAACTAAGAAGATTTAGGTTCTAACAAAAAATATGCATTTTTAACAAAATTGTTGAATATCTATCAGAAAGACGCATTGTCAACATAATACATAAATTTTTAACCAAATAGTCGAATTTTCTACCAAAAAATGCGAATTTTCAACAAATTACATACACTTTTAACTAAATATTTCGAACAATGGATGTGATGTTGGTCAAAATTTTATTTGATTAATTTTTAGTCTATATTTTTTTCGTTTCTAAAAATTTTGAATTGAAGAGTTGAATTTGCAAGCTAAAAACTATGAATTTTCAACCAAAAATGATATAGTGAAATTTTTATTGAAGCGGATTAATTTTCATTAAAAAAAAAACGAATTTTCTACAAAACAGTTTAATTTTCTACCAAATAGTTGAATTTTATACCAAATTGTGAAATTTTCCAGTCAAAAAGGCGATTTTTCTATAAAAGAGTTGGACTTTCAAACCGAGAATATAAATTTAAAAAAATTATTGTACAATCAAGGAGTTCAATTTTTAATTCAAAAAGATGAATTTTCAACAAAAAATGTAATATTTGCTATTCCAACAAATAATATTTAAATTTAAAATAACAAATAGTTGGATTTAACCGAAAAAGACAAATTTTCAACAAAATAATTAAGTACACGTCTGAAACAGATTAATTTTCAAGCAAACAATTGCATTTTTAATCAAAAAATTATTTTCTTCCAAAAAATACGAATTTCAACAAAATGCAAAAATTTTCGACCAAATAGTTAAATTTTATACGAAACTGTTTACTTTTCAGACCGAAAATACGAATTTTTTAATAAAAAAGTTAATTTTCAACCGAAAAAGACAAATTTTTTTACCAGACAGAATTAATAGAAGTAATAGAAGCCAATAACGAAATCCAACTATTCTTCGTTAAAAGATCATTGTTTGTTGTTAAGAAGTCTACCATTATATTTTTCGTTCTCCTATTTGGTTGAAAATCAAATTATTTTGTTATAAATGCAAAAAAATTGGTTAAAATAATATTTTTTGGTAAAAAATTCAACTACTTTCTTGGAAATTGAACTACTTTGCTAAAAATTCATTTTATTTTTGTATGAAAATTAATTTTTTTACCTAAAAATTTAACTATTCCATTTTTTGTTGAAATGTTATCCTGTTTAGTTAAAAATTTAACTATTTTTTAATTATTTTTTTGGGTAGAAAATTATTCTTCTTGGTAAAAAATTAACTTTTTGATTGAAAATTTAACTATTTGGTTGAATATTGAACTGTTTTGCTGAAAATTGTTTTTTCGTGGTCGAAAATTAATTGTCTTCACTGAAAATGTAATTTTTCCATTTTAGTTGAAAATGAAACTATTTGATCGTGAATGAACTTTTTGGTTGAAAATTCATTTTTTTTTTTAGAAATTTAACTATTTTGGTAGAAAATACAACTAGTTAATTGTAAACTAAACTATTTTGTAGGATTTTTTGTTGTTTGTTAAAAATTATTTTTTTAGTGTTTCGTAGCCCCGGGCCAATCCCTTATGAGGTTTAATTCTTTTGTTGAAAATTCAACTATTTTGTTCGAGTCATCTTTTTTGATGAAAAATTCAACTGTTTTTTTTTAATTCATGCAGGATAAATTTATCAGAATTCAAGACAATTCAAGTTAAATTCAAAATAATTAAAATCATTTGGAAGAATTTGAGGGAAATGAGAAGAATTTGATGAAATTCATACAATTTTAAGGTGAAATAAAAAAAAATCAACTGAATTGAAAAAATTCAAAAAAATGAAAAAATGCATTAAATAGGCAAGTTTCAAATGAGTTTGGAAAAATTCGAGAGAATTCTAAAAAATTTAAGAGAATTCTGGATAAAATAATATGAATTTAGTGTCAATTCCAAATAAATTTAAATGAATTGCAAAAATAATTTGATATTTTCTTCAAATCTTTTAAAATACCCGAAAATATTTGAAATCCTTAGAAATCCCTTAAAATTATTGAATCCATTCAAAATTCTATGAAATATTTTAAAAAACCCTGATATATTTAAAATCCTCAAAAATATTTTCCAATTCATTGAACATTTTAAAGCTGATGAAAATGTCTTAAAATCTTTTAACATGCCCTAAAATATTTTAAAACAATTGAAACATCTTGAAATACCTTGAAACTTTTGACAGCTCTTGAAAATTCCTTGGAATTATAAAAAATATCTTAAAATATCTTAAATTCTTTGAAATCTTTGTAAATCCCTTCAAACTTTTCAAAGCTTTTGAAAATTCCATGGAAATTTGAAAAATACCCTAAAATATTCCAAATCCTTTGAAATTTTCAAAAATATCTTGAAATTTTTAAAGCTCTTGAAAATGCCTTGGAATTGTAAACAAATACCATGGAATCTTTTTTATAATACCCTAAAATATTTCAAATCCTTTCAAATCTTCTGAAAATTCTTAAGAAATTTTAAAGCTTTCGAAAATTCCATGGAATTTTCAAAAATACCCTAAAATATTTCAAATACCTTGGAATATTGAAAAATATCTTGAAAAATTGAAAGTTCTTGAAAATTCTTTGGAATTATAAAAAATACCTTAAAATATCTTAAATCATTTGAAATACTTGAAAATCCCTTAAAGCTTGTCAAAGCTCTTCAAACTGCCATGGAATTTTTTCTATCATACCCTAAAATATTTCAAATCCTTTCAAATCTTTTATAAATTCTTAAGAAATTTTAAAGCTCATGACAATTCCATGGAATTTTAAAAAATACACTTCGAAAATTTTCACAGCTCTTAAAAATTCCTTGGAATTATAAAAAATATATAAAATCCTTTGAAATCTTTTAAAATCCTTCGAAATTTTTCACAGCTCTTGAAAATTCCTTGAAATTATAAAAAATATCTTTAACTATATCAAATCCTTGGAAATCTTTGTATATCCCTTAAAACTTTACAAAGCTCATGAAACTGCCATGGAATCTTTTCAAATCTTTTGAAAGTTCTTTAAAAAATTCGAAACTTTTGAACATTCAATGGAATTTTGAAAAATACCCTAAAATATTTCAAATATTTTGAAATGTTTTACAATATCTTGAAACTTTTAAAGCTCTAGAAAATTCCTTATTATTATTATATAAAGAATATCTTAAAATGTCTCAAATCCTTTGAAATCTTTCAAAATCCCTTACAACTTTTCAAAGCTCTTTAAACTGCCATGGAATATTTTTTATAATACCCTAAAATATTTCAAATTTTTTGAAATTTTTAAACATTTCTTGACATTTCAAAATCTCTTGAAAATTTCATTGGAATTTTTGAAAATACCCTAAAATATCTCAAGTCCTTTGAAATCTTTCAAAATCCCTTAAACCTTTTCAAAGCTCTTTAAACTGCCATGGAATATTTTTTATAATACCCTAAAATATTTAAAATCCTTTGAAGTTTTTCAAAATATCTTTAAATGTTTGAAGCTCTTGAAAATTCCGTGAAATTATTAAAAGTATCCTAAAACATCCTAAATCCTTTGAAATCTTTGTAAATCCCTTAAACCTTTTCAAAGCTCTTGAAACGACTATGGAATCTTTTCTATAATACCCTAAAATATTTCAAATCCTCTAAAATTATTTGAAAATTCTTTAAAAATTTCAAAGCTCTTGAAAATTCCATGGAATTTGAAAAATACCTTAAAATATTTCAAATACTTTGGAATTTTTAAAAATATCTTGAAATTTTTATATTTCTTGCAAATTTCCTTGAAATTTTTGAAAATACCATAAAATATTTTGAATCCGTTGAAAATTTTCAAGAAATCTTGAAAAATTTTGAAGCTCTTAAAAAATTTTTGGAATTATAAAAATTATCTGAAATGCTTTGAAATCTTTGTGAATCCCTTCAAACTTTTTAAAGCTCTTGAAACTGCCATGGAATCTTTTTTATAATACCCAAAAATATTTCGAATCCTTTAAAATATTTTGAAAATTCCTAAAAAATTTTGAAGCTCTGCAAAATTTCTTGGAATTATACAAAATATCCTAAAATATCTCAAATTCTTTAAAATCTTCGTAAATCCCATACAACTTTTCAAAGCTCTTGAAATTGCCATGGAATCTTTTTTACAATACCCTAACATATTTAAAATCCTTTCAAATCTTTTCGAAATTCTTAAGAAATTTTAAAGCTCTTGAAAATTCCATGGAATTTTGAAAAACACCCTAAAATATTTCAAATCCTTTGAAATTTATAAAAATATCTCGAAATTTTTAAAGCTCTTGAAAATTTCCTTGGAATTTTCGAAAATGCCATAAAATATTTCAAATACTTTGTAATTTTTCAAAATATCTTGAAATTTTTAAAGCTCTTTAAAATTCCATGGAATTTGAAAAATACACGAAACTATTTCAAATACTTTGGAATTTTTTAAAATATCTTGAAATTTTTATAACTCTTGAAAATTTCCTTGAAATTTTTGAAAATACCATAAAATATTTGAATCCCTTGAAAATTTTCAAGAAGTCTTAAAAATTTTTGAAGCTCTTAATAATTTTTTGGGATTATAAAAATTATCTCAAATGCTTTGAAATATTTGTAAATCCCTTCAAACTTTTCAAAGCTCTTGAAAATGCCATGGAATCTTTTTTATAATACCCAAAAATATTTCAAATCATTTAAAATATATTGAAAATTCCCAAAAAATTTTAAAGCTCTTGACAATTCCATGGAATTTTGAAAAATACCCTAAATGATTTCAAATCCTTTGAAATTTTTTAAAATCTTTCGAAACTTTTCACAGCTCTTGAAAATTCCTTGGAATCTTTTTTACAATACCCTAAAATATTGAAAATCCTTTCAAATCTTTTGAAAATTCTTAAGAAATCTTAAAGCTCTTGGAAATTCCATGGAATTTGAAAAATATCCTAAAATATTACAAATACTTTGAAATTTTTAAAAATATGTTGAAATTTTTATAGCTCTTGAAAATTTCCTTGAAATTTTTGAAAATACCATAAAATATTTTGAATCCTTTGAAAATGTTCAAGAAATCTTAAAAAATTTGGAAGCTCTTAAAAATTTTTTGGAATTATAAAAATTATCTCAAATGCTTTGAAATCTTTGTAAATCCCTTCAAACTTTTCAAAGCTCTTGAAACTGCCATGGAATCTTTTTTGTAATACCCAAAAATATTTCAAACCCTTTAAAATATTTTGAAAATTCCTAAAAAATTTTAAAGCTCTTGACGATTCCATGGAATTCTGAAAAATACCCTAAAATATTTCAAATCCTTTAAAATCTTTCAAAACATTTTTGAAGCTCTGCAAAATTTCTTGGAATTATACAAAATATCCTGAAATATCTCAAATTCTTTAAAATCTTCGTAAATCCCATAAAACTTTTCAAAGCTCTTGAAATTGCCATGGAATCTTTTTTACAATACCCTAAAATATTTCAAATCCTTTCAAATCTTTTCAAAATTCTTAAGAAATTTTAAAGCTCTTGAAAATTCCATGTAATTTTGAAAAACACCCTAAAACATTTCAAATCCTTTGAAATTTCTTAAAATATCTTAAAATTTTTAAAGCTCTTGAAAATTCCTTGAAATTATAAAAAACATCTTAAAATATCTCAAATCCTTTGAAATCTTTGTAAATTTCTTCAAGCTTTTCAAACTTTTGAACATTCCATAGAATTTTGAAAAATACCCTAAAATATTTCAAATCCTTTGAAATTTTTAAAAATATCTTGAAATTTTTAAAGGTCTTGAAAATTTCCTTGGAATTTTCGAAAATACCATAAAATATTTCAAATTCTTTGTAATTTTCCAAAATATCTTGAAATTTTCAAAGCTCTTGAAAATTCCTTGGAATTATAAAAAATATCTTGAAATATCTCAAATCTTTTAAATCTTTGTAAATCCCTTCAAACTTTTCGAAGCTTACGAACATTCCATGGAATTTTGAAAAATACCCTAAATGATTTCAAATCCTTTGAAATTTTTTTAAATCCTTCGAAACTTTTCACAGCTCTTGAAAATTCCTTCGAGGTATAAACAGTATCCTAAAATATCTCAAATCCTTTGAAATCTTTCAAAATCCCTTAAAACTTTTCAAAGTGCTAGAAACTTCCACGGCATGTTTTTTACAATACCCTAAAATATTTCAAAACCTTTGAAGTTTTTCAAAATATCTTAAAATTTTTAAAGCTCTCAAAAATTCTTTGGAATTATAAAAAATCTCCTAAAATATCTTAAATCATTTAAAATATTTTAAAAGCCCTTAACAATTTCTAAAGCTTTCGAACATTTCGTGGACTTTAAAAAAATGTCCTGAAATATTTCAAATCGTTTGAAATCTTTCGAAATTTTTTGAAGATCTTGAAAACATTTTTGAATTTAAAAACAAAAACTACAGTCATTAAAATCCTTAAGAATCATTTTAAATTATTTTGATATACTTGAAATACTGTAAGAAAATTCCTCGTAATTTCTTAAAGCGCTCGAAAATTTCTTAGAAATCTTTTGAAATCTCTTAAAACTTTGTAAAGCTCTTGACAATTTCTTGTAAGTTTTGAAAATACCCAAACATCTCTCAAATACCCTAAACTATTTAAAATGTTTTGAAATCTTTTTAAATCCTTGATACTTTTCAAAGCTTTTCAAAATTCCTTGGGATTTGCAAATCCCATAAAAAATTGTTAATTTTTTTATTTCATGAATATGCTTTTGAATTTTTAAAAGTAAAAAGCTTTAATTTTCATTGAAATTCCTTCAAATTATTGAAATCAACTGAAAATTTCTTGAATTCTTTTAAATTACCTTAAAATGTTTTAAATTATTTAAAATCTAAGTGAATCCCTTAAAACCTATTAAAGTTCTTGAAAATTTCTTAGAATGTTTTAAAATACCCTAAAATCTTGAAAAACCTTTGAAATCACTTAAAATCATTATCATATATTAAAAATACCCTACAATATTTTCAATAATTCAAAATACCTTGAAGTTTTAAAACTGTCGAAAATATTTTGAAAAAAACCCTAAAATCTTTAAATTCCTTTTAGATCTCTTCAAATTCTTGAAATAAAATGATTTCTTCGAATCTTTTCAAAAAGTCTAAAACACCAATTTTCAACCAAGAAGATTAATTTTCTATAAAAAAGGCGAATTTTCAGCAAAATACATAAGTTTTTAACCAAATAGTTGAATGGTTAAAATTTTATTTGATTAATTTTTAGGTTTTTTTTTCGATTCTAAATTTTTTAAACTTAATAGTTGAATTCCTAAATTAAAAAAGATTTATTTTTTAAACAAAAGTAGAGTAGTAAAACTTTAATTAAGCAGAATTTATTTTTAATAAAGAAACTAATTTTCTACAGAACAGTTTAATTTTGTACCAAATAGTTGAATTTTCTATAAAATTGTTAAATTTTTAAGCCAAAACGACGAATTTTCTATGAAACAGGTGAATTTTCAACCCGAGAGTATGTATTTTCAACAAAAAAGTTAATTTACAACTAATCAGTTGAATTTTTAACAAAACTGCAAAATTTTCAGTTTAAGAAATTACTTTTTAATTAAAAAAAATAAACTTTCAACCAAGGAGTTTAATTTTAAACCTCCAAAGATGAATTTTCAACGAAAAGTATAATAGTTGATATTTCAATAAAAAAAAGCTTTTAATGAAAAATGAAAAACAGTTCAATTTAGTTAAAAGAGACAAATTTTCAATAAAATAGTTAACTTTTAACAAAGAAAAAAAATCTTTTTCTATCAAAGAAAACGAATTTCTTACCAAATACATTTTTAAACAAATAGTTGAATTTTCAACCAAGAAGATTAATTTTCTACCAAAAAAGCCGAATTTTGGAGAAATTACATACATTTTTAACTAAATACTTTGATGAATGGATTTTATGTCATTCCAAATTTTTTAAAATTATTTTTTAGCTTATATTTTTTTCATTTACATTGTTTTAAAAATGATTAGTTGATTTTTTAAATAGAAAACATCAATTTTTAACCAGAAATGGAGTAGTTAAATTTTCATTGAGGAGAATTTAATTTCAATAAAAAAAAACTAATTTTCTACGAAACAGTTTAAGTTTGAACCAAATAGTTGAATTTTATATTAAATTGTGAATTTTTAAGTCAAAACGACGAATTTTCTATAAAAAAGTTAAATTTTCGATAGAAATTTTTTTTGATTTTTGATTATAAATTAAAATTTGTTAGAGATATTTTCAAATCTCTTTAGAAATTTTTTCAAATCCTTGATACTTTTTAAAGCTTTTCGAAATTCCTTGGGATTTTTCAATCCCTTAAAAGTTGTTAAATTTTTTATTTCGTGAAAATACTTCTGAATTTTTATGAGTAAAAATCTTTAACTTTCATTAAAATTCCTCTAAATTATTGAAAATCAACTGAAAATTTCTTGAAATCTTTTAAATTACCTTAAAATGTTTTAAATCCTTTAAAATATTTTGAAAAGTCTTACAAATTTTTAAAGCTTTTGAAAATTTCGTGGAATTTTCCAAAATGCCCTGAAATATTTTAAATCCTTTGAAATCTTTCGAAATTTTTTGAAGATCTTGAAAACATTTTTGAATTTAAAAAGAAAAACTACAGTCATTAAAATCCTTCAGAATCATTTAAAATTATTTAAATATATTTGAAATACCGTAAGAAAATTCATTGTAATTTCTTGAAGCACTCGAAAATTTCTTAGAAATCTTTTGAAATCTCTTTAGAAATTTTTTTAAATCCTTGATACTTTTTAGAGCTCTTCAAAATTCCTTGGGATTTTTGAATTCCTTAAAAATTGTTAAATTTTTTATTTCGTGAGAATACTTCTGAATTTTTAAAAGTAAAAATCTTCAACTTTCATTAAAATCCCTTTAAATTATTGAAATCAACTGAAAATGTCTTCAAATATTTTCAATTACTTTAAAATGCTTTAAATCCTTTTAAACCTATTAAAATCCCTTAAAACCTTTTGAAACTCTTGGAAATTCCTTGGAATTTTTAAAAATACCCTAAAATTTTTAAATTCCTTTTAGGTCGCTTCAAATTCTTGAAATGAAATTAAGATTCCTTAGAATCTTTTAAAATACCCTAAAATCTTTCAAATCCTTTGGAATCACTTGAAATTATTGTAATATAATAAAAATACCTTAAAATATTTCAAGTTGACCTCTTATAAAGCTCTTAAAAATTCCTTGGAATTTTCAAAAATAACCTTAAATCTTTTGAAAACCCTTTAAATGATTGAAACCTATGAAGATTTTTTTGGAATATGTGAAAATACCCTAAAATATTTCACAAGAAATTAAGAAAATTGAGAAAAAGGTGTAAACCTGAATTGAATAGTAAATAATTTGATGTTCATCAAACGTCAAAATTATCAAACATCAAATTATTTATTTATAAACACCAGGGCAATACCATAATATCAAAAAATATGAATTATGTTGTTAACTCATGGGTAAATTAATTTATTACTTTTACCACTTTTTCTAAAATTCCTGACTTTCCCCAGACCAAAAAAATTCCCTGATTACTGTGTGGCCCTGCGTCCAGAAATCAGACAAAGCGACTCAAGAATGACTGCCTTTTGCAATCTCCCCGCAAGCGGATTTCAATAATATTATAATCACACTGAAACTAATTTCAAGTGAATTCTAGAACTGCAAAATTGAGATCATCAGAATAAAAAAATTTCAACAATACTTCCAATTTTGCATGGACCTGTTTCTTAAAACTTTCAAGTAACTCTAACAGTATTGCGTGAACGTGCAATTATTTTTCGACAATCATAATAAATTTTTCTTCACTCCCGAATCCATCTGAAATTCTGGGACTCGCGAAATTAGCCTCTGTAGGCTGAAAAAAAATTCAATTTCCGCACCTCATTGCCAGAGTCAGTAAGAGGTGATTATTTCACGGTAAAATGCGAAGGTAAAATGTACCAGATTGCGGGCAATATGCTCTCTAAAGTCTACTTTACTTGCATCTCGTTTCGAAAGCTCTTATATTCTCCAGTGCAGTTTCTCTCTCTCTCATCTCTTTTTTCTCTCTCTTTTCTCTCTCACTCAATCACCCTCCTCCCCTGGACATGCACCTGCATATCTCTACTACCTTCACGTGCATTTGCACCGGCCATACATATATTTACACCTTTTTGCACATATGTATGCATATGTATATATATACACGTATATATGCATGGATACATGTATGTATGCATGCATGTATGCATATATATGTATGTATATGTATATATATTTATATATGGTGTTTATATGTTCGTTTATACACGTATTGAAGAGTTACCTTACCGTGGATGTACCGCATCGGCCGTTGTTTACGATGAGGCGACGAGTCAACGGCCCCGTGATTTCTCCATTCATTTCTTTCGCACTATGTATCCGGCGATCTTTCGCGCGAGCTCAAGAAGCACAAGAAGATGAATTCGCGGCCGATAATCGGGTTACTTTTTTAACGCCGCCGCGCCGCCGTTGGTCGATAAGAAAGAAATCGAATCGAGCGGCGTGGCGTCTACACCTGCAACTTTAGAGGTCGCGGGTATCCGAAAGAGAATGCCGGATATTTTATTATCTTCTACCAGATCATCACTATTTCAATGAAATCTAGGACAAAGCGGTTCAGAAAAATGCATATTGAGCCATCGACATAGTGAAAACCAGAGCAAAATGCACTTCTTGCGATTATAGAAAGAAAATTATGGACTCAAAGAGTTTCTTATTGGATTTTAGGGTATTTTAAAGATGTTAGGGTATCTTTTTTTAATTACAAGGAATTTTCAAGAGATTTTGAAATTTCAAGATATTTTAAAAAATTGCATAGGATTTGAAATAATTTGGGGAATTATATACAAAGATTCCATGGCAGGTTCAAGAACTTTGACAAGTTTTAAGGGAGTTTTTAAGATTTCAAAGGATTTAAGATATTTTAGGATATCTTTTATAATTCCAAAGAATTTTTAAGAGGTTTAAAATATTGTAATATTTTACAGAATTTCAAATGATTTGAAATATTTTAGGGTATTTTTCGAAATTCTATGGAATGTTCAAAAGCTTTGAAAAGTTTGAAGAAATTTACAAAGATTTCAAAGGATTTGAAATATTTTAGGGTTTTTTTCAGAATTACGTGGAATCGTCAAGAGCTTCAAAATTTTTAAAGAAATTTTAAAAGACTTGAAAGGATTGGAAATATTTTAGCGTATAATAGAAAAGATTCCATGGCAGTCTCAAGAGCTTTAAAAGTTTGAAGGGATTTACATATATTTCAAAGGATTTGAGATATTTCACGATATTTTTTATAATTCCATGGACTTTCCAAGAGCTTTAAAATTTCTTAAGAACTTTTAAAAAATTTGAAAGGATTTGAAATATTTTAGGGTATTGTAAAAAATATTCCAAGGAATTTTCAAGAGCTGTGAAAAGTTTCGAAGTATTTAAAAAAATTTCAAAGGATTTGAAATAATTTAGGGTATTTTTCAAAATTCCATAGAATTGTCAAGAGCTTTAAAATTTCTTAAGAATTTTCAAAAGATTTTAAAGGATTTGAAATATTTTAGGGTATCATAAAAAAGATTCCATGGCAGTTTCAAGAGCTTTAAAAAGTTTTAAGGTTTTTCAAAGATTTCAAATTATTTGAGATATTTTAAGGTATTTTTTATAATTCCAAAGAATTTTCAAGAACTTTAACATTTTCAAAATATGTTTCAAAGTTCCAAGGTATTTGAAATGTTTGAGGGTATTTTTGAAAATTCCATTGAATTGTCAAGAGCTTTAAAATTTTTTAAGAATTTTCCAAAGATTTGAAAGGATTTGAAATATTTTAGGGTATTATAAAAAAGATTCAGTGGCAGTTTCAAGAGCTTTGAAAAGTTTTAAAGGATTTTCAAACATTTCAAATGATTTGAGATATTTGAAAAAATATATTTTTAATAATTCCAAGCAATTTTCAAGAGCTTTAAAAATTGTAACATATTTTAAAAAATTTCAAAGGATATGAAATATTTTAGGGTATTTTTCAAAATTCCATGGAATGTTCAAGAGCTTTAAAAATTTTAATATACTTAAAGAAATTCCAAAGCATTTTAAATATTTTAGGTTATTTTTGAAAAATCCATTGAATTGTCAAGAGCTTTAAAATTTCTTAAGAATTTTCAAAAGATCTGAAAGGATTTTAATTATTCTAGGGTATTATAAAAAAGATTCCGTGGCAGATTAAAGAGCTTTGAAAAGTTTGATGGGTTTTACAAAGATTTCAAGGGATTTGAGATGTTTTTTATAATTCCAAGGGATTTTCCGAAGCTTCAAAAAAATGTAGGATTTTTTTCAAAATTTAAAAGGATTCGAAATATTTTATGGTATTTTTTAAAATTCCATGGAATTTTTAAGAGCTTTAAAAATTCTTAAAGGATTTTCAAAAGATTTTAAAGGATTTGGAATATTTTAGGGTATTACAAAAAAGATTCCATGGCAGTTTCAAGAGGTTTGAAAAGTTTTAAGGGGTTTAAAAATATTTCCAAGTATTTGAGATATTTTAAGATATTATTTATAATCCCATTAAATTTTCATGAACTTTGAAAATTTCAAGATATTTGGAAAAATTTCAAAGAATTTGAATTAGTTTAGGGTATTATAAAAAAGATTCCATTGAAGTTTCTAAAGCTTTGAAAAGTTCGAAGGGATTTACAAATATTTCAAAGGATTTGAGATATTTGAGGGTATTTTCAAAATTTCCAAGGAAATTTTCAAGAGCTTTTAAAATGTCAAGATATTTTTAAAAATTTCAAAGAATATGAAATATTTTAGGCTATTATAAAAAAGATTCCATGGCAGTTTCAACGGCTTTGAACAGTTTGAAGAGATTTTCAATGATTTCAAAGGATTTGAGATATTTTTTTTATAATGATTCTAAGGAATTTTCAAGATCTTTAAAAATTTCAAGATATTTTTAAAAATTTCAAAGTATTTGAAATATTTCAGGGTATTTCTGAAAATTCCATGATATTTTCGAAAGCTTTGAAAAGTTTTAAGGAATTTGCAAAGACTTTAAAGGATTTAAGATATTTCAGGGTATTTTTGATGATTCCAAGGAATTTTCAAGAGCTTCAAAAATGTTAAGATATTTTTAAAAATTTCAAAAGATTTGAATTATTTTAGGTTATTCTTCAAAATTTCATGGAATTGTCAAGAGCTTTAAAATATCTTAAGAATTTTCAAAAGATTTTAAAGGATCTGAAATATTTTAGGGTATTATAAAAAAGATTCCATGGCAGTTTTAAGATATTTCAAAAGTTTTATGGAATTTACAAAGATTTCAAAGGGTTTGTAATATTTTAGTATATTTTTTATAATTCCAAGGAATTTTCAAGAGCTTTACAAATTTCAAGATATTTTAAAAAAATTAAAAGTATTTGAAACATTTTAGGGTATTTTTCAAAATTCCATGGAATTTTCGAGAGCTTTAATATTTCTTAAGAATTTTCAAAAGATTTAAAAAGATATGAAGTATTTAAGTGTATTATACAAAAAAATCCATGGCAGTTTCAAGAGCTTTGAAAAGTTTCGAAGGATTTCGAAAGATTTCAAAGGATTTGAAATAATTTAGGGTATTTTTCAGAATTTCGTGGAATTTTCCAAAGCTTTGAAAAGTTTGATAGAATTTACAAATATTTCAAAGGATTTGAGATATTTTAAGATATTTTTATAATTCCGAGGAATTTGCAAGAGCTTTAAAATTTCTTAAGAATTTTTAAAAGATTTGAAAGGATTTTAAATATTTTAGGGTATTATAAAAAAGATTCCATGGCAGTTGCAAGAGCTTTGAAAAGTTTTAATGGATTTACAAAGATTTTAAAGGATTTGTGATATTTTAGGATATTTTTTGTTATTTTAGGGAATGTTCAAGAGTTTTAAAAATTTCAAGATATTTAAAAAAATTTCAAAAGATTTGAAATATTTTTGGGTACTTTTGAAAATTCTATGGAATTTTCAAGAGCTTTAAAATTTGTTGAGGATTTTCAAAATTTTTTTAAGAATTTAAATTTTTTCAGGGTACTATAAAAAAGGTTTTAAAGGATTGGAAATATTTTAATGTATTATGTAAAAGATTCCATGGTATTTTCAATAGCTTTGAAAGTTGGAAAGTATTTGCAAAGATTAAAAAGGTTTCGAGATAATTTATGATCTTTTGTATAATTCCAAAGAATTTTCTAGAGCTTCAAAATTTTCAAGATATTTTTAAAAATTTCAACGGATTCGAAATATTTTATGGTATTTTTCCAAATTCCATGAAATTTTCAAGAGCTTTAAAATTTGTTGAGGAATTTTCAAAAAATTTTAAAGGGTTTGAATTATTTTAGGGTATTATAAAAAAGATTCCATGACAGTTTGAAGAGCTTTGGTAAGTTTTAAGGGATTTAAAAAGATTTCAAAGCGTTTGAGATATTTAGGATATTTTTTATAATTCCAAGGATTTTTCAAGAGCTTTAAAAGGTTTCAAGGGATTCTGAAATATTTCAAAGTATTTAAAATAATTAAGGGTATTTTAAAAAATTTCCAGGAATTTTCAAGAGCTTCAAAAAATTCAAGGGAGTTTAAAATATTTCAAGCTGTTTGAAGTATTTTAGGGTATTTTTCAAAATTCCATTGATTGATCAAAAGTTTTGAAATTTTTGAAGAATTTTCAAAAGATTTGAAAGGATTTGAAATATTTTAGGGTATTATAAAAAAGGTCCCATGGCAGTTTCAAGAGCTTTGAAAAGTTTTATGGATTTTGAAAGATTGCAAAGGATTCGAAATAATTTAGGGTATTTTTAAAAATCCAAAGGAATTTTCAAGACTTTAATAAAAATTCGAAGGGCTTCGAAAGATTTCAAGCTTTTTAAATATTTTAGGGTATTTTAAAAGATTTCAAGCTAGTTGTAGTTGATTTCAGTAATTTAATGGGATCTCAAAGGATTATAAATATTTTAGGGTATTTCAATATATTTCAAGCAATCTTCAGTTAATTGTAACAATTTGAAGGGATTTGAAAGGAATTGAAAGATTTTAGGGTATTTTTGAAAAATCCAAGGAATATTTCAAGAGCATTAAACATTTCAAGAGATTCTCAAAAATTTCAAGGGATTTAAAAAAATTTCAAAGGATTTGAAATATTTTAGGGTATTATAAAAAAGATTCCAAGACACTTTCAAGAGCTTTAAAACGTTTTAAGGGATTTAAAAAAGATTTCAAAGGATTTTAAATATTTCAGAATATTCTTTATAATTCCGAGTAATTTTCAAAAGCTTAAATATTTTTAATGGATTTCAAAGGATTTTAAAGAATTTGAAATAATTTAGAATATTTTTAATATATTACAATAATTTGAGGTAATTGTAAAGGTTTTTTTTCTCAAGATTTTTGAGTATTTTTAAAAATTCTAAAAATCGATTTAAAGAGCTTTAAAAAATGGCAAGGTATTTAAAAATATTTTTAAGGATTTAAAATTTTCCAAGGTATTTTAAAAGATTCCAAGGAATTTTCAAAAACCTAAAAAATTTGTTGATTTCATTAATTTCAAGGGACTTGAAAGGAATTTAAGGTTTGTAGGGTATTTTTGACAATTCTAAGGAATTTTCAAGAGCTTTCAAACGTTTCAAGGGATTTCAAAAGATTGCAAAGGATTTAAAATATTTTAAGGTTTTTAAAAAGATTCCAAGGAATTTTCAGTCGATTTCAATAATCTGAAGGGATTTTTAAGGAATTCAAAGATTTTAGGATATTTTTAAAACATTCTAAAGTATTTTCGAAAGCCTCAAAAAATTCGAAGGGATTTTAAAATATTGCTAAGGATTTGAAATATTTCAAGGTATTTTAATAGATTTTAAGGAATCTATAGTTGATTTCAATAATTTTATGGGATTTAAAAAAAATTGAAATACTTTAGGGTTTTTTTTCCATAATTTCACGGCATTTTTATGAGTTTTAAAATTGTTTAGGAGTTTTCAAAAGATTTTAAAGGATTTGAAATATTTCAGGGTATATTAAATTATTCCTAAAATATTAAAATATTTTAGGACATATTCAATAATTCCAAGGAATTTCCAATTGATTTTAGTAATTGAATAGGATTTCAAAGAACTGGAAATATTTTAGGATATTTTAACTATTTTAACCTATTTTCTTTAAAAAGTTTCAAGAGATTTCATAAGCTTTCCAAAGAATTTTTGAGCGCTTTATAAAGTTTCGAGATATTATAATTATTATAAAAGATTTCAATAGATTTGAAATAATTTAAGGTATTTTTTAAAATTATACAGAATTTCCAAAAAATACAAAAATTTGTAAGGGTCTGCAAAACATTTAAAAGGATTTTTAATATTTTAGAGTATTTCAAAATTTTCAAAATTTTTGAATATTTCAAAGAATTTGAAATATTTTATGGCGTTTTAAATATTTTCAAATAATTTAAAGTTGTTCTGAAGAATCTCGAAGATTTTAGAATCTCTTTTTACAAAATTTCGAGGTATTTTCAAGCTTTTCAAACAGTTTCGTGGGATTTTGAAAGATTTCAAAATATTTGAAATATTTTCGGGCGTTTTTAAAAAATACACGGAATTTTCGAGATTTCAAAATTTTTCAAGTGGTTTTATAAGATTTCAAAGGATTTAAAAGGTCAAGGTAATTTCCAAAGATTTGAAATATTTAAGGGAATTTTGAAATATTACAAGGAATTTTTAATGGACTTAATAATTAAAAGGCATTTCAATCTTTTTGCTGAAAATTCAACTTTTCGCGATGAAACTTAAACTCTCGTCTGAAAAATTCATCTTTTTGGGCTGAGAAATAATCTTCTTCTTTGAAAATTTGTCTTTTTTGTTTTTGAAATTTCTTTTTTTGATAGGAATATCATATTTTTTGGTTGAAATATGAACTATGACATTTTTTGTTGATAATTTATCTTGTTGGAAATTTAATTATTTTGTTGAACAATCATCTTTTTGGTTTAAAATGTAACTATTTTCATAAAAATTCTTTTTTTTTTTTGTTGAAATATGAATTATTACATTTTTTGTTGAAAATTCATCTTTTTTAAATTTCCCTTTATGTAGGAATATCATATTTTTTGGTTAAAATATCAACTATTACATTTTTTGTTGAAAATTCAACTTTTCAGGTTAAAAATTCTACATCTCTTCCTAAAAATTCTTATTTTTGGCTTGAAAATTCAACCAACTAAGAAGATTATTTTCCTACAAAAAAAAAATTAATTTTTGAAAAAGAAGTTTTACTTTTACCCTATTAGTTTAATTTTCTTGCAAAATAGATTATCTTTTGACAAATTGGTTGAATTTTCAACCAAACAGTTACATTTTTAACAAAAACATGAAATTTTCATCAAGATTAGTTTCCTACAAAAAAAGATTTAAAAAAATTAATTTTTGACAAAGTAGTTTATCTTTTACCCAAGTAGTTGAATTTTCAACCAAAAAAGGTGACTTCTCAACGAAAAGTGTAATAGTTTATATTTTATTTTAATATTAAATAAAAAAAAAACAGTTGAATTCATACAAAAATACAACTTTTCAACAAAATAGTTACATTTCTAACCAGAGTTGAATTTTCCTCCAAGAAAAGATGAGTTTTTAAGAAAATAGACGAATTTTCAACAAAATACTTTTACTCAACTAGTCGATTTTTTAACGAGAATACGGGGAAGGTTTTTGAAAACAGAGGAAAAGGAGGAATTCTTTAAAAAAGGAGAAATGACGAATTTTCAACAAAATCCATGGATTGTTAACTAAAAAGCTAAATTTTCAACCAAAAATGGAAGTTAAACTTTCAGTTAAAGAAAATATTTTCCAACAAAAAACCCACAATTTTCAACAAAATAGTTAAATCCAGTAATATAAAGCTAGTTTTACAAAAGAAAAACACAGTTATATAATTTTATATTGCAATTAAAAAAAGTTTAAGCACGCTCTCGAAAAAATTCCCTGTAAATTGCCGGGTTTCTAGGTGAGCAGCCCTGTAAACCAAATCTGAAATAAGAAATTCAATTTCTATCATAAAGGTTACATATTTTTTAGCAATTTTGGTAGAATAATAATTTTGTTTGTAGAAAAAAGCAAAGAAATTGAGAAAGAGCAACTTCTAGAAAAGCATATGCATTTATTCTGCATCATGGGCGAAAAATAAACCGCCAAAGACGCTGGGCATTCTCACAACAGTGAAGGGAACCTCTGCGGAAGTTTGAAATAATGAATAAAACCGGCGCCATTGGCTGGCCGGCCGGCAATGAAAGCTCGTGTCTCTTGAACGGCAGCACGAGCTAGAGAATAGTTGTTACAACCGAAAATACGACCTAACACCGCCAAAGTTCATAAACGAGGGATGGCCGACTTACTTCCGATAACGAGGCAGACAAATTCATCCATTTTGTCATAAAGTGCGATTCAAAATTTTTCGTCTTCTCATAGCGTGGTTCCCTCTGTTTAGGGCGGAAGTCGCACAAACTTTGTTCGACTGTGGGGACTTTTGCTCAGAAAATATCTCACTCTCATAATCGATTTGAGGAGTACTCACGACAATGCCCAATTAGGATTAGCAAACATGAACGGGTGACATTTTGTGGAGATTTCCACATAAATTACCAGAACTTTTAGGTTGCATTTTTCATTGTTCAAGGAGATACTTGCAAAAGGTACAAGTGTCGAGGTCGGCATGGATTTCCGATCACGACCCGCACCATTTTTCGCATCGATAATTTTTTCAGAGTAAAGCAAATGAGAACGATATTTATAGTACTCACAGAAAATACTAAATTATAATGGGATCAATGAAAGAAGGGTAGATAAGCCTCAAAATGAAGTGGCGTGGGCTCACCTCTGCTCCTGCCTCGGCGTTCCAATCTTCCTCCGAAACTCCTTCGACCTCTTCAGGATCGTCCGCGGAATATTCGTCCTCGTCAGACACGTCCTTAGTTTTCTTCATGATTCGTGAAATTTTTGTAGATTTCCCGACTGGGACACTCCAAACAAACAAAATACAGGTCCTAACTTGCAACGATGCGAAGCGCGACTACAAACGACGTGCAAACAATATGGCGTCGTCCGGCGCGAGAAACCGCAGCACCCGCTAGACCAATGCGCATGCACTTTTGCGCCGCTCGGAAATGACGGCAGGGCGCGAAGCTTAAAAATGTGTTCAAATCAAAAACCAATTTAAAAAGGCTAGAAATTCAAATATGAATACTCTGCTAAAGTGTAAATTCTAGTGAGTTTATTTGCCCAAAATGTTCTCAAGAGAGGGGAAATAGGATGATTTTTCACAAAAATAGGGGAATAATAGTGGAATGAATTCATTTAAATAAAATTAATGTTGATAATATAATAAATTCAATATGAAACGCCTTAAATTTGTAGGATTTCATCTCGAAGTTTATTGAATTTTCAACAAAGTAGTTGAATTTTCAACCAAAAAAGACCAATTTTCAACCAAATTTTTGAACTTTTAACCAAATAGTTAAATTTTTAAGCCCAAAAAAAGAATTTTTTTAAATACAGTTGATTTTTCAAAATAAAAATTTAATTTTCAACCAAGAAAGATGAATTTTTGAATCCAAAAGGACAAATTTTCTATCTAAAAAACGAGTTTTCGGCCAAAAAAGAGGAATTTTCATTGAAATAATTGAATTTTTGACAAAATAGTTGAACTTTTAGCCAAATAGTCAAATTTTCAAGTCTAAAAAAAAAATTTTTTCGAAGACAGTTGAAATTTCAACAAAGTAGTTGAATTTTCAACAAAAAAAAAACAATTTTTAACAAAATTGTTGAACTTTTAACCAAATAGTTAAATTTTCCAGCCAAAAAAAAGAATTTTTCCAAATCCAGTTGATTTTTCAAAATTAAAATTAAATTTTTGAACCAAGAAAGATGAATTTTCGAATCCAAAAGGACGATGTTTCTATCTAAAAAACGAATTTTCGGCCAAAAAAGAGGAATTTTTATCAAAATAATTGAATTTTTGACAAAATAGTTGAACTTTTAACCAAATAGTTAAATTTTCAAGTCCAAAAAAAAAGAATTTTTTCGAAGACAGTTGAAATTTCAACAACATAGTTAAATTTTCAAGAAAAGTAATTAAATTTTTAACAAAATAGTTCAATTTTTAACCAAACAGTTGCATTTTCGACCAAATGGTCGAATTTTCAAATAAAAAAGATTCAAATTGAATTTTCAACCAAGATTGGACTTGTTAAATTTTCAGTTTAAAAATATAATTTACAAAATATATATTTCAACCAAAAAAGACGAATATTTAACAAAATAGTTAAATCCTCAACAAAAAAGATGAATTTTCAATAATCAAGGCCAAGATTTTCTACGCAGTAAAAAGATCCCCCAAAAAAACGAATTTTCAACAAAATAATTGATACAACCAAAGAGGTGAATCTTAAAAAAAGTGTATTTTTAAGAAAGTATTTCAGCTTTTAACCAAGTAATTGAATTTTCTACCAAAAAAGATTAAATATTTCACAGAAAAGTTCATTTTCAACCAAGTAATTTAATTTTATACCAAATTGTTGAATTTGCAAGCCAAGAAGGTAAATTTTCTAAAAAACAGTTGCGTTTTCTAACATGAAATATGAATTTGCAACCAAAAAGTCAATATCAACCGAATATCTGAATATTCAACTAAAATTATGAATCTTCAACAAGAAGATTCATTTTCTAAAAACTGATTCAATCCAAACCAAGTAGTTGATTTTTCAAACAAAACAGGCAAATTCCCAAAAAAACATCTAATTGTTCACATTTCAATCAAAACATATTTTTATCTGAAGTACAAAAACAGTTGAATTCAACCAAAAAAGACGAATATTCAACAAAATAGTTGAATTCTTAACGAAAAGCGATTAATTTTCAACCAAGCAGTTGAATTTTCAAGTAGAAAGGTAAATTTTTGAATTGAAAATATTAATTTTCAACCAATAATGGATTATTTACATTTTCAGTTGAAAAATTGATTCTCGATCAATAAAAATGAATTTTCAACAAAATACTTACATTTTCAACCAAAGAGATGAATTTTTAACTAAAATAATAAATCTCAAAAAAATAAATTTTAAACAAAAGACTTTAACATTCAACCAAATAGTTGAATGGTCCACCAAAAAGATGATTCTTCAGGCAAAAATATTAAATCACTACCAAAAAGAAGAGTTTTCAACAAAGTACATGAATTTTCAACCAATTAGTTGAACATTCAACAAAAAAGGATCAATTTTCAACGAAATAGTTGAATTTTCAATTGAAAAAATACAATTTCGACCAAAAACGGATTAGTTAAATTTTCATTACAAAAATTAATTTTCAACCAAAAATGAAACGAATTTTCAACAAAATAGTTAAATTTTTAACCAAAGAGGTGAATTTAAGAAAAAAATGAATTTTTAGCAAAACAGTTCAACTTTCAACCAGGCAGTTAAATTTTTAACAAAAACGCTGAATTTTTCACCATATAGTTACATTTTCAACCAAAGAGACGAATAGAGAAAAGAGTTAGAATATAGAATCTTTTATGAATGAAATAAAACGATTTTAAATTTATAAATTTTAAATTTATGACTTCTAAATTAGTAAATTTTGACTTTATTATTCTCTATAGTAACTTAAAGTGCTTCTTACAGAAATGCCTTGACTTTCAACATTTTTTTTTCAAAATCCCTGACTTTTCCCGACCAAAAAAATTCTCTGAGTTCTCCTTGATTTCTAAGTTTTTCCTGACCTGCGGCCACCTGACGTTTAAATTTATCCAAAAGTAACAAAAAATAAAGAACATTCGAGTATAAATATGCTTCAATAACCTTAATGACAAAGTACCATTTTCTGTTATACAAAAACCTCCATAAAATGCATAATTTTCAGTGTATCCAGTTATTTTACAATACTTTCTTACTCAGTTTTTATTGTGGAATAACACTTCCTAAACAATAATTTAAAATATGTAAAACAAGGAATTGAATGTCACTTATTTTAAAAAGGACTCAATACTTTTCTTCTCAAAATATATTTTAAACATTTAAAAACTATCCAAAAGTGATAAATAATAAAGAACAGTCAAGTACATAAAAAAACCATTGAGGATCGCGTACCACAGTTGATTAAAGCAAACATTTAAAAGAAATAAAATCAATTTGGCAGTTTTCAAAGATGAATATTATGAATTTAAAATTCTTTTTATTTAAATTATTGTATACCTTTAATCTGTAAATGAAAAAAATTTAATATGAATTTTAGAGAGTTGTATTTGAAAATTTTGAAAGCTAGTTTGTTATGATTCAATTTCAAATGTTTCAAATTTGAAATTATTCTACTCAAAAGTGTTGCATTTAATAAATTGTCTATTATTTTGAAAACCTATAATTGAAAATTGTCCAGTTATCCAAAATTTTAATACTTTTTTGTTGTATTAGTTTTTAAAATTTTCAAGGTACATAATTTTGAAATTAAAAAACTATGAATACTTAATTCTGAGAGATTTTCATTTTTACGATTTCATATAAAAATTTGTTCAATTTGTACGGCTTGTCTCTAATTCGTAATTTGTTGAATAAGCTTGAATATTTGTAATTTTTAAAAATCTAATTTATTATTCGTCTATTTTCTATTTTTCCAGTCTTGAATATATATTTTTAAATATGCTTTAAAAGATTAGCCTTAAAAGTTTAAATTCGAAAATATTTGTTTCGAAGTTTCTTAATTTTTAAATGCTCAATCGGGAACGTTACTCGTTTTTTAATGTTTAGTTTGTTATGCTAGTTTTTCTAACCAGATAAAACTAGTTTTTAATGCTAAGTTTCTTAAGTTTTAAATACTAAACTAGTTCGTAATGCTTCTTTAAAATGATTAAATTTTTAAGCCATTAAATTCAAACCTAATCAGTTTTGGAGGTTTCAAGCTTTTAAATTTCATTATGTAAAAACAAGCATTCGCTAGTCCTTAAAATTGAAAAAAAATTAGAACCTTCGAAATCTTGGAAATCCTATTAAAATTCCTTTAATCTTATGATTTTTTTTATATCGCTTGAAATATTACAAAAGCACTTTAAATCTTTACAATCCGTTGAAATTTAATATAAAATACCTGAAATTCTATGAAATGTTATAATATTTCCTAAAATCCTGAAAAATTTATTGAAATACCTTAACAGATTTTAAAATCCTTTAAAACCATTGAAATCTTTAGAAATCCTATTAAATCCGTTTAAAGCATTTTTTAAATCCCTTGGAATCTTTTAAAATATCCTAAAATCTTATAGATCCTAAAAAATCCTTCTATAACTTCGGAAATTCTTTAAAACCGCATACAATTTTTTTGAATTACTTAAAATCATTAGACTTCTTGGAAATTCCCTATATTCTTAAAATATTTTGAAAATTTCTGGAAATCTTTAATAATACCCTACAATATTTCAAATCCTTTTACGTATTTTTAAATACCTTGAAATTTTTTTTAGGCTTTTGGAAATTCCTGGGAATATTTTAAAATATCCTTAAATGATTAAAATCCTTTGAGATGCTGAGAAATTTATTAAAAAACATTATTGCGAGCCTTTAAAATCGCTTCAAATTACTAAAATTTCGAAATTCTATAAAATCCCTTAAAAATCCTTGGAAATATTTGTAAATCTTGAAAATCCTTTGAAATCCTTTTAAATTTTTCGAAATTCAAGGAAATTTTTAAAAACCGCATATTAGCCAAAATATTTAAAATTATCTTCAAATCTTTGAAATTCAACGAAATCCCTTCATTCTTGTGAAATTTTTTGCAGTTTATAGAAATATTATAAAATGTTTAGAATTTTTTTATATCTATTGAAATCCGTTAAAAACCACTTAAAATCACCTCATAAAAATCCAAAGAAATATTTCAAAATCCTTATGAAGTTTAGGAAATTATTTGCAATCCCATAAATTTTTATTTAACATATGGAAATCCCTTAAAATCTTAAAAATTAAATTAAATCCCTTAATTAACTCTTGTGCAATCCCTCGGTCTTTCTTACCCGAATTGGAATATTCCCGAATTGGAAAATTCCTGAACAGTTTATAATATTACCGAATTGGAAAATTCCCGAATAATAAAATTCCCTTGTGATAAAATATCCGAATTATAAAATAACCGAACTTGAAAAATTCCCGAATTTATACCGTTAAATATTTTTTAAATAAATTTTATTTCTATTGAAAATACAATAATCAAATATTTTTATTAAAAGAATTTAATGCTTAAAGTTTCTAAAATTATTGTTTAAATTTGATTGTTGCATTATTAATAAATGAATAATATGTATAAACAAAATGTTTAATTGTTTAAATTCAGGAATTTTCTAGTTCAGATATTTAATAATTCGGCAATTTTTCGCCCGGAATTTTATTATAAAGGAATTTTAAAATTCGGTATTATAAATAAAATGAAAATAATATAAATTAATTCGGCAATATAATAAACTGTTCAGGAATTTCATTATTCGGGAATTTTATTTTTCGGAATTTTTCAGTGTTCTCAATAATTCATTAAAAATAAAGTAACCAAATATTTTTATAACAAAAATTATTTTTTATTCTTAAAGTTTCTAAAATTATTTTTTGAATTCAAAATAACAATAATTGAATTAATTTTCATTCAGAATTACGGGAATATTATTATTCGGGAACTTTCCAATTCGGAAATTTTATTATTCGGGAATTTTCAAATTAGGTAATATTATGAACTGTTCGGTAAGTTTATTATTAGGGAATTTTATAATACAAGAATTTTTTTAATTCGGGATCTTCCGATTCGGGAATCTTATTATTCGGAATTTTCCATTTATAACGGAAATCTGAATTGCTTAAATTAAGGAATTTTCTAGCAATATTCTAGTAACATTCGGTAATATAATAAACTGTCGAGAATATTATTATTTTTCGGTAATATGATAAACTGTTCGGGAATTTTATTATTCGGGAATTTTATAATACAGGAATGTTATTATTCGGGAATTTTCCAATTAAATAATTTTATTATTCGGAAATTTTATTATTCGGGAATTTTCCAATTCCAGAATTTTATTATTCGAAAATTTTATTTTTTTTCAATTTAATTTTTATCTCGAAATCAAATTCCGGAACAATTTTTTCGGAAAGCCCTACAAATAATTTTTCGAATTGAAGATTCATACTCTATTTGACTCAAGGATTATTATTTATCAGAAAATCATCCCTTTTGGATGTAAACGAAAATCAGAATTCTTCTATAAGTAAATTTTTGTAATTGTGTGAAAATCAAACAAAGCTCCTTCAAAAAATGTTGAATATTTTTAATTCTTTAATTTTTATTTTGAACTTTCTAATTAAATTGCCATTGAAAAATATAAGGGTTGAATTTGAGCAAAGAAATTTCATTGAAATTATTTTGAATTCCGTTTAAATCTATGCTGATTTACTGTAGAATACAACAAATTAATTTTTAATTTATAATCAAATCTGAAAGAATCTTTTCGGAACGCTCTAACAATAATTTTTTCAAATGAAGATTCATACTTTATTTCACTCAAGGATTATTTATTACAAAATCATTCCTTTTGTGAATGTAAATCAAAATCAGAATCCTTCATACGTATATTTTTATAATTGTGTGAGAATCAAACAAAGCTCCTCCAGAAAATGTTGAATATTTTTAATTCTTTAATTTTTATTTTGAACTTTCCAATTAAATTTCTATTCAAAAATAGAAGTGGTGAATTTGAGAAAATAAATTTCATGAAAATTATTCTAAATTCCGTTGAAATCTATGCTGATTTACTATAGAATACAACAAATTAATTTTTAATTTGTAATCAAATTCGAAAGAATCTTTTCGGAACGCCCTAAAAATAATTTTTTTAAATGAAGATTCATACTTTATTTCACTCAAGGATTATTTATTACAAAATCATCCCTTTTGAATGAAAATCAAAATCAGAATCCTTCATACGTATATTTGTATAATGGTGTGAGAATCAAACTTCATAAAATGTTGAATATTTAAAATTCTTTAATTTTGATTTTGAACTTTCCAAATAAATTTCGATTAAAAAATATAAGGGTTGAATTTGAGCAAAGAAATTTCATTAAAATTATTTTGAATTCCGTTTAAATCTATGCTGATTTACTGTAGAATACAACAAATTCATTTTTAATTTGTAATCAAATTCAAAAGAATCTGTTCGGAACGCACTAAAAATAATTTTTTAAAATGAAGATTCATACTTTATTTCACTCAAGGATTATTTATTACAAAATCATTCCTTAAGTCTGTAATCATTAAATTTCAAATTTCAAATTATTCTACTTGAGCTAGCATTTAATCAATTATCTATTAGTTTGAAAACCTCTACTTTAAAATTGTCCAGTTAACCAAAATTGTAATTTTTAGTACTGTTTTTTGTAGTTTTTCAAATTTGTAAATTACAAATTTTTGAAATTAGAAACTATGAATACTTTATTCTGCGAGTGTTCCATTTTTACGAAGTTAAATTAAAAATTGTTCAATTTTTATGTCTTGGTTCTCTAATTCTTAATTTTTCAAGCAAGCTGAAATATTTGTAATTTTTTAAATCTAATTTATTAATGCTGTATTTTCTATATTTTTTTTAATCTTTTAAGATTTTTTGTAGCCGGGTTTCTGTTAAATGTAAATGTCCAAAGAGGAGGTACATGTTATGGATGTACAATTTTGAATTGTTCAATTCTGAACATTAAAAATTCTTTATTTTTGATTTTAAACTTTCCAATTAAAGATCGATTCAAAAATATAAGGGTTGAATTTGAGCAAAGAAATGTAATAAAAATCATTTTTCACTCCGTTTAAAACTATGCTGATTTATTATGCAATACAGCAAATTCATTTTTATCTCGTAATAAAATTCCATAAGAATAAAATAAATAAAAATGTAAATAAGGCTCCATTAGAAAACTTTGGTGTATAAAATAATATTAAAATCAGTTTTTTATTATAAATATATTCAAAGAAAAAGAATTGGTTGATTTGTTTAAAATAAATAAACATTCCTTCTCATTACATAAAATTTGAATAAGTTCATCAAGAATGAAGTTTCTGAAGTTCATTCATCTGAATTTAAATATTTTTTAAATCACTTTACGCCATTAATATGAAGTTAACGGTTTCGAAAAGCAATAAGTAATTAATTGGTTCCTTAAGTTTGAAATATTTTCCGGTTCGGGTCGATATAGGGTTGGCACATGCGCCGTTCTTGTTTCGAAGGAAATCGTCCAGTTCTTCGCGAGTCTGGCACACCTTGCCCGAGAAATACACGGTTAAGTCTAGATAAAAATAAAAATAGTATTATGTTTGATATGTATGGGGTCAGTAGAGATTGCACGGTTTACCATTCGACACCCCCCAGACGAAATGAAGTTGACATACTAGAGGTAGTTAACACCATTGTTTACTTTCTTCTCTATTTTTCCCCATTTCCAAAATTTATTTCAAGAAAATTTAAAATTAATTCAAGTTTAAATTAATTAGTTTGATAAAAATCATACATCAGAAAAAATAAACAAACTTCTTCATTCTTTATTATTTTTAATGTACTCCTTAAATAAGGTAAGGCACTTATTCATCAACAAGTGACCCCTAATTGATGGTTTAATATTACAATAAATATTATTTTTTGAAAGAATCTTATTTTTCTTAAGCGAATTGATACATAAGTTATCATTTTCTTAATTAGAAAATTAGGAACAATTTTTGACACATATTTAGAAATGAAATATTGTATACATATTTACTTTGTTAATCATGGCTGCCTATGTACTCGATATTTTCGCTCGTACTGTCGATTTTCTTATATAAAAAAAAATCTTTGAACATATTTTGTATGTGCAAGAGGTTCACGATCTCTAAAAAGGTAATTAATTTGTCAGTAAATTAAAATTTATTTTAATTTTTCGTAATTTCGATGAAAGATATTGATTTTATTATCTATCAACGTGTAACATACAATAAATTTTAAGTTATATATGTATATAAAATTATATAAACAATGTGATTTTGGATAAAATTTACTCAGTGGTGATCAAGAAGTTGACAATTATGATTGTTTCGATAATATTCGTAGATATTTAATTGGATGGAATGCAACCTTTTAAAAAGTGTAAAATACTTTTTTGTAAAAATTTCAAATTCTAAACAAATTTGTGTTTTTACTCTTCACATTTATCCCTTTTTTATAGCAGTTTACGCAAAAATAAAAAATTTTGAGTTTCTGATAAAAAAAAATTTCTGGCTTAAAAAATGGTTTACATACAACTTTTTTTATGGATAATGTGGTGCACATTGTCAGTAATTTTCCCTAAAAAAATCTTAAATGTGTACTCTTTGCGAAAATCCAGTCTTAATGTTTTCAAAAAAATAGCCGCCATCTTGTAATTTTATAAAATGTTTACATTTTTTTTGGATTATTCGATAGATCAAGGATTCCCTCATCATTTACAAAAATAGATATATCCGCGTATTTCTTTATTTTCATTGTAAAATTATCCTGGACCTCTCTGCCTGATTTGAAATGGAATTGGTCTGATGCAAAATTTGAAAATCAATAATTTTGAATGACTTAGTTTAAAGATCCTGATTTAAGAATACTTCAATTTTAAAGGAAGTTTGGAATTGTTAAATTTTTAATGCTTCAAGTTTAAATTTATTTATTTTTAAAGTTTCCAATTATAAAACATAACATTTTTAACAGTTTTCAAATAATTAAATTTTAAAGGTTAAAAATATTTTTAATTCTTCAATTTTGAACGGTGAAAATAACAGCGATTTTTTGGACAGAAAACATTTATTTTAATAAAACAATCTATCCAATCACTTTGAATGTTACTGAATACTACATGATATGATACTTATCTATAATATATTTATCATTTTTCAAATTTCTGTAATTTAAATTTGAGTTTTAAATGCGCAATTCCAAAGCAGTTTAATTTTTAAGGCCAAGTTTTTTCGTTTCAAAAGCTTGAATTTAAAAAGTTTTGGTACGAAATTTCTTAATTTTTGAAGGTTTACAGCTTCAAATTTCACAATGTTGTGGTTTAAATTCAATCCTTAAAAATGTCAGGATAATTTCACTATCAAATCTTTTAAAATTGCAAAATTTCATATTGAAACTATGATAATCCATTTTTTTTAATTTAATAATTTTAGATTGGCATGGTTTCTATTTTAATAATTTTAAAATTAAATAATTTTAGATTTTAATATTCTAAATTGTTTAGATTCAACTTTAAACGTAAAAAGTTGTCTGGTTTTTTAAATTCATCAAAAACGTAGAATATAAATTTGAAAGACTCGATAGTTGCACAATTACCATTTTATAGGATTTGTAATTAAACAAGTTTTAATTAAATGCCTCAAGAATGTCTTCAAAACAATGCAAAATTAAAACAATAATTTATCAAATTTATCAAATTTAGTTAAAAAAATATATTTGAATTGAAAATTTCAAAAATTAATGATAATTCTAAAGGAAGTGTTAAAAATTAAAAAGTTAAAAATTCTTTTGTTTAAAATCAAAATAGATCAAGATTTTTGGTGACCTCAAATTTTCCAGGTATAAATGATGATTTAGAAATTTTTTTATTTTCAATGTTTCAAAATTAAGGTAATAATTTATCAAATTCACGCCTTGAAGATGAGAATATTTTAGAAGTAGGCATTAAAAATTGAATTATTTTCTATTCAAAAATATTCAAAAATATTGAACATTTGAAACTCAACTTAAACAAAAGACAATTTCGAATTGAAAGGCTCAAAAATGGGAATCATAACAATCTTATTTTTTATTCTATTTTTTAATTTTTAATTTTCAATAACTTATCTTAAAATTGGCTGGCTTTTAGTTGACATTAAAAAAAAATGAATACAATATAATTTACATGTTGAACGCTGAAATTTCAATTTTCCCCTTTCATACCTTTTAATATTGTAGTTAAAATTGAAATGTTTACATTTTAAAAAGTATAATCAACAATTAAAAAATTTTCATTTTTAAACGGTTTAAATTTACTTCACTTAATTGAAATTTTAAAGGGTTTTAGTATAAAAAACTTTTAATGTCACAATTGTTGGTAAATAACATTTTTTTACGTTTTAAATGATGTTCTGACTCGTTTAATTTCCCATGTTTCCTTGTAGAAATGTTACCATTTTTAATGTTTCCTATTTAAAATTATATAATTTGAACGTTATTTTTCGAATAAGTAAATTTTAAAGGTTTAAAATTGATTTTTTTTTCATTTTGATTGGGAAAAATGACGGTGAATTTATTTTTTCATCTTAGAAAAAAGTATCTAATCAATTTTGATAATTAATTATCATTTTGTGTGTGTTGGATTTTCCAACGAAAATTTTTGCATATTATTCATATGGGTTTGCTACCCTTAACACATCCCCCGTGCCTCGAAAGGTACCGCGAGACCCAAAAATTTCAATTCTGCACGAAATCTACGCTTCTTTGAACACTTTATTCTCGTTTTTTTTTTCTTCAAAAATATTACTATTTTTGGTCTAGTGAAATAATTACGAATATTTAAAAGTAATTATCAATATTTGAAAGTAATTTTTAATTATTAACATAATTTCTATTTGTTTAAGTCATTGTTTCTTCACAAAAAGTCCGCTTTTTTCACAGAATCAAAATCAAGGTTGCCTTTTTATAAATTTTATACATTTCAATACCTCAGCTTTATTATTTAACAACCCGTTATTTGTTTAAACAAAGTAAATTTGTTGCAACAATATTGTTCCAGGGAATTAGGAAATTTTCTCTATGTTCTGCTATAAATATTACGACTAGTGATTATTGAAATCATACATTTTTTTATATTCATGAATTGTTTAAACAATTAATTATTCGTTATTTCCAGTATTTCATCGTATTGTCTTCGAGTAGTCGACTTTTTTCTTATAAATTTTTAGTCTATGCTGTATTTTTATATAGTCTATCTTGATATCTTAGCCCTGTTATTTAACAAATTATGTTTGTTTGAAGAATTTTTTTCAGGAAAGTCACTTATTTTCATTTGTTTTGTATATAACTTCATAAGGAACAAGTGAAAAACAAGTGACTTCTGAAAATGCAAGAGCACCGTTATTGCACCCAACCGGTCAATTTGACAAAATACAGGAAATAACTACAGTGAACTTTCACTTATTCCAAGTCCCTCACGCTCGGATATTTCAAGTGGCGAAACTCCTTCACCTCCCACCACTGTCCCTGTACGTCTCGCCCTATTCAGTGGCTGACCAATTTAAAAGTGGCCCGAAGAGCGGGAAGCCCTTGTTTGCATGTGTGCAAAAATGCAAGGACGCACACATGCTTGCAACGCGCGCATCGATACGAGGCAGGGGCAGCCAATGAACGTCGATTGACAAAATCACCCCACGATTCGCGGTAGAGGTGGGGGCCCCTGCAGACTTGGAATATCCGAATTTTTACGTTTCTCGGCCCTTGGAGTAAATGAAAGTTCACTGTACACTCGAACTTGGATTTCAGGAAACTTGATTTGTGCGTTGCGAGAACTGATTTGGCGTGGCGATTTCGGATGAGAGGAGCCGCGGGGGGATGTGACGTGCTCAGTCATGCGCGAAAAACAGTAGCGTTGCGATAAAGCGCTGTTCCCTAACGGCCTAACTGGATAACTGGATTTGTGTCGAAAGTCATAACCAAAACCGTGCACAAATTCAAGTTCGAGTTTAATAATAAACTGTTTCAATAATTCATGAATACAAAAATAAAATTGATGTTTTCAAGATAATCACTAGTTGTAATATTTATAGCGGAAAAGAGAGAAAATTCCCAAATTTCCTGGAAAAATATTGTTGAAACAAATTTAATTTAGTTTAACAAATAAAGGTTTGTTTAGTTATAAAATTCAGGTATCAAAAACGCGTAAGGTATTAAAAGGCAACCTTTATTATGATTCTATAAGAAAAAAACGCCTTTTTAAGAAGAAATATGTATTTAAACAAATAGAAATTATTTAAATGATTAAAAATTACTTTTAAATATTGATAATTATTCTACTAGACTAACAATAATAATTTTTGACAGCAAAACCGAGAATAAAATGCTAAAAGACGTAGATTTCGATCATAATTGACACTTTTGGAATTAGGGGTACCTTTAGGGGTACCGTGGGGTTGTATTTAGCGCGGAAACCCCATATGATTGATACATAGAATTCTTTGTTGGAAAGTCTTCTAGAAGTTCTATAACTTTTCAAAAATCCCAAAAAGTGTATTTTCCCATGTATTTTATATGGACAACTTCGACTGACCGGCGCCACCTGTTAAAATAAAAATGTAGAAAGAAACAAATTTTGGTACATTTCTTTTCCGGATTTGGAACTGAATTGGGAGGATAGTCGCCCTCCAACACGAAATAGTATATTGTTTACTGAGTGTTGCAAAAAAGTATTTGACTATACTATGTATTATTATTAATTAGTTGCTTCTGAATTGTTATATCATACATATAAAACTTGCAATATATCTTAAATTTAGAGATTTAGTATGAACTTGTTTAAAAATCGCAACAGGCTTTTATGAACAAAAAATAATTGTTGCAATTTCGGGCTTAGCATATATCGAAATCACATAATTAGTACTAAATTCCAGCGCAAAGCAGAATTGATATGAGTGGCATTTTCTGTTGTTTTTTTCGGGGTAAATGCTGCAGCTTCATGTAAAGTTAGCACTACTACCCATTTTTGAAAAAAAATTACAGGGAAACATTTTTTTGTAACCTAAATTAGCAGTAAATTCCTGCGTAAAGCAGAATTTGATATGAATGGCAGTTTCTGTTTTTTCGGGGTGGTAGATCCAGCCTCACGGACCTAAATATTGTACCTAAGGTGTTCAATTTTTGTTTAAATTCAATTTCAGACATGTTTACATCATTCTTCAGAGGAACTGATGCGAAAGTTACCAAATGGAGATGCTTTACATCACGTGAAAGAAACAGTCATATCCACGACTTTAGAAAAAGACAATGTAGCAACTCGCGAAAGCAGTAAGTATGCAAAATATTGATCATTGTTAATTGCTCGTTACAATCAAACAGTGTTTTTTCTTCTCTAATTTCCAGCTGTCTTGTATAAAATAAAATTGTTTTAAAATTAAACTTCGAATACCTCTTTTCTATAAAAACATTGTCAGTGATAAAAATATGTGACCGTCCGTGAAGAAAAGAACCTAATTCGGAAGAAATCTATTTTCATTTTTTTACGCCAATCGATAGTTTTTGAGTTACTCTTTCATTTCCAATAATCAAAAAAATTTTAAGTTAATTACTTTTCTTGTTATTAAGCTACAAACATAGGCATGATAAGCGTACGCGGAGACCGAACGAGAGGCCTTCGAAAGCCAGCCCCACCACTTGCCACTACAACTGTACGCGACGTGTCCGTGAGCTCACTGGCTCGTGTCTAAAAGTGTAGTGGTTAGTGGAGGGAGTATTTTCGTAGACGCATCCCCACTACTCAAATGCTGGCTTGCGGACTCTGCTATGATCGTCCGTCCTCTAAAATTCAGCTTTGACGCATTAGGTCCCTTTCTTCGCGGACGGTCACATATACACATATTTTACAACATACCGTTAAATTTTTAACTAAAAAGTAGCAACCAAAATCCCGTGTTGAAAAATCTTCAGACGCTGCCCTGGCCCAGACCAGAGTGTCTGTTTTCCAGTCTTCACGCTGACCAGATAATCCGACCAGGGCCCTTTATTTTTTTAATGACTTGGAAAGAGACCATCCATCACCATCTTGGTTCATTTTGGTTTGATAGTGTGAATTTCTCATTTTTTATAATTTTATACAACCTGTAAATTTATCAAAATATAGGAAAAAAAATTTACTGATCAAACTTAGAACTTTTATTGGTCTTGGATAGCTGATCAGCGCCAGTCCTGCGTCAGACCAGACATTCCAGACTAGACGGTCTGGATAGAGTCAGACCTGGGAAAGACTAGCGCCAGACCTGGACCAGATCAGGTCTTCCAGACAAGACAGTCTAGACAAAGCCAGACTTGGGCCAGGCCATAAAACAGACTGCTATTAAATTTGTCCACACGGGACACAAAGTAGACTAATTTCTAAACAAATAAGATGAATTGTCAACGATAAATATAATAGTTGATATTTCAACTACAATAAATTTTAATTTTTAATCAAAAACTAAAATTATGAATTTTTACCAAGAAGATTCATTTTCTACTGAAAAATAAGAAATCGTCAACCAATAGTTAAATTTTCAATTAAAAAAGATAAATGTTCAACCAACATTTCAATAGTAAAATTTTAAATTAAAAAAATTAACTTTTCACAGAAAAAAAAGATTATCCAATGAAATAGATATATTTTCAACCGATGAGATGAATTTTAAACAAAAATTATGCATCTCCAGCCAAAAAATAAATATTGAATCAAGCAGTTCAACTTCCAACCTAGTAGTTGAATTTTCAACCAAGAATATTAATTTTTTACGAAAAAAGACAAATTATTAACAAAATATGTAAATTCTCAAACAGTTGATTTTTTTTAACTGAAAAATATAAATTTATAGCCAAAAATGGAATAGTTGCATTTTCAAATAAGAAAATTAATTTTTTAGCACAAAAATGAATTTTTAATAAAATAGTTAAACTATCAACCAAGCAGATGGAATTTCCACTAAAATGATGTCTCTGCAATAAAAAAATGAATTTTCAACAAAATAGTTCAATTTTCAAACTAGTTGTTGAATTTCCAACCAAGAAGATTAATTTTCTTCCGAAAAAGGCGAACATTGAACAAAATATTTAAATTGTCAACCAAAGAGTTGAATTTTCAATTAAAAATTATAAATTTACAATAAGAAATGGAATAGTTTAATTTACATTCAAACAATATTTTCAACAAAGCAAACAGAATTTTCAACTAAAAATAATAAATTAAAATAAAAAATGGAATAGTTAAATTTTCAGGTGAAACAAAATCATCAACAAAACAATTGATTTTGCAAAAAAAAATTACATTTCAACAAAATACATGAATTTTTAACTAAGAAAGACATATTCTAACTAAAAATGAAATAGTTACATTTTCAGTTAAAAAAATTAATTTTTAACCAAAAAGCAAATTTTCAAGAAAATAGTTAAATTTGCAACCAAACGATTTTCAACTAAAATAAAGTCTTCAACTAGAAAACTGATATTTTAACAAAGTAGTTTAACTTTCAACCAAGTAGTTGCATTTTTAATTAAGAAGGATAAATTTACAATAGTACATGGAATATTAAAATTTGCAGTTAAAAAATTATTGAAAGAAAAAAAATTTTCGAGCCAAAAGATGAATTTTCAACTAAAAAGATTAATTTATAATAAAAAATGATATACTTAAATTTTCAGTTGAAAAAAAATTTCACCCAAAAAAATGAATTTTCACCAAAAATGAAATTGTTAAATTTTCAGTCTAAAAAATTAGCTTTGAACCTAAAAGAGAATTTTTAAGAAAATAGTTGAATTTTCAACAAAATATTTTGAACTAAAATCAAGAATAAAAAAAACCGTGAGTCGTCGGGTGATTTTTTTAAGCGAAGTTCATTGGCTGCCCCGGCCTTGCATCGATGAGCGCGCTGTGAGCACGTGTACGCATTTGCGCATCATGCATATCAGTGTTTTTCAAGTGTTTCTGTTGACGTACGATGAGACAAATATAAAATTACCTTGAAATAGTACAATTTGTCAACTAAAAATACATATAATAGAATAAGAAGCAACTCAAATATTTCGTGGAACATTGAGATTTGTTGCATGACGTCACGGTCATGCTAGGATAGGGGGAAATGCCAGGAAGGGCAGCATAGGCATATTTTTCAAGTGTAGAATGCATTTGCGCAATTTTGTTTCATCCTTTTATCGGTTGAAGACCTTTCAGTTTCACGAAATACAATAAGCTATCCGAAATTTGAGGTTAAAGTACCCGATCTGATCCACTAACCTGAAATTAGGGATATTTTATTTCGTGAAATTGAAAGGACGACAATCGACAAAGAAATGGAACATAACTGAGAAAATACATTCTGCACTAGACAAATATTACTATTCGCACATTTATGACTTACTTTTAAGTTTAAAATATTTTCTTCAAAAAGTTTTTCTTGCGTTTCCATGACGTCATGCTAAAATACTAAATTCAAACAAACGAGGGCTCCCCGCTCTTCGAGCCACTTTTTAATTGGTCAGCCACTGATGTGGAGGAGAGCGTGCAGGGATCGTGGTGGGAAGTGACGGAACTGCGCAACTTAAAATAAGCGTGTATGAGAGACTTGAAATAAGCGTGTATGAGAGACTTAAAACAAGCGACACTTAAAATTAGCGAGACTTAAAACAAGCGAGACTTCACTGGGCAAGGTCTCAGTTAACCCAAATTTTATTTCTTTCAAAATTTATTTCCCCAAAAAATTCAAAAATAGAAGTACAAGTTCGTGAGTTGGAAGTCCGCATAGTATAAAGTCAGGAAAGTCAGTAATGATGAAACTAAGTAAATAAATATCTAAAAGATATCGCTGCAAATACGTATTTTGAATTAAATGAACTTAGATATTAATAAAAATGTAAAGTTCTAAATATTTTAGTTTCTGTACTGTTTTCTCTCGAGGGGAATATATTTTTTCAAATAGATCTTGACAAAGAACAATACAACCAGTTTGAACAATTTTAGGTTATATTAGCGATGTCTCGTCGGAAATGGATATTTGACAACAGAAGCTTCGGTAGAAAAAAAAGAATTTAGATCAAATTATTTACATCCAACTATTTTTCGAATTTATAAGTTTTTTCAAAGGCTTTATTTTTTCTGTTGTAAAATATCCAATTCTGACGAGAAATCGCTAACGTAACCTACCACCGTTCAAAATGTTAAGCTTTCGGAAAAAACTAACCGTTTCTGATAAAAAATATCCAAGTTCGGCAAAAAAATCCTTAACATAACCTCAAATTGTTTAAATCTAAAAATGTTCTAAAATACTTAACAGTTTCTGTTCAAGAATATTCAATTCCAATGAGATTTCTCTAAGATAACATAAAACTGTTCAAATTTGTAAGTTTTCTGAAAGGCCCAACGCTGTTGCCGTTATTGAAAAATATCTAATTCCGGCAAGATTGCCCTGAGTTAACCTAAAATTGTTAGAATTTGTAAGTTTTATAAAAGACCCAAGTGCTTTGTTGTAAAATATCAACTTCCAACGAGAAATCTCTAACAAAACCTACAATTGTTCAAACTGTTTTGTTTTCAGGAAAGAATTCTAACAGTTTCTGATAAAAAGTATCCAATTCCGGCAGGAATTCCATAACATAACCTAAAAATTTTCGAATTTATCAAATTCATTCAAACTTAACTGTTTCTGTTCAAGATTATTCAATTCCAGTGAGATTTCTCTAAGGTAATCTAAAATGGTTCAAATTTGTAAGTTTTCTAAAAGACCCAACGCTGTTTCTGTTATTGAAAAATATTCAACTCCGGCAGGAATTCCCTGAGATAACCTAAAATGTTCGAATTTTCAAGTTTTCTAAAAGACGTAACTGTTTCTTTTGAAAAATATCGAATTCCAGCGAGATTTCCTTAAGTGAACCTGAAATTTTTAAAATAGGGTCATCCACAAAAATTTTGTTTGCCTGATAGTTAAGCTTTTTATAAACTTCGACTCCCAAAGAATTTAAATTTGAAATTAAAACTTAGTTTTTTTTTATTCAATAATTTACAATAATTTATTAAAAAGTGACAAAATATCAACCGGAAAGGTCGAATTTTTTAACGAAACAAATGGCGCCCTCATGGCATGAAAAACATGGTGTGACGTCACGCGCCGTCAAGACTGAAGAAAATACATGGCCAGTTTAATAAAAATAATCGAAATAATTAATCATCAACGTTTTTTAACTGAAAGGGTTTATTTTCATTGAGTATCAGTATGCCTGGATACATTAAAGCCAGTTGGGATAATTTTCCAAAAGTGTATGAATGGAGATCATAGAGCTCATATAAGAGAAAGGATAAAAAAGCGGCAGGGATAATGAAACAGATATGGGGAATAGGAAAAAGAATGTTCAAGAAAGATTGGAGAAGGAGAATGTGGTTATTTGATACGTTGGTATGGACGGTATTAGGTTATGGAGCGGATATATGGGTGTGGAAGGAAAGGAAAGAGATTGAGAGTTTACAAGAACGGTATATAAGATGGACGCTAGGGGTAGACTGCAGGACGCCTGGATATATGGTAAGAGAAGAAGCACAGACGGATAAATTAAGTACTAGAGCAGGTAAGAGAGCATGGCAATTTGAGACGAAGTTAAGGGAGGGGAAGGGAGGGAAGTTAGCGAAAAAGTGTTTGAAAGAGGTAGAAGAAAGGAGAGGGAGGGCGGTAGAACTAACAAGATGGGAAGAGGAAAGGAGGGAGTTTTTTAGTGCTAGAGATATAGGAGAGGGGAGTGGAGTAAGCTATGAGGAATTGGAGAGAAGGGACAGGGAAAGACAATTAATGGAAAGATTGGGAATGATTGAGGAATCAAAATATAATAAACGGTATAAGGTGATAAAAAAGGAAGGAGTGCCAAAGTATTTAGAAAAGGGATGGAGAGAGAGAAGATGGGCCAGAATAGCACGATTTACATTGGGGAACGAGATAAGGGAGGGGATGTATTGGGAAAAGGAAGAGAACAGAAAGTGCAGAATATGTGAATGGGAGGAGGGAACATGGGAGCATGTATGGGAAGAATGTAGGAGAGAAATGGAAGATAAAGGAAGCTGGCAAGAGAATGTGGTAAAGATTCTAGGGGAGGATGGAATGTGTGAGGAGTGGATGATAGAGCTGCAGGGGGCTAGAGGGGCGAATGAGAAAGAATGGATGTAGAAAAATGGCAAAATGAGAATGAGATAGAAGATATGGAAGTCGCATATATTGAAAGCGTAAATATCTGTAAGTAGTTATTATTATGTGGTAGTATAAGTAGATGAAGATGCGGATGCGCTCGCTCTCACTCGCTCACTCTCTCGTTTTCGATCGCTCGCTCACTCTTCCGGCAGTACAATTGCGTTATATGAGTCCGTTGTACATTTCTCCAGGAAGTGAGAGAAAATTAGAAGAGGAAAAATAGGGGAAGTCAGGGGAAATTATTGGGGGTCAGTTAGGAAAAAGGAGGGCTGGGGAAGTAGGGTGAGAGATGGGAGGGGACGTACGTCAATTGATGAGAAATGAGGGGAAATAAGTGCAGGGGAAGTGGAGGAAATGAGGAGAGGAGCAGTAGGGGGGAAAGGGGGAGGGGAAGTAGGGGAAGTGAAGTGAAATGAAGAGAGGTAAGGAAGGGAATTGAAGGGAGGGAAAGTAGAGGAATTAGGGGAAATTCAGAGAGGGAAATTAGGGGAAGTGAGGTGAAATAAGGGTAGGAAAAAAAGTGTCTCGTCTTCCTATATTGTTGATAATCTCTACTCGAGATGATACTTACCGGCAACAAAGGAGAGCCAAAGTCTGTATGGTTTCCAGGCCAAAATGCAGGAGACGGGGAGGTAAAACAAAGACCTTCGCCAACCCCTCGTTATCATCAGAACGCTCGACCAGCAGTTCCAACAAAGAGACTCGTCGTTTCTGGAACAAAGTTCACTTTTAGTTTACAAACGTAGAATGCCAATTGATATAATCGTCAATCGTCTCACGTTTCATTTAATCTTATTTTTTTACCTTTCTTACAATTTAAGGAGGGACATGCGCAACTTTTAAATCATGTGAGTGGTTGTGATAATATACATAAAAAGACTGATATAAAATACATAGGTATTATCGGAAAACTCTTTAGTTTAATGAGATTCAAATATGTGAAAAATTTTAAAAATCAATTGCAAAATGATTGAAGAATTTACCAAATAAAATTGAAAAATGCAGTCCTACCAATCAAGAAAAGTTAAAAAAATATTATTTTCAAAGACTCTTATTGATACCATTTAATACGTAAGTTGTTGTAGTGATACAGATAGTGCTGCTTGATAACAAATCGTTTTTCGTTTTGTTCGAAAACATAATATTATGAGTTATTTTGTCAATTGTAAAATTCCCAAGAAACGTGGCAACGTTGCGGAATTTTTCGATTTTATGCCAAAATTATATTTACACAATTTTCATAAGTATTGGTGTTGTTATAAATTTCAAATTAAAAATTTACTTATTGTTTCAGTTATAAATTTCAAATTTCAAATGAAAAAAATCGCACTTTATTTCAAATTTATATTCACGGAATTTCTATAAGTATTGTTTTTGTTGTAAGTTTCAAATTAAAAATTCAAAAATATTCCAATTTCATTTCAAAATTATGTTTACTGAATTTTTATAAGTATTGGTTTTGTTATAAATTAAAAAATTTTAAAAATCTCACTTTATTCCAAAATTATATTCACAGAATTTTTATAAAGTATTGCTTTTGTTATAAATTTCCAAATATTCCGACTTCACTCCGAATTGATATCTACCGGATTTTTATACGTATTGGTCTTGTTACAAATTTCAAATAAAAAATATAAGTATTGTTTTTTTGTAAATTTCAAATTTCAAATTTAAAAAAATCCTACCTCATTCCAAATTTATATTTACAATTCTATAAATATTGTTTTTGAAATAAATTTAGAATTTAAAAATATCCCGCATTTATATTTACAGTATTTTTATAAGTATTTTTTTAAATTTTAAATTCAAATTTTGAAAAAAAAATCTAATTCATTTGAAATTTGTATACGTACTAAAATATGTTTTTTGAATTCCGAATTTATATACTCATGTAGAAACTTTTAAGTATTATGCATTTATATAATTAATTTAAAATTTAAAAAAGTTTCGAATGTTTATTCATTATGATTTGTTTTCTGTGATTTGTAATTCGAAAAATTCAAATTTGAACTGCTTCCCGCCAATTTAGTTGGCAGCCCTGTTCGAACTTCGGAGCGTCTGCTATTGGGATCCGATGCGCTGCGATACTCCATCTGGTGGAAGAATTTGAAACCTTCAAAACCAGGTAGATTTTGACAGATCGCATGGGCAATCGCAGAAAAATACTGTTTATTCAAAAATAAACAATACATAATGCTTCAAAATTAATATAAAATTAAAGCAGAAGTTTATTTTGTTATTTAAAAAATTCTATTATGGAATTTTCCCCGCGAAAAACAAAAAGCAAAGACATTTTCTGCGTGTTTGGCTGTTCGTCTACAGCGCGAAAATATGAAACGTTGGGATTTTTTTGTTTTCCTAAAGTCGGTGTATCAGTTGTGGCAATTAAAAACACGTTTGGAGAGCTCGAAAAGATTGATGAGCGCATAGCTTGAGAAAATGCATTAAGAATGGGAAAACCTACAACAGACACTATGGTAGTTTGTTCCTTGCACTTTAAAAGCGAAGATTTTTGCTGCTCTGGCTCAAGTTAGTATTCGTTAATATGCCAGCTGAAATAAATTAAAGTATTTATAAATGATAACATTGTAAATTAATAATAAAAATAATAATTATTATATTCCATATTTGTATAATTATTCGTCAAGAACCCTGACCTCAAAAGAGTAGCAGCTTCTTTTTATTGATGATGATCGACTCCATTTTAAATAATGCAGAGAGGTCCAGGTTAGGGTGTCATAATAAATCCCCCCCCCCCTTAGTTTCATGGGGATCACTTTTTACATTGGATGTTTGTAAACAATATGCAATTATTGACACCGAACTATCATCGCCTTCTTTCCCACAAAAAAGGTGTCCCGCTCGTAGAATTTGTTCACCTTCAACGAAGTTTCTACACAAAGGTGTCGACTTCGTAAAAGCGCAAATTTCAGCAATAGTGAACTGCATTTTAAAAATATTTGTGATAATTTGTAATGATTTTCGCACATTACCTAGGCTTCTATTCAAAATCTACCTGGAATAGGGGCCATATTGAAATTATGTCGACGGTGGCGCACCCAAGAATTCAGATCCCAATACAACGGTCGAAGAAAATTCAGTGTTTTGGACATTATATTTCACTGAATTTAAAGCTAAAATTGTTATAAATTCAGAAAAAAACTATTTTAAGTTTTTCTCTTCCTACAGTTACACTTCCTACACTTATTTTCAGTGTCTTTAATAGTAGAAACAACACCTCAATGTAATAAGGATATCGGTAAGAAATTTTTAAAGCACTATTCTTTAAAATGGTAATTACAAATCCGAAAATTATTGTGCTGTTACAATACAAAACATTTTTAACTGTCACAGAAGACGCATTGTAGAAAGTAAACTTCCCGTTGAAATACCCGAGCTTCTTTCCCGGGTACTTCGAATTCGGCACGTGATGGCAGCACTTTCGTCTGGCGGGAATTATTCAAAGACAGTTATTTACTTATTTGGAATAATATAAATTTTGAACAGTATATATGACAAAAGAAAGTAAATGAATATTTTGTAAATAATTCTAACCAGATGAAAATGGAGCTATAATACAAAATGTGCGAATAGTATTTTATGTTGAAAAAATAAAATCAGATACAAAATAAAAATAAAAAAGTTGATTTCATATTAGAGAAAGAAGCAACATTGTTATTTTTTGTAATGTTTTCTTGGATTGTTCATTTCAGTGAAAATTCTATTAATGATTATAAGTTTTAAGATCTATTGAAATTGAAAAAAAGTAAATTAATATTTTAAAAGCGTGAAACCTCAGAAAAGCGGCTAAAGTATTATTATATTATATGAAAAAATGTCAGGCTGTTATTAATTATGTAAAGTTGAGAAATAAAAAAATACTATTGGAGATGAAAGATTTTTGTTATCAGAAAGGGGTCTCCATTTTTTATTATTCGTTATAATTAACACATAAATACACCTTAAAATAAAAAAGTATGTATAAATTCAACTTTGTAAATTTTTAGTTCATTGAAATATACGTACTCAAAATGATGGACAAAATTCTTTCTAAATTGAACATTAAAACCCACTTTTTTATTATTCGCAAGGCAGCCACTAAAATCGAAGACAAAATTTGAAATCATTTTCTAATTATAAAAAATTGAACCCAGTCAGTAAACCTCAAAGTTTAAGTTTTTACAGTTGAACCTTTTTTATTTAAAGTATTCAAGACTAAACTGCAAATTAAAACGTTCCGTAATGTATTGAAATATTACAAGTTTTCTAGACATTTTTCGAAAAACGCACTCAAAATTGTATAATATGGATTCTGAAACCATTAATTTGGTTTAATTTGAAATTCTGCCATGTGAAATTTAATTATGAAAAATGTACAGTTTTAATCTTGTTTCGATTTGATTTGAATAAGCAACCATTTAAAGACATCCAAATTTTTAAAATTTACGCTTCTGTACTGCTTAATGTTAAACTTAATAATTTCTTAATGTTAGTATTTCAAACTCGAAGTTTCAAAAAATTTGAAAATTTAAAATTAAGCTCTTATTGTTTGATATGTTAAAATGTCGAAAATCATCCATACTGTTATATAAGGGCTTTTGAAATTATGAGAATGACAACTGGATATAAAGACCAAAAATAAATCTTCTTCTCGACTATGAAATACAAAACTTGACCAAAAGTACAGAAATATATGGCCATTAATCACTATGTTTCAGGAAAGTTACAATATATAAAAAAATGTCCCGCAGGTATTCAATTCAATTTTGAACTATTGCACCTGTAAATAACACCATTTTCAATGTTTAAATTTGAAAATAGTGTAATCTGTAACAGTTTTCAAATAGTAAAATCTCATAGCCCATTTCTGTAAATTATTGTTAATTTTTTAGATTTTTAATTACATAAATCGTTTTGAACAATCTAGTACTATACAATAAAAAATTTGAAACTTTTAAAATTCAAAGATTCTAAGATTAGGCATTGCAATCCAAATAATTTGAAATATTTTAAATTGAATATTTTAAATATTCCAATCTAGAAATTTTCTAGTATTTCAAATCAAAATTGTTTAAAAATTTTCAATTGTTATGTTGCAAGACATTTAAAAGGATTGGATAAGTTTTTCTACTGATAATAAAAAAAAATTAATGAGTCACCTACAATTTATTTAGTCCGTGTTTCAAAATATTGGCGCCATCCAACGTTCTATAATGATTCCAATCGTTTTCAATCGGGTATCGATTATTCTGATTTAGAGGTTAAGTTGTCACTACAGCATTTTGATATTGCGATAATTATTTAAAAGCGGTTTTTTACTCTGTCGAAAAAGAATGTCAACAGTATGAATTTAAAAAGAATTTAACAAACGTTTTACAATAATAAACCCGCTAAATCAATCTCCTACTGCCTACATGATAATCACACCATATCACTGTCACATCCTTAAATGGCATGATTTCCACGTATCTTTAATACACATACTTTTGACTTAATTCGATATACCGCCTGAACAAATATTCAATTTTGTCTGTTTGAAATTGTGGTAAAATTATTGAAAATTTAATTTCTAACCTATAAAAACGTGCGCGTCATGTTTTCTTTTAATCGTTATAAATCGTGTTCAATCGATTAATTCTAGAAGGAAACCACTAACACTACAATAATGTGGCATTTTTATTAAAAATCGATACGATGAAACTTATATATAAAATATTTTCAACTGTCAGAGAAGACGCATTATAGAAAGTAAACTTCCCGTTGAAATACCTGAGCTTCTTTCCCGAAGCGGCAGAGTGCGCTAGTGTCCAGTGTGCGGTCACCTTCCACTTTCTTTAATACTCTCTGAGTGCGACCTCTGGACGAATTTGACCGCAAAATTCCATTTCTGGACCATGCCGCGGCGTGGCATTCCACTTCATCCGAGGAAAGCAATAAACCGCGAGTATCGGAAGATAAGGGTGCTCGGCGCCACACCATAAGTATTTTAAATAAAAACTTACTATCGGGTAAAAAGTGCGACCTCTGGACCAATTTGCCTGCGAAAATCCATTTCTGGACGACGCCGCGGCGTGGCGCTCCCTGTAAGTAGGGAGTGGGACGAACAACGTCCAAGAATTCCCAAATGCTTGCCACGGCTGAAAACTTGGTCTCTGTATCGCGCACATGCGCACTAGCGATTGCCATGTCAACGATGTCAACACGCGTTGAAAGTTTTCATCTTGTGTTTTTCCAACATAACCTAAAAACGAATATTTGTATATTAGTAGTACAAAATAAAAACACAAACGAACATAACCTGCGTATGCATCGATATGTCAAAATATAACATAGGGGAGTGGGAATAACACGTTACTGCGACAACAGCTCTGCGCATGTGCACGATACAGAGACCAAGTTTTCATTCGTGGCAAACATTAATGAATTCTTGGACGTCGCTCGTCCCACCTCTGCTCACCAAACACATAGGGTGATACCACTCCTTACTATTCCTTCGTGGTACTGTTATTGAACACCCCCAGGGATGGCGAATGCCGTATATTTTCGTGAAGCTGGGTGTTCGGGTATTTGCCAATATCCACTTTTCAAGTCTATAGTTGAGATGATCCTAGCTTGACCTAGATCTTTTAGTGTTTCGTGGATTACAGGGAGGAGTTGTGCTGCATCGATGGTGAGATAATTAAGGCGGCGATAGTCGACACCGAAGCGCTGACTTCCATCTTTCTTGGTTTGGATGGAGGGTTGTAAGATGTAGGGCGAGCTAGTTGGCTCGATAAATCGATCAGCCAGCATCTCTGGAATCTGCTCCTCCATAACCTTTACATTAGCTGCCGAAAAATGGTGCTGCTCTTCCCGAAATGGCTGATTGTGCTTAAGATGCATCTCTTGGCTTGTGGTAAGGGTTTTACGCAAATGTCCTCCTTGACGAATGATGTGTTCGTGGCGCTGCGCTAATTCTCAGAAAACAGTGTTGACTGGCCCTTTGAAATTGCTTATCAATTCCCCTGATGATAGGCTAGGTGGGTTTTCGGAACCCGAGGTGTGCCAGGGATGGTGAGCACTCGTTGCCTTTCTTGTGCAGCGATATGGAGACAATCGGAATGGTGTGCGTGGCCAACGTGATGTTCTTGTAGCCAGGTTCTACCCAGGATTAGTTGTTCGACCAGGTTATCGGCGACGAAGAAGGACCCAGGGTAGGACCTGTGATTTATTTCGACGTTAAGGTTGATTATTCCTCGAAGTTTGAGTGTGAGCCGTTCGTCAACCAAGTCCGCTACGGGCGGTCCATCATCAGCTGACTAAGTCGGCCTCCGTGCTCTGTGATAGGAGGCGCTTAGCCGGCAAGTTTTTTTTTGTAAAAAGATCAGGGTGGATTCTTTTTCTCCTTGTTTGATGAAGTACAGGGAGATTCTAAGGTTTCCACCATTTTAAATCGGTACCTGATAATGATTTACCGACAATTCGTGTCTTGATTGGTTGAATCAGACGCCGCCATGTTTATTGTGGGATTGAAGGCAGGGTTGGGTTGTTCGGTTAAAGTTGTGAATCTTCATGCGAGGTTAGGTAAGTGTAAGGTACTATATTAGATGGAAATATGCAAGCTGCCAACTTGATTCCACGCGTAATTCAAAATCGCTAACTTGATACCGAATTTTTAAGAGATGAATTTTGGTCTAGAACCTAATTACATAGTAATGTGTAACAAAATTGAAGGAAAGTTAAATATAATATTTCAAGATAATAATATGATTAGAATTATCAATGTTTTAAACTTTATAATATAATGATCAATTGAAAAAAATGGCAAATTATTCTACTTACCGATAACACGTGGGTTTTAACTATTGATTCGAAATTTTATGTAATTCGAAATGAATATAAAAATGCATACATATCGCAAAAATTAGATGTTTTTATTCAATAAAAAAAACAAATACTGGTTCCTAACCTTACTTTCTTCTGAATCTTATTTCGCTTAAACATACAAAAAGAATGCTCGCAGTCAATTTAATGACATATAAACATAAGCTTCAAACCCCAGATATTTAAATTATATTGTATCAGTCATGAATATAAGTACTTACTTCTCATAATTTCGAATTACAATTCGTTTTCCATTTGTCGCGTCTACAATTTATAATCCATATTGACAGTCTTCCTGTCTATCCTAGTGTAAAACGGTAAAGTTTAAATCCATCTTGGCTTCTGATTTTAAAAGACGGAGCACTACAGCAGAACATTTTTTTATATATTCTAAACTTAATTTTAACTAAAATCCAGGTAGATTTTGAATTGAAGCCTAGATAACGTGCGAAAATCATTACAAAGTATTACAAATATTTCAAAAATGAAGATCACTATTGGTGAAATTTGCGCATTTACGAAGTCGACACCTTCGTGTAGAAACTTCGTTGAAGGTAAACAAATTCTACGATCGGGACACCTTCTTTTTTGAGGAAAGGAAGAAGGCGATGATAGTTCTTCGCTTTTAAAGTGCAAAAAACAAACTGCCATGGTGTCAGTTGTAGATTTTCCCATTCCTAATGCATTTTCTCAAGCCATGCGCTGATCAATCTTTTCGGGCTTTCCAAACGTATTTTTATTCCACACTCGACCGAAGTGGCCATCTTTCGCCCCTGAAAAGAGGGGCGAAAGTAGCATATATTTCCCGTAACCTGTACTCGTGGAGTGAAAGTAAAATTTGCGGCGTAAAAGTAAACTTAGTGGAGCAAAAGTAAACTTAGTGGGGCGAAAGTAAAATTTGCGGGGTGAAAATAAAATTGACTTTTTTTTTGGGCGACGGTCGCAATATGGAAAATCTGAGTTGCTCCCAGTCGATCAGAATTTGATCTGAGAGCAAAGCTATAGAAAATGCGTCGGACCCGCTTTTTAGGGTTAAAAGGTAGCCATGGTCGAGAGTGGAATAAAATACTATATGTAATACAGGACGAAAGTAGACTTTTCCCTCGGGTAATTCTGCCCATTGTTGTTTTTCGCCGGAAAAGTTCCATAATAGAATTTTTTAAATACCAAAATAAACTTCTGCCTTAATTTTAAATCAATTTCGAAGCATTATCCATTGTTTGTTTTTGAATAAACAGTATTTTTCTGCGATTGCCCATGCGACCTGTAAAAATCTACCTGGTTTTGAAGGTTTCACATTCTGTCACAAGATGGTGTATTGCAGCGCATCGGATCCCAATATGTTGAGGTTCTTTGTCTTTCATGTTTGTAATTGTATTTGGATTGGAGGCCACCGGATTTTCCATGCCACTTCCGGAAGTGGGTAGTGGGTTGTTGCATTTCGTAATGGCTCTTTCCACGTTTTATTTCTTTTCAGGGAAATGTGGAACCTCGTTTTGGCTTGCCAGCTCTTTCAGGATCGCAAGTTTGTGATATCTATCACAGGAAAACTTAGTTTTCAAGCCCCACGAATTGGGCCGCCAATTTATATGCTCCTTACTTTTAGGTGGTATTTGTTGGTTCATAGTAAGAAGGATAGTCTTCAGGGATAATAGATTTCTATCTACTAAGATAGAGTGAAAAGGAGTTATCTCATTAGATAATAAGAGACAGGAGAGGTGGGGGAACCATAGGAAGGAGTGAGAGTGAATGTTACCATGTTTGTAGAGGAGCGATGTATGGTGGATAGATGTCGTAGTTGGGTGGAAGGAGGGTGTGACGTGTCTATCTCCTAGGATAGAAAGAGCTAGCGGATGGAAGAGTGATCTGGAGAGTACTAGAGGAAGGAGTGAGAGGATAGATGTCGAGGGAGGTGGAAGGAGGGTGTGATGTGTCTATCTCATAAGACAGAAAGAGATAGTAGATGGAAGAGTGGTCTGAAGAGCACCAGAGGAGGGAGTGAGAGGATAAATATCGCGGGCGGTGGAAAGGAGGAGTAATATGTTTACCTCATAAGATAGAAAGAGATAGCAAGTTGGAAGAGTGATCTGAAGAGTACAAGAGGAGAGAGTGAGAGGATAAATGACGTTGGAGGTGGAAAGGGGAGTGAGTAATACTCACTGCCAGTGGAGGGGAAAGGGGTGAACTTAGTAACCTAGTCGGTTGCAAGGGCTGGTATGCCAGCTGCTGCTGCGGAAACGGGCGGGCTGGTATGCCAGCTAGCCCGTTAGCGAAGGAAAGAGAGGGGGGAGACTTTGGATTACCAACAAAAAATACATATGACTTTTATTTTATCTTTTTTTTTAATATTTCTGCTCACCATTATGTAGATTAATTAGTAATCCCTCTGATAACGGAATCGGCGTTGGATCGTTCGCGAAATCTATGGCTGGGAACCAGCTGTATATTTCCTATGAAAGCGACTGAGATAGAGAGTATTCGTTATTTGGAGTCACGGCAATGGCCTGCTTGTGCGACCTATGGCACGAGATTTTTGTAAGGGTGCTGGTAGCTGGCTCCCAATCAAGTGACGTTCTGGGCCAGTGCGCGCCCTATAAATAGAAAGGCTGCATGGACGTTGCATGGGAGCTGTGTAGAGAGGGTAGAAAGTCGGTGGAGGAAGATGCGCGTGTCAAGCTTCGCGAACGCTGTACTCGTGGCTCTCGCCTTCACCCCCTTTGCCGCCTCGCTGATGTCACTGCTGACGTCACTTCACGCAGTACCTTCTTTCGCCACGATGCGGCTATCTTCTTTCTCTTACTCTGAGGTCTAATAGCTAGTTATTAGATTTTCGATATGGTTGCCTACTGAATGAATAAACGTCGTCTGCGAGAGTGTTTTAAATCTACCAATTAAAGAGTCTCACTGAAAATTCAGTTATTTTGGTAGAAAATGCATAGTTTTGGGTTTTATATTCACCTTAACTTCACTGTGACATTTACGAAATTCTAAGTGATTTTGACATTTTCACACCCTCACGAAGAGCAGTTTTTACTGTTATGGTTACAAGAAACACGTTACATTTCTTGATAAGTAAAGATAACATTTCTTTTTTAGGCGTGTGTTTTGTGCAACCAGAAAGTGGTTGAATGTTCCGAAGCTAAGTAGCTGAAATTAAAATTAGCATCTTATACATATAAAGCCTATTAAAAGGTATCGAAGTTATAACATTATTCCTATATATGCAGAAAAATTTGCGCTAAGCAATGTGCCTGTAATTGTACATAAATAGACGTAATGCTGTTATGATATACTATCCATGGAGATATATATTAGGGTAGCTCGAAATAGCAAACTCTAGAATTCAAAATCGCGACAACGCAAAAATGTAGCGTACAGAGAGCGTATCGTTTTCGGTGAAATATGTGTATTATTAATCGCGGATAACAGACAATGAATTTAATTGCGAAAGTCGTCAACAATCAATCGGTATATATTAATCAATATTAATGTTCTCAATCATTTTTAGTCATCAATGATTCATAATTTAGGCACTGTCTAGTATTACGGATTTTTTGTAAGACTAACTGGTCAGGCACAAGGCAAGGGCTAGTATAATGGAAAATTCCGTATTAGCAGACAGGGAGAATAATTTAATAATTGCACTTTGAATATTATTATCTGAAAAATGATTTCAAATGAAAATGTTGATTAGCATACGCCAATTAATTGCACGTAACTGCCGAAAAAAAATTGAACTCATACAAAATTGATTCTTTAGCAGCAATTATCACCGGTCGAACTTTTATTTATTTTATAACAATAGTAGTTACTTTTTTAACAAAAATATTCTTCCTTACCGGCTTCCCAGCCGCGCACCATCCTTTTTGACAAACAAAAACATTTTTAAATAATATATTGTTTGCAACACTTCCACGAAAGAGCCCTTTCGCGCACCATCTATAGGCACCGAAACAAGTCCTTCTCGTACTGTTCACCAAAGCCTCCTCTGGATGCCTGTACATGGCGCGTAAAAGAGACTTCCCATGCAGGTGTAACAAAAAATTGAGTTCCGCACTCGTACGCAAAGATAGCAATGACTCACTTGTGGGAAGGCACAACACTCACCCTTCGGTTTATCTTCGGTTCACGTCGACTTGCCCCTCAGGTTCCTGCTACGCCCTCCCACTCGTGCGGGGATCGCCATCATTGCGCACTTGTATAGAAAAATATTATTTTTAACCTGGTTATCCTTCAGCAGTAATATCTTTCGATAAATTTGCTGTACGGTTTGTTAAAAAAAATTGTCTTCTCTGCATAATAAGCACATGTTCAGGCCAATTTTTTCTAATTATTAATAATATCAATAATTATCGATTTAAAAAGGTCATGTATCACATAAACGTATCTGTTTCTGCAAAACATACCATTTGTGTACTTTGAAAATTTCCTACAAGCAATTTTACCACGTATGTCAATAAACTTTGTTCTTTAATTGATAAATATTCACGGTTGTGCTTATTTAATTACACCTTAAACAATCAAAATTAAGTCAACGCAAATTTTATAGCAGTTTATAATATTTCGGAATGCGGCCGCAAATGCTGTTTGACATACGCGCCCGCAAATTTTCAGTAGGGTACAAGTTTCTACATTTTTTTACACTGCTCTATCAGCTTTAAGCGCCTTCTGATATGCATGATAAGCAATGTATAAAATGTCAGAAACTAAGTTATTTCGAAAAGAAACCCTACGATTTTTTTTTAATTTTCACCCAAAATATTAGGAAGCCATCCTCAATACAAGATTTCCAGGAAACACAGACAGACAAGCTTCTTTCAGTGACAATTGATTTAAGATAGGCGTGGGAGGTCTCAGAAAATATACGTATAGAATTTTATAATCTCTCTAAGATTAATAAAAATATTTGAATTGTAGTTTGTTCACCCAATGAAGGTTCTTCAGAGGAAATCCCATTAAATATAAAGTACACTCGAACTCCAAAGATAAGAGAATCTCGGGAATTGGGAACTCCAAAAATACGAATGCAAAGGAGCTCCCACTCCTGCGACGTTTAGATTTCGGGGGTAATCCGTAAGAACGCACATAGGGCTACTGCGTGCATATGCGCGTATGCAATTCGCAGTGAACAAACGTCGAATTCAAAGCAGCGCGCATTCGCGCGCGCCTCACTCTCGGCTAGGGTGGGAAAAAATTCCGCTCGCTCCTTTGGAGTTGGGAAGCTCGTATCTGTGGAGCTCGTATCTTTGGAGTTCGAGTGTACTTTTTCTTTAGCCATCCTGCCAGATTGCCCAACATTATGAACAATAATAAAACTAAAAAAAAAATATTTTCTTTTTCTCCTTTTAGTCACAGATAACAGATGTCACTCCTAGATCTTTACTGAGCACTTCATCCTCTTTTCCTTTCAATGCGAGAGAAAGGACGGAAAGCGATCCAAATACTAAATTTCAAAATGATCAAAATGAAATGTATAAGTTGTCAGACGATATGGCCTACTTATCAGTGGATTATATTGGGCGAATTAATTCGAGTCAACAACAATTCAGCACAAAAAGGAAAAACATGACTTTCACGAACGAACAACTCATGAAGATTGAACGTGACAATCAAATTTTATTAGGCAGGATAATGAAATTTCAGAGACCACAGACCAGAGCAAAAACACAAAATGTGCAAAATAGGCTCAGTAGCTCTGCTATTAACAGGAGGAAACTGCAAAAGAAAATTGAAAAAGATAATATGGTGAGAGGAGTCATAAAAAAATAGTCATTTGTGTGGCAAGGACGCATAATCATACGGACTTCTTGACGAGTGCGATACTCATACGAGTCCAGAAATCCCTGTATGCAACCCCGCCACACATCCTGTTTACGTGGATTTCCATGTAAATTTATACGTTTAATTCCACGCAGATTTCCACGTGGGCATTTTTACCTGGGTAGTCGGTAGTATTTTTCGACAAAAGTTTGCGAAGGTGGCAATTCCCGCATGAGTGATTTTGAATCTTTATGATAGATCTTTTTTAACCTCCTCTTCTTTATCTCACCCTATCCTACGTCTATCAATGTCTATTTTTTCTATCTCTTTGCCAATATAAATTCACGTCTATCTTTTTCAATATCCTCTTCCCTATATCATTGTATCATACTTCTATCAAGGGTTATCTTTTTCTATTTATTTTTCGATCTGACTTCACGTCTATCCTTTTCAATACCCTCTTCTCTATCCCATCTTATCTTTCACCTATCCATATCAACCTGAAGGTTTTGCCATGAGGTGGCTGACTGCAAAAGTAAACAACAAGTGAAAGCAGTCTTCGGGCCTATGAATAGAGACCCGGAAACCCGTTTTTTCAAGTTCATCACAGTTGTTAACTACGGTATGGAAATAAATGTAAAGTGTGTAGGTATATATAAACATGGACGTCACGTTGTATTTCTGGTACATGGCCAACTTCAAATTAATTTTTTAAATAAATTACCTAACTTTTCGATGGATGTCTCAATTTTGAGGGATAGGAAGTGATAAGAGTACTCAATAGCGAAAGATACAACAAGAGATAGATAAAATCTCAAATTTTTAATAAAAAGATAGAATGAAGTAAAGAAAAAGGTAAGGGTCCTCGGTTACGGAAAACAGAGAAAGAGATTGAAAAAAAAATTGAAATTCGTAATAGATAGGTAGACTAAGGGATAGAAAAAGATAAGAGTCCTCGGTCATGAAAGGTAGAGAAAGAGATAGAAAATTATTGTGATTGGGGATAGGAAAAGATAGCGTTTTAGGGATGCAAAGTGACACATTGAGAGATAGAATAGTTCTATCTTTTCCTATCCCCCCATTTTTATCTTTTTCAATCCTTCTAGTTCCAGGAGTATAGATACACTGAAACTTGAAATTATGACGGGTGTCGGAGATTGCCTTGGATATAAATCCAGACACTCCGAACGTAAACAGACACAGCGGCATGAAAGCTGTCCGTTGGATTGCCAAGCATGTCGTAACCTGATGTAACTACCCAGTGGGCACAAAACCATGAACATCCCAAGAACGTCCTTGAGACGTTTCTAGGACGTCCAATGTCAGTCCAAGACACGTCTCTGAGACGTCTAATGTCCTAAAGATGTCCCAAAGACGTCTTAAAGACATAGGAGGTTCTCGGGACATATTTGGTACTGACATTAGACGTCTTAAGAGCATCACTATGATGTCCAAAAGACATGTTCCAAAAGACGCCTTGGGGATTTCCCGAAGACATCTCTAGGACATCCTTAATTTGTTTGCCCACTGGGTAACGCGCGGAAAGTGCGTCCCTCCTGCTTGTTTATCACGCTTGACTGGTACCGCCTCCCTTGCTCCGCACATCACAAATATTCCCAGGCCGCACGAGACCAGCCGTTCTCGGAAGGACATAAGGTCAGATGCGTTAATTCCAAGTTCCAGTGTATATAGGTACATGTACAGGATACCTTAAATAAATCCATATATGATTCTACATAGGCCCTACGTAGAATTCTATATAGGATCCTTTCAAGGTAACCCGATATGGTTTCCTATAGATATCGCTCATAGGAATTGAAACATGATCCTCTGTGGAGTCGTGCATAGTTTGCTACGTAGGAAACTATATGCATTCCCATAAAGGTATAGGTTCCTACTTCATACGTCAGAACCTTTATGAGAACCTATAGGTTTCTCCATAGGAACCCAAATGGAACACCTGAATGGAAAACTGTGTAATCTCAAAGAAATATGATTACTGCGCAGTAGATAAACGACTATATATGGGCATTTTCACGGAAAGTGTCATTTTGCCAACAACAAAAAATTCCAAGACAAACCCTAAGGCACACATTTAAAACTTTCTTCCTACATTCTAAATACATGTAGAAACGTATTTTCTTAGCTTGGTCAATATTTTTGAGCATGCGCTCAGTTTGCACAAAATATTAAAATTAATAAGTCAATAAGTTTCATTGAATGAATAATATATTATGAATGGAAGATCAAGAAGGGTTGTTTCTTCTTTATAAATGCTCAGGATACTTTTCAGTAGTGTGTTATTTACTACTTTATTGATCAAACATATATAACGAGTCTCTGAAAAGAAATAATGCGGACCTTTTTTGAAAAATTCGAAACTTTATTACTAAATTTTAAATCATTATACTTTATCTTTCATTTTAAGTTAAGATCGGTTATTTTTCCAATACTGAAATTTATGTCCTGAACATTTAGAATATAACAGTTCGGAAATTATACAGATAAAAAAACAGATTATCTTATTTATTATCCTTACAATGAAGTATTGCGAAATATCACAGGAAAGTAAAAGTTAATCTACATTGCTAATATTTTTTTTTTCAATTGCACTCAGCTTTCTTTAAGCTTCTTCTTGACGTTTTGCCTGTTTTCGCCTTTCTCGTAGTAAAAACTCTTCATTTATATTATTTTTGCTTAACAATAAAACAAATTAATATTTAATAATATAAGTAAGTTATTATCTGATAATATTTAAAATAAATTACTATGAAATTCGCCCGATACTACGATCACATTAAATATTTTGTAAAAAAATATATAGTTATTCATTGAAAAATAGTATAAATAGAACAAACAATAATTGCAAGCAAATGAAATCTTCCTCGTAATTTTAGTATTAAAAATGCTTTAGTCACTTAAAAAAACACATATAAGTATATATTTTATTATATTAACGCAAATTATATTGATAATTTGATTAAGCAATGAAATCTTTAGTTTAATAATTTGTTAGAACTTCTTTCTTCCTTGTAAACAAACTAGTGTTAACAAGTCTGTATAGACAGTGTCTCCCTTGGCGGTGAAAAGGAAAATTGTACTTAAGGCGGGAAGTTTCAAACGCAAAGGAATGCTTATTCTCTAAGTATAGACATCTTCATTCAAGAAAACGATATTGCGCAAGCGCAAAAAATATATAACGCTTCCGTGAGTTTCGAGCAATTTTTCCCTGAAATGTATGTGGGAATAGTAAATATTAATAAAAAAAAAAAATTTCGAGCAATTATAAGTTAAAACACTGCCCACAAAAATATGTCTGATTTACGAGGAGAAATTCCATTGAAAAGAAAAAAGGTTGGTACCGGCAAGGAGTGCTTTTTTGGAATGTCTAAAAGTGATACCCACCCGGTGCAAGTCGTGCTTGAAATATGAATATTATTTTATTTCATCTCCAAAACCCTGTTTGATATTTCGAAAGGGTAACATTCCTCATGATTCACTCAAAATGCATACTAAAAATTGCGCGGGATTCAAAAAAGTAATATGTGGGTGAGGTTATGGGCACACAGGGACAAGTATATTAATAATCAAAAAATTAAAACTATTTAAGCGGAAAATTTCTTCATTTGAAGTGTTCAAAACTAAACTGCAAGTTAAAGCCCTCAAAGTGATACTCTTAAATTTTAAGCTTTTAAAATTAAAGATTAAGAATGTTTTGATTCAAACGCTCAATATGTTATTACATGTTCAAACTGGAAGCCTTTACAACTTTCCAATTGAATAATTTAAAAATAAATGCCGTTAAAGTGGAAACTTCTATAAATTAATCAGTTCAAAGATTTCTGGTTACAAAATACAAATCCATGCTCTCATCTTCAATATTCTAAATTGAAGAAATTTCAAGCAATTTTTAATCAGAAACATTAATAATAAAAAAATAAAGCAAAGAATAATTTTAAGTCACTACAAATGGATAATTCTTAAATTATTATTCACATATCAACATTCAATAAATACAATGCTGACTTACAAATTTAAATTTGTAAAATTCAAACGATTCAAGGCTTTCTATTTTAAACAATTTAGTTTCGAATTGTTTGGCTTTGAATATTTGATTTACACTTATTCATTCTATATAAACAGTTAAATATTGTTAAACTTTCCAAACTGTTATTTTCTTTAATTACAAAATTACATATTGAGTGCGTTAGAAATAGAATATTTTGAACTGAAATAACATTTTAACAGGATTTGAAGTTGAATAAAAGCGTTTGATTATATATCTAATAATTTGAAATTATTTTCATTAAAAATAGTTTATAAAGTTTCAATCAGACGTTTGAAGTTTTTCAAATACTAATGTTTTCGCATTGAAACAGTTCAATTTTGAACAATAAAATCTGTACATTCTTTAATTTAAAACATAAGTTTAGAATCGTCTTGTAAAATTAATTATTGTTAAATTATTAATGCTCGAGCTACAGTTTAATTTAAAAAATCAGTACATTATTTATATTTACGGTTGATCAACCTAAATCGGTTTTTATTAACAAAATTTTAATTCAAACGCTCTTAATTTTGTAATTCTTTCAAGTCTCCCAAACCTGCATTTTAAAATTCTTTATATTGAAAATTTACGCTTCAAAATAAAGAGCTAAAATAGAAACTTTTCAAACTAAAATATTTCACAATTCCAAACTGTAAATTGAATGATTTCATTATTTAAAAATTCAACAACTGAACTTAACATTTATAAAAAATTCTTATCGAAGTTATTTTAAACTATCATGTGATATGAAATTCTTAATATTTTAAGTGATTAGGTAGATTTTTCTTCTCAAAATTTGTCAAATTCCCGATCAAAAAATAAATTCACTGTCATTTCCCGGTTTTTTACAAAAAAAATCCTGCTTTTTCGGTCCAGCGGCCACCCTGATTTTGTGAGTACTATCAGAGATGAGGTGGAAGATTGTTCATGCCGTGTACTTGATTTCGACTGACTTACCGCAGCGCGCCCTGTATGCCTTAGCCTTCCCGGAACTAAAATCAAAGGTCCAAAAGCGCGCCCTGTATGTCTAATTGTTTGCGTTCGGGAACTAAAATGAAAGGTGGCTTACCTGCCAGCCGCTTGCTACTCACTTGGTTAAATAGGGAACAATTTAATAAAGTCGGTAGAGAAGATCGGAATTGGTAACTCTGATATGATAAAAACCAGAGGTAAAAACAACGGGTTGAAACATTTTAAAGGTAAATTTATTTATTTTAATTAGAAAAAAACAAGAAAAACTGTCTAGTGTGAAATCTCTTTTTGCTTTGTCAGATATATACCTGTTTCCTCATATGGTACAATTTGAAATTAACTAAAAGATATTTCCAAATAATAAAATAGAATTACAACTTGTATTCATTTTGTCTCGTGTATACATTTTTTAACTTTTCTGATAAATTTTATGTATGAAAAATTATAATACATCAATAAGAATTAATATAAATCAAATTTCATCTCTATTTTTTCTGGAATCGTAAAACAGAATTACGGGAAGATTTATACGTTTAATATTTATTTTTCTTATAATGCCTATTAACGAACTGTCTATTATTACGGAATTTTCTATAGGAGCAGTCGTAGCACTATACATAATTAATTTTACGGAAAACTCCTTAATACTAGACAGCGCCTGTTAAGTAACTGAGTGGATAAAATTCTATATTTTCGTTGAATAATTAAATTACTTATTAAAAATACCTATCTTCACCCAGACCCTTTCCAAATTAATAAATGTCGTTAAAAAAATGGAAAAAATCTTAGTATTTGACCGTTCCTTTAATAATAAATTTTTAAATTGTTTATATTTGACACGTAAGAAAATAAAAATATAGGGACTTGGTCGCGCGTGATATATAACTGCATGTGATGATCTTCAAATTGATTCAATATTCACATTAAAGGTCCCCATGTTTTCGCTCACTTATCGCGTGCTTTTAATTGTCTCTTGATTTTTTTTCCATTCAACCAGTTTGTCAGTTTATGAATATACGTCAATTTGACATTATACAATTCTGTTTCTATTTGAAAATATTGCGATTGAATATAAATTTTTTAATTTGGAAAGGAATATAAATTTCTCATCATGTTAGATCAAAATAACAATTATTTTTATCTGACTTTAAGATGATTTGAAAATAGATGCAGTGTTGGGCAAGTTCCTTAAGGGCATGTGATACATCAGTTCCCCCGGGTTTTTGTCCACAAAAATTACAAAATTTAAAAACTGTATTTGGAGATGCTATAAAATAGAGCAACAGACGTCCCGGAACTCTTTTTTTGAGGGATAATAGGTTTAATTAAAGGTCTGGTTGACAGATGTGTCAAATTAAGCGATATTAAATTCCGAAAAGAAAATTTAAATAATTAAAAAAAAACCTTAGTACAAAATGATTACCCACTTCAATTAATAAATAACATAATTGAAGAAAGAATATTTGAAATATATAATAGATCCTCAAAAAATAAAAAATGGAATGAGACCTATAAAAAACAGATCTTAAAGTTTCTATACCATATATTGAAAATCTCTCTGAACGTTTTAGATATTCTTTTAAAAAATACAACATCAATGTTTATTTCACAAACAACCACACACTAAATAATTTTCCTCTCTTTAAAACTAAAGATAAAGATAACAAGGAAAATTTATCTGGAGTTTTATATCTGATCAATTGTAAATGCTGCAACAAAATTTATATTGGAGAAACTGGCAGGAGATTGAAAACTCGGATGTATGAGCATAAAAGAGATTTTGAACTGGGAAATCAAAATACTGGTTTATCACAACATGCATGGCAATTAAATAATTATTTTGATTTCAAACTAGATAAGATCAAAATTTTAGCTCGAGAAAACAACACTGATAAAAGAACAATTATTGAGGCCATTTTCATTAATAAATATATCAAATTCTCCATTAATTTAAAAACAGAAATATTGAATATTAACAAAATTTACCAAAGCATTATTTAAATTATGGCGTACTTTTCATTTGGGATGCTAATTTAATATCAGCCTTCTTAATTACTGAATGAAAACTAGCTTGAACTTAATACATTAATAGTATATGATTGTTCGTACGAAACACAACACTTCACTTAGTCTAAAATGTAGTTATTACTTAATATTGAAGCCTCTTTAAATTTTTTAGGTTTCAATTTCAATCTTGACGAAGTATATAATTTTAAAAAAATAGAACGATCATGTTTTACTTAAATGAAGACTAAGTTTTTAATATTGAAACCGTAATGTGGATAAACTAAGAAAATTTTACTCCAAAATAACCATAATATAAACAACAGAATTTAAATGTTTCAAGGATTCATCAACATCACTACAGGTAAATAAACGAAAAGTGTTTTTAAACTAACTTTTCAACTATCTATAAAAAAAATGTATATAAAATTAGAATTGACAATTATACTAATTTTTGTCTTAGGTGATAATTACCTTCGAAGAAGACCTGCAATTAGGTCGAAACGTACGTCGGTCAAACATGACAAATAAATTTTGATTCTTCAACATCTGAATCCATTGCCTTTTATATTGCCGTATGACCAAATTAATTTTATTCATGAAGAATAACTACGTTATTTATAATATTCATTTGTTTGATATAAAAAATGTATAAAACAAGTGAATGTTATATATAATACTTCACACTATATATAAACTATATATAATATTTCCGCCTGGGTGAAGTCCCTAAAGTACCCTATTTTCAAGATTTGGTCCCTAAAGTACCCTATGCGCAGCCCATAATGTAACTTTTATTAATGCTACTTTTCTTTCAATGAATTAACTCATGGGTGAATACATCTATTTTTAGTAATGACCTATTTCAGGGTATTTTTAAAGTTTCCGGGAAATTTTTAATAGATTTCATTATTTTAAATTTTCAAGAGCTTTTTATTTGAAATATTGTAGGGAATTTTAAAAGATTCCTAGGAATTTTGTATTAATTTCATTAATTTCAAGGGATTTCGAGGCGTTTGCATTATTTGAAGATGAAGATTTTTTTGGAAATTCTCAAGATATGGAACGGTTCTACAGGACCTGTGAGGTTTTGAGATATTTCACAAGATTTTGCAGGATTTCATAAGATTTCCTAAGATTTCAGTGATTTTATGGGATTTTAAGAGCTCTCAAGGTATTTTAATAAATTTTCCAAGATTTTAGGAAGTATCATCAGATTTTATATGATTTCACGGGATTTTATAATATTTTAATACATTTCAAAGAATTTATTCACAAGAAGTGACGGATTTTGTAGGACTTCAATGATTTCAAGAGATTTTCAAATATTTTTCTGAGTTAATTTGGAAATCGCTCTGAATTCTTATTACTTACTCCTGAATTCTTTTAAATCCTTTTGAATTCTTCTAAATTTACTTAATTTCACTCAATTCAGTGGATTTTCAAAAAAAAAATTTTCAATTTGTCTTGAAGTCTTTTAAACTTACCTTAAACTTCACCTTTAATTATTCTAAAGTCATTTCAAACTTATCCAGTTAAATTCATTTTTTCATTTTTGAATTGCTTCGAATTTACTTTTATTGTTTTTTAAATTCAGTCTGATTTTTTTTTAATTTCATCGAATTCTTCCCGTTTTCCTTCAATTCCTCTTAATTCACTTAAATGTTACCGAAATAAATTGATTTTTGCGATTTAAAAAAATTCTTCCAGTTCATATGAATTTTTTTGAATTCAACTTGGATTGTTTTGTAGTCATTAGTCACTTTTTTATAAGAAATTAGAAGTGTTTCAAAGATTTCAAGAGATTTTCAAATAGTTTTTGCAATTTATTTGGAATTCGCCCTGAATTCTTATTAATTTATGCTGATTTTTTTTTAAATCCTTTCGAATTGTTCTAAATTTACTTGATTTTACTCAATTCAGTGGATTTTTCAAAAGTGTTTGTTTCATTCATCTTGAAGGCTTTTAAACTCGCCTTAAATTCTTAGGCATTGTATCAAATTCTTCAAAATTGTTTTTAGTTTTTCTAAACTCATTTCAAACTTACTCAGTTGAATGAATCTTCTCATATTTTTTAATTAACTTTTTTTCCATTCAGTTTGATTTTTTATTAATTCCATTGAATTCCTCTCCTTTCCCTTAAATTCCTCTAAGTTCACTCAAATTTTACTGAAATGAATGGATCTTTCGATTTGAAAAATTTGTCCAATTCATGAAATTTTTTTGTGAATTTGACTTGAATTGTTTTATAGTCATTAGTCACTTTTTTTTTATGAGAAATTAGTAGGGTTTCAAAGATTTGAAGAGATTTGAAATTATTTTTTGAAATTCACACTGAATTCTTTGAAATTCTTTGGAATTCTCTCAAATTTGTTTCATTCAATTGAATTCTTATAATTTTACTCGATTCTACTTAATTCAATGACTTTTTATTAATTTTTAAAAGTTTTTATTCAATGGATTCTAAAGTCCTTTAACTTCTCTTTGAATTCTTAAGCCTTTCATGAAATTCCGTTGAATTCCCTTGAATTTTTCTAAGCTAATTTCAAAGTTACTGAATTCATAGAAGATTTTTCATATTTTTAAATTGTTTTTAATTTATTTGATTTTTTTTTCAATTCGCTCTGAATTTTTATGAAATTCATGGAATTCTTCCCTATCACCTTTGATTTCAGTGAAATCATTTCAGTTTTACGAAAATCAATAGAATTTTTTGAATTATAAAATTTTTTCAATACGTTTGAATTGTTTTGAATTTAACTTGAATTATTTTGAAGTCTTATGACTTTATTCTGAATCTGTTACCTTTCGAGCGCGAAAAAAGTGCCTTATGAGTGTGACAAAAAGTACCCTTTGGTCCCTATATTTTATCCAATAGGGACTGTGTGGGCTGCTAATAAATACATAATTTTTCTTGAAAATTTTTCCACATTGTAACGTTTCCAAATTTGAGCACTTCAAAACAGATTTTTAATCTGAAGTTCGAAAAGATAAACAAGTTTTTAATATCATTCAAAGGACCGTACACCAAATGGACAGAAACATTCGTCTATTATTGAAATGCTATCCTCGTTAAAAACTTTTTTTATATCTGGTTAAATGTTTCATATTTTGTAGAACAGACTTACGGAAAAAAATTTCTTATACCCATGAACTTATTGGATTCACTATTTTGTGTATATGTTACAGGCAAAGTATATAATCCAGGCATTATATATAATGCCTGGCCATTTCAGGCAAAGTATGTAATCGAATGCATATTATATACATTGCCTACACTGTTAGAAATTTCTGTAACGATTTTACTATGAATGTAATGGAAGCAATATGCATATACGTGTGGTAAATTTGATATACCATCATCTTGAAAAATTAATATACATGTATAGTAAAACACAGTGCGTGAAAGTTGAAAGTTCTTTGATGCACCCAAACCTGGTCAAATATTTAAAACTAAAGAAATAACCTAAAATTCATCGATTAAATTCTTATTTATAATCAAAGTGCAACGTACGGGTGAAATTTTCTTCAAAATTCCATGTAAATGTTAAAATTTTAACGTGAGTACCGCTGCTTTTAGGTTAGGCGTCTTTATAATTCGCTTAATTGAACTTTTCCACTTAAGACCCAGTATGATTTATGTTAAACTAGAAAATAATATTATTCTTCATCATTTAGAATTGAAAATCACTGCCATAATTATTTTTAATTTGTTGAAAGTGAAATTACCTGACTTTTCTAAAAGTTGATCAATATACATGTCTATGAAATTTAATATACAGCCTCTTAATTAATATTTCATAGACCGAGATTTTAGATTTAATGTACAAATGTATAGTAAATCTATATTAAAATTACAAACATTTTTAACAGTGTAAGTATGAGATTGATCAATGGTTGACTTTCAGAAGTATAAAAAATATATGGTGCATGAGACAATCCCATGCTTCAAATATTTTGAAATATTATAGCCTAAGTAAAGATAAAGTATTGCTAAAATATAATTGAAATATAGATGAAGTATAGCTAATGTATATATGGGGCAGAATACGTCAAGTGTTCCCACCTATTTTTTTTTATCAAGTTGAAACTTGGCTGAATTATATTCCTTGTAGACCTAAATTAATTCATCAATTCATATGTCCATTTATCAACCGGTTGCCAATGTACAGGGGCGTGAAGTTTTCACTTTTTCAGGTACTTTTTCACCTTCACGTTAGTGTAACTTCTTTTAGGATTATCCGATTGGACTTTCATTATAGTGTCTTGGAACGCTCTTTTCATTTACTTTAGCACTATCACAACAAATTTTTTTTCATCATGAATTTTTCTTTAAATCAAATTAAAATTTATTTTTTGAAAACAACTCTACTTTTGAATTGCTTTTCCTTTTTTAGAATAGTACATTGTACTACGTTATGATTATATAATATACATACACACAAAAATTCATTTCAAGGCAGTTAAATGGAAGCTTAGAGGCAAGCTAGACCTAACAGTATTCGTTCTCGGGCTCTGTGTAAGTTAAATGTGGTCCCCTAGAGCGTAAAAATCTCAGTTTGGCCATGAATATATTTCCAGCCCACTTTTTTTACTGCATGACTTTGAAGAGTTTAAAAAAGCTATTTTTTAAAAAAGAAAAAAAATTATAAGCAGGGTCTTTTTCAAAAAATATGTTTTGATTTTCAAGAAGAAAATAAAATCACTTTCCAAAACACTATAATAAATGTCCAATCAGATAATCCTGAAAGAAGTAACACTAACGTTAAGGTGAAAAAGCACCTTAAAGAGTGTAAACATCGGGCCCTGTATATTTACAATTGGTTGATAAATGGACCTATGGTTTGATGAATTAATACAGGTCCACTAGAACTATAATTGAGCCAAGTTTCAACCCAATAATAAAAAAAAAAAAATTAAGGTGGGACCACTTGACGTTTTCTGCCCCATCTGAAGTATATGACATACTTCATCCATACTTAAGTATAGCTGAAGTATCATTGGTACTCGAATCTACAACTAGAGTAAGGTGATGTAATAATGAATTCTTTGTAATTATTTTTTTTTGTTTGAAAGCTCTATTGCTCAATTGGGGATTTAACCGTTTTATTGGGGGTTTCTCTTTTGTTGACAATTGAGTGATGAGTCCTGTATCCTGAATATTTCATTCATGCTCTCCCTGCGAAGTTCTGCGCACGAGAGCATGTCCATATTTATGCTTGTGACTTGTGGACGGTATGACCTTGATTGAGCCTTACTCCTTCTTATCGGTGCTCCCTAAACTTACAACTCGGGTGCGATGGTGTCGGGAGATCTCGTCGATGGTTTGTATCGGGTTAATAGGTGGAAAATAAATTTGGGAGGATTCTCTGTATTTTGTATATTGTTGTCAACGAACAAGTTGCTGTTTCCCATGATTCTGGATGCACTTCTCGCTGCTTACTACGGTTACAGCAAGTCAATTATTGATTGTGGTCATCATAGTCCTGATGGTGTAGCTAAATGTTCCTTTATCAGAAGTGCATTCCATATTTTGCCAATTCACTTGAAGTATTCAAGTCGCCATGTCTTACTTTCTAGTATTGCATGTATTCTTTGTCCTCAGTTTCATAGTAAGTTGATCAAGCGACCACTTTTCGTTAAGATTTTTCAAACTAGTTGGGCAAATAAAGGCTATTTTCTTTATTTTGATATCATAGACTTGTTATTCCTATAGTGATTATCTGGCTACTCAGGTGACGGCGTCCGATTATCCTATACTTTGTCCGTGGATGACACACGAGCTGCCAATATTCGTTCTCTGCTATGATTCAATAACGCTTTGGAAGGTACATGATTAAGCTATCATCTCGTGGAAAGATTTCTCACAGTTTTCGACATCTCAGCACTTAAGTTAAAATCAGATTCATTGTACTGATCAGCAGATTGCCATAATGATGTACCGAGTGATATCTTGGTTCGAGATGTCTCACTGTTAATTTTCAGATAGTAGCCTCTGAGTCTAAGTTATCTTCTCATGCGGCAACATCACGCTTCTACAGCAGTTTCCGGACTATACTGTTAGCAACACCATGCTGCAGGGTATCACAGATCGCATCAACTCCTGTATGGCATGGTATCTCATGACGGGCGGAGCATACTTCGTCAAGTCACGTGCTGCTTTTTCTGCTTCTTCTTCAGTTGATGTTTCATAGCGGGCGGACACCATTTTTACGCTTCATTCTGTTTTAGATTTCTGATTTGACGTCCATCTTACTTTAATTCATTTCGTTCACAGAACGAGACCACGGGCGTGAAATGGTAGTGTTTTTGTTGTGGTGGTTCACTTAGCTCTGCTGGGAAGTTTCCAGATTTCTTTTATTAGTTCTGTTCCAACTTTTGTGCCGGGAACTTGTTGTCTCTTTTCTGAGACCCGATTTGGCGTGCTGCGTCTCTTGGGGCGATGATGATTGTCGGTTCGAGTTCCGACCCGTGAATTACAATAACGTATTATTTTCTGAAACGTTATAGTTTTCTCAACTGAAGTGAAGTGATAAGTGATCAATGAACAATGTCTTGTGCCTTTCCCTTCTGGATTATAGTAAAGTGATTTTCCCGACTCGATCGTCTTCTGGTGTTGTGAAAAGTGATGAGTCGGATGGCGTAAACCTCTCGTTGCATTGGGATAAATACATTGGAGAAGATCTTGGTTTTATCTTCAGAAGAGTATATCTGGGCTAAGTTTTCCAAACCAACAAAATTCTTTTTTGTGATATATGTGACTTGACTTGAGGATTGGAACTTGAATCATGGTTAAATTTTATTGAGTCAAGTGATAATTAAAACCCTTTAACCGAATCTCGAACAGTCCTTCAAAATGTTAGAGGTTTTTCATCTTTGCAGGGGCGCCATCCCCGAGGAACAGGTCTGGCGGCCGCCCAACCTGTTACAAGAAAGGGGGCGGGGATCATAGCGATTAAGTATTAGTTGTAAATAATTAATAATAGTGTACAAAGAAGTAAAAATGGGTAAATTATGTTAGAGAAGAAAGTAAAATAAAGCGTAACGTTCTCAAATCCAAATTACGCACATATGAGTTTATATTTGTCAACAGGCCAGTTCACGAATATTACTGATAATATTAGGTGATACTAATAATGAAAACTGTGCCAAAAAGAATAGCAATCATATGTATTATGTATACTCTTTTATATTGTGTAGTTTAATGTCCAATAATATGTGATTAACTTTGTGGTATAGAAAAAAATGATAACACAGAATAAGTGTAATTAGGCATTTTTCTCTCGAAATTCAAAAAAATCCATTTAAACTTTTTTTAGACTTTAATTAGGCAAACCATTTAGGTTTATATATTTATATATTTTCAGACTCTTATAAAACTTTCGATTCATTGCAGCACTATTTCAACTTAAATTTCTCCACCCTCCATGATATCATGGAATTTTTTGTAAATAATTACCTCTTCAATGGCATACTTCCCGACGTAAACATAGCTGGCATACTGGTGGCTTTTTGACACCAAGCGAAAAAGGCTTCCGCGAAGAGCCGATTGATTATTTTGAGTAGCTGAATTTTTCACACTCTTGAATAGTTACTCCAAAGAATGATGTAGGTTATTTAGTTCAAAATTTATTTTAAATATGGAAAAATAATTGTATAAGTTAAAACATAGAGAAAAATGACATTTTTCACGAAATAATTAATAACTTTTCTTTTCTTTTTTAATAACCACATAAATGCTATTTTCAAATGTTAAAGGGATTTAAATAAGGTTGATCATGCCTGGAGTCTTTTTGACTCCACTGTGCCATCGAAGGGTTAAAATCATAAGGCGCTTCCTTTCGTAAGAAAGTCTTGATCCCACCTGCACGAAACATCTATCCCCTTATCTTTTTCAATGATTGCTAAACACATTTTAGAATAAACTAAATTAATCTTTGCATTAAAATAGAAGAAATCTCTTTAACGTGTTCTGTTAATCGCTCTGTTTGAGGACTTTTTTATTTTAATCCAAATCTTCAAATTTGGAATATTTCAACGGGAAAGTATCTAAACTTGGATTGAATTGCCAAATTTTGACTCGTACAACTATAAAATGTCCAAATGTGATACAATTGGAAAATGTCCAAATTTGACATTTCCATTTAGAAAATTCCCAAATGTCACCCTTTCAAGTACAAAATACAAAATCTCCTTCTTTCCAGCATTTTTTTCTTTTTTCTGATCACAAATTTCTGTAGCCATGCTTGCCCTATACTTGAGGCATGCTTTATTTATACTTCTGACATACTTGAGCTACACTTTACAGATATACGTCAGCTATACTTCAGCTGTACTTTAGATATTCTTCTAAGATATAATTGAGCAATATTCTTACTATACTTCGACTATACGTTGTTATACTTTAGATATATTTAAGCTATACATTTGATATACATCAGTCAAATAGACGTGAAGTATGTGATCGTCATATATACCATACTTTCACTGTAATATCTGAGAGACGACTCCATATGATTTCCCGGACGGAAAATCGTCGCAGTTTCATTTTTGAAGGGAACTTCCAAAGTTTTTTGAAATTATAATTATGTTTCTATGTACAATTTATTATTAGTGTAATTGTTAATTTAGTTTTATTGCATACATCAAGCGATATTGTTATGATACCTTGAAATACAAACTTATCGTAAATGTGAATGAGGAAGGAAACTCCAAGAAAACATAAAATGAAATTCGGAGAAATTCACCTTGAAAATATCGTGAATGTTAGGTCAGGTATATGGGTGGAAGCCTAGGAGATGGCCGGACCACTGTGCACGTCCATCTGTGCACGTCCAAGTCAACAGCATCCCATCTGTGCACATCGAAATTTCGACATTTACAGTTGCCCAAGTACTATCTGTAACAACTGTGCACGTTGAAATTTCGACGTGCACAGATGGGCTCCGTATCGTAAATACGCAGGGTGGAAGAGTAGTTAAGGTGCTGAACTGGAACGTAGCAGGGATAAAGAAGAAATATGAAGAATTCTGGAGGTATATCCTGGCATTTGATGTGGCGGGACTGGTAGATATGTTGGTAAAGAGAAAAGAATGCGATAGAATAGAGCCAAAGCTCCCAAGGGGGTATAGGTGGAGGATATAGGAGGTGGTCAGAATGAGGAAAAAAGGAAGGGCTTTCGGGGGAATCATAACGGGGGTGAGGGATAGATTGGAGGAAGAAGTTCATGGAGAGGGAGCGGGGAAGGGCGTGCAAATGAGAGCAGTAAATATGGAAGGGGTAACGTGTAAGTTTGTGATAGTGTACGACAAGGATGACACAAAAAGTATTGAAGAAAGGGTGTAAAAATTGCTAGGCGAAAGAGAGGAGAGCATGGTGTTACTGGGAGGAGACTTTAGTGCGTGGATAGGAAGGAAAGGGTGCCTTTGCAGGGAAGGAGTGAGCCTTGAAAGAAAATCGAAGAATAAAGTAATAAATAAGGAGGGGGAGGTTCCAAGGAACCGATGAAGGATAGAGGTTGAGGCGTGGAGAATAGTATGGTAACAGGGGATAAGGAGGACGAATACACATATGTAAGCAGGGTAGGGATATCGGTGACAGACTATGTAGTCATGAATATGCAAGGGTAGGAGGAGACGGAGAGATTCGCGGTAGAAGAAATGGTAGAATCAGACCATCAGCCATTAGGGTGGATAAGGGGGGAGGGCGGTGGAAGGCTAGATGGGGAAGAAGTGTTGATGCGGGAGAGGGTGAGCTAGGCGAGGAAGGTGATGGAGTAGTATCAGGAGCAGTTAGGAAAAGTACGCTTTGAAGAAGAGTCGGTGGAAGAGGTATAGTAGGATATGAAAGAGAAACTGAAAGGTTGTGTGCAAAGGATGGTATTTGTTAAGAAGAAGAAAGGGATGGTAAAGCTGTGGTGTGATGGGGAATGTTAAAATATGAAGAAGAAGATGAAGTTGAAGTACAAGAAGTGGAAAAAGGGAGCTGCAAAAAGTGAGGAGTATGTAGAAAGGAGGAAGGGGTTTAGGATTATATGCAAGGAGGAAGAACAGCAAAAGGAGAAAGATCTCAAAGACGAGTTGGAAAGTGTCAAGACAGAGGGGGAAGTGTGGAGGATAATAAATAGGTTGAGGAAGCGTAGAGTGCGGATAAGCGAGAAGATAGGAAGTGATGAGTGAAGCGAGTTTTTCAAAGAAACGTTTCAGGGCTCGAATTCACGAAAGAAAGATGTTGGGAGTAGAAGAATGAGGGGGTAGAGGGGGGAGTTGAATGACGAGGAGATAGAGAAATAGAAAAGGAAGTTATAATGGTCAAAGGCAGCAGGTCTGGATGGAATAGAGAACGCAGCCTGGCTGTTTGGTGCACAAGAAGTTAAAGAGAAGCTGAAGGAGGTAGTGAAGAAAGTATGGAGGGGGAAGGGATTCCCAGGAGGATGAAGAGAGGAGTTAATAGTGCCACTTTATACAAAAGAAGATAGGGATAGGCCGACAAAATTATAGAGTGATTACGCTTATGAATATGGCGTACAAAGTATACGCAATGGTGTTGTAGCACGTGGTGGAAAGAGAGTTAACGAAGAAGGGGGCGAAAGTGTAGCGTTTTTGTGTACCTCAAAGGCGCGTTTCCTTCGGTGGACAGGGGAGGTTGTGGAAGGCGATGGTAGAAAAGGGAGTGGAGAGAGGCCTGATTGAGAGAGTATGGGAGATATATGAAGGGACGAGGGATAATGTAGGAGGAGGGTAGAGGATTTCGGAGGGCTTCTGGATGGATAAGGGTTTAAGGCAAGGGTATTCGCTAAGCACAACCCTTTTTGCGATTTTAATCGCGGATAGGGAAAGTAAGCTAGAGACTGAAGCGAGGAGGCCTCGAAGGAGATGATTGAGATGTTCAGAAGATACCTGGATGAGAATAGGTTCGAGCTAAATGCGGAAAAGTCCAAGGTTATGGTATTCAGGAATAGAGGTGGAAGGGACAAGGGAGGGCAATGGGAGTGGAAGGGAAAGGCAGTGCAGGAGGTGGAAGAGTTTGTGTACCTGGGCTTTTTGTTTCGGAGAAATGGGGTAGTAGATGGTCACATAAAACAGAGAGTGAAGAGAGCTAATGTGGTGATGAGGCAGGTATGAGGGTTGGGAAAGAAGTTATTTGCGGATGATTTTGGAAAAAGAATGAAATTGTTTGACTCGCCGTCAGGTGTCTGACGGAGATACACAAAATCCCTCATCCCCTTTACTGTGTAGACCGAAAATCACAAAGTGGGCCAAGAATGTGTGAAACGTTCTACTATATGGATTTTATTGAAAATTGGTTCTTAGGGGTCGCTCAATACGAATTCAAGGTCACAATTCAAAATTATGAAATGGCTGATCCAATATGCTGACCAAACATTTTGAAGAATGTTATGAATAAATAAATTCAAATGAATCGTCCTAGAAGATTACCCATGCAAATAAATATTTTAACCTCACGATATTTCGCATTTTTTAATAATGCGCTAAACTTCGATCAAAACAATGTTATCCGCAAAGTCGAATTCTTTGGAAAATTTCGAGGACGAAGTCCAAGGCACTTACATGGGTATCGGATATAATCTACACTACGAACCCTATATACCCTCAAGATTATTCACAATCAGTGATATTTTAAAATTCAACGGCGACGTGTGGCGTGAATTTTAAAAGAATTATACAGGTGAAAACAGTGGCACCAACACTTTTTCAAACAGATCGGGCAAAACTTTTTCGGGGAGACCCCACCACCCTTTCCAAACAGTAATTTTTGATGAGCAGAAAACAAAAAAAAAACCGTGGAAAGAAGTACATTTTGTACGTTGTACTTGAAAGAGTGACATTTGGACATTTGCCAATTGAAAGGGTCCAATTTAGACATTTTCCAATTTGTTTAGCAATCACTCAAAAAATAAGGGGATATATGTTTCGTGCAGATGGGATCAAGACTATCTTACGAAAGGAAGCCTCGTATGATTTTAATTATACGATTTTAAAAACAGTACTACAGTCCAATTGAAATTAAATAATATAACATTCAATCCTTTTCGTTTTCAAATTGTTTTGCAACTTTAAATGTTTTTGAAGAATGAGCAAATCGATTTGATCTATTATTTACAAAAAATTCTATGATATCCTAAGGGATGGAGAAATTTAAATTAAAAAAATGATACAATGAATCGAAAGGTTGATAAGAATCTTAAAATATATAAACCTGAATAGTTTGCCAAATCAAAATATGAAAAAAGTTCAAATAGATTTTTTTAAACTCCCAGACAAAAATGCCTGATTAAACTTTTTCTGTGGTATCCTTTTTTCTATACCAAAATGTTAGTCACATATTATTGGACATTAAACTGTACACTATACAAGAGTATACATACTATATATGACTGCTATTAATTGGCACACTCTTCGTTATTCGTATTACTTAATATTATCAGCAATATTCGTGAACTGGCCTGTTGACAAATATAAACTTATACGTGCGTAATTTGGATTTTCGAACATTCCCCCTGGGTGATAAGTGAAAAATGGACAGTGGGAAGTGTGATATGCGAAAGTTGCGTAATCATCCCCTGAATACGTTCTATAAAACATTTCCTTAATAAAAATAAATCGTTTTATCTAATTCAATAGTCGGAAATTATTGGTTTGAATTTATAACTATTCCAGTCATGGAAATATTAACTAAGAGGAGGAACGTTGTTATTGTTTGAAAGAAATAAGAGATTTTTGTTTTAAAATCAAGTAGTTAATATAGTCAGATGCGGCTTTGAATCAAGAAAATATTTCTTCCAAACAAGTTAAAGTTAATGGGTCGAAGTGAAAGTTTTTCTTTATTGGAAAATGTGATTACTTGGTTCCAGGAAATAGGATTTTATCATGAGTGAATAATTGTGTGACCCTAAGATGCGATGACTCTTCAGAATAAGCAAGTTTTTATAGAAGTAAACGCGACTTAAAATAAAACAAATATTCCACTGACCTACAAAAATACCACGATTGTTTGCTAAATTTGAATAGCTGGAGTATAAAAATTTAAATTTAGCATTTTTTCGGAAGGGTAATGTAATGATAATTGTTATAATGTAATATTATATAAATATTAATATTTACTTCAATGTTGACAGGATAGCTGTATCTAGTTGTATCTAGATAATTGTATCATGATAGTTGTATCGCGTGAAAAAAATTTGCCTTGCTCAAGCATGGGCCAACAATAGGTCAAAAATGGTCAAAGATTGTTCAAAGATGGGACATGCAGGTATCGTTGGCGGGGCTTAAGCATTGCTCGTGACCACGACCCATGCTAAAATTGTAATGATTATTCTAACACCAAATTCGAGGCTTTCCATAGTTAATCATGTATAAAGATAACAAGAGGGAGTTCCGCTATGAAAAAAAAACATGATTAATTCTCTCTTTTAATCATTTCCAACAAATAAAGCTAGTTTCAGGCGCTTTTTCGAACCAAAACTCATACGTTTCTCATAAGTATCAGAAACTCTCTAAAATTGGTTTAAATCAATATTTCATGGTTAAATAATAATAATATTTTGCGGCCCAAAGTTCGATTGCTAGATAATACACATTTTCTCGGCTTCAGCCAGGAATTTTATAATTCTGAAAAACAAATTAGAGACAGAGTTTTGACATGCGCAAAATTTTGTGAGTCCCGCGAACATAAGACCGGTCTCAAAAACCAAACCACGAGGCCGACCTCACCTAATATCAATTTACACAATCTTAATAACAATATTATGCAAAAATTACCTATTGCATATCAGCTACAATATTCAGGTCGTTTATCGTCAATTTTTATACGCAGATTACAAATTTCCAGGGTAAAATTTCTTATCCAAATGCCAATAAAAACCTACCACAATCATTCTTTCGCGAGAATCACTGTTACACATTTGTATTAGACTCTAAAGTTTCATTAACTTTGGTCTTACTGACACTCTTCTGCGAAAACCCAACATGAGGAAGAAATGGAAATGCTTGTATTCAGCGTTGGAAACTGTAACGTCGTATTTTTGAGGGAGTTTACACTCCATTTGATACTCTTTACTTTTTCAAATTGTAAGCCTAGCAACTTCGTCTGTGACTTTCAAAGTTAAGGTTATAGATTACAATTTTAGAGGAAATTTATACACCGCTTCATCCCGCTGGTGCAATTCTAAGAAAAAGACTGGGATAAGTATTGATCAAAATTGCCAAGCTTTTTATGTAGCTTCGGTAGCGCTAATTGAAATCAAGCAATGAGAAGGGGAAAAGTTGAAATTCATATTGCAAACCTTTATCCATCTTTAAGCTCGCTTCTGCCATTCTAAGCAGAAGAATAAGACAAGACTGGGTCAAAATTGCAAAGCTTTTTCTAGCTTCAGCAACGTTGATTCATGTCAAATAATTAGAAGGAGAAAAGCTGGAGTGTAAATTGAAAACCTATATTTATATTTGCCCTGCTGGTGCCATGCTGAGGAGAAGAATGGGACAAGCCTGGGTCAAAATTACAAAGCTTTTTCTGGCTTCGGTAACGCTAAATCATGTCAATTATTTCGAAAGGAAACAGCTTGACATGGAAACCTATATCCATCTTTAACCTTGCTGCTGCCATTCTAAGCAGAAGAATGGGACAAGCCTGGGTCAAAATTGCAACGCTTTTTCTAGCTTCGGCAACGTTGAATCTTGTCAAATAATTAAAAGGAGGAAAGCTAGAGTGTACATTGAAAACCTATATTTACATTTACCCTGCAGGTGCCATTCTGAGGAAAAAAATGGGAAACGCCTGGATCAAAATTATAAAGGGTTTTCTAGCTTTGGTAACGCCAAATCATGTCAGTTATTTAGAAAGGAAATAGCATGACTTGAAATTGGAAACCCATAATTATATTTACCCTCTTAGTGCCAATATGAGGACAAGAAACCAGCAAGCCTGGGTCAACATTGCAAAGGGTTTTCTAGCTTCGGTAACGCTAAATCATGTCAATTACTCAGAAAGGAAACAGCACGACCTACAATTGAAAACCTATATTTATGTTTAGCCTGCTGGTGCCACTCTGAGGAGCAGAATGGGACAAGCCTGGGTCAAAATTGCAAAGCTTTTTCTAGCTTTGCTCACGCTAAATCATGTCAGTTATTCAGAAAGAAAACAGCTTGACTCGAAATTGGAAACCCATAATTATATTTAGCCTGCTGGTGCAATTATGAGGACAAGAATGGGGCAAGCCTTGATCGAAATTGCAAAGGGTTTTCTAGCTTCTGTAACGCTAAATCATGTCACTTATTTAGGAAGGAAACAGCTTGACCTGAAATTGGAAACCTATATTTATATTTACCCTGCTGGTGATATTCTGAGGAGAAGAATGGGACAAGCCTGGATCAAAGTTGTAAAGGTTTTTCTAGCTTCGGTAACGCTAAATTATATCAATTATTTAGAAAGGAAACAGCTTGACTTGATATTGGAACCCTATATCCATCTTTAGCCTTGCTGTTGCCATTATCAGCAGAAGAATGGGACAAGCCTGGGTCAACATAGCAAAGATTTTTCTGGCTTCAGCCATGTTGAATCGTGTCAAATGACTAGAAGGAGAAAAGCTGGAGTGTAAATTGAAAATCTATATTTATATTTACCCTGCAGGTGCTATTCTGAGGAGAAGAATGGCACAAGCCTGGGTCATAATTGTAAAGCTTTTTCTAGCTTCGGTAACGCTAAATTATATCAATTATTGATAAAGGAAACAGCTTGACTTGATATTGGAACCCTATATCCATCTTTAACCTTGCTGTTGCTGTTATCAGCAGAAGAATAGGACAAGCCTGGGTCAAAATAGCAAAGCTTTTTCTGGCTTCAGCAACGTTGAATCGTGTCCAATAATAAGAAGGAGAAAAGCTGAAGTGTAAATTGAAAATCTATATTTATATTTACCCTGCAGGTGCTATTCTGAGGAGAAGAATGGAACAAGCCTGGGTCAAAATTGCAACGCTTTTTCTAGCTTTGGTTACGCTGAATCATGTCAATTATTTAGGAAGGTAACAGCTTGCTTTAAAATTGGAAATATTTGTTCATACTCACCCTGCTGGTTTTATTATAATAAGAGGAATGGGACAAGCCTAGATAAAAATTTCGAACGTTTTTCTCGCTTCGATAACGCTAAATCATGTCAATTATTCAGAAAGGAAACAGCTTGACTCGAAACTTGTAAGGTCTATTTGTATTTACCCTGCTGGTGCCATTATAAGGCGAAGAATGGAACAAGCCTGGATAAAAATTCTAAAGCTTTTTCTAGCTTCGGTAACGCTAAATCATCTGATTTATTTAGAAAGGAAATAGCTTGACTTGAAATTGGAAACATATATTTATATTGACACTGCTGCTGCCATTATAAGGAGAAGAGTGGGACAAGCCTGTATCAAAATTGCAAAGGTTTCTCTAGCTTCGGTAGCACTAAATCATGTCAAATATTTATAAAGGAAAGAGCTTGACCTGAAATTGAAAACCTATATTCATATTTACCCTGCTGGTGCCATTATAACGAGAAGAATGGGACAAGCCTGGATCAAAATTGTAAAGGTTTCTCTAGCTTTGGTAACGCTAAATAAATTCAAAAAATGGATAGGGACAAAATTGAAATTCAATTGGCAAACCTATATCCATCTTGAAACCTGCTGGTGCCATTCTAGGGGAAGAATGGGACAAGCCTGAAATAAAATTGCAAAGGTTTTCCTAGCTTTAGTAGCGCTATATCATGTCAAGTATTAAGAAGGAAAGCAGCTTGACTTGAAATGGGAAACTTATATCCATATTCACCGTGCTGGTAGCATTATAAGGCAAAAAGTTGGACAAGCCTGATAAAAATTGCAAAGATTTTTCTTGCGACATTAATGCTTATTCAAGTTAAATGTTGAGAAGAAGAAAAGCTACCGTTTAAGTTGGAAACTTTTATTTATCTTCATCTTCCTAATGTCATTCTAAGTACGCTAATTTAATCAAAATCATGAAAATGGGAAAAGCTGAAATTCAAATTGCAAACCTTTATCCATCTTTAGCCTGCTGTGACGATTCTAATGAGAGAAGCGGAACAAGCCTATATCAAAATGGCGAAGGTTTTTCTAGCCACCATAATGCTCATTCGTCTCAAATAGTGACGGATCTACTATGGCGGTGAAAAGTTAGGAAATTGTGTTCAAGTCATGAAACTTTCTATTCAAGTATTTATGAAATTTCTTATCTTAATCCGAATTCATAATTATGACAACCTACATTGCGGTTGCCAATTACAAATTATATTCATATTTTCTTCCTGGATAAAGCAAGTGGAAAATTTTAATTGTTAAACGCTTTCAAGATTCCCAAATAAACTAATTTTTAGAAATTTAGTTATTATTTAGAACAGTAACGTGCTTAAATTCCTTTTCTTGTTCGGAGTCTGACTTTCCTCCTCAATATTCCTCTTGTTTGAGGTTTCTTGGTCCTCCTCGTCCTGCTTTTTATTTTTCCCACTTTTCGGCAACTTTGGATGCCGAAGTATTGTGCTGTGCACTGATTATTGATTGTCAGCACGAATGTTTGGAAGTTGAAACGTTGGTCAGTGGCCTTTATCTTTACGTAACCTACATGTTCAAGAAGCTTGTTTACACTTTCGTTCTTTAAAGCCATGTATCACTTACACGATTTCCACCTGACTGACATTTTTTCATGAAGTCTAAACGTCCGGACTGTCAGGGTTAAAAAAGAGAAGGGGATATGAGTTATGTCCGGAATGAACGACTCTTTCTGAAATAAAAGGCACTAAGAATCAATTTCATTTTCCTTAATTCTCATGAATACGAAAGAATGATATTTCTTATTTTGTTCTTGTTGTAATTATCAAATTCTAAGATCATACAAAAATGCTTTACTGCTTTTGGTTTCAATTTTCAAACTTCTAACTCAATATCATCTAATTTCGTTGGACGTAAGTTCTCAGTTTGTTCGAAAAAGTACCAGTAAGTGGTACATGGTCTGAGGCCATGAGATGTCACACTAAATGAATCTTTCCGGGATGGAAATGCGATAAATTTACAGTCTACTTTTTAGAGGCAAACTGGGTCATCTCTTCCCCAAGAACCCTTCTCCCTTCTCACAACGGTTCGAATAAGGACACCGTTGGACATTTTTCCATCCATATATATGGGTAATTGTCAAATTGAAGGCAAACTTTAAGTCCCAGTAATATAACATTAACTTAGAAAGTCGTACTGATCTTTTTTAAATTTAGTAAATAGTTATTATCATCCTCTACGAAATGGTCATTTCTTTTTTTTTTATTCGTCCTTCTATTTAGTTTAATTTAATGAAAGAATGCCCCTAACGTCATTACCGTACGGCGTCCCAACCTCACTTTGCGCAAGGATAAACGTTTTTTCTCCTTTTTTTAGATAGTAACCTGAAAAACGCTTAACGTATCAAGTTTTTAAACTTTAGATAAGCATAAATTCAATTTATGCACCTTTTTCAAGTCAAATAAATAATATTGTAAGAACCTTAAAGTCTGACCCTCGATTTTTGTCATTTCAGACGTCATTACCGTACGTCTTATTTTTTAGTTAAATATTGTAGTTAAAATTGAGTAATAAATACAGAAATATTAAGCGTAGTGGTGTTTTCTTTCATAAGTAGGTGACATCTTATGATTGAAATCTGTTATTTTTTTATAAATATTAAAAAAGGCTAAACTTCATAAATTTTCTTGCATCATTCACGTACGGTACAATACAGGAGTGTACGACTGCTTATATGCACGTGCTTGTGGATCGGGTGGGTCGGTTTGTTTTCTGTTTTCTAACCTCTATTCATAAATATACAGAACTCGAGAATTGAGCTAAATAAGTTAATTAGGAAGAAAGAGATGTGTTGCAAATATTATTACAGCACAGGTAGGTAGATTTGTTATTAATAATATACTGTATGCTTCATGTAATTTTTATATTTACAATTGTGACCAATTAATGAATTTTGTAGATTTCCAATTTTATATGTAGCCAGTCTCAATCGTCTCAATAAAAAGTGGAACTTCTCTTGATTAAAAAAAAAAATTACATAATGCTACAATTTAAAGAAATCTCGTGTAAGTTACAGACTGTATAATAAAGAAATATAATTTTTCCTAATTGGAATATGTTACAGTATTCGCTTTTGAACTTTTTAAAAGCTTGCACTCTCTTTCATGAAACTCCTAACCTCAAATCCACTTTCCGTATTTCATGTTAGAATTTCATTATTATTTCTTATTTTCAAAACTGCCCCTTTTGGATTTAAAATTTTTAGATGTCGTAAGATCAATTTCCGTTATAAAATATTTAATTCCTAATAGTAATGTGATTGCCACTGCAGGTACTAAAATTTGCCGAAAATTTGACAATTACCCATATATCAATTACTCTGTTATTCAACATATGTCATCTGCTAATAAACGTTACAATTTGGAATTTTTCCACTCAATCCCCATCACCTACCTCTTTTCCAGATCTGCAAATCATATTGTAAGAGTGTGATCAGGCTTCGCGTAACTGATCAGCCTAAAAATAATTAGGGAATTGCTATCGGTCCGGCCGGCCGTGGAAATTACTTGCTACACGAGGGGTAGTAATTTTGTCCATTACCCCCTACTAAAATTATTCCTTGTTTACCCCTTTTGCTAACATCAAAAAGAGGTTCTCAAGACACAAAATGTCGAAAATATCTATAGCAGACAATCTAACATACAAGTACCCGATGAAAATTATAGAACTTAAATGTTGACGTTAATTAAATCCTGATCCAAATAATACTTACGTTATGCTGATAAAATATCTGAAGAAAAAATATTTCACTTACGAATGGTAATAGGTAGATAAAAAAAATTGCGTTCCACCTAAGCTAATTAGACGGCATAAAATTTCCTGTTGCAAACCGAATAATAAATGTCCCTCTTTAATAATTTTCGAGCATAAATAAGGCTTCACACTCTAGAACAGGAAAGCCTCGAGCCCTCGACATGAGTTCCATGATCCAACAAACCATGATGAAAGAATACATGGTCTAGCCACGCGCAACTAAAAAAAAGTTAACCAATAGGAACCAATTCTACCACAGCCAGCCATATTGGATATGTGAGCGCACGAGAATGAAGTATATTTGAAATGACGTAAATGCCATCTTCATTTATACCTTAACATGCACAGAGAGCTACTAATTAATTAATCACTCAATATTAATTACTACGCAATAATCTATTACCTAATTTGATACTCACTCTGAGGTCGACTCTGCTTATTTATTTATTATAATTAGTTTATAGATTAAATTATAAGTTTAATCAAGTATACTGCCGATCAGTGCTGGCACAAATTTGTAATGACCCTGTAATATCCTGTTCCTTAGAGGGCTATTTAGCCCTAGGGAGTTTCTTGAATAAATAAATACAATCAGCAGAAAGATACTTTCTGCAAAGAAACATTGAATTTAGCCCAAGGTATTAGACATGAATGTTCTGAAAAAAATGAATCTTCTATTTCTTCTTGCAGAGTGCAGTTCACAGTCCGACGGAAATCCTCATAGAGAACGTAATCCTGGTCCTTCTTCTTCTTCTGATGGCAAACAATATACACCTGACTCGACTTTTACAGAGGAGCCTCCTTTTCGTGCCAAGTCCAAGTCTCCTGATAGTAGGTCTCCTTCTATTAAAATACTTGGATATTCACTTGGACAACTTGGATATATTCGGCTCATTCCCCGCACAAATCAGAACCTTCGATTTCAATTTCGAAGTTACATTTTGGAAGCCGGTAAACCAATTAGTTGGAGAGTAGATGGAAAGAGGTATAGTCCTATTCCAGCCCAAGAACATATTGTATTATCAGCATCCAATGGGGACATTTTTGCAATATTAGCATACAGTGGGTTTCTTCTTGGAATATATAGAAGAAATTTTGCTCATTCGCGAATAAAAATAAATATGATCAGCGGCGCACTTGATAATTTGACTCCAGATGAAATGAGGGATTGTCCAGTAGGCAAAATGCACCCAATCTTCCCAAACAATTTTATTGAAGCTTTTGCAGATAACGATTCGCTACAGTCCGAATGGAATCCTAATTGCGAACGTAATCCTAGTTCTTCTTCTTCTTCTGCCAGACAACATTCACCTGACCGGACATCTTCTCAGGAGCCTCCTATTCGTGCCAGGTCAATGTCTCCTCCGGGCAGGCCTCCTTCTGATGGAGTACTTGGATATACAATGGAACAACTTGGATATGTTCGGCTTATTTCATGCACAAATCAGAACCAGCGATTTGAATTTAGAAGATACGTTTTTCCTACCGATAAACCAATTCGAATGCGAATAGACCGGATGAACTATGTGTTTGAGCCAACCCGAGAATATATTGTATTGTCAGCATCTAATGGTGACGTTTTTGCAATATTGGATCATAGTGGGACTCTTTGTGGAATAATCAGGATGGCAAGACACAATCCCAGAGTAAAAATAAATATGATAAGTGGCGCAGTTGATAATTTGACTTCGGATGAAATAAGAGATTGTCCAATAGGCAAAAGGCACCCAATCATCCCAAACGGTTTTATTAGAGCTTTTGCAAATGACGATTCGCTACAGTCCAAATGGAATCCTGATGCCGAACGTAATCCTGGGTTTTCTTCTGCTGCCAGACAACATTCACCTGACCGCACATCTCCTCAGGAGCCTCCTATTCGTGCCAGGTCCCAGTCTCCTCCTGGCAGGCCTCCTTCTGGTCGAGTACTTGGGTGTGAAATAGAACAACTCGGATATGTTCGGCTCATTCCTTGCAAAAATCAGAACCAGCGATTTGAATTTCGAAGATACGTTTTTCCTGTCGATAAAGCAATTCGAATGATAGGAGGACGTAGTAGATATATGCCTGTGCCAATCCGAGAATATATTGTATTGTCAACATCCAATGGTGACGTCTTTGCAATATTGGATTATAGTGGGACCCTTTGTGGCATCTATAGGGCAAGTAGCACCCATGCGCGAATAAAAATAAATATGATGAGCGGCGCAGTTGATAATTTGACTCAAGATGAAATAAGGGATTGTCCAGTAGGCAAAAATCATCCAATTTACCCAACAAGTTTTAATAAAGTTTTTGCGAATTACAATTCACTAAAGTCCAATCAGAATCCCAGTGGCGAACGTAATCGTGGTTCTTCTTCTTCTGCTCGATAACATTCACCTGAACTGACTTCTCAGGAGCCTCCTCTTCGTTCCAGGTCCAGGTCTTCTCCGATCAGGCCTCCTTCTGATGGAGTACTTGGATATACAATGCAACAACTTGGATATGTTCAGCTTATTCCATACACAAATCAGAGCCAGCGATTTGAATTTCGAAGATACGTTTTTCCTACTCATAAACCAATTCGAATAAAAGTAGATCTGATGAACTATGTGTTTGAGCCAACCCGAGAAAATTTTGTTCATCAACATCCAGTGGTGACCTTTTTGCAATATTGCAAATTTACATTATGTGTATCATTAATTCAATAGAAAAAATATAAGCTGGAATATAGTATTCTTTGTAATCCGTAGTCGGATCAAAATGAAATTGAAAGATTTAAATGCCAATTTATTATGTTTATCAAGGCTCCTTTCCTTTTATCTCTTGCTAATCCCCATCAGATCATTAAAAAATTTTTTTTCTTCGAATATTCAAAATTCAGAGATATACACGATTTCGAGTCTTCCAACCCGAGTCTTTTGAAAGCACCATATCGCCCACACCGCTAACAGATTATTGCATATTGTTTTCTCACCCTTTCCTTCATACACCATAATTTTTGTTTTATTTACGTTAATTTTAAGACCCCCATTTTGAGGTAAGATTAGGCGAACTTGGTCGCATAAGGATAATTTTTACTGCATTGGTATTCAAACTGATGTATTTTCATTGCCTTGTTATTATAAATAAAAAAAGTACACATCCTACTAAGAAAAAATTTGTTATTAAACATTTTATTGTAACTTGTGTCGTTTTTCCATAAATTCTTATTTTCAATGTTATTTTTTACGATTGAAATGAAAACTACGCGTTTGATCGAAAATTATTAATGACAAATTTGTAGCCCTTTTTGGATGAACAACTTTTGTTCATTCATTTTTTTATAGTTTGTGTCCGTTGTCCAAAAATTAAATGGCTTAACTTTCAATGTCGTTTTTTACGAATAAAACAAAAACCTCGCATCCTATCAAAAAATAATTAATGACAAATTTGTAGCTCTATTTTGAGTGAACAACTTTTGTTTAATTTTTTTTTCGTAGCTTGTGTCGTTTGTCCAAAAATTTAATTTTCTTTGAATTTTAATGCTGTTTTTTACTAATTTAAGCAAAAACTACGCGTCCTATCAAAAAGTGATATTCCACAAATTTGTTGATCTTTTTCGAATGCATAATTTTTGTTTATGCATCTTTTTTCGTATCTTGTATAGTTTGACTGAAAAAAGGAATTTTTCATTATTTTGTTGTGCAATCAAAATTGGAATTTTCGATTTTTCAGGAAAATTCAAAAAGTTGTTATAACAATCTTATTAGGTGTTCAAAAAGCCATGTTTTTCTCGTCCTGACTTTTTTCAATATCGTGCGTCATATGGCTTAAAATTTGTATTTACGGTTGTTTTTTTTTAATTTTGTAAATGCTATAACTCTGGTAATTTATTTTCTATCGAAAAAAGTCATGAGGATAAATTTTTCGTCTTTTTGAAATATAAAATGAAATTCAAAATAAAATTCAATACTACAAACAGCTGTATACAGAAACACACAGAAACCCATCCATACATAAAGACATCCATACATACATACAACCAAACACATTCGCGAAATCCTGGTTTTCGGATTCAGGAGGCTTTCGATCCGAAGTCAGATCAAAATGTAAGTAACTTGTTGTTCCCGCCTGTATTCAAAGGTGTGGATGCGCGTTCGTGTTTTGAATGATAACCTCTGAAATTAAAGTGTCGTATTTTGTCGAGGCGAGTCTCTGTAGTTAACCTTAAAAACAAATCTTTCTTATTATGTGAGGTTCATACCTTTTTTTGAAGAAAAAATCGCTTAAATCAGTGTATAAACAAAACAAAAGAACTAAAAAATCATGTCTGGTCACACAGTGCATATTGAAAAATTTGGAAATGAAAACTTCGATACATGGAAGCTTCAGATGGAAGCTATCCTGATTAAAAATGATTTTTGGTTGTACACAAAAGGAACTAAAACTAAACCAGAAGAAGATGCAGCTAATTAAAATGGAGGGGCAGCTTGGGATAAAGATGATCAAAAGGCTAGAGCAGACATAATCCTATTTATGAGTCCATCGGAGTTATGTGATATCAAGCACTGCGGAACGTCAAATGAATTATGGAGAAAGCTCGAGGAAGTTTATCACTCGAGAGGACCAGCTCGCAAATTAACGCTGTTATAACAGCTATTATTCACAAAAATTGATTGTGGACCGATGAGGACACGATCAATTGGTGGCGCAATATCCTTCGCGACTTTTGTTGACGACAAGTCTAGGTATCTAGATGTTTTCTTTTCAAATCCTAAAAGCGATGTCAAGGAAGCTTTTCTGAAATTTAAAGGTTTAGCAGAAAACCAGACTGTATGCAAGATAAAAATTCTGAGAACGGACTCGAATATTGTGGAGCCGAGTTCGTCAAAGAAATGGAACAAGCTGGGATCAAAAGAGAGAGAACAGTGGCGTATAACCTTCAGCAGAACGGAACAGCAGAGCGTATGAACCGGACACTTGTCGAAATGGCCTACTTAAAAAATCGATGTCCATCGAGAAGTTTAGATGACGTTACACCGTTTGAAGCAAGATTCGGTCGTAAACCAGATGTTTCAAATCTAAGAATTTTTGGTTGTCCAGCTTATACTCTCATCAAAGAAACAGGAAACAGAAAAATTGAACCGAAGTCAAAACCAGATATCTTCGTACGTTAACCAGATAAGTCAAAGGCCTATCGAATTTGTGATTCTGAGTTGAGAAAAATCATCAGAAGTAGGGATGTTCTTTTCAATGGAGAATCAAAGGGGTTTCCGGATGCAGGAAAACATGAAGAATTCCTGGGGTTCGAAATGTATTTTCGCCACCCTGAAACTGAAGATGTCAATGCAGAAATGGAACTTGAAAATCAAAACGAGAGCAACGAAGGCGAGACTGAATTAGAACCAGGAAATCAAATCGAAATAGAAGACAACACTTCTGAAGAGTCTGAAGAACCTTCTCAACAAGTTGTTAGCGAAGTTCAGCCTACTTCGATCAAGGGGGGCCCTGGACGCCCCAAGACATTAAAAACAGGTTAACCAGGAAGGCCAAAGAAATTATACAATACAGGACAATCTGATTAAGACGCAAATTTGGCACGTGATGAAATCAGCGATCCAACAGTTAAAGAGGTAATGGCTGGACCCCACGCCAAGGAATAGAAGGAAGTAATGGAATCCGAGTTCAACGCCCTTCAAGGAAGCAAGGCCTGGACTTTAGTGAAACGGCCTACAAACAAGAAAGTTATTGGTTGTAGATGGATTTTAAGAACCAAATTCAATGCAGAAACCTTTTGAAGGAGATTGGATTCCTCGAGAGCAAAGCCGAACCAACGATTGTCTATTTTGATAATCAAGGAGCGCAAAAGTTGATGCGTAACCCCATTCATCACTCACGCAGCAAGCATGTGGACATCAGACATCACTTTGTGAAGGAAGTTTTTCAACGTGGAGAACTGGACATCAAGTACTTGCCCACCGACCAGATGATCGCTGATGTTCTTACCGAAGGCCTATTTGTGCCAAATCAGCGAAAGTGCATAAGTGAACTAGGGGTGTTAAATGTTGTCAATAATCCGCGTAGAGAGGGGGTGTTGTTCCCGCCTGTATTCAAAAGGAACACGGGTTTGTGAGTGTGTCGCGACCTTCTCTGTCTTTATGGACGTTCGTTCTATATGTATAGGTAAATCCACAGACAAAGCGATTTTAAGAGCTCAATCATTATAATATAATTATTAATCTACTGAACTAAACTCACTTATCAGTGAATTATTGAAAAATAATTACATAAATTCTGATTTTTCGAAATAACTTAAAAGTTACAACGCAAGATTATAATAGATAAGATAATAAGAAATAATAATGATAAGATTATTATATATACAACGTCAAGATTCTACGGTCTTCCAAAAATTCATAAATATCTCAAACCTCTCAGAACGGTTACCTCCTTCATAGGGCCTCCTATATATAATTCTTCAAAATATATAGCAAAAGCCTTACATTGAATTGAATGAATACATTTATTGAAAATCAAATATTACACTAATATTCTGGTCGCTCAATATCTTAAATTGGTCGAATTTTGTTTGGACAATGACCTTGTTCTTTTTCCGTTAAGTTGATGATGTGCTTACTTGTTTACACGAAGATTACATAAATATTCTACTTTCGAAGTTTAATACTTATCATCCACGCGTCCAATTTACAATTGAAATAGAAAATGAAAACAAAATTAACTTTCTAGAGGTTAAGGATCACGGTGAGAAATTGTCTTATTCATTTTCGTTAACTTCAACATGCTTAAACATGATTCCTTCGCTACCCCACGCCAGTCCGTCATTAATTCAAAACATCACCAATTGTTATAGAAAAAATCGAGGAAAAAATACCTGGTCTGACAGATATATAAATTTTAATTCGAACGTAGCTTTTAAAGAAAAGATCTCAGTAATAAACAGTCTAGTTGTATTAGATAATGCATCAGGCTCTGAAACAAACAACATTATAGTTCTACCTTTCGTAAACGAACTCACCAGATTTTATAAAAGGATTTTTAGAGAATTTGATTTACGCGTTACTTTCAAATACGAAAAGGGTGCTTTTAAATGCTTCACTGAATTTATACATAGAATTCCTGTCAAACTTAGAACTCATTTTGTTTATCACATTCCTTGCGAATGTGGTTGTGTATACATAGGACAAATCGAACGTTATTTTAAAGATAGAATAAGAGAACATGAAAACGATTGTGAAAACAACTCTAGAGGGACCGCTTTAGTTCTACACTCACATACTTATGATTAAAATTTTGTTTTCAGTAAGGCAAAAATTATAAGTAATGAGCAATATTATAAAAAACGCATCTTCAAAGAAATGTACTACATCAAAAAACACAGTAGCTCCGTAAGTAAGAGATCAGAGACAAACTTCTTAAGCGACATATATCATTCACTTATTATCTTAACTAACAAATATAATAGATGTTAAATTTTTCTAATTTCTCTCACGCTCGTCGTTTATAATTATCTAATAAAAATACTTACGCCTGTCCAAGAATGGTGTTTACGTGAATATAAACGGTTTTTTAAGAATTTGAACGTCTTTTTCTAATTTTAACCATACTCTTCTGGACACTGTTCTGATACTGTTCTGATCACATATGAAAAATATTTGTAAACAAAAATGCTGTATCCGTTTTCTAGCGCTAATGATTTTCTTCCTTATTTTGTGATAATATTTCCTTGATGAGGTCTGGCGTCGCCAGACGAAAGCTTGGATTTTAAATAAACGTTATTATTACGATATGGACTAGTAGATCGAAAACATCATTTCACCGACAGCCTATATGAGAAGATTAGATTCTCATGATAAGTAACTAAAACTCTAATTAAATGTTTCTTGATCTAAGTAGTTAGTTAGTTAGTTTTGAGGCGGGCGGGAAGCCCCTAAGGAGATCCCCTGGCGCTCAAGCTCCGACCTTTTGGTGAAGCTTAGTATATCGATCACTGATCGCGTTGTAATTCCCTCAGGTTCCATAAAATAGGTCCCGAGTGATAATAGATTTAATACTTTCACGATGATTCATTATGATAAATTTAAATTTAAAATTTGAAGCTTTTTCGGGTTTCAATCGTGTGCAAACCTACGAAACTTGCCGACGTTTCGTGAACATTGCAGTTCACTTCTTTCTTTTTTTTTCTTTCTTTCCTGAGCCTAGCTAATGCCGAGCACTGGCATAATACATGCAGGGATGTTTCGCCATCTCTGCCAGATTTCCTGCACTCTATTGTGGGGTTATACCCCATTTTGTGCATATGATGGTTCAAGCCCAGTTAGGACCTAGACGACTGTACTTATATCTTTCTTGAGTAAACCCAGGATTAACCTAGCTCTATCCATCCTACATGTAAAACCCAGAATGGATTTCGCCTGACGGCAACCCTGGATTTGTTCCCTGGATAAAAAGAGAGCCCTGAGCTATCACACCAGAGATCTACGATACGCAGCGCTGACCTCGTGAGACCCATCAAGGTCTCCAGAAGAACCCCCTAGTTAGGATTGCAAAGTCATCCGCATAGCCCAGAGTATAATACCCCTCTTTATATAGCCTTCGAAGGAGGCCGTCCACTTCAATGCACCACAGGAGGGGCGACAGGACACCCACCTGTGGGCAACCCAGTGGCGCTATTCCCTTTACTAGTCCTTCACCCATCTGGTTTTAAGTCTTCTCCGGCATAGCATACTTCCTATGCAGCACACTAGCTGGTCTGGCACGCCACATCTCAAAGCCTCTCGACAGATGACCAAGAAAGTGCCCACAGCATACTCCTTTTGTTCCAACTGCTGCTCCAATTTTGCCACGACAGCATAAAGCGCACTTTCTACCATGCAGCCTGCTTGAAAAGCATACTGTCCTTTATGCAGTGATGAGGCCAAAAGCACCTTATCCCTAATATATCTCTCGACCAGCTTCTCCAACGTTTTCAGGATAGAAGACGTTAGGCTGATCGGTCGAAAATCTGTTACAGCAGTGTATCACTCCTTCTCAGGTTTGGGAATGAAGGCCACTGTGCCATCCTTCCATGCCGATGGCACGTGTTCAAGGGCAATGTTAGCCCTAAATAATTTCGTCAGTGTAGGGACGACGAGATTCATGCCTTTTTGTAAAAGCGCTGGATAAACGCCAGCCGCCTCTGGTGACTTAAAGGGACAGAAGGACGCTACAGCTCATTCCGCCTTTTTATAATTAACGACCTTAGCGACGAAATTCCAGTCGGCCCTCACCATTTCTTGGCCCCAGCCTTCCTCTTCTTGGTCGGTTCGGATTCGCTGAAAACCCGGGACGTGAACTTGCATTAGGTGATTCAGCGTTACTTCTTCGTCTTCGGCAGACCCTCCATTATCAAGCCTCATTAGCCCAAGGCGAGCTTCCTGTTTATACTATCTTATGTTTTCATTGTATTCATACTGAGCCGATTTATATATGTCCCAGTCTGAAGGTGATTTAGTTCTATTAGCCCTGTTGCACAACATTCTTGTCATTTTGCGGAATCTATCCAGGTGGGTATTCCACCATTCTGCCCCTTTCATAGATTTAATTGTGCTTGTAGCGCAATTTTTCTCATATGATGTAGTCAGAGTCCTCCGCAGAAAATCAGCGGCGTGCCCTAAGTCATCAATGGTACCATAGCTTGTGGGGAATTCCGCAAGGCACCCTTCGAGCTCCTCTTTATATGAGTCCCGAAGTGTATTTCTCGGGCTTCTATTCTTTGTAACCGCCGGTTTTCCTAGGGTTAATTGAAACAAGATCTATTTGTCGTCCGAGAGAGACTGCTGATCGGAGACTCTCCAACCCACTACCTTCCTCCTCAGTACATCCAAGCAAAGAGTCAAATCGAGAACCTCACTTCTGTTTTTGGTCTGGAATGTGGGAGTATCACCCCGATTCAGAATCTCCAGCTCTGTGCTCGCCACGTATTCAAATAAATCTCTCCCTCTCTCATTGATGTTTGTGCTTCCCCACACCGTATGGTGAAAGTTTGCATCACAGCCGAACGGTAGAGGAATCCTATCATCCTGACAGTGCCGTATTAGTGCCTTCACCTCTCTGGGAGGCGGAGGTCCTCGGTACCACCCGGGAAATAAGCCGAGGCAATAATTACCTCTATCTTTTCTCCGCTACTCCCCCTGAGTCTCGCCTTGTTAATGATGAGATCTCTGGAGCAAAACTAAGGCACCAAGATCGCATCCATACCCTTGACGGCTATGCATGACCTTGGCGTTTTTTCAGGCGGCCCCTTTCATATGGTGCCACAACCTGACAAGCAACTAATCCTTCCCCTGTATAACCAGGGTTCTTGGATTAGGGCAATTCCTGCCTACACCACTGGCATGCGCCTAGCTAGAACCGCTGAGGCGCCTTTGCTGTTGTGCGGAATAATCTGCATCATGGGGATTCCCGTCTCAGCCATTGAAAGGCTAATTTAGGGCCCCTAGATAGGGTCGGTAATCCAGAGCCGCAAGGTCTTCCGAAATTCGCACCGCTCGTGAAGGACTACCTCTGAGGTGCCATCCACCACTGGCGGCGGGCTAGAAGAGGGTCCCGCAACGGGTCCCTCATTCTTTTGTTTTATTTTATTTTGTGTTTCACTCATTTTTCCCACGAGAAGCTATGGAAATTAGAAATACCCCTGCAGAGTCCCGCTTGCAGGGGGCGGGTCTACATACTATGGGATTCGAGCTAGTGTCCCACAGTCCCCGTTGAGGTACCTTCTTTGTGACCCCGACTTGTTCGCCTCTACTGAGGGGGGCAGGCCGGGATGTTCAAGGATTTGTTAACCCTGGTACGATTCAGCCCTTGACACGGTGATCACATCGTAGCTTGGGAGCATGAGAACTCGCGCCCACCATATTCCAGGAGGATTTTCTATTACCCCCTGGAAGGATCGCTCCTTAGTTTAGGTCCCACTGACCAGAGTCCGTCGGTTCCCCAGAATAGCTACACCTCGCGATGTAGCCTCTCTGGTTCACCTATCCAGATCTATAGCCCGATCAAACCCGTAAGCCCTTCCACCAACTACAAGGTCCCGAGATTTACTTTTGTTGACCACTACTTTACTTAAAACAATTTTCATGTTCTTGAGACAAGAAAATGAATATACTTAACGAAGAAATAATTTCTCTCCACTTGATGCTTGAATATATTGCTTCATATATATATATATACCACCCATCTCACGGTTGTGAGACGTGGCCATGAGTGGGATTTACCGCGGTTCTACTGGGACCCGGTGTCATTTTTAGATGGCAGTTGCTCCCAGTGCGACCCTGCAGTGGTTGTTAACCTTATTTTTTAATTATATGTATATTAGCTACTTTTGAACTCATGTTTGAACTTCCTGCATAGCTTCTAAACAAAGGAGTATTTATTTGTCACGAATATTTATTTTATTCTTATTTTGAAAAATGCTTACCTTTTTACTAACATAAGTGAAAATTTAGCGCTTTAAACGCGTTTAAAGCATAATTTAGAATATGTAATCTCTAAGTTTTTTAAGATGGTTCTATAAGTTTTGAAAGAAAAATGTATTTTTTATCCGCATACTTTTATAAAAATGCGTTCAGTTTAATTCTGAGAAAGAATTTAACTGCTTCAATTAATAAAATGAAGTTATGATTGAATCGAAATTATTTTCTTTGACCATCAGTAACGAAATGTAACGATAGTTCCGTTCGGATCCCTGAGCAAAACTGTTATTAGTGTCTTAAACAAACTTGATTAAAATGCGTCCAATTCAGTTCAAACGAAAATTTCAGCGTTTCAAACACTTTCAAGCCATATTTTTAGAAAACTGCGTTCGAATATATAATATATAATTATATTTATAAAAACTTAATAAAACAAAGTTTTTCAATGCATAATATGTAACTACTCAGTACAGAATCTGCTAGACCTCTCTTATTTGAATGTATATAGGGAAATTTTCTAGCGCAAAATAAGAAGAAACGCTATACAAAATTTTGTCATTTGAATATTCACGATAAGCAGTGTCAATTCTTTTCATATTTAAAAAAAAATTTCATTTTCTGATAAAATTTTCTAGGACGTTTCGTCTTATTTTTCGCTGGAAAATCTTCCTATATACAGAGTTTATATGAGAGAGGTCTCGCAGATCTTGTATGAAGTAACTAATTAAATTAAGTAACATATGAAATTATATAATGAAAGTATGACATATAAACTAAGAAAAAAGTCGCTAAGTTCAATATATTTTTTTAAAATTTGAACTAGTTCTAAACTATGTTTTGCATTTGAAAATATCTCTATATGAAGTAATACAGTAAAGTTTCAGTATAATAAAATGCTCTATTTCATCTACGAATACATTCTCTCAGCTCAAGAAAATGTACACTTGTTCCAAGCATAACGCTGCAAGTATATATTTATTTGGACCATACTCATATTCTATCGTTCCCATTCGTACCTGCGATTGACATGATCCAAATAAAATATACTTGATCGAAGAACAATTTGTTTTTCGTTTACTTAAATTAACAACCAAGTTTGGCAGATGTGTTTTTTGATATTTTTCAGTAATCAATTTTCGAAGAGGACTTGAAATCAAGAAGCCCTGAGGTTTCGAGAATATTTCGCTGATTTTTAATTTCATCCCTTCCTGAGATAAAAAATATGAACACAAATTATTTTCTAAATGAAGAACGCAACCATTATGTTTTCGTAATTTTTTTGTAAATTAATATATTATTTTGCGTCACATTAGATTAAGACGCTTTTTTCTAGGATCAATAACAACTGCGTTCAAATATCTTGAATAAAGTCACCCAAAAGTCAACTTTGGGTCCGTGCATGAAAATCTACATCTTTACAACGGAGAATATTTTAAAAAACGTTTCCTAACAAATTTTCATTTGGCAAACAGAAAATATTTTAAAAAATTTATTTTTAAAGCTGCCATTTAGGCAAGAAAAATTCATTCCACATTCAACTGATTTGATTTTTTTCAGGTAAATCACGAAATGAATATCTTTTCTAGACTTTATTAGTTTTTTAATCAATGATAACAGTAAAATAATATTGAAATTATTGAAACAATATCTAAGTGCTCAAGTACATTTATATGATTTATCCAGGAAAATCATTTTACGAGTATTTCACCAACACCGAGAAAATTCGATTATAGGCCAATTTCAAATGCTGCAGAGAGGTCCAGGTTAGTGTATCAGAATAAATTGGCCTTTAAATATATTATTTTAAAATTTAAATAAACGCATACGTATTTCATAGTTTAGCTATGATTTTAGCTATGAATATTTAGGTTTACCTAAAAAAGCCTTTATTAACAATGTAATGCATATTATCAAATAGCTTTCCTGAAAAAAAAAATTTTATGTAGAAAGAATATCCAGTTTTAATATTTTCAGAATAATAGCCGCCATTTTGTCATTTTCCGAAAATTGAATGTCTTCTTTTGATCATTTGATAGATCAAGGATTTGTTCATCATTCATTAGTTCATAATTCTGACACCCTGACCTGGTCCTCTCTGTATAATTTGAAATTGAATCTGTTTATACAAGGTTTTTAAAAATTAACTTCCAGATTGTACAGCCTAATATTCGTAGATCGCTGTCTCAAATTTAGGGAAGATATTAAAATTTTATTAATATAATTATCATAATAGAATTCACGCTCATCATATGGCTTGGGCGTTCGATCTGAATATGTCTTTCCTCTCGACCTTCACTTAATTCTGTAAGAACAAATATAAAGTAATTTAAAGAAGTGGCGCAAAACATATATATTGTGATTTTTCCCCACTACATCCCAAAAAATTTGATATCAGTCCAAAAAAAATTACGTTCTGATAATAATTGAAGAAAAACGAATATCAATAAGTGGCTTCGGAGAAAAATGTATCTTCTAAATTTACTAGAGCTTCTATTCACGTATTTATTACAGTAAAAAAGATAGCAAATAGGGAAATTTAAGATTAATCTTACTTCTGTATATATACTATTCACTATACAATTTCTGTAAGCGTTTTCTGTAAACATGACTAGAACCATCTGTAATATTTATATAACAGTAAATATAACAGTCTTTCAGCTTCGTGTAGGTATAATACCAGGTGCGCGAAACGTTGCGCAAACGTGAAAAACTTTGCAGGAAAGGGACAATGATGTCGAAGAGTGGTCAAATTGAAATGCAGTCTAACCTCAAGTGACGGTGGAAATTGAAGTTCCAAATAAGAACTTAAAAATAAGTTTCCTAACGTGGTATTTTGGAAGTTTACTTCTAAATGCTATAGGTAGTTTGTCCTAAAGACGAGGAAAGGAATGTGTCGGTTATTCTTTGTCAATAAAATGGAAGAGGTTAAGAACGTAGTGCGGACCTTCATTACTCAATAGACTATACAGCAAGTTACCCATTAAAATGGTCTTCTTGGCGACGTTAAGAAGTCCTGACCTTTCCCTATACTGGGTAATATTTTCACTTTTGGGGATGTTATAGACGAACCGAATGCAAGAATCAAGCGTACGCTCAAACTTGACATCCAGCTAATCAGTAAAATCGTCATATACCACACAGCCGCACGCAAAAAAAGGGAGTATGAGGCTTTTAAATTTGAAGATACGAGTTGCAGTTAGAAGTAATTCTTTATTCCTGTTAAGTTTTTAGAGGACTTTAAAGGTTTTCCTCGAAATATCCGAAACTTGCTCATTCAATGTAGAAGAGCGATTAAGAATATAGACTAATCTTTCACATATTTCACAAAGGGGATGATACGCCCATTGATCAAGAGAGGAGGTAGGGTTGCACTTGTTTCAAGTGATGGAGAGGAAGAAGGTCCAATGATATAAGCGTTGATTTAGCAGGGTTAAGAGTTAGGCCACTTGCCAAGGCCACTGCACCACCACCAGAATTCCAGGTATCAGGAAATATTCACACCTCGAGTGATGCGTTATAGATGTTGAGGAAAATAGGGCCAATGATTGGTAAAGCAAGACAAATCATTTTAATTGAAATACCATCGTTATGTATTTGGTTTAACCTCGAGTTGTTTTTTAATTAGGGTTTCTTGTGTTATGTCAAAAAAGTAAAATTTTTTATCATCAAAAGTAGAAGAAACTGAGGACGGGAAAGGAGTGGTGTTTACAAGGAGTGTGAGCTTTGTGGTCAAGGCTGTTAAAAGGTCTGCAGAGGAGAAGTTGTTATCAGGAGTTGAGTGTTTAGGAGAAATAAACCCAAGCCGTCTACAGAGAAGCCAGATGTTTTCATTTTGATATCTGTTTTTAATAGAATTGAAATTATATTGATTATATGAATCCTGACTTTAGTTTGTACGTAGTTTCTCAATTTACGAAATTCGGCTCGAATGATCAAAGGAGTGGGTTTTTCTGCTTGCAGAGTATAGAGAGACGGTGTTATTTATAGTTTAAGCAAATTATTTAATATATATTCTTCGTCAGTTTACTTTCTCAAGTAATTGAATCAATTCTATAATATATTTGCTTTATATTGTATTTGAGTTATTAAATTACCCGCTGGACGAGGAAGTTCATGTTATCCTTGCTGAATGAACGTGTGCCATGCTGTACCGTCAAACTCTGCAATAACACCTCCATTGTGATGCAGCTTATCACCTGGTCGAAATTTGGCTATCTTTAGTTCGCCTGGCCCCACAAAAAAATATAGTCATCAATTAATTTTAAGAGTAAAAAGAATCTTTGAATTAGAACTAACACATTGTACTAAATTGTGAATCTACTAATAAGAGTTACCCTAGAAATTAAGATTGGAATTTCCCTTCTGATTCCCCACAATTTTTTCATTAGATGAAAAATATTATATACAATAAAAATTTGAGCAAGGTCGGTTAATATTAACATTTGCCTCTATGGGCACTTTACTTCTAGTAAGAATATATTTTATAAAGAAGCCCAGTAGTAGATTCAGAGGAAGGGTTTTTTTAGGGAAGGGCATCTTAAGGTCAAGGTTAGTTTCTTAATTACCGTTTTTGACCGGATGATCATAAATCGCTTCACCTACGACTTTGGCAACAGGATTGTGACCACGGTATATGACATCACCTTCAGTAAATTTGACTGGCCCTTTTTGACATGGCGTTGGGTTTTGACGTGGCGTTCGTCGTTGATATAATGCTATAAAAATATACCCATTAACTAATTTATAGATTTTAAAAAACACTAGCTTAGAACTACTACACACTATATCTGAAGGTATTAATTTGATATTTAACATAATGATTCAAGAATGCAACAGTATTTCGTTTCTTTATTTTGATACGGATTTTCGGATCAATCGAATACTGATGCGGTAGCAATAATATCTCCCAATTTACTGTATAAATTGTACAAATTCGGCGTCTACTAATAATTATCTAAGAAATTGATTTTGTTTTCTGAATCACAACAATTTTCCATTAGTTCAAAAAAATGATATATACTAAGAATTTGAGCAAGGTCTGTTGATATTAACATGTATCTCTAGGCAGTTTACTTGGGTTAAACAATATTTTATCAAAAAAACCAAGGGCTGATTCAGAGAAAGATTTTTTTTGTATGAATTTAGAGGCCACATTCCCCCGTTCTTTTGAGAAGCCGAAAAAAACTATTGGAATTTGTACCTGGGACATAGCCGAGCTCTCGAAGCATCAACCTTTCCATGCGCAACCGTTGTTCCTCAATACCACTTGACGGTTCTGGACTTGATTCTGTATGAGCAAAGATAGAAATTTTTTATTAATAAATTTTCCCAACGAAATTCCAAAGTTTTAATTTCAATAAAGTTATCCTAAGTGTATTCACTGTAATCGCAGTCAGCTAATATTGAATCGTAACTTTAGGTAAGCAAAGATTTTGTCCAGGTGCTGGCAGGGCTGCAGTCGGTTGTTCTGACTTAAATGATATCCCACGTTGGATGCGGTATATTTTTAAAAATTATTTATGTTTCGACTTCAAAACTAGTCATGAAGAACGCCTCAAAAGAGTATCAAAAGTTTCAATCTTAAAGTTTAGTAACATATTGTAAACAAAATAGTAGATGCAGAGATGGGAGGAAATATATATGAATTAGAATATTTGAAACAGATGTGCACATACACGTAAGGATTTAGCGTGCAATTTTCGCTCCATGATGTTGACAAAAATTTCGTTTCAAACTTTATCGATTTTTATTCTGCATCCAACATCTTAAATTTATGAATACATATAAGGATTTAATGTAAAATATAAGAACAATATTTTGGAAAAAAAAACATTAAGGTTCTTCAAGCAAGCTCTTCCAAACAAAAAATAACAAAAGAATGAAATCACAGTAAAATGATTTATAGGGATCATATTGCATTTTCCCCTGTTGTACTTAGGGAAATGAAACTATTTCGATAAATTATAGGAACATAATAATTCCTTTAGTAATGCAATTCTTCAACAGATGCGTTTGGGACATGCCCAAGAAACCATCTCCACAATAAAACTTAGTGTGACGTTACAATTTAATTGCAAGTCACAAGGAATTAATTTTCAGATATTCAATGATTTTTTAATTTTGACTTAGTTGATTTAAAAATTTTAGGACTGAATTACAGTTCATGAATCCGCAAGCTGCATGATTTTCCAAGACTTGGGTTTATTTCATTTAGTTCCTTTATTATTAAGAATTTATTTTGCCTGTTCTTCCTTTTTTTATTTATGTATTTCTGGAATAATCCGATCAACTGTAAGAATCCTCAACCATCCTGACCGAACGAGAAACTTCAAGAAGCATTTGGGACGCCTTTTCTCGATTGGAGTTACTTAAACCATTTGACTGTGTGCCATTCTGTTCCTATCCTTCTAGTCGTACGTCAAGACCTATTGAATATTTTCGGAAAGCTGGTGGGATTATTTCTGCTAATTATTTTTGACACCCTCTTCAACTTGTCTACCCTGGAGTGGAATTCAAAGTTCTTATTTTGGGAAGGTTTATTATCGATCCCTGGCAATGCGAGTGGGACCTCTTTAGCTCAGATCCGGATCATCAATGTCAAAGTTCTCGGTACTAGGGACTTTAAATTAGATGATTCTATAAAGTCCTAGTAGCTGGCTTGGTTGTTCAGATAATTGGGAGAGGATGTCTTGGACAATAATTCAACATCTTATGGACGAAATTGATTGATTATGATCATCAAATTTAGAAGAAAATATTTTATTTGGACACAGCACCCCTAATATCTACTTCTAGTCAAATCTCTGAGAGCCCTTTTCTGCTGTTTCAATATTCCCTAGTAACACCAATCAGAACGCCCCATTGCAACCAATCAGGATCAAGCCGGTTGCCAGAGAAGTAAACAACGTTGGAAAACCCCGGATCTTTCGTCAAGCAGCTTGCGGAGTAACATAGTTCGCTAGAATATATAAACAATTTAAGTTAACCAAAGTGTATGATCGCGATAATCTTGCATTTCCTATTCTCTGGATTACTATTCTGTGTGCGATCTTTTGAGTGCTGTCATGGATTATTTGATATAAGTTCATTTCATCAGATTCAGAAAGGAAAACTTTTACCTAGATTTTGTGTGGACCCCTTACCTTTCGTTTTGTGAGTTCTAGTTTAAATTTAGTTTGTTTAATTTGGTCACACCTTTCCCTGATTGATTTTCTTGAATATTCTTGAATTGTGTTTAGTCCAATATTTGTTTGCCGTACCCCTGATTGTTGATGATCCTCATCACACGCGTTGTTTTAGTAACCATATTTTGCTCATATTTTTACATGGTCTTGGGAAAACCGACGAAAGGTCCAAAAATTAATTAATTAATTTTGTATAATTTTAGTGTATTTTGTTTGCGACATTAGTATGATTTAACTTATATTTGATCTTTTGTTTTGTGTATCTATGATCGTCATTTGTTAAACAATTGTGACTTATTCATGACTTCCATTTTTTGTGATAGAATTAAAAAAAGGAAATTTGACTTTTATTTAGGAAGTGATCCAGAAGTAGGACTGGGTTAGCCAAAGTTTTCCGGTTCATTACTTTAAGTGAATTATCTTCGTTTCATTATTTATATGAAATTCAATTATATCTGATCCATGCGGATCTGGCGCCCGCGGTAAATAAAAATAATTATAACTTATAATTTTTAAATTGTAGACTTAGAACCAGAGGTTTTTACGATAACGAAATTGTCGTTATATTACGTGAATTTGCCTTCAGGGGTCAAAATTTCTTTTTTCATTTCTATTTAGGGAGAGCTAGAAATTTTTCCAATCATCAAAGTTTTTGGTCCCACTGATCTTTAGATCACCCCAATGTACTGCAGACTAATGTTTTAACATCCAGGAGTTACACGAACCTTAATTTGCCTCAAGATGTAAATTAAGACCAGTGTTAGTTCGGGGGTGGTTTTCGGAGGATGTATGGGTCATAAATCTTTTCAAAAGATCAGCGGAGCCAAGAACTTTCATTAATTCAGAAATGTTTCGATCTTTCTTAGTAGGGGATGAGCAAAAATACACTGTAAAATCAGATCAGTGTTACTGTGAGGGTGTTTTCTTGTGCATGTCAAAACTTCATCCCATTTGTCATTGAGTTGATTCAAGAATCAGTGGGGCCACCAACTTTTATTACTTCGGAAATTTTTCGAATTTTCTTAGTAGTGTATGAAAAAATAAGTTTTTTTGGGGGATGGTGTAACATCATATCTTGGATCATTAGGTTAATGAAAAAATTACTGGATGGAACTACTTTGCTCACTGCAGAAATGGATCGTTCTCTTTAAGTAGAGGGTGAATTAAAGTCTTAACAATCCTAAATGTATATTCAGATCGATGTCAATACAAGAGATCTTTCCCGGGAACGAGGCAAATTCGGATCCGTGAGACTGCTAGGATGTTATTGGGTTCATGTTAAAACATCGATCTCCAGTGCACTGAGATGATGCAAAGATCAGTGAGACCGATAGCTTTGATGCTTTGAAAAATTGGTAGCTATCCCTAAATAGGAATGAAAAAAGAATTTCTGACACCCCTGAAAGCCAATTTACGTGAGTATCATTGTGTGTACGAAATTTTGGGCATGCTTCAAATGTATCTCTTGTAGAATTTGCTCGTACATATAATTTATACCCTCTGTTGTTCCCAAAATATGCCCCAGATCCAAAAATTTTGGGGACTGTTTTGCTTACTTTTACTCCCCCTACGCCCCTCTAAAAGGAACCAGAGTTCTCGTTCAACACCCTGTATAGAGACAGTTTCTTTACATATATATGAATTACATATATTGTTGTTGCGTCCAAAATTCTTTGTGGGCATTTTTCCAGTGTAGATTTAAAGCTTTCCACTGAAAACAGTTTAATTACTTTCTTTATTAATAGAAAGTGAACGCAGATGATTCGGATTTTAACTGCCTTTACAATAAATAATATCATATGAATCATAACAAAAGATTTTATAACAATTAATAAGGCACTTTTTACTTTGAATACAAAATTACGCAGCAAGATCGGTTGGTATCTGCATATTAAATATTATAATATATGATAGACTTGGTATAATGATATATTCAACTTACGAACAGAATGAAGAAATATCACAAAAGTGTAGATTAGGGTACCAACAAAAAAAAGCATTTTGTTACAGACAGTACTAATTTTTGAATAATTTCTTGAAAAGTAAATGATAAGATATTCAAAAAGTTCTCAATCATATATATACTATCAGCTGCATCTTTTATGACAAAAAGATTAACAAGATTTAGGCTGTGGAATGAAGTTGAGATAATAAAGTGTTACGTAACCCTAGCGTATCTCGTGAACGGAAAAGTTCATTTCTTACCACATGAATAAGCATGAATTAATATTCAACCCGTTTTTAACTAAAAAGACTTGTACAAGTAAACGAATTAAAAAAACATTTCAACACAGTGCATTTCTCTTTTTTGACTGATTCACAATTACATCACTTTTATTGATAACACAGCTCCACAAAAAAAAATCGAGAAAAGTACCCCTGGAGTCTGACTATGTCTATCATATGTTACGGGGTCGCTGAATCCAAATTCGGGGTTCGTTTGGGTCCATCACGTCAGATTTCGTCCATAACTTCAAAAAACATGAAAATCGCTGATTTAGGGCCACAGAAAAAACTGGGGTTTCTATTGGAACCAATTTTTGGTTCCAAAGGAGCTGCAACAAAAAGGAACCTCTCTTGCATCTTTTCTGAGAAATTTATTAGGTTCCTTCTGACATTATATTTCCCACACATAACACAAAAGCGGTTCATACTTTTCGAGCATTTATCCATGGTAATAATAGGGATAAAGTGGTCTTGTCAAATAGTCCTCACCTTTTTTTTAAAATTTTTTAATTCTTTCCCTGACAAATCACTTTATAATTAAATACAAAGGATCAAATTTTAAACTCGTATTTTTTCTTTCAGGTTATACATTTTTGAAGTGCATGTTTCAAAATCACCTTTGAGGCTAAACAACAATAATTATTGTAACAATATTAAAACAAAATATAGAAACTATTTTCCCCTTTTTTTTAACTTTTCCAAATTTTCTTACCGAAATATGTACATAGAATCGTTATCATAATTTTATATCTTTACCTTAGACACTTCAAGATTTGAATTTCCAAAAATATTTTCTAAGATTTTATAACCCCTTCTATCCTTCAAAGTAATAGCGTAACTTATTCATTCATGAAATTTAAACAAATTATTTTTATATCGCTTTATTTTAAGCAAACTCTCTTATCATTTTTAACATTTTATTACGATCACTATTTCTGCAAAATAAAAATAAAAATGTCTATATAGGCCTTTAATTTGCCTGATAAGGTATCATTCTATATATATTATCATCCTTGATACGTCATTATCCTTCTACCCTTTGAAATTTCTACTCCGGAGAGATTCAAGATTTTCTTTGCATTTTCAAGCTCTTTACAACAATAGAAGTTCCCGTTTTTCCTTTCTATATTTATACATACTAAATATATTTTGCAATAGTTTACTTTTTATTTTTTATGACTATCGATATTTTTGATGGATCATATCGCAAAAAAGCGTGTTTTATGCGATTTATATAGACAACGGATGTTGTTCCGTCACCCTTTACTATTTTAAACATTGAAATCACCAATTTTTCTAATCACTTTGTAGGGACCTTCATAATGGACTCCTAACTTATCAATTCTTTTCTCGATGAGTAAGTAAATATATTGTCCTACTTTGAAATTCATTTTATTGATTTTTTGATATTGATATTTCTTACATTTTCTTTTTGCAGCTTCTAATCGAAAATGAACCATTAACTCAGTTACGACTAGTCAATTTAAAATATCATTCACCAATTTTACAAAGGTCAATGCAACTTTTTCCTCGGCGAATTCGGAAGTAAATACTGCTTTCCTGCCCAATACGACTTCATGAGGAGTAACCCCTGTGGATGCATGGACTGATGTGTTGAATGAGAACATTGCATAAGGCAACCACAGGTCCCAATTTGATTCCTCGCAATAATGCCGAAGATATTCTACAAAGGTATGATGACTTCGCTCTAACGCTCCTCAGGATTGTGGATGGTAAGCTGATCATTTATATTGTTTCATTTTAAATAGTTCCGCGAACCCGGCCATCATTTCACTCATAAGTTGAGGTCCCTGATCAGTTTGAATCGATTCGTCACAACCAAATTGACCAATAAAATGTTCGGCAAATAATTCTGCTATTGTAGGAGCGTTAATATTATTTGAATGGATAGCGCCTGAATATTTAGAAAGACAATCTTGCCAAGTCATCATATATTCGTTTCCAATATCTGATTTAGGCAAAGGGCCTACTAAATCAATTTTTAATTTTTCAAACACTCTCATGGGTATATACTTATACTTATGTATATATTATTACAAATATATTGAAAATATTATTATTATTATATATATCACGAATTAAACTTACATGGAAGTTATCCTGTTCTACATATTGGCAATTTAGTTTTTACCCGCACAATTCAACGAACAATTCAACCTTTGGTTTTTTTGTCATTCTTTGCGGCTCCCATATCATTAAAATACGTCTACTGGGCGTAATTTCCTAAGATATTTCGTCGTCACAGCAATTCAACAAACTTATTATAAGTCTGAAGAGGCCTTTTCATTTTGTCTATTTTCATCTACTCTTTTTGCCAGTTTCTCACATTCATTTATCAAATGATCATTCGCCTTACAACATTTGCAAAATTTCTCTTTCTTTTCCTGACAATATGGTTTTGTACACTCCCGTGCTAAATGTCCCGGTTGCTGGCATCGAAAACAGAGGGGAGGGGAACCGTCATTTGAACAATCTCTCTCCACATGCCCTGTCTTGGTGCACTTCCGATAAATTATGGAAGTTTTGGGGCGGGCATAGCACAACCCCTTTCAAAGTGACCTGGCACGCCACAACGACGATAGATAACTTCTGACCCTCGTATGACTTCCCTCTACTTGATACCGTTATCTCGAACTGTTTCATTAAACTTTTAAGCTACCGTAGCTAAAAGGGAATTAGGCTGACTAAGATTTCCATTTTTTGTGAAAATATTTTTTCAATGCTTTAATAACTCTTCAAGAGTATATATTTCCCCATCTAATAATGCGTTATATGCACTTCTTGAGATTCGTGATCTTATTATTAAAAATGAATGCTGCCTGTCATTAACAAAGATTGAATTACGGTCATAAATACAATTTTGGGTAAACCGACTGACTGGGATGTTTTTGTTATCAAAAAATGTAGGTAAGAACTCCAGGGCAGCTTTGAACGGCATGAGGTATTGGGGCTCTGGTGCTGATTGGTTTAATAATCCTGCATCGTCTAGGGTAATTCCTGGTGGAAAATATTCCCCCATTTTTGTGCCCTCTACTCCCAAAGCCGCTTGCATTGGGCTTACTATCGTTTGGTTCAGGTCAACGGCCTGAATTTCCCGAGTCAAGTTTTGCATCTTCCCTGAGAAACTCGGAGACTGATTTGAGTACATCGGATGTCACAGTAATACCCGGTGTTACGAAGGTTATGCCTTCCGAATTTATCCCCACGCCTGACGCATTTATAACGGGTGACTGATTTGATCCGGTCAAGGTCCCTGCAGTCTCACAACTGCCGGTACCATCCCCATTTTCATAATTTCTATCCATAGTATCATTCGCGGCTTCACTCTCGTTTAACGTCTTGTTATTCAAAATAGATCCCGAACCGATTTTACGTCTACACAAATTAATTATTGCTCAAATTCGCGTAAGATAAAGAGAGAGACTGGTGTTCAATTAACTAAATTTGCGAATCGACTAACCTTTGGAAGTTCTTGAAGAAATGGCTTGCTCTTAAAAAAAAGCTAATCCAGTTTTATTTTTCTTTCTTCTCTCAGGATGATCCTGGATCCTTGACTCTCAATCCTTATAGACTGCAGTAGTTGAGAGGAAATTCTTTGTTTTGATTCTGTACCGTGGTCTCAGCAACCACCGTCTGCAAAACCCTCACAAATTAACGAAGTAACTAGCCACCTGGGTAAAAAACCACGAGAAAAACCTTGGAGGTAGTATTCGTAGCTTGTTTTTCCGTCCTTGACATCCTTCTTTCGCAGTTGTATACTCGGATATTCTCCTGGGCTACAATGGATTTCCACCTAGATTCCGACGCTGGCTTCGAATTCATACGGAAGTTCAGAAGGAATTCTTCGTCTTCTTCCTCCGTGTTACGTTCAATTTCCACCCGGAAATCCCTCAATGCCCTTTTGAATATATGTTAAAATTTCGGTACCTACTGGACTAATTTTCTTTTAGTCAGAAGCTCATTTCCCATTTCCCGTTTGAATATTCTTTTTCAGTGATTTTGACTGACAAGATTTACTTGAGGTATTTCGTCTCACATTATTCAATTAGGATGGCCTTATTTTAGAATAGAACTGCCTTTTATTTCAACTCATTCATTCAGTTGAAAATTTAAATTTAAATAAATTATCTCTTTTCAATACCAAATAGCCTTAATTTTCAATTTCAATTATAAATTAACTTTATTCTTATTTAATTTTTCTAACTTTATTTTGATAAAATGAACTTTAATTTTAATTGATTACTTTTAATATTCTCAAAATTATATTATTATTTATTGAATTAATTTTGAAAATAAAAATAAATCTATGAATAAACAATTTCTAGTTAACCTCGTTCACAAAACTAAGGCCACACAAAATTTATTTATTTTGTTTCCAATCACCACGATGTTTTTCCTGTGACGTCCCGGGAATATTTTGGCGCGAAAATCAAATCTATTTTAATTAGAAGTTCTTTTTCCCCAAAGAAGCGATGACTTCCTTCGTCGCACTCTCCGTCTTCAACGAAACCAACGTTGATGCTCTCGTTCTATTTTATTTTTATAAATTTAAAAACGATAGTGAATTTTAATCAAAAGTTAACTATTTCTACCAAATTAATTTTAGAAATCAGTGTTGATAATTGCAGAAACGAATTACTCTTCCTTGTACTTTATAAGTTTATTCTTCCTCGGTCAGCAAAAATTTTACAAGTCCCTAATGTTACGAGCAAACCTGAGAGCTCCTGATCAAAATGCGTACGTAGCTTTCCAGGCTCTCGGGGAACTAGCCTGCGTGTATGAATAAATTTGTGATTCGGCTTAGGTCATACTAAAAAATTCCTGTCACCTAAAATTAACCTAAAATAGAAAAAAATGGAAATGAGTAAAAAGGGGTCCATATTTGAACCATCAAATTAAAAAATTATGCTTCTGCTAACTTCATGCAGCCTCGTACAATGTAATTTCTTGTCATCTTCCAAATTAAACCTCATGCAATCAGGGGTTTACGAAATATTCAAGTAATGAAACCCTCAACTAGTGAAAATAATTTAGAGACTTGGATTAAGTTTTAAATTTTAGTAAGGGCTGTTCCTAGTCTCACTTATCATGAAAGTGAGTACATCAGGATTAAGGTCTCATTTTAGGCTCTTTAACGCACCCAAAATAAATTTTCCAAAACCATCCCTTCACATTGGAAGATGTTACGTGCTAACTTCTTTAAAATTAAAAAACAAGGAATGAAACCATTTTATTTCAATATACAATTTATTCAACCTTAAAGTATACAAGAAAAGTTTGAAGAAGGTCCTTGAAATAATTGCTAGCTGACTCTCGAGACGAAGTGGAGAGGTCAGCTGCTCGAATTGTAATGGTGTACAAAATTTCGCGTAGGTAGCGAGTAACTGGTTTTTCAGTCCTGCTTACCCGAAGGGCCCTTTCGATCTGTTCCGGAAAAGCACGAACAGAAAAGACCTCGAATTTGGAAATCTAGTTATAGGCGGTTAGGTAGGTTGCTCCCCACATGGACAGGCAACTACGAATTTTGAAAGGAAATAAACCCGCACGGATGACAATAAGTATGGTTCGTGTTCGAGAAAGATTCGAAGAGCTTAGAGCTGTGAAAGTGAAATTATATTACAGTAATTTTGAGAAACGTGCCTCTTGAAGGTTCAACAGCTTAAATTGTAAATTGCATCCTAAGTTTCAGGCCTAACTTAAATATTTATATAGGCGTCTTTACAAGCAGATGTTCCGAAGACAAATTTTAAATTCTATTTCAACTATTTTGAAGAACAAGTATAATAAACAAGTATATCACCTGGGTGGGTGGCAATAATGCGCCACAGTTTCCACATCATTGGTGGAAGATTATCTTCTTTGATAATCACCAAGGTCCCTAATTTGATGTTACTCTGGTCAGTTTTAGTCTGCCACTTATTTCGAGAGATGAGTTCATTCAGGTACTCCTTGTACCATCGGTCCCAAAAGTGTTGACGCATTTTCTGTGCGAGTTGCCAACAAGTCAAGCGGTGAGCTGGAGTGTTGCGCAAGTCTGTTTGTGGCAAGCTAGTCATGGAAGTACCGACGAGGAAATTACCTGGGGTTAAAGGAAGCAAATCATTTAGATCAGGGGATAGTGGAGTGAGAGGACGTGAATTTAGGATAGCTTCAATCTCAACCACGTATGTGTGAAGTTGCTTATATGTCAAAAGTGAATTTCCGGCTAATCTTTTGAAATGATTTTTAAATGATTTCACAGATGCTTCCCAAAGGCCCCCGAAATGTGGAGCTCGAGGGTGTATGAAATTCCAGTCAATTCCCTTTGACGTTTAATAATTTGTTACCTGATCATTATGCTCAAAGGATTCAAGCTGTTTGAAAAGATCCTTTAATTCGTTATTGGCACCGACAAAATAAGTTGCATTATCTGATGAGACTGATTCAGAAAATCCTCTACGAGCGAAGAAGCGTGATAAGCAAGCAATGAAAGCGTCCGAAGTCAAATCGCTCGCGAGTTCTAAATATACTGCTTTGGTGGCTAAACAAACGAAAATCGCTACGTACGTTTTAAGTTTGGTTCGATTTCGATGTCGATGCTCCTTAATATAGAATAGGCCACAGTAATCTACGCCCGCATGCTTCAAAGGTCGTACAAAAGAAACGCGATCTCTAGGCAAACTCCCCATTAAATAATTGATTTCGCGCGGCTTCGCTAGAAAACATTTTACGCATTGATGGAGAACGAGCCGAGTCGCGTTACGCCCGTCGATAGGCCAATACTTCTCGCCAATGCCGTACAGCGTTGTCTGAGCTCCGGCGTGAAAAAGTTTGTTATGCTCATCACGAATGATAAGATTCGTAATGTGATGTCGTTTTGGAACGACGATTGGATGCTTTTGTGATTCAGGTATATTCGCGTTGGCTAGTCTTCCTCCAAATCGGTTAATACCCTGTACTACAAAGGGATTTAACCTGAAAAGAGAGCTTTTTGAGTTGACATTTTCGTTTCGTGATAATGCAGCCAGTTCCGCGGAAAAGGTTTCAGCTTGCGTTAATCGAATAATCACGTGAGAAGCTGCTTCGAGTTCCGTTTGTAATAGTTGACCCTTTGCCCTGAACCTTTCATCCTTAGTTTTTGTATTATTGAAAAATCTAAAACAATAGGCGACAACGTGTGGAATTTTTTGGAATTTGCTGAATTTTTCTAAAATGTTTACTCCTTTTTGAGTAATCTTTAAGGACACACTTGATTTAGGCTCGCAGGTCCGCTCAGGTCCGCAGGATTGTCATGAGTGGGTAAGTGTCGCCACTCGTGGGTTTTAGTTTTTTCCTGTATTTCTGCTACACGATTGGCAACGAACGTCTTTAACGTGTGAGGTTCCCTATTGACCGAAGTAAGTGCAATTGTGGAGTCTGACCAGAAACAAACCTTTCAAAATTGCATTTGCAGTGATTGTATCGCGGCACTGTACGATCTAGCTAGTAAATTAGCAGCACACAATTCCAATCTAGGTAGTGTCGTCGTTTTTATCGGCGCGTCTCACGTTTTTGAGCAAATGAGAGCACATTGGTGCTTACCTTGATCGTTAGACGATCAAAGATAAAGGCACGCACCGTAAGCCTTTTCACTTGCATCACAAAAATCGTGAAGTTGGAGTTTGGTTGGATTTGGAATTGTAATGCATCTTTGGAATTCAACATTATTCAATAGCGGTAATTTGTCTCGATATTCAACCCAAGTCTCTTTGATTTCATTTGGAACGGGTGTATCCTAAGTGATTTTACATTTACAGAGTTTCTGAATCATTATTTTTGCTTCAACTATAACTGGCCCCAGTAATCCTAAAGGGTCAAAGAGACTGGCAGCTTGAGACAAAATTACTCGCTTTGTTATTGGATTTTTAGAAGTTGGTAACTGGAGGGTATATAAAATGGTATCAGTGCTCGCATCCCAATGCAAGCCTGATGTTTTTACTGTCTCCCACGGATCGAGTGATCTAAAAGTGGTTGAATTTTCGCTTGCAGCTTCATTGCATCAATCAGGGTGATTGGAAGCCCATTTTCGTAGAATAAAACTACCCTTGGCTAGAAGAGCGATTACATCAGTTCTAATCTCAAGAGCGGCTTGAAAAGTATGCGCTCCTGAGAGAAGGTCGTCGACATAAAAGTCACGCCTTAGAATTTGTGCTGCGATAGGATGAGATTCTTGTTCGTCGTCCGCGAGCTGATGCAACGTACGCACAGCGAGAAATGGTGCACACGCAGTGCCAAAGGTTACTCTGTTGAGGGAGTAAATTTTTATAGGTTCTGTAGGCTCAGCGCGCCATAAGATTTTTTGGAATTTTATATCTTCCGGACTAACCCGAATCTGCCGATACATTTGCTGAATGTCAGCTGTGAAGGCATATGGAAAGGATCTGAATCGAATCACAATAGAAAATAGGTCCTCTTGTATTGTCGGACCTACCATAAGAGTGTCGTTTAATGAAAGGCAGGTAGATGTTTTCGCCGACCCGTCAAAGACAACTCGAGTTTTGGTTGTGAGGCTCGATTCCTTGACTTCCGCGTGGTGTGGCAGAAAATAGCCTGAATTTTAAGGTTCATGGCTTGGAACGAGAGACATGTGTTTCTCTTCGATGTAACCCTGAATACAATCAACGTATACTGATTTAAATTTCGGATTTTTCTTGAATTTTCTTACCAGCGCATAAAAACGCTGAAAACCTGTGTTTCGCGAGTCCCCGATAGAATCTTTTTTCCCGTTGAATGGAAGTTTTACCACGTAACGATTAGTCTCATCTCGGATGGTATTATTCGCATAATGAGACTCGCAAGCTTGCTCCTCTTTTGAACGGAATTGGGAAGGATGTTCCGCCTCTAATTCCCACAAAATTGGCAACTCTTGAAACTTTATGAGGTTGCAAGATGCCTTCATGTGATTGGTATCAAGAACAGCTTGTATGGAACTACTGTGAGGCCCGGCGACGATCCAACCGAATTCAGTTTCTTTAAGTATCGCGGTTTGGCCTGGTGTGCGAATTTTTCCAGCGAGTAAAAGGTCATAATAAAATTCGACACCTATTAAAATATCTATCTCAACCGGTTTGTGAAATTCGGGGTCAGCTAATTGAATGTTCTGAGGTATCGAAAAAGCATTTGGATTAAGTGACATTGAAGGCATACGACTTGAAATTTTATTGAAAAGTAAGAATGACATTGCTAATTGAGTGTCATTGATTCGAGATTTGATTTTGCTGGAAGTTACATATTTGATATGCGTCTGTAGTCGATCTACACCTTCGAGTTGAAGATCTATGCGTTCTTTTTTGAGACCGAGAGAATTTGCGAATTTGTGAGTAATAGAATTGCACTGAGAGCAACTATCTAAAAGAGCGCGACACTGACGATATTGACCCTTGCCATCTAAAATTTCGACTACTGCTGTACCAAGAAGGACCTGAGATGGTAATCTATCGTGAAAGCTGACTAATGTGGTAGCAGAGTTTAATGGAAATGACTCATCAGTATCCTGAGTTTTTAAATTAAAATGTAGGAGAGTATTGTATTGTCTTCTGCATTTTCTGCACGGAGCTTTACGACAATCAATTGTTCGATAGTTCGGATTGAAACAGTTGTGACAAATCGCTGTCTTTTTTACAAAATCGTACTTTTCTTGAGCTGACATGTTTTGAAATTGATCGCATGAAACGAGCAAGTGTTCTTCTGAGCAAAGAAAGCACGTGGGTTGAGATTTCGCGTTTTCTGAAATAGTAGTCGTCATGCATGTCTGAGGTTTAAAATTAGATCGCGAATTCATCCCAACCTTTTTTATTGTGTTTTGAGATTGACTCGCCTTCTGAACTGGTTGAGTGGTCTCGATAAGCGCTCGCTGCTCTAAACATGAGATCATTTCTGATAAAGTAGGAACCTGTGTTGAGCTGACCGCTTCTTCCCACTTTTCACGCGTATAATTATTTAATTTCCCCTTAATAATGAAAATGAGCAAACTATCCCACGTATCGACGGGCTGATCTAGAGCCTTCAGAGCTCGCACGCGTTTTTGCACGTTATCCAATAATTTGCGCACAGGAAATTCTTTGGAGACCATAGAAATTTCGAATAATGCTTTAATGTGGCTCTCTACAGTGAATTTTCTGTTGTCGAATTGCTTTTTAAGGAGGTCCCATGCAATCAAATAATTATTCTGAGTGGTTTCTAACGAAGCTATGACTTCCGCTGCTTCCCCTTTGAGACACGCTTTCAAGTACATAAACTTATTTATAATGGGAATATCATTGTTGTCATGACACATTGACTTAAATGAATCATAGAAAGATAGCCATGTATCAAAGGTATCACGAAAGGTAGGTGTAGGAAGCTTAGGAAGTTTAAAATGCGATGAATATTTAATGGGAAGTTGACTTGAAACGTCATTGCGAGGATTTTCGGTAATACGCGAAGTTCTTAAAAGATTTTGTTCATGAAGAGAAATTACATCGGAGCTGCTTAGATGACTAGGTCCTTGAATTGAACCTAACTCCGCGGCGGAAGCAGATTGTGTGGAATTAATTGAAGCTAGACTCGATAATTTTTGCATGTGTTCTTTTGCTAGACCACTTATCGCGTAGAAACGATTTTCGAATGAAGTTCTTTCAGAATCATGTTCAGATTCATGAATTTCAAGTTCTGCCCCGTCTAGTTGTATATCTTCGATTTGAGTTTGAATACGATCAAATATATCCCAGAGGTTATTGTGCTTCTTTAATCGGACATATAAGTCAAGGACTAATAAATCTGTCTCATCGGTTATTGAATTTAACGCGGTTTCGAAATTGGTTAACTCGCGTTGGATACTTCCTCTTTGCTTTTTGAAGCTCCCGAGAGTTGCTAGCGACATGGTATTAAATGGAATTGATCAAAATTGCATATTCACAACGATTACATACAGTGGAAAAAGATCGATTGCAATGGAAAAAACGTAAAATAGGAAATCGGTAATTCACTAGACTTACTTTGATTGTTGACAGACCTTGCGACGATATTAAGCAGACCGCGTCTCGAAGTTTTCGCTCTGGATCTCTGGTTGAAAGCTGAAGTCATTCATCGTTCTGTAGAATCCATGAAATTTTGGATTCAAGTTTTCTAGAGAATACAGATTTGAAGTTGATTGAGTGCCTCCTTCTTGGAATTGCTGGTTTGCTTTTGATGTGTTGTTCTGGCAATTAGTTTTTTGGAATCACTAATTCCAGTGTCACTGACTTGAAATTATTATCACAATCAATCGGTTTGAAATCCCGTTTCACTCAGTGAATAGTTTTGAAATTACTATTTTCACAGTTAACAGTTTTAAAATTTCCAAATCACTATATTCACAGTTGATGATAGCTTTGAAATAACTATATTCACAGTTGATAGTTTTGAAACCACTATTTTGGAAATGCTTAGCTGAAATTCACTAGTTTTGGAATAGCTAGCTGAAATTTACTAGTTATAGAATAACTAACTAACAGTCACTACCATAGCCTTGAAATCACTAATTGTCCGTTAGCTTACAAAAGCAATGCTTTACGTTTTCTCGAACAGCGTTCAATATTTTAGATACGCGTTCTTTACGTAAAACATCCGCAACTCGAAGGACCAAAATGTTACTTGCTAACTTCTTTAAAATTAAAAAACAAGGAATGAAACCATTTTCTTTTAATATACAATTTATTTAACCTTAAAGTATACAAGAAAAGTTTGAAGGAGGACCTTGAAATAATTGCTAGCTGACTCTCGAGTCGAAGTGGAGAGGTCAGCTGCTCGAATTGTAATGGTGTACAAAATTTGGCGTAGGTAGCGAGTACCCGGTTTTTCGGTCCTGCTTACCCGAAGGGCCCTTCCGATCGGTTCCGGAAAAGCACGAACAGAAAAGACCTCGAATTTGGAAATCTAGTTATAGGCGGTTAGGTAGGTTGCTGCCCACATGGACAGGCAACTACAAATTTTGGAAGGAAATAAACCCGCTCGGATGACAATAAGGATGGTTCGTGTTCGAGAAAGATTCGAAGAGCTTAGAGATGTAAAAGTGAAATTATATTACAGTAATTTTGAGAAACGTGCCTCTGGAAGGTACAACAGCTTAAATTGTAAATTTCATCCTAAGTTTCAGGCCTAACTTAAATATTTATATAGGCGTCTTTACAGGCAGAAGTTTCGAAGACAAATCATAAATTCTATTTCAACTATTTTGAAGAAAAAGTATACAAAATATTGTTGCGAAGGAACAGACGTTTTCTCATAATTGTTCAGTTGTATTTATCAAAAAATGTTGTTTTCGAAAAAATGCTTCTGTGGGAGCAGTCCAACTTTTGTTAGAAACTTTTTGCTGTGGAGTCAAAATGTAAAAAAAAAAAGCACAGTTTAATTTTTCTCATTTTTCGACGTAATTGTTAATTTTTTATGTCAACAATCGACAGAATAAAAAAATGAGTCAGGAAATTTTTCTCCGTGAATAGTTTTCTAACCGATGCTATGTCCGAATTTTAAAAAAACCTGACATTGTAAGAGGACTCTTGCATTGTTTAAAAAGAATTAAAACGCGAATACCTGGAAAGTGATCAATTTCTTTGGGAGGGTACCCTAGTTTTCGTATTCAGCACAACATTTTACGTAATATTCAGTAAAAAAAACGGACAGACCTAGAACTGCACACAGATTACCCCTGGCTCATCCCGCTGGCATCACTGCAAAAATGATTTATAAAGACTTTACAATATAAAATGAAATAACGTAAAAATATTAATAAAAGGACCGAATCCATTACAAATTAGGCAGGTTTCACAATCACAGTTCACACGTAAAGTTGCAGCATCTCTTGGCGGCAAAATATGTTATTTTTCAAAGGAAATTAGGTGACACGTATTTTTCCATTTTGAGAAAAAAAAACCCATGATGTTACGAGTATTTGAATTTTGACGTCTATTTTTCAAAAAATGCCATTTTTGTCTTTAAAGTCATATAGCTTTTGACCTAATTTTGATGTTATAAATATCTTTTTGGATTCTGGTAGTGTTTACCGTTATCTCGCAAAATCTGTCGGATTTACTGTACTTTTTTATTTATCATGAAGACATCCTGTGAGTTTTATGCGGGCTGAATTATTTTTGTGGACAGGAAAAATTTATTTTCTTCAAATCGAGCTTTCGCATTTTTCTGCGTTTTATTTATTTTTAAATGAATGTAGTAGTCCTCTTATAATTTTGGGTTTTCTTAAGTTGAAATATCGCGTCGACTAGGAAACAGATTTACGAAAAAAATTTTTAAGTATCATTTTTTGATTCAGTCAATTTTTAACATAAAAAATAAACAATTACGTTGAAAAACGAGGAAACATTATATTGTGCTTATTTTGGTTGGAATGTTGATTCTGCAGCAAAAAAAAAAGTTCAAAGACAGAATAGAAAGCTGTTTCTCTTCGTAGCAAGATATTTTTGTAACAAATTTCAAGAAATTAAAGATACTTCTTTTCAGGTCTACTTCACTTTTAATGAAGACAGTTTTATTTAAATGTTTTTATTAAACAAGGTAATGTTCATTTTTGAATGAATATCCTTTGACTTGCTGTTTCAGCCATTTTTAATCAAATTTTCTATAAATTTGTACGTCAATAATGTAAAACTTGATTTAAAAATGAGCATCAGCTAGTTTTAGATAAAATAATAACTTTTCGCTCTATAAACAATAATGGACAAAGTCTAATTTCAAGTGTCTAATAATTGCAGAGATAAAATATGTATATTTTAATATTTTGTAGGTTTTACAAATGTATAGTTGAAATATTTGAACTCAAGCGATATTGGCGCCACTATCTCTGTAAAACGTCGTAAGAGTTCAGTTCCTTCGTATCCTACGTGGCGTAAAGATGCCCTGTGTATTTTGTATCCATGTATCAATCCAAGTATGAATAAATAACTAACTCTTACAATCTTCAGAAGTGGGATTGAAATCTCAAATGCCTACAGTGGACCGCGAAAACGCGAAGACCTTAAAAAGTTGAAACTGTGACGGAAAAAGCTAAGAAAATTGACGCTGGCTTCGCTGCGTGGCTCTCGTGTTCAATCACGCGTATTGTTTCCGTGCTTCCGAAGCTTCCGGGTCTCAGAGAGATTTCAGTTTTCCTCTGAACTTCTGTATTGGATACGCGTAGTGTACGAGTGCGAATTTCAAGTGTGGAATCGTTATTTTTCTGTGAATTCCAGTGTAAAGGTTGTCAGAATTTTCGACGCTTTGAATCCTATATAATGGCGGAACCTTAGACGCCAATTTAGTTCACAAAAAAGAACTCAGTATGGCGCTGTAACGTAGTGTGGCGCTGTAAGTGAAGTGTTCGAAAGTGGAACAAGCTGAGCCAAGTTAGTTCACAAAACATAACGCAGAGTGGCGCTGTGCCAATTTAGTTCACGAAAAAGAACGCAGTGTGGTGCTGTAAGTGAAGATTTCGAAAGTGGAAATAGCTGACTTATCAGCTGACCTGTGAATGTAGAGACATCCTTCTGTTTTGTTTCCATCCTCTTCTGAAAAGAAAAATTTCAAGTGAAGCATCCTTCTGCCGCATGCTACGTTTTCTTCCGCAGTGATATTTTTTCTTATGGAAAAAAATTTCTGAGTAAGAATGCCACATATTTTTTTGTAGTGACACGTGACAAAATTTGTAAGTGCCACATAGTTTGTTGTAGTGACACGTGTGTGGGGGGAAAAACTTCTGAGTGACAACATGGATCCTATCAGATTAAGGGTAACAACCCTTAAGGACATTTGTGCAAATTGGGGCTTATCGACAAGTATTTCGAAACCTGTGATCATTCGACGTCTGCAGGAGGCAGATCCAACAGACAAATGGCTAGAAGAAGCCAACATCATTCAGCAAATTAACCACATCGAAGATGACGACGACCACGAAGCGATGAGGCATCCAACAGACCAAGGACAACGACAGCGGTACGATGAACGTGAAGTCGAGTTCCTTCGTCGAGAACGCGATTTGATGTAGCGAGAATTGGAGCTCGCAAGACGTGAACTGGAGCTTCTGCACGCCTCTCCAGCTAAACTCCAAATCCAGCAACCACCACGTCACATAAATGTGAACAACATAAAAGACCTTATGAACGACTTTGATGGCAACTACACAAACTTCCAAAAATGGAAATAGCAATTCCTCTTTCTATGTACCACGTACGAGGTAGACGACTGAAATAGACGATTACTGATAAGCATTAAACTTGAGGAAAAGGCTCAAAAATGGTTACACTTCAAATCTGAGTTAATTGGAATGACAGTGCCAAATCTTTTGATTGAGCTAGGAAATATGTTCGACCATCGTCAAAACCGATTAGACCTTCGCAAAAAGTTCGAAACTCGCACTTGGAAAACTTCTGAATCATTCAATGATTATTTTCATGAAAAGATTAGTTTGGCAAATGCAGCTTCTGTCGACGAAGAGGATATTATCCGCTATATTGTGGATGGAATACCAGATTCGTCGCTTAGGAATCAAGCCCGAATTTAACGCTTTGTTGAGACGAGAGACCTTCTTCAAGCCTTCGAGAAAATTTCCCTGAAAGACGACGTCAAGGTCTGTCACGAGAGTAAACGTAGCACCCCTTCTGCAAACTTTCAAGCTGAATCAAAGGATATGAAACCTGAAAAAAAATTCATCTTCATGTTGCTACAATTGTAGTAAGCTTGGACACGTGTCAGCTGAGTGAAAATTACCGTCAAGGCCGAAAGGAGCCTGCTTCCGATGTTTCGAATTGGGCCATCTCTCAAAGAATTGCACCAATAAAAAACTTGCAAAAACAAAAATAAACCAGTAATGTATCTGACTCGGATGCTGCTTCTGATGAACAAGTACCACGTAGCTGAGACTGTGCTGAAGGAAAAGAAATCTGAGGAAATCTTCAAGAATCCACTTAACAGGAAGTGCTTCTGTATTCTAAAGTACAACATCGACGTTGGAGAGACATGCTGTTCTTCAAATTTGGATACCCTTCTGGACATCGGTAGCCCCATACGTTTGATAAAAAGCTATCAGGTACCTGCGGAATGTATTAGTCCATATGAGGGACGTATGTATAGTGGTATTAATAATAGCGCACTTATTCACTCAGTTGTAATTTCAGCTAATCTTATCTTCGACGATGTCACTAAAAAAATTAAACTTATTGTCGTTCCTGATTACACTATGTCTAGCGCGGTCGTGTTAGGCCGTGATACATTATGGGTTCTTAATTTAGGTTTGATAGCATTTCCGGAAAATGAGGCTAAAGCGACTAAAGAAATTTTTGAAGTAGAGCCTGAGGTTGAGTCGATGTTAACAAATTTCTTTCTGAATATTTAAATCGAGAATTTCCAGAATCCCCTAAGACAAAAACCTAGATGACCTTACGATTGACAGACAGTCGACCTATATATTTCGCGCCGCGAAGATTATTGTTCGAGGAAAAACAAAATCTAGACAAAACCTTGAAAGATTTACTATCGAGAAAAGTTATTCATGAAAGTGATTCTCCTTACGTATCTCCTATAGTAATGACAAAGAAAAAATTTAGAATACAGACTCTGCGTTGATTACAGGTTTGTGAATAAAATCACTTTAAGGGACAATTATCCGCTTCCGTTGATAGAAGACCAGATTGACGGATTACGCGACAAACCATACTTTACGTTACTAGACTTGAAAGATGGATTCCATAATTTTGACGTTTTTGATAAACTAATTAAATCCGGTGATATCGTTGTCTATTTAGACGAAATTTTAGTCGCGAGCGCATCTACGGAAGAGTATCTAATGATCTTGTAACAAGTGTTCAAACTGAATTGAAGTATTTAGGATACAAAGTTTCAGGCGAAGAAATAAGTGCTACAGATCAGGGGGTAGAAGCACTCATCAACTTTCCTATACCTCAGAATATTCGGGAAGTTCAAAGTTTTTTGGGGTTATGTTCTTACGTCCGCAAGTTTATTGGGGGTTTCTCTGTTTTAGCCAAACCGCTTTATGATCTTTTAAGAAAAAATGTACTTTTTCAATTCGGTCCTGAAGAATTACAAGGAGTAGAGCAAGTTAAGATGAAACTTATTGAAGCACCCGTTTTAAGCATCTACAACCCTAAAGATGAAACGGAATTGCACTGCGATGCCAGCAAGTTGGGCTTCGGTGCAGTTCTGCTTTAGCGAAAATTAGATAATTTACTCCACCCGATATTCTATTTTTCATAAAGAACCTCACTACCCGAAAGTAACTTTCACAGTTTTGAGTTGGAAACAATGGCTGTGGTCTGTGCTTTGAGACGCTTCCGGATTTATCTCCAATGCATATATTTCAAAATCGTTACGGACTGTGACGCTCTAAAAATCACATTAGATAAAAAAGATATTCATATACGAATTTACAGATGGGCTCTCGAACTAGAAACTGTTGATAAAACTCGAGCACCGATCTGGAGACAAAATGAAGCACGTAGATGCATTCAGTCGAGCAACTAATGTCATGGTTGTAGAGGGCAACACTCTTGAATCGAACCTAGTAATTTGTCAAAACCGTGATCGTAAGATTTGAGAACTCCGCGAAAAAATCGGAAGATAAATTATTTGAAATGAGGAATGGATTGGTTTATAGAAAACGCGAAAACGATATTTTGTTTTATGTCCCTGAAAAAATGGAAAACCATATTTTGAGAAAATATCACGACGAACTTGATCACTTCGGTGCTGAAAAACGTCTAAAGCGATATCAAGTAATTACTGGTTTCTGAACACTGTAGAAAAAGTCCAAGTTTACGTAGCGAACTGTCTCAAATGTATAGCATTTTCGCCTTCTTCGGGGAAGGGCGAGGGTTGTCTTAACCCTATTCCGAAAGGTGAAACGCCTTTTTTAACACATCATGTGGATCACCTAGGTCCTATTGTTAAGAAAATCGCAACGAAGCAACACATACTTGTAATTATCGACGCTTTAACAAAGTTTGCCAAACTCTATCCTGTCAAAACCACAGAAACGAAACAAACGGTAAATTGTCTAATTGAACACTTCAGAAACTATAGCAGGCAACGAATGATTGTTTCAGACCGAGGTACATGTTTCACGTCGCTTGATTTTAAAGATTTTTTAGATGAGAATAAAATAAATCATTTACTAATTGCGACAGCATCGCCGAAAGCAAACGGACAAGATGAACGGGTTAATCGTATAATAACCCCAATGCTAGTGAAACTTTCCGACCCGCCCTCAGAAAAATATTGGTACAAATTGTTAACTGATGTGGAGTTTGCTCTAAACAATATCGTCCATAGCACTATAGGCGTAACCCCTAGCAGGTTATTATTTGGAGTAAACCAAAGAGGTGCAGTAATCGATCCAGTGGCCGAGTATTTAGAGCAGGCTAAACACAGTGAAGAAGATACCCGCGATCTTGAACAGATTAGGTCTGAAGCTGCTAAGAAAAATAAGAAATCACAAGAGTATAATAAAGCTTACTTTGACAAGAAACATAAAGAACCGCGGAAATATAATAATATAACCGCGGTTGGAGTTTTCAAAAAAAACTCATCCCACGTTATAAAGGTCCGTTCGAAGTCGTCAAAGTTCTACGAAACGATAGATATGTTCTTAAAGATATTGAAAACTTCCAGGTAACGCAAAAAGCCTATGTAGGGACATGGGAAGCATGCAACATGATACCCTGGCACAACGATCTGCTTTCATTTATTTGTAATATATACTCCGAATACTTTAGTGTTACATTACGTTGGCTTGTATCCGTTTAGGGTCAAACTGCAGTCAGGACGGCCGAGATTTTAGGTTTTATAAACAGATAGTTGAAATATTTGAACTTTAGCGTTATTGGCGCTACTATCTTGAAGCTGTAAAACGACGTAGCAGCTCAGTTCATTCGTATCTTTGGTGGCGTAAAGATGGCCTATGTATTTTGTATCGATGTATTAATCGAAGTGTGCATAAATAACTCTTACAATGTCTATTATCTATTCTGTACGCCACAGGCGTAAACTTGTCAGTTTTGCATGGGGTTGCCCCTCAGTGCTCGAGATGCGCCATCTCCTTGCAAGACAGATGCGTCTAAGCCTTTGTCGTAGACAAAGTTTGGAATGATTTATGGATAGCCCAATAATGACCGCGCTGAATTTACAGTGATCGACGCTGAGTTGAGAAAAGTTGGGAAGAGTTGAGAAGAGCTGAGAAGGATTTACGTGATTCTCCGAGAGTAAGCAACATTTCCTAAGATTTTGAAAAACTTTGCATGATCTGTCCGGATTGTAAGAAATTTTTCTTGAATTCGGAGAACCAATTCTGCGTTAGGAATGACTTTGCACTCAGTGAATAGTCCCTCGCCCACCGCGCCATAGAAGACCTGACGTTTGAATATTTTTCTCAAACTCACTCCAATAATTTTAGGACTTGTAAACCACACTTGTACCTTCCTCTAAGGAAAAAATAAAAATAAAAAATGGCAATTTTTGAGAAACGCGATTTTCATTTTTATTTTTTTCACGAAATTTTCAAAAAAAAATTCAATTTTTTTTAAATTTTGAAATGTATCTTCAAATAAGTAAATTGAGACGTCGAAAAGTTTAATCGGTCAATTAGAACCCAAGATACGTCATTTTAAAAAAAAAGTTGGCCAAAACTCAAAGTCCCTTATCTCCGCAATTTTTTCGAATTTTCGAAAAATATTTGGTGGGATTTGTTCACCGCCAAGCAATCATATATCCTGAATTACAGCCAAATCCCATTACGACACGACAGTTTCCGTTAGGAAGTAACAAAATTAGAAGGAGAAGGTTATAGGTTGACAATTTTTCCTTTCTTCATTTTGTCGAAAATAACCTATGTTGAAAACTAAGAATAATACACTCAAATGAAGTGACCTTTAATTTTAAGGTATTCAGAGTTTATACATCTTTCAAGATTAAATGTACTAATATTAAAGTCTTTTTTCATATTGCAAATATTTCAAGGTATTTCCAAAGATTTTAAAGAATTTTAAAGACTTTAGGATATTTTCAAAGATTCCAAGAAACTTTCAATTGATTTCCAATGGTTATATCTTCAAAAAATTCAAGGGATTTCAAAGAGCTTTATAGGATTTTAAATACTTAAGGGCATTTTCAATAATTCCAAAAAATTTTAAAGTGCTTTAAAAAATTTAAAGAGATTTCGAAATATTTTACCAAATTTTACAAATTTTAGGGAATTTTAAGAGATTCCGAGGCATTTTTAAGAGCTTTAAAAAGTTTCAAAGGATTTCAAAAGATTTTAAAGTTAGGAATATTTTAAAAGATTCAAAGGAATTTTTTATGGATTTCAATAATTTGAAGGGATTTCAAACGGATTTAAAAGAACTTTGGTTATTTACAATATTATACACCTTGAAAATAAGTCACAATAATTAATGTCAAAAATTCTAGAATATCACAGTTAAAACCATAAATAGGAGAATTTTAAATAAGATGAGATTCTTGTGTACTTTGGAATTAAAAACCTTTTAAACGGAATCCATGTAAACTGTGAGCTCCGAGAATTATTTATAATCTGCAAATGAGAAAATAAAAACATTTTCAATATTAAGAAACTGAAATTCAGAATTTTTTCATTGCAATAATTCGAAAATGTGTACATTCTGTTTTCAGTTTCATATAAAAGTTACTTATTCTTTAAGGCAATGTGAGCGTAACGTCAAAAAAAAATTTCACATTTTTTTCAGAACCAACTTACGTTCACACGAAATGCTACATCGAGTTGAAAATTTGGGAAACTAAATATGAAGCACTAAGAAACTCGGCTCTAGTCCTAAATTTTCGTAATTATAAAAAGAGAATTCTTGTACCAAAATTTTGTTGTTGCTTTTGTCATAAATATAAAATTTTAGGACGAGACCAGAGTTTCTTAGTGCTTCATCAGGGTGTCTATTCTACCGGGAAACCGGTAAAAACCCGGGAATTCGCTCGAAGCGGCAAAAACCGGGAAATGACTGGGAAAATCTAGATTTTTTGTGAAAAAAAAAGATCAATTTTCGCGCGAAAAGGCTTGTTTTCTGCTTTATCGGCCGCAGTTGCTTATGAACGCGAAAAATTGTTTGCCAACGTATTCTAACTGTTTTCGTTAGTGCCAAATGCGTCGAAAACAAATAAAAGTCGTTAGTAAGCAAAACTTTTGTTTACAATGGCAGTATTGTCGTATAGCGCTTCTGTCGACGAGCTCAGGGTCTTCCGGGACGCCATTAAGTTTCCCTTTCTTCAAATAAACCTTAGCGCATTTTTCTAACCCGAACTCCATTCCAATCTCTTGAGTGTACTCTCTGACAATGTCTATAGCTAGATGTAGTTTCTCTTGATTTTTAGCATAGATGTTAAGATCATCCATGTAAAATACATGAGTGAACTTATGCTTTCGATTTCCTGGTTTGCCGAAGAGGTACCCTTCAGAATGGCGAAGTGCGAGAGATGGTGGCAATAATGTAAGGCAAAAGAGGAGGGGGCTCATGGTGTCGCCCTGAAACACACCTCTCTAAAAGGTGACATTATTAGTGATCGCACGATATTTTCCAGATGAGATAGTCAATCTGGTTTTCCAAAGCAACATTAATCTCTCTATGCACCTCACGATGTGTGGATGAACCTTTAAGCTTTCCAGCAGACAGATAAGTCTGTGGAAGGTTGAATCGAAAGCTTTTCGGTAATCAATTCAGACCATCGATAGGTAACGCTAATAGAATGCTGCGTATTTACAGACACGTCTATCGATGAGCATGTTCTCCCGAAATCCTTCTACGCCTTTCTTTGTGCCGCGTTGTTCGTACATCTCTCTCCACACAGGTCCAATCGTCCGAACAATTCTGTCAGTTAGGATAGCTGTGAAGATCTTATGCAGTGTGTTCAGACAAGTTATTGGCCTGTAATTCTTAGGGTCCACTAAGTTGCCCAACCTTGGCAAAAGCATTGTGCGCCCTTCTACCGACCACTCCGGAATAGGAACTTCCGACTTTAGATATAAGATGAAAATCCGGGCCAGATGCTAGCGGGTTGAAGAAAACTTCTTCCACCAGAAGGTCTTGATACCATCTGGTCCCGGAGCGGAATTGTTCTTCATGCCTCTTAATACCTTTTTCACCTCCTCGGTAGTGATACACAGGTGGGCATTTCTCCTCAGATGTTATGAAGGCATTGCACAGCTCCTTGAAGCTATTTATATTCTTTGAGTTTTCTTTCAGTGGATTCTGGACTTCGTAGACTTCTCTCCAAAAAGCCTCGACCTCCTCAAACTGGTTCAACGAGGCTGAAAAGCTCACCCCGAAAGAGTTGGCAAAGGAGTTGTGCGAGAACAGAGATGTTTTACTAGATCAAGATTCTGCAAAAATGTTGATAGGTATGAAATCATTATTATTAACTATGTTAGAGAACGCTCTTATCAGGCTTTTGACGCTGAATGTCGATTTTAGCATTCGCGAGGCCATTTTCAGGCTGGTCGCTGGAGCGAGAAACCGGGAAACTCTTTAATTTTTTGAGACCGGGAAACCCGAGAAATGATATCATTTTATTTTTTAACCAGACATTTAACCAATTTATAGAAGAAAAATTTATCTAATCTCTTAAAATATCTCAATTTCTATGGCGTTTGATGATATAATGCAATTTCAAATAATCCTTCTATCTTTTCTCTTTTTTAACAAATTATTTACCAACCAAAATAAGTTCGATTCCAATTCGTTTTCTTAATGTTACATTCACTTATTCAACTTTTCAATTAATTTTGAGAAAGCTAAATTTAAACTTTGACAATTACAATTTTAATTGTATTATTTTAAAAAAGATGATTTGAAAGTGATATTTTTCAATTTTGATGTATAAATAAAAATTGAAAACTTATTAGCTTGGAAAAAATTGAAGTAATTTTAAGAGGTATTTAGAATTATTTCGAGAATTGTGAAAGTTTTCGTGAGAATAGAACATTTTTCTTAAGATTCCTAGCTGAATGACTTTAAAGCATTTTTTTTTTATTTTACAGGATCTTTTAGAAAAACGTTTGAATGAATTGAAAAGTCATTTAGAAGTTTTAAGAACGTCTCATGAGTAATTCAAAATAAGAAAGCATTTTGAAAAATTTTTACAAAATGTCGATTTTTGAAGATTTTGAAATAAAATTTTGAAGCTTTCAAGGATTTTAGAAAGGTTTTGAGATAATAAAAAACTTTTCATGAGATTCCTGGGAAAATTTGAAATTATTTTTATTCGGAACGAAGAATTTTTAGATAATATTTGAAAACACTTTAAAAAAAAGTTTTGATAAATGAATCAGATTGAACAATCATTGATTTGAAAATATTCAGAATGAAAATAATTTAGCTTCTAATTCAAAAAGTGTTCAATTGAAAAAAAAACAAATAATTTGTAATCGTTCAATATTTAAGGTTTTAGCTTAAAAATGCTTCAAATTATATAATTTTTAAAATATACAAATTTCTCGATTTATTCTTGAATGCAGAGAAGTGGAAAGTATTGCGTGAATTGATACTGTTTAAACTCAATCTGGACCTATGAACCTTACAATTTATAAAAAGCTAAATCTCTACAATTTGCAGTTTTATTGAATTTATTCAAAAAATGTTCTCTTAAAAAATGTTAAAATCTTTTATTTTATACGTATGAATTACCGAGCATTGAAACAAACAAAAATTTTAACTTCAATTTTAAAGGTTTTCAATTCAAGAGTTCCACTTTGAAAACTTTAATTTTCAGTTCAGTTTTTATTTCTTTCTATAAAAAATGTATAGCCTTAAGATTTCAAATTTTCAAATTCCATTGACCATGAAAAATTGTTGCAAATCGGGGAAAACCCCCGGAAATTACCTGGAATTTTTTTGTTGAGTTCAAACGGCCACCCCGTATTTAATGATAAAGATTAAAAGTTCTGTTAAATTTGGAAATATTTCAATTGTTATTCTTTTTTAAACAAAATAAGTTCGAGACTGTTCCTCTTTAACTAAAACTATAGAACTGTTCATAAAAGTAGAAAAAATGAAACCAAAATTAATTTCAATGGATTTGAGAAGAGAAACAAATACAGTTCTTGAAAAAATTAGTTTGGGTTGAAATTATTTGACAAATAATAGTTATTTGACATTTCGTAATTTTCTTCAATATTTCCAAACAATCGTGATTGTATCCAAACTTGATAAACAATAACTTATTTTGTTTATTGGAAAATACCCCGCAATTATTTTTGTTAAATTTGATTAAAAAGTATTTGTTTAGGAATTCGAATTGAAGAAAAATCTTCTGAACATGATTCTCTTACTTTAGGAGTATTTACAAACCTGGCATTTTATATTTTTGCATGGTGATTGGGAGAAATAAAAATGACAACAAAAAGTAATTCGGAAAAATAAAAATTAGGTATATTTGGCGCAACGATGACAAATATAATATTATAATATTTTTTTTTGCGCGGTTGGCATTATTTAACTTCTTTCTTAACACGGCATAAAATAATTCATCATTGTCGTTAGATTTTCCGAAGAGCTTGTGCATCCGATATGTAAAAGTAAGGATAACTATAAATTTCCACTTTTGATTTATTGTTAATGAAAATGTAAAATTTTCACTTTGGTTAAACTTATGGAGCATTTCAGCAACTTTTATTTGGTTCAATTTTGGTTTTGCAAGAATGTTCATTTTTTTGTGAACGTTAGCCACACCTCCGGTTAAACTGTGCGTCCTTAATTCTTCAGTGGTGAACATCAATGTCGCCAAATCTGCAGTGAATTCTGATACAGAAGCGCGTCGACTTCGATTTAGCTTCTGATCAGAAACTAGCTTCTAGCCAATGTTGTCAATCTTTTCTGAAAAAGGAAGGATATAGAATTTAAAAATATATTTAACATAGATTGGTAGACATACAAATTATATTGTCACTTTTAAAAATTTACCTTGCCGTTCGTTTCCGATATAAACTCGGAATTCTTCTCTTTCTTATTCCTGCATACTTCATCCTCTAGTCCATTGAGGTCGATGGTCTTGCACGCTGACGAAGTCGAAATTATCTTCGGCGTGTTTGTCTGCAAAATATTAAGGATGGTATGAAACTACATACTCTGAGAGATTTATTTCTTCACCAAGTTTTTTATGTCGGGATTCATTATTGTTTCCTTTATTACACTCACTAAATCACAACTTTGGACTATTTCATTGAAGTTGCTGTCATTGACATGATCCGTGAATGATATATTGGGCATTTCCACGTCGTTTCCCTTTTCTTCCTCTGATAATTGTGTTGGTTGTGTTTTTGGCATCACATTTTGTCTATCATGAGAAAATGTGTGCGATTTGGAGTTTGGTAGGTCAATAACCTCAATTTCTTCACTTTGATTGTTCATTAAAGTGGATTCTGTCGAGACTCACCTCTTTAAATGGCCCATTACAACCGATGTTAGGTTTTGGGCCACTCCTGAATCGCCTGTAAATATTTACTATATAATTCCAAAGATTTTGTGCTAAATATAATTAATCTACATTTTATCATCCTACACATTACTTTAAAAACAACTGAAAAGCTGATATCGCCTTCTGCTTGCTGAAGCAAAGCGTTAATTGTGAAATTTTCTTTTTTGAATTCCTCTTTTGCCGCTATTACATGCAGCAACTTAGCTTGAATTCCGGCAAAATCTTGATTCATCGTTTTCAACCGCAGATTCTCTGCTTTAAGCTGATCTTTTTCCGCGATTACGGCCTCCAATTGATATTTAATTTTAGCAATTTCCAAAGAATGTCCTCCAGCTTGAATTTCTTTTGGGTTGCGTTGCCCTCCTCCACGGACCTTACTAGCCTAAAGGAAACATTATTGCAAAAAGTAATATATATTATTCAACATTTATAATATGTTTGAACTTATATAAAATAAAAATTCCGACTCCAACTTACACGATGGCTTTTTCTGTCCTTCAATTGCTGGAGAAGGCTTTCCTGCACTCTTATACTTGCTTTATCGAACTACAAAAATATATAGAAACATTCATTTAGTTTTTTTAAATTGCGTTGAGCATTTATTATTATATATATTATTATTTATATTATATTATTTAGGATGTATATTCGGCTGTCGTATGATTTTGTTCGCGTCCTGCTTCAAGTCTGTTTCATCATCCGTACATGTTTTCTTGGTGGAATTTTTTTTATTGCTTTTGCCGATGTTAGCTACGCCATAAGTTACTAGGTATTTAGCTTTTTTCGCCATTTTAGTATAGTCTAGAATATTTATTTTTAATATTATTATAATTAATTGACAGACAAAATTACGGATCTATCACAAAATTGTTTTAAAATATGCCTTACCGCCTTTTGAAATAATCTTTGCTAATACACTCTGCCAGTCGGAGTTTTTCAAGTTCGGTATAATTTTCGACATAGCGGAAGTAGCGCCTATTTCACACGTTGGCCACATGAGATATATCAGAGATCTTTATTTTTTATAACACTCTTTGTTATTCATTCTAAGTAGAAAATACATAAAAACTCAAAAATTATAATTAGGACAATTAAAATATTTGCTATAGAAATTTCAGTAATGTCTTAATGTGACTTTTGATTGAATTGTGAAAAAAACGGCAGGAATGTTCCTTTCAGTATTTCATGACATATGATCTATGGTAAAAAATTGATTTTATTACCGGAAATCACAATAAAATAACATAAAGTGTCCAGAAAATGTCTGTATTTGTATGGCATGTGCACTAGGATGATCCAAAAATGCACTGAAAATTTTTTTCACTCGAACTTTTAAGCATATCACTCCCAATTTTGAACATATTCTTCAATTTTATTCATAATCGTCGAAATTATATGATTTGAGGTGAAACTCAACAATTCTCTTTATAATTAGCTATAGAATACAAATTAATAATTACTGTTTGAATATCACGCCCATTAGTCTGTTTTATAGTATATAACGACTTTCCCAGTCTCATTGGACGTAAGATGGGAGCATCGCTTCAAAATGGCATTACTTCAAAATGTTCACGAAAAAAATTGTATATAACGGATCTCTTATAAAAAGTCCCTAACTCAGGAAGAGAGATTCCGTGGGGGCGAGAGAAGCACTCCAGAATTAAATGTTGTAACAAAAATATAGTAAGACTATGTAAAGTTCAATTATATTTAACAATATTAGTATACAAGGTTGACATGTGAATTTTAAAGAAAAGGGGTTCACACCCAAACCATTATCAACAAGTCAAGAAAACTATTAGATCAACAAAAGAAGATAGGAAATTAAAGTTTCATTACAAACATTGAAATGCACAAAGAAAAGCTTAACCTACACGAAAATTCTTAATACTAAATTCTCAATTTCATTGAGCTTCTATCCTGAACATGGTGTCAGCCGGAAAAAACTCTAGACCCATTTTTCTATAATTACGCGCGACACATATTTCTCATACACCACAAATCTCAAGGATACGAAAAAAAAAATCTGGAGAAAAGCAAGAATGGCTGGTAACGCCTACCTCGATCCCTGGATCTCCGAGTCCCCTTTTTACTTCAATTTGCTAATCCAGCAGGAAATGGACTAGTCCAAGTAAATCGTGGCTAGTGATTCCTATCAATCTCCTTTCTCAAACCCGTGACTCGTCGATGCCCGACAAGAAACTGATCTCTCCTGTGTCATCTGCCTCGCCAGTTCCTTCACGCTCGCGCCACAATTCTCGGTCCAGTCGGTCTTGCCCTCCCAAGCTGTATTTCTGGGACTCTGGTCGATGGAATTCCGTCCACAGTTCCGGTTTGTGGAACGCCTGCCGGTGTAAGAAGGCTGCCTCCGTGTGTTGACAAGATGGAGCCCGACTGAAAACAGATGCACAGCCTGTGAAACAAGTGAAACAGAGTTGGTTCAAACTAGATTTAAGATATTAACCCTGTTGTAGTCATAAAATAATTTTCCAAGTTGGGGCCAAACTTGTAACTGGGCAAACATTTGGCGATTTCCACACGGGTTGGGATATGCTTACGGGATATCCCAATATAGTATTGGGTTATTAACTAACTACATCACCCTGTTTTGACCCAACTTTTCCACCCTTCCCCTTCTTCTTCAAAGATCATCACAAAAAGCTTGCCCCTCCCCCAGCTGACATCACAAATACGAACAGCCCCTCCCCCCCATTACATTTTATACAAAAATAGTTGAATTTGTGACCGAAAAATATGAATTTTCGACCAAAAGAGATGAATTTATAATGGAAGAGATGATTTTTGAAGCTAAAAAGTCGAATGGTTTCGAAAACAGTTCACTTTCAAACTCGAAAATATTTAACCGCATAGTTGAACTTTCAAGCAAAAGAGACGAATTTTTTACAAAATATTTGAATTGTCATCAAAGTAGTATAATTTTGTACGCCTAGTTTACATTTCAGCCTACAAAGACCAGTGTCGAAAATCATCGGTGAACCAATCGGTGTCATTTCAGTTCAATTTTCTACGAAAATAACACTACCCTGCAAGATGTTGAAAATTTTTCGCCCCTGGAAAATAAATGGTTATTTCAGAAGTAATTTTTCACGCTGAAAATGAATCCGGCCTTAGAATTGCTCTATCGGGTCAGGTTTTTGAGATATCCTAACCTAAAAGTGGAAAAAACACTGTTTTTTGAACGATTTGAGGTTATATAGCATCGCGATTTTTTTCTTTGAAAAAATTGTGCATAGCATCTTAAAGTACAAGTCTTTCCCTTTTGAATGCCGTTCGGTTTGCTCAAACTTTTTTTTTTCGCCGAGATATCGAATTATGAATATTTTATATTTCTGAACTTCTCAATATTCGAAAATGCATTAAGGTCCACGCGGACATCAAACAGTCCATTGTTTTTCTTCTTATCCACAAATACCTAAACCACAAACTCCCAATCCACAAACCCCTATCCCACAAAACCATCATCCACATACCTTGAACCTACAAACTCGAAGCACCACTAACCCCAAGCCGACAAATCCCAAACCCACAAACGCCCAAGCCCCTTAATCTCAAATCCACAAACACCTTACTCACAAACCTCGAACCCACAAACCCCTAACTCACATACCGTAAACCTACAAACTCAAAGATGAAATGAATTTTAAAATGCGATATCTCGGCGAAAAAAAAAGATGTTTGAGCAAACACAGAGGCATTTGAAAGAGCAAGACTTGTACTTCAAGATGCTGTGTATAGTTTTTTCAGAAAAAAAATCGCGATGCTGCATAACCTCACATATGTCCAAAAACAGTGTTTTTTGCACTTTTCGGTTAGGATATCTAAAAAACCTGACGTAATAGAGCAATTCTGAGGCCGAATTCGGTTTCAGCGCAAAAAATGACTTCACAAATAACTACTCATTGTCCAGGAGCAAAATCTTGCAGGTTAGTGTAATTTTTGATCCAAGAAAATTAATGCAAATATTTGAATTTTAAACTAAATCCGATAAATTTTCAATCAAAAATAAAATAATGTATTTTTACATTATTATTAAACAGTATAAAAAGACTTTTATATAATCAAAAATGGAATAGTTAAATTTTCAGTTGGAAAAATAGATTTTCAACTTGAAAAAAAAAAATTTCAAACAAAAAAATTGTACAAGTTTGTAGAAAGTAGTTTAAGTTTCGAACAAGCAGTTACATTTTCAGTCAGGAAGATTAGTTTTATACCATAAAGGAGAGTTCATAAAAAAATACACAAATTATCAACAGAATTGTTGATTTTTCAACTGAAAACGATTTATTTTCGATCAACAATAGAATAGTTAAAATTTCAGTTACAAATTTAATTTTCAACCAAAAAAGAACGAATTCAAAAGAAAATAAATCTTTAACCAGCAAAATGAAGATCGAGTATTCTGTTCCAGCAAAATATGTCGAATGTTTAATTTCTCATCCCGCATATTTTGCCGGATTTTAATTTTCTATGCCGGCATATTTTATCGTGTACTAAATATAATTCCAAATAATGTATTATGAATTCCAAATGATTTATTATGAATTCCAAGCAAATCAAGATTAATTGCAAGGACCTAAAAAATGGATATTTGGACAAATATTTTGGATTATTCGTGTAGAAAATTAAGGTATATCTTGATGACAGGTGGGGGTTACGTTTCATGTGCATGTTGAAACATTTACACTACACGTTCCTATGGAAAGGAGTACTGGTTTGACCAACACTTTATGTAACGAGTCACAGGGGTGCCTTCCCGCCTCCCGACGAGACGTTTGAAATGGGTAAGAATGTGAGCTACATTATTTCTGCGATTGTTACAATAGTAGATTGCATAATAAAGGGAGAGCTTTCCGTCAACAATCGTTGCTGGAAGTTTGACTTTCGTTTCTAACATTGACGAATGATCAGTTGGATAGAAATCAAAAGTCATTCAACACAAAATTTGGACCACAATTTATGCTCCCAACAGAACTGTTATCAAAGTTATCAAAAGTTACCGATCTATTACCATACATTTCTAAAATGTCTTTAAATTAGCATATATGTGCTGTCTATCAATTAACATAACTTTAAAAATGTATGGAAAGCTTGATGAATTCCCATAATTTCTCAAATTTATGGAAATTTATCATTATTGTTGCAATTTATGAAATTTTCGGAAAAATTATGAAATTTATTAAACATAAAGTTTGTGAAAATTCATGAAGTTCCTGGAAATTTATGAAATTTATTAAATTTGTAGAAATTTATGAAATTTGTGGAAATTTATCAAATTTGTAGAAATTTAGAAAATTTATGATAATTTACGGAAATATATGATAATTTAGGGAAAATTATGACGTTATTAAAAATACGCCAGAAGAGAAAATTAAAATCCGGCAAAATGTGCCGGACCCTTATACACTACACAAAAAGAAATGAACAAAGTAGTCGAACTTTCAACCAAGTAATAAAAGGAGGTGTTTCGGGTTTAAATCGTGTGCTAAACTAAGAATCTTGCCGACGTCTCGTGAACATTGTAGTTCACTTCTTCAGGGCTTTAGGTAGTTTTGCACATGTTGAAACTCGAAACACCTCCTTTTATTAGAAATGAATCATCGTGAAAGCATTAAATCTATTTTCAACCAAGTAGTTGAAGTTTCAACCAAAAGACATGAATTCTCAGTGAAAAATTTATTAGTTTAATTTTCAGCTAAAAAAGATTATATTTTCAATTAAAAATACAATACTTAAATTTTTACTTGAAACATTCATTTTTAACCAATAAAAAAATAATTTTGAAAAAAATAGTTCAATCTTCAACAAATAAAATGTATTTTTAACAAAACAGTTGAACCTTAAACAAACTAGATAAATTTTCAAACGAAAATGCAGTAGTTAAGTATGTAGTTTTAAAAAATGAATTTTCTACAAAATGGTTAAAAGTTTAAGGAAATAGTAGAATTTTTAACCAAAAGATATGAACTCTGAATCAAAAATGTAATAGAAGACTTTTCTATCAAAGTAATTAACTTTCAAAGAAAAGTTGTTGCATTTTCTTTTAGAGTTCTTTGTGATTCACTTCACATTTAAGCGGAAACCCAGAGGAAAGGGTAAGTTTCTTGAAAAAGCAGGAAAAAAAGGCTTTATATTTTTACAATCAAATCAGTCATTTTTAATTTTTTTAAGCATTTCAAACAATTTTTATTCACATTTATAGTTTCCATCTGTGATTCCACATTGCACCTCATCCCCCACAGAACCTGTAAACCGCCCATCCCCCTGGAAACGAAACGTAGTTTTAGAACGGCCCCCATAGATATTGAAACTGCTATTCATTTAATTGCAAGTGACGTACAAAATATCACATTAAATATCCAGATTTGATGAAAATAAAATCAATCTTTTCTTTGATCGTCAATTTACATGTGAGAAGGTACGTATTCATACGACGTTTCGGCTATCACTGCGTGCCTTTGTTAAAGTAACTCGAATTAAGCATTTTGAACAAAACAAAAAATCTTCCAGTTTTGGATTCAATACATGTGAACGGTTTTAAATGTCAAATTTTATTCTTATTTTAAAATTGCTTCAAAATAAAAATAGATATACATATAAAATATCATACTTTAAAAAAGCCTGATGAAAATTGAAGAGGCTTTTTAATCTGAGACTACATATTGAAATAAAAAAAGAATCTTTATAATATTTTGGGACAAATACGAACATATGAATATATGATGGTGTTTTATATGTGAATATTTTTATATTATATATAAATAATTATAAGAAAATTTGACATTTAAACCCGATCACATGTATTAACTCCAAAATTGGATTTTTTTTTTCTTTTAAAATGCTTATTCAAGGTTACTTTGAAAAAGGCACGCTGTGATAGCCAAAAAGACGTATTGATAAACGAACTTTCGAACATTTTCATTTTTTATATTACATGAGGACCGTAAGACCTTAATAATATCTTCTGACATAAAATATTACCAGTATCAATCATATAAAAGGTAGAGAAAAAAATTATTTTCAGGAAAGCACAGAAAACGTACATGACCAAAAGACCAGTTTATAAACAGAGTGGATAGACTGCTTGTACCGGCGAAGAACTTCCTTGTCGGAAACGGCTAAAAAATTCTCTGTGGGAAACGGCTGAAAAATTCTCTGTCGGTACCATTAAAAAAACATCTTTCCGACACACCAAAGAGACTCTGGCATTGTAGAGTGAGGTCATGTGATCTAAGAGTTCTTTTGTCATATTTTGGACTTTCACGCCTTATATGGAACGTTTTATATAAATATCTCGCACTTCATCGTCGATTTGCGACTAAAGAATTACGATTAACAATGCATGGGAGCGGGACTGGGTATGGAAATTATGTTGGTCAAACCCCTACCCCTCTCCAATGTCCCGTGAGGGCGGGAAAGCACCCCTGTGACTGGTCACAGAAATAATGTTGGTGAAGTCCTTACACCTTTCCAACATCTCGTTGGGGCACCGGCCAATTTTGCCGTATTTAAATTTTCTAAGCCGGCAAATGTTTGTGCTAATGAGGAACTTTCTGTTCCGATAATATTTTTTGCTACTTTGGAAAAATTGTAGAATATCAACATAAAATGAGGAATATTGAGTTACAAATACACAAAGTATCATATAATCAAGCACATTAAACATTGAAGAATTGCTCATTGCATTTTTTGCCGTATATTAATTTTGTAGTCCGGCATTTTTTGACGTATTTTAATTTTGAAGTCCGTCATTCTTTGCAGGATTAAAATTTTTTGGTATGGCAAATTTTGCCGGACTTGAATTTTCTAGATCGGAAAATTTTGAGATCCACGAAATTTCTTTTAGCATTTCAACTTTTTTGAAAAAACTTGATTTTTTAATCTTCAAATTCATTAGTGTCATCCTTAAAATTCACAAGTGCCACTAACACGCGTATTTTTTAAAGGGACACTTGGAAAAGAGGTTCGAGATGTGACAGATCACTCTTCTGTAAGCAGTCACTAACACTCGTATTTTTAAAGGAAGACTTGGAAAAGGGGTTCGAGTTGTGACAGATCACTCTTCTGCGACCAGTCACTAACACGCGTATTTTTTGAAGGGAAACTTACAAAAGGGGTTCGAGATGTGACAGATATCTCTTCTGTGACCAGATACTAACAAGTATTTTTTGAAGGGAAACTTGCAAAAGGCTTCGAGATATGATAGATCATGAGACTTAAACCAATAAAGTTTTCAATATTCTTTAAAGCCATGCTTACTGCCAAAATAGTTGAAATGGGAAAAGAAATTTCGTTGATGTACAAATTTTCCATACAAGAAAATTCAGGTCCGGCAAAATTTGCCGTACTAGAAAATGAAAATCCGGGAAGAAATGCCGGACTAAGTAATTAAAATACGGCAGAAAATGCCGGACTAAAAAATTAAAATGCGGCAGAAAATTCGTTTTATAAACAAATGCGCATTTGGGGCGATTCTATGTGAAAATAAACCGTCTTTTATTCTGCCCTTGCTGAAATTATTTCTAATAATATTTTCTCACAAATGTTGTGCCACTCATCCACATTTGTGTATTTTCTAAACAAATTATATAAACAAATGTATGTTTTGGGCGTTTTCAAGCGAAAAGAAATATTTTTTCCTTCTGAACTTGCTGAAATTATATTGCCAATGAAGATTTTCTGAAACCATTTCGCTCTGCATCAATATTTGCTTGTTTTATAAACAAATTATATGAATAATTTCACATATAAGGCGTTTTTAGGCAAAAATATAGAGTTTTCACTTCTCATCTGGTTGAAGTTATAGGGCCAATGATGTTCTATAGAAAAATGTTGCCAAACATGGCTAATCGTTCATTTTATAAACAAATGTACATTGTAGTTATTTATAGGCAAAAAGAAATCGTTTTTGCTTTTAATATTTTTCAAATTATATCGACAATGAATTGCCTAAACGAAATTTTGTTAAGCCTCACTATTTGTTTATTTTAAAAACAAATTAGGTAAACAAATGCACATTTAAGAAGTTTGCAGGCAGAATACATCGTTCTTTCATCTAGTCTTGTTAAAATGATATTGCGAATGATGTTTCTTGACCAAATTTTGTGATAAAGTAAACACTCGTAAAATTTATTATCAAATGATATAAAAAATACACATTGTTGGCGTCTATAAGCAGAAATACAATTTTATTTTTTGTATTCTTGTTGAAATGACGTTGGAAATGTTGTTTACATGAACTCTTGTAGAACAATAGAATTTCTAAGATTTATGAACAATTTGAAATGAACAAATACACATTTTATATATTACAATAAGTAGAAGAATCGAGGTGCTTTCTTATAGTGAGTCCCCTTTCCTCTCACGAATCAGATGAAAGAAAGACTTTTTCTGCCTATAAACGCCTAGAATGTGCATTTGTTAATCCAGTTTTTTTTAAAATAAACAAATAGTGAGGCGTAGCAGAATTTCATCTAGGCAATTTAGGGTCAATAGAGTTTAAAAAAGAATAAAAGAAAAAATTATTTCTTTCTGCCTATAAATACCTGCAATGTACATTTGTTTATATAATTTGTTTATAAAATGAACGATAAGCGATGCTTAACAAAATTTTTCTATAGAACATCATTGGTCATATAACTTTAACAATATCAGAAGAAAACCCTATATCTTTTCGCTATAAGACGCCTTATATGTGAATTTATTTATATCATTTGCTCATAAAATAAGCAAATATTAATGCATGGCGAAATTTTTCCAGAGAACATCATTGGCAATATAATTTCAGCAAGATCAGAAGAAAAAATTATTTCTTTTCACTTGAAAACGCCCAAATGGGGCATTTGTTTATAAAATAAACAAATCACATTTAATACTAAATTTTAATGACCACGTATCATCCTGACGATGAAAGCAAGCGATTTCAGTGCAGAAATATACTTTGAAGACGAATAACCACAATTGTAAATTATTTGTTGATACGATTTGTTTATAAAAATTAACTTTGCAAGTTAGCGAGTTTTGTATCTTTCTTGTACACCTGTGCATGAAATCCAAGGAACGAGAAGTATAAGAAAAATTTTGTCCAGTAGATGATAACTGAAATTAAAAAAATTGACATTTTTTTGCTGTTTGCATCAACATGAAAATTAAATGAACCAAAAACTAATAAATATGGTCCCACTATTGTTTGAAAAATGAAGTCCTGAATTCAAAAAAGAAATCTAAAATCGGTGCATAATTGCGTTCTGAATGTAATTTGCAACCTCGTTTTCTGATTTGGCCTCACTGCGGGGAGGAAAGGCTCTGCGTCTGGCCACAGAAATAATATTGTTAAAACTCCTGCCCCTTTCCAAAGCCTCGTGGGGAATAGGAATGCATTTCTGTGATTGGTAACAAAAATATTATTGTTTAAACCCCTACAACTTTCGAACGTTCTGGGGGCGGAAGAGCACCCATTTTCCTGGTCACAGAAATAATATTGATCGCATCCCTACTCCTTTCCAACGTTTCGTCGGAATGAGCAAGGCACCTCTGTGACTGGACATGGAAATAATGCTGGTCAAACCCCTACCCCTTTCCGGCGCCTCGTGGGAGGAGGGTGGAAAGGCAGTCTTGTGACTTACAAAAGAAGTGTTATGTACAATAATAATCATAGTAATGTAATAAAATTGTAATAAAAGGCGGAGTGAAATGTACCGGTAGAGAACTTTTTTTCCAGTACCGGCAGAGAACTTTTTTTCCGGTACTGGCAGGCACGTTTTTTGCCGGTACCAGCAGAGAAGTTTTTTCCCGGTACCGACAGGGCATCCACTGCCATTCATAAAAAATGTAGATAAAATAAAGGTATATATTGTTTTTGTGGTCAATGCAGATACTAATCTGCATTAAAAATCAATACCCTGTTAAATCGTCCAGGTTTCCTTCCATATTCGGGTAGCGTTTATCGTCCTTTTCGAACTCCACCATAAGATTTACAAAAGGTGGGATAAATCATTTTTGAGGACAACAAATTTTTCTTCCTAAAATAAAATTTTGCAATTTTTCATTGCATTTTTTCAGACACGCAAACTTTTGTCACAAAATTGATTGTTATCTATCGTTGTTCGAAACAATCTTCTTCACAATGAATTTGTAAAATTTACGTTCTGAACATGTGCGATATTGATGTTTTATGAGAACTGTTTCTTTGCGTGAGCCGTCTGCATTCTTGCACCGCTAAGAAAGCTTTGAAAATTTCTTTATCGCAATTGCCTTTCAGTTCGACACCAATGATTTCTGAATTCATAGCAACATTTTCATCAATTTAAGAATACCTAATATCCACGTTATACGGTGTAAAGCTTTCTCAAATAAAATACCAATTGTTTATTTAGCTATATCTTGTCAATGAAGGAAGCATTCTACTGGGATCGATAGACAGTTTACGGTTTTTTTTCAGAACACATACATGCAAAAACCCTCGTTTGGTCACCGTTTACAAACATCGAAAATAGTCGATTGAACATTATGCGCAAAGGCGATCAGCAAAGTCTCTAGCATTGGTGAGAAAAATGCTTTCAACTGTGAGCGAAAAATGGTCTCCATGCTTACCAAACCATTTTGATCAGCACTTTTACTACTGGTGCCATCTAGAGTCGTAAACAGTTACTATGATAATATCGTGCTGCGTCAGTGAGATTATATTTAATGTCTGTAAATGGAATGCAATATCAGGTTTTGCATTGTAATTTGTAAAGAGAAATATTATTCGATACACGAGGCCTCACGGGCGAGTGCTGAAGGCACAGCAGTACACACGAGTAGGAATGCGAGAAAACCGCATAATACTCACAGGATGTTTTCCTTATAGAAGGTCAACTCAAAAAAGTGGAAAAAGATTTATGTCTGGGTTTTTTTCATAAACAAAGCGCAAAACTGAAATACGCATAACTTCGTGGAATTTCTTTGTTGTAAATCATTTCGCTTAATTTCTCGTAAAAATCATTGTCCTCGAAACATTATCTAATTTCAAGTGTAGAACCTCCCTAATTTTCAATGGATTCAATCATACCAAACCTTAAATGTGTCATCATTTTCAAATTTAAAATTGAAATTTCAGAATGGCTCTCTGTGAATAACAAACTTTTGTATCTTATAGAAAACTAAGTATTTAAATATGTTTTTAAATTAGTTCGAAGGCTTATTTGACAGAAGCTGAGGAATAACTCAAAATACCACTAATAAAATGCAAAACATTTTTAAACAATATTTAATAGAAAATACCTATAAATATTCAAACAAAATTTTATATATTGCAACAACTTGTTTTCTCTACTTTATTTAGGGAACGTATTGTCTTCTATCTACCGATAAAAAGCACGTAAATTATATGGAACAGAGTAAACACAAAAAAGGTTAGGAAAAAATTATTAGAACAAATTACATTTCTTTAAACCTTTCGAAGTATTCTTAATGAACCAAATATCACCTGCAACTATTCTTATGAATTTTTCTAAATTTTAGAGTCAATCGTTTCAAACGTTTTGGAAAGACATGATTCACCCCGAAGGGGATGTAATTGGTAAAAAACCTGGAACAGAGGGGAGAGTGCGACGAAAGTCACCTTCTCCTCCCTTTCCAAGTTTCTCTGATGTAGGAACGCATCCAAACTTTAAATTTATATACACTATAGCCAAGTTTTCCAAATATCTCGTGTGCACCTCGGTCTCACTACGTCCTGGCCGGGGATGCCCCAGGATTGGAAAACTTAGTTATGTGAAATTAGGCTGCCACTTACCTACAGCTGCGATACAAACACCGGATTACACCGAGTTCGTGAGTCACGTTCTTCTGACTCACGAACGACCCACGAAGCTCGTTGAATTTATTTTACAGGCGCCAGATGGGTTACCCTATCCGAGCCCCGTCGGTTTCGGTCCCGTCGCAACCACTAGGCTAATCAGCTAACTCTCTGTTTTGCACGAGAAGAGGGGTGAGATCGGTAGAGTGAGAGAGAGTAATATTCTAAAAAGTGACGTTGGAAAAATATTCACGACTCCAGTTTACAAGATTACAATAAGAAAACAAAGAACATTTATTCAAATAAAAAGAAAATGAATACTGCGTAATTTAACAATAATCGCGGATACCAAAAATGGCCGACCGATCGCCAGAGTGACCCGCTACCTTCAAAATGGCCGCCCGAGACGCCCGCGGTTGCACCACGACACCTGACGTGCATAACGCGTGCCTACACCGCGGTTTCCTTGAGGAACGCCCGCCTCAACTAACTATCGTCAGGCTTTGAGTCGAGCGTGCCCCACTCATGGGTGTCGCGGAGTCTCGGTCGACACTATACACTTTACGGTTATGCACACGATGTCCCGAAAGTCACACCGCGTGGAGGCCGAGAAACGAGAACTGAACAGAGGAGAAAACTACTGAAGAGGTCACTCACCTCGTAACCATCTTGCGTATTCCGCTTTGTCGCTTTCCATTTTGCTTTGATTGGTTGGATGCCGGTCTTTCCAATTAAAATAGAATAATACTGCCAGTCTCAGTTTCTTCCGAGTGCACCGCCGCCAAGTCAAGAGAAACAAGTGACAGGTCCCGCGTTCTTCTCCGCTTCCTTCCTTCTTGACTTTTCCTGTCGCGCCTGTCGATTGGAGTGAAGATGGCTGGACTTGTCGATGTCGGCCAATGGGTGCCTTCGTACTTCTGCTGCTTGCTGCTCATTGGTCCTCACTCGCTGTCTAGAACATGGACGTTTACTGGATCTTAGCAGCGCGGGTTCGTCCAGCCATGCCGTGGTGCAGGGTTAGTCGACTCTTTTACGTACTGCCTTCGACACTGCTAGTGGAGCTTAATGGTGTGTAGTTGCAAGGCTGGCTCGTCCGGACTCGTTGATCGATTCAGTACTGCTACTCGTCTCCGGTCGTAGCGCCTGGATATGATGTCGGCGGCAAAACATGTTTGCTAGTTGTGGCACCTGCCAACTTAGTTGGTGAAGCATGACCATCTGGTAATGATGTTGCGTTATGGAGTCACCGTTGGAATATAGCTGCTAGTTGTGGCACCTCCCCACTTCGTCGATGAAACATGGCCGTCCGGTAGTGACGCCATGGCATCTGCGGGACTGGTGCGCCGTGTTGGTTTCGTTCCATTCTCCCGTCCTGCTTCTTTGCTGTTGATTGTCTGCGCTGTCTGCTCGGTGTTTACGAGCTGTCAGTTTGACATACCGTTTCGATCTCAACCCCGTTTACGCAAATCATGAAGGACTATAGTATTATTAAAATTGAGAATACTCTGGCGCTTCGACGTGGATCCTAAAATATAATCTCTAATGTGTTGGCTTATTCTATACTTATTTTTCCTGACTGGACGGTAATTGTTATTATTGATTTCTTTTCTGACCGGCCGTTCCTCGCGTTCGAAGGTTAGGTACGGCTTCGGCGAAATCCCGGAAAGTTGTTTTCACAAATTTCTAAGTTTCCTCGAAAACTTCACTACAACACATACACCTGATCGACAATAAAAGAAAACAAATAAATCACGGGGTAAACATCTGGAAATGGTGGAAGGTGATTCCGGTTACACATTTCCTCTCTTCCAGATCACCTTTCTTTTCGATTCCATTCCCTTCGGGGTAGATGGTATTTTAATTAATTGTTGGTTAGTAGCTAAAGGTGATCCGCTGACAACCCGACTGCTCCTTCTGCAAACATCACTCGGGCCAAAAAAGGCTTACGCGCTTGCAATGGAATATTTTCCCGACATTGATATGAAGATGAATAAAAAATTAAGGTAAACTTTTTTTACACCACAATTTACAGAAAATTAAGGTAATTTTTGAAATTTCTAGACATTTCTGGTAATGATAAATTTAAATTTAAGATTTAAAGCTTTTTCGGGTTTCAATCGTGTGCAAAACTACGAATCTTGCATCGTAGAGAATATATATAAGAACAACATAACCTGAAACTTCAGTTTCAGGTCAGCCCTGAAGAAGTGAACTGCAATGTTTACGAAATGTCGGCTACGGGGAGAGTTTTCTTACTAAAACTAACACTTTTAGTAAGCTCAGGCCTTCTAAAGCTAAGCTACTAACATCTTTAGCTTTCTTAAAGCGGTGTAAGGACAATATCATCGTCCCAAAATTCTTACAGTTGAAAAACCATTTGGGAACATTTAAATGCAAATCAATTCTACATAAAACAAGTTTGCTTCTCTTGAAAAAAAGAATACAACATACCAAATTTACCTTGCACACTACGTCCAAAAAACAATTAAAACTTCACCTTTTCCCATCAAACACTGTCAGATTTGACATTTGGTCTACATTAGACCGCATATCATTTGACCAATCACAACGGATTAAAGATCTTTTTACTCAAAAAACAAAAAATAAAATTTGATAAATTACTGCCAGTAAGGCACGCACCATTAACTAACATAGTAAAAAACATCTCTAACCATCCTTTTAACAATGAAATGATTTCAGCCTTATCCAAAGGACATAATTTTGCACCAGCTCCCTCCAAAATCCCGAAAGAAGAAATCATCAGTAATTTGGAATTCGCAATATATGTATACCCTTCCACCCGAAAAAGCTAATGGCATACGGCTTTGGACGGCCAACATCTTACGCCAAGCCCAACTTCCCTCTTCAGAATTAACAAAACAAGACAAAACAGCAATTAAAGAACTCAACTAGAATAAAGACATCATAATATTACCCGCAGATAAAGGCAACCCAACAGTAATAATGAATAGAGAGGACTATAACAACAAAATCATGGACCTTCTAACTGATGATACATATGAAAAACTTAAACAGGACCCCACAAAAACAATAGTCAGCGAAACAAAAACCCTCCTAAAAGACTCTACACTTAACAGCCAAACAAAAGCTAAATTAATACCTACCAATCCCACCTCTCCAAGACTTTATGGACTCATAAAAATCCACAAAAACAACATTCCACTCAGACTGATCTTTAGCGCAATAAACTCACCAACTTACAACCTAGCACACTTTCTCGCCAAAGAACTGAATCCTTTTACAGGAAACTCTATCACGCACTTCCAAAACTCTTTTGACTTGACCAGAAAGATACAACAGATCCACATTCAACCCCAAGACATCTTAGTAAGTATCGACGTAGAATCTCTCTTTACGAGAGCACCAATCTCTGATACAATCGGTATTAATAAATCCTTTGCAAACTTTGCTTCCGATTACATACCTTTGATAGATCACTGTCTCAATAATACTTACTTCTCTTTCAATAACCAATTCAATGAATAAACTTTAGGAGCAGCAATGGTATCTCCAATCTCACCTGTAATGGCCTACATCTTGATGGAAAATCTAGAAACTTAAATCTTTAACAAATCCGAGCTCAACCCGGAATTTTGGTGCTATTAGGTAAATTGATCAAAACGGAAAATTGCCTTTCTTGGACGTACAAAAGATCTGATAACACATTAGGACATGAAGTTTACAGAAAACCCACCCATACAAACAGATACCTACATACCTCCTCCCACCACCACCCATCTCAAAAGCAATCGGTCATCAATTCCCTTGTATACAGAGCTGTCTCCATAATCACTACTTTCCAACGGAGCAATTCACGCCTACCCCGAAAGGGAAACGGCTTAATGATATAATAATAATAATAATGCGCAATTCTATATCCGAATATAGTCTTGCCGTGGGAAACTATTTTCGAAACAAACGTACTTTAAAAGGTCCATTTTATTCCTTCTAATGTTTTTAGAAGTGTTTATATTATGTTCATTTATATCATCAGAAATACAGCTGACACAGGACGAATTAAAAAAATTTTTTTGTACATCAGTCCCCCTTCAGCAGGACTTTTTTGAAATACAAATTTTATGAGCGCATGTGAAAATTTTGAAAATAATTTGGTGAGACTTTCCAAAGCAATCAGGAAAAACAAATAGGATGCATGCGCAGTTCATAGTTCAATGATTTACAGTTTTTGATCGAATGATTTCGCTTCATTTCCTCTCACAAGAGAAGAAATGTAGCCCTTGCGGAAAGAAATAAAATGACGTAAAAGGATAGAACCGACCTCGAACTGTAACAACCTAATGACAATATTTCTTAGTTATTTTGTGATTCTCTATTACAGATAGCACGAAGTTGCACTCTTTTATACAGATGTCGTAGAAAATATTACGTGTACTATGGGAGAAAGATTTTGAAAACAATCAGCAGCAACTCTTCTTGTACTTTTATTCAAACAAAATTTTTCCAGGCAGGACTATTTTTGAACGTTTATGGAACATGAATTAGGGCCTGAATCAATTTTAAATTAAATTTATTTTGCCATACATTTTGGAACATCAATCCTAAAAGCACTTGTAAAAATTAAAAAAAGGCAATAGAACTTCTATAATATTTTTGCCTCAAAAATGTTTTCCATGATAGCACTGCACTATTTTTTAACTTTCCAGGAACAGAAACTTATCTTATTTTTTATATTATAAAAATTATCCAATGAACACTTAAAATAGTTTAAAACTTTACTGAAATAATGTTAATAATTCCCGAAATGTCTCTATATCCCAGCGTAAGTTGAACTTTCTAGTACTCTGGCTCTGGAAAAGGCCTGCTATAACATGATATATACGGGATTCAGGTATCAAATATTTTTCAGCTCCGCCTTGCTGCACATCCATTAAATATATGTAAAAGAAAATATACCATTGTTTTGATGGCCTTGTGCAGAACTGTTTCATATGCCTTCTAGACCTATCGCGAATTCAAGTGAACCTTGTATAGATTGCCATTCCTAATGTGCCCACTTGGCATGAGCTAGGGGGGTTGGGGTGAGTTTAACGAACTACAGGAATCAAGATCCTGGCTTGTAGTGGTTAGATATTTTGGCTCCCTCGCCAGGTCCTGCAGCTTTTCGGTATCAACGGGTAAACGAGCTCGAATCGTCATACAGTACTTCATGTCTGAATAAAAATTTCTGTTTCACGGTTTCATTGTTCAACCGTTTGAAAAATCTTTCCGAAGCTAAACAAAAATCCGAAAAATCTCTCTCTTGTGAAAAAAAACATAGAAAGTTCTTCCTCATAAATTAATGCTCTGTATAGGGTAAGGTTTCGTGCCAAATACTAATTTTCAGTTAGCAAATTACCTCCATCATATGATCTTGGCTTATTGTCCCTTCCAGCATCGAACTGATTTCACTTCATGTCTAGTTATTCCCAACCCCGTTTTGCAAAATCACATGATTGAAATTACTTCTTCGCGTGCGAACGAGAAAAGATTCTTCTAAATAATTAAAGTTCGTGTTTGCATTTCTTGCCAACGTGAAACTTACGCATTTGTTGAAACACTCAGAGGGACAGAAATAGGGTTGTGAAAAGAAGAATGCGTACCTGCCACGAAGGTATCATTGCCGTGAAATTGCAGGAATAAATTGAGCAATAAAGCAAACTGCAGAATACCTTAGTACACATTCCTCGAACCATTTTTCCCCTCGACATACTTTTCTTACCTTCTGTGAAAGTCTTTATCTAGATGTTGTATTAGGACTATAAAAAAATTGGTTGATTTCAATAAAAAAAACAAAAAACAATTAATTCACTGATCTTGAATTATCAATATCTTTAATTGAAAGTTTTATCGAAGATGTATGCAAGTTGTATGGCGCATTTATCTTATGTATATGGATAGCGGACAAATAATTCAATTTTCTAGGGTTCCATCACTCTAATTATGAGTCGCTTCATAGCCGAGCAATATTGCTGGAGGCAATTAGCTCTTGTTGACAAACCTAATTTGCGAGAAGTAACTTTGCGGCCATCTAGTAGTGACATCGACATTCTAGTAGACAGAAGCAAGTGCCTCAATTGCAGCTTGTATGCAGGTGCCTGTTCTGGTCGACATAGAATAGTGGTCGTTGTTTAACGATGTAGAGTCCTAAACTTGCTACAAGCCTATTTACGAATAGAAAATTGTGAAACTAGCCCTTTGTTTCGTGAACGAATACTCAACTGGTAAGGGTAAACGTGGGTTTTATTCTAAGTGCAGTATAATAGAGTTCTTCAGACGTTATCCAGAGAAATAAAATGTCCCAACACAACACAGTAAAACATATAGAGTTATTTAGATATTATCGGAAGAAATAAAATTTCGCAATAGAACACAATAAAACAGAATGCTGAATGTTATGTGCCACTTACTTACATGTTTGATTTAAATTAAGTACGGGACTTAACTACAATCAGGTACTCAACTAAAAGCGCCGAGATGGATTTAGGGGCTTTTCAAAAACTACGTCACACTATTTTAAAAACTTATTCCACCCCTTCCTTTTTTTTTGTCACAGATCATCACATAAAACTTGAACCTTCCAGGGTGTCGAAACAAATATAAACACGCCCCACCCATTTTTAAGTCAACATTTTTTCTTCGATTTCATTTGATAAACGCATAAAATAATACACAAAACATATAAACATAATATTTTAACGGAATTCGCAGCACAAAATGCTTTAAAAACAGGAGAAATAGAATAATTTTCAACGAAAATAGGGGAATGTATTATTTGAAATAAAATTAGTTTATAAGTACCGTATCATTTAATTCAAAAGATGAGGCTTGAGATTTTAAGTCCAAACATATTACATTTTCGACAAAATAATTGAATATATTATAAAAAGATTAGTTTTCTATCAAAAGAGATAAATTTTCTACCAAGGAACATAATTTTTCAACAAAATAGTTGAATTTTTAACAAACACAAATACTAACTTCAGACCAAGCAGTTGAACTCAACAACCAAGTTGTTGAAATTTCAAGCAAAAGAGAACATTTTTTGACAGAATAGTTGAATTTTTTACCAAGTAGTTGAATCTTCAAGCCAAATAGAAGCATTTTTTAGAAGACAGTTGAATTTTTCCAAGAACTTTTCTACCAAATAATATGAATTTTCAATTCAGAGGGATGAACTTTCTATCCAAAAGTACGAACTTACAACAAAACAGTTGAATTTTTAAAATATAACTATTTCACAAAATCGTTGAATTTTTACATCCACAAAGATAAATTTTCAACCAAAAAGTTTGATTTGCAAAAATTAAAAATTAACTATCAACCAAACAGTTGTATTTACGACCAAATAGTTAAAGTTTCAGCGAAGAGGCAGAATTTTCAACAAAAGAGTAAAATTTTCATCCATATAGTTAGATCTTGAATATACAAAGATTAATGTTCAACCAATTGATTGAATTAATAAACAAAAAAGATTAAGTTCTAAACAAAACAGTTGCATTTTAAACCAAGTAGTTGAATTTCCAAGTCAAGATGACTCTTAATATTTTGCTGTTTCCCATACTAGGTCAACTCATATCCATTTATATTTCTTATTATATTTAACTTCTCTTATAGTATTTCATTTTTTGTTCCTTGTTTAAAAACTTTTTTACCATTTTCTATAAACTCTTGCTGTATCTTCATTCCCCTTCAATGCATTTCCTTGACCCATTCCTTTGACCACCCACACCTATTTAAGTGCCTCTTTTTTTCATTCCATTATCCTCCTCTGCTCCATTTTCCCTTTCCTTCAAGCACTCTTTTTTTCTTTCTCGCTCTCCAGCAATCTTTCTTCGCATTTACAAGCTCTGTTACATGTTCTTATTTTTATTTTGTCCCTATCTACTTCCTTTAATACTTTATAACATAGCGTCCATCTGTCTAATCTTAGCATCCATCTAATATATCTTTCATGCAACTTTTTCACCTCTTCATTCTCTTTGCTGTCCCATATCGCCACTCCATACATTAGAGCACTGAGTACTAGCGCCTCAAACCTTCTCATTCTTCTTTTGTAGTCTTCTTTAAATAATTTTTCCCTATGCCCCTTACTTTTTTCATTACAATGTCTGCTCTTTTAAATCTTTCTTTGTCTTCATCCCTTACATTCCCATTTTTCTTACATAAAAATCCTAGATGCGTACACTCCTTGACTTCTTTAATAATTTTTGTTCTCTATTTCCAAACCATTTTCCTTTTCTGACTACCTTTTTTGCCTCAAAAATCAAAACCTTTGACTTTGCTCCTTTTAATGCCAATTTTATTTCTCCTAAATGGTTCTCTAGTATTTTCATCATATTTTCTAAAATCTCTTCTCCTTTAACTACTATTACTACCTCATTCGCGTATGCCAAAGTCTAGAATCTGTCCCCTCTTTCTACCAATCCTCCCTCTAACTCTTCCTTGAATGTTTATTCCATGTCCGCCATTGACACCGCAAAAAGAAGGGGAATCAGAGGATATCCCTGTTTTTATCCTATCTTCGTCGCGAATTCTCCTGTGCTTTAAGTTCCAACCTTTACCTTATCTATCGTTTCTTCGAAAATTCTCCTCACTCTCTCTATCAATTCTATCTTTATTCCTTACTTCCAAATTACTTCTCGCAACTTTTTTCTATCTGCTGATGGGAACATTGTTCTTAAATCAACACAGAAAGTACATATTTTTCCTTCTTTTTTTCTCCAATTCCTTCTCTACCACGTGTTGAAGAATATAAATATAAGGTATTGCGCCTCTACCCTCTCGGAAACCTGCCTGACTCTCTGAGAATATCCCTTTCGCCTCTACTTCTTTTTTTAGCCTTTCAGTTATCGCTGTGCATATCCCTTATATATGCTGTATTCATAACGTTATTTCCTTATAATTTAATACTTTTGCTTTTTCTTCTTTCTTAAGAATTAGTTCTATCAACCCTTCCCTCCACTTCTCAGGAAATCCTTCACCTTTTCATACTCTTTACACTATTTCTTTTGACTTGCTTTTGGTTTCCCTGCTAATGTGTATCCAGGCCTCTATACCTAACCCTTCACTACCTCTCGCTTTGCCCTCCTTAAATATTGTATTCACTTCTTTGCCAACTATCAGATTTCTTTTCACTCGAGCGTTGAAATTTTTTTTCTAAATACACTCGCCATTCAATCAAGCTAATCTTATCTCCTATTCCCCTATTTTTCTTCCACATCTTATTATTAAACTTCCATTCCTCTCCTTCTCTTTTAATTTGACTCATTTTATCCTCTAATTTCTTCTTATTTTTCTCTCTGTTTACATAAGTCTCTATAATCCATCCTGGCTGAGACGTAATATTTCCTTTCCCTTTTTCCCCTCCTCTTATATTTATGTATACTCTTTTTAATCACCCTTTTTTTTCTTACATTCACTGCTTACCAAACTTTTTTTCAATCTTTACCCTTTTCCGTTCCATTATCCCCTCCCATATATAATGTTTCTTAATTTCTCTGTCCACACTTCTTTCTCAATTCATTCTCCCATATTCTTTTTGAATTTCTTTCTTTTTCTGCTTTTCAGGTAAACTCCTATTGGTCCGTGTTCTGATTATACCCCAGCTTCTATTTTCATATGCCCTACAGTCTCTGAACCCTCTATATTAATAACTACGCAATCTCTCTGTGGACATGTTGCTTCTTACATAATTATGAATTCTCCTTCTTCGTCTCCTTTCTTATTTCAATAAAGTATATACTACCTTTTATCTTCTACCGTTCTTAACTCTCTCTCGCTATTGATTAACTCATCTTTCCAGTCTCTTACCCCCTCCACTACATCTAAGTACAGATCACGTTTCCTTGCTATTCTAGCATCAAAATCGTCCCACCCCCCTATTATTAACATTTCTTTTTTCTTCCCTCAATAAGCTTTTCTATGTATTTTCACACATCTTGCATTTCTTTCCCATTGTATATTGTCACTATCATGTGCCACTTTCCTTTTATTTTGATCTTCCCTTACTTTACACCGCTCGCAACTTCTTTCAACACTTTCCTTTTTTCAAGATTGGTCCTGACTCCCCTCATGATTCCCCCAATTTCCCTACCATTTTCCTTTTCCCTAGTGGCCCCTTGTAACTCCCATTCCAAAAAAACAAATTGACCTCTTCATCTATTAGTTGTATCTTTTTCTTCCCTTTCTCCTCTTATTCTTCACCTCGTATTCTTTCATTAAGAATATCGCTCATTCTTCTCTAACCTTTCTCAATCTTCATGCCAAATATAACGTTTCCCCTACATACAGATTTTTCAGTATTTTACCCTCAATATCTTACCTTTTTTTGTCCCTTTTTCTGCTACTTAACTTATTTTCCGTTGAATCTCGCTTTCTTTGAATGTATGCTCATGATCAAAATAATTTTCTTCGTAACTAATTTATACTTGTTTTTTAACACATCCTGCTACTACCCTATCCTTTACATTTCCCTGTTCCATCTTATTCTCATCTTTCTCTCTGTCTTTCATTCTTCCCCTATTTCTACCTGCTTTTCTAGCTCCTCAATTTCTTGCTTATTTATCTCTCTCTCTCTCTTCACTTAGCTCCTTCACTTCCACCTCTTACTTCCCCGTCCTTCTCTTCAGCCCTGTTAACTATTTCTCCCATATTTCACTTCTTTTTTTCAACTCTTCCTTAAATACTCTCAAATCCTTGCTCGTGTCCGGCGTCGGCTTCTCAATACTCTCCATGCTCTTCTTCCCTTATTTTATCTCTCTTGTTTCACCACTCAGAGTTATAATTTCTATGATCCAATTTCTATAAGCCATCCTTCTCAATTTCTTTTATCCCTCTTCTTCACTGTTTTGTCCCTCGTCAACTTTCAACCGAGTAGTTGAATTTTCAATAAAAAAAGATTGATTCTCAACAAAAAATACAACAGTCGCCATTTCAACTAAAAAAAGATTTAAATTTTAAATTTCATATAGTCGAATTCAACCAAAAATTTGTTCTGCAACAAAATAGTCTAATCCTGAACAAAATCAAATCATTTTTAACCAAATGTTTGAAATTTTAACAAAAAAAAAAAAATGGAATTTCTACCAAAATAGATGAATTTTCAACCAAGAAAGAATTTTCATTACAAAGAAAAAAAAAATTAAAACGAATGTTCTACCTAAAAATATGAATCTTGAACCAGTATAAATATAATTTTTAACTCAAAAAGAGAAATTTCCCACAAAACAGTTGAAATTTTAATCCGGAAAGTCGAGTTTTCTTCAAAACAGTTTCATTTAAATAAATAGGTATTTCTTAACCAAAAGAGATGAATTCTGAACCAAAAAAACAATAGTAGACTTTTTAATTGAAGAGAGTGAACTTTCAGTAAAAAAATTTGGATTATCTTAATGAATTATATTAATTCAATTCGCATTTAGGCGGAAAAAAAACGAGAAAAAGGGAAAGTTTCTGGAAAACAGGAGAAACGAGTAATACTTTTTGAAAAAAGGAAAAGAGGGAAATAGCGGAAAGTTTGTGAAGTCTGTATTTAGATGCCTTACTTGTAAAATAAAATCACTAATATAGAGTGATATAGTTTTGGAAATGGGCCTTAAAAAAGCAATGCAAGTATCTCACAATTAAATCTATAATCCCTCTTTTTCATAGGGAATTTTTTTTCATAATATTTGACACATAATACTTACAATCTTCATATACCGCTCTTTATAAAATCAACTCTTGTGTTTATGTCTATATTTATATACTTGAAGTAAAAATCTAGGGATAACAGATTTGTCGAAATGAATTTACTTCGTCTTTACAAGACATAGGACCTTAGTTTTACATGCAACTTTTTCTGACACTAACTGGCACGTGCGCTCTTGATAAGAAAGGACATACCTGAAATAGTTTATGGAATGAGATGCTGAAGCAGTAGAAGGAAGTTGTAAAAAGCTGCAACTAAATCAGGATAGTCAGGGTTGAAAATACGATAGGAGTTGGTACAGGCATGGGGCAACTTGCTGAAAGCATGTCCTTACATTCCTCACTAACCTAATTATGTCATCCAATCAACTTAACTACTAGATCGCGTACTCGAGTGGCGCGTTTCAAGATCTACTCGTATGTAACCGAGGTTGGAAACCTCGAATGCGACGTCACTTTCTGACGATGACACGAGAGAATTTCATCCGATTGCCATCCTCCGCCGTGCTGCCTCGAGTGTCTTGAGTGCTTTCGACATTCAGCAACAAACATGCATCCTCTCCTCTTATACTATCAACATTTTCTCAAATGAGTACTAACTCAATTTACTTAAGTTTGTTTCTTCCTGCAGGAATCATCTTCCTGAAGAACTTGACTGTTGCTTGAATTTTAATGTGCAAACATATTAGGTAGCGATCTTAGACAGAGTCTTGGCTCAGATAAAATTGAAACGCGTTTATATACAGATATAAGTATAATATGAGTGGAGGTGTATTTCATTTGCGAAAATAGTATATTGTTGCCATAGGAGGCAAATTCAGTATTTTTGCTCGAGCATGAGTTTTGCAAACACGCTCGAGTAAAAAGATGTTTGCCTCTTTGCTGCATATGGTATTTTATATAGCAAAGGTATGATTTATAAGTTTATCACGTCTGACATTTGAGGTCAGGCTGACGCGGCCACAATTATACGCGGGCGAAAGCGAATGCGCATTGGCGGGGTACGATTATAATCATAATTTTATCTCGCACATGCGCATTCGTTTTCGCTTCACCCATTGTGTAAACGGCTTCTTTCAGAGCTAAAAATGCTCTTATAAAACATGTAAATCATACCTACGTCACATAAAATCATTGAAGCTTGTAGTATTTTTCTCCAAATGCATTCAGACTTTGTTAATATTGATCCTCTGATTTTTCTGAACGATGTCATGTATAAAAAAATACGTAAAGTTAGTCAACATCTGCAAATAAAAGTCTTATTCAATGTTCAAACTGAGGTTCCATTTTAATTGAGCATCACTTTTTTAGCGTCCTGTTATAACAACAGACCGTCTTGTTTTGATGCCACCGTTCGAACTATTTTACTTTGCTAACTTCAGATTGAAAAGTGGTACGTACTAGCGAACTAAATTAATTCACAGCTCGTATTTTTTTAACTGCTAGCAACTTCATGCTTATGAGAATTCTTTATTGTTTAAATTTTCTTCTACTTTTGAAATGTGATAGAGAAAATATAAAAGGAGAAAAAGGTTGCATTATTTTAAAAAGAGGAAACTGGTGAATAAATATATAATTATTTATTACTAATAAATATAATACATATCATTTATTTATTTGAATATAATATTAATTTCGAAAAATTAGTTAAAATCTTTTTATTCAGTTAATAAAAAATAAAAATTTCTCTTTTTTTACATCCAGTATATATTTTCTATTATACTATTTCTAATTTGTGAGAATTTAATTGCATTCTTTTACTTTATTTAGGAATAATAATAATAGCAATAATAATAAATAATAGTTACAAGAGAGATGGAAAATGGGTGCGACGTTAAAAGGCTCCACATGCCATTCAAATAATTTTGTAACTTTTTTCGAAAGTGCCCTCTGCGTGGAAAATAACTCATATAATAAATATAATTATTATATCTATATATTACAAATAAGTTGTGTGATACATCATAAAATATTATTCTCTATCACAAATGAGGAAATCTTAAATTTTATATGTTTGAAATCAAATAGACTTTCTAGACAAGCTAAAATATTTTAACATTTTTATTAGAGCTGTACAGTTGTTTATTCGAAATTTTAATACAAATTCAAGAACGCTTGGAACATTGGATTTTACAAATAGAAAAAAATGTAACTGTACATCAATCCGCCTTGATTTCCTTGAATTATTGCAATTTTTAAAATCAAAATAACTTTTTTTTTTGTAAAGAATGGATCCAAAATTAGAGTCGAATCTTCGAAATTTGACTTGTTTCAATATTTAAAAAAATCGAATTTCAAATATTCGACTTGACTTTTGGAATCATTTTTTTTTTTTGCAAAAAAAGGAGTTATTTTTATTTAGAAAATGAAATAGCTTGAGGAAATCAAACCAACTTTCCAGGCGTGTCTAAATTTGGATTAAAAATTCGAATAAACGACTGGACACCTCTAATTTGTACAGTCACTCTTGAAGAAAGACCTTTGACAAATATTTGTATCTTTGGCAACACTAAAGTTAATCGAAAATTATTTCTCGAAGTCTTATAATAAATTACGAATTATAATTAGGTTCCAGCTAATGTCGTTAATTTATTTTTCTGCATATTAGCTTTTTTTGGAATCAGATAAAGAAATTTTAGCAAACTGTCGCATTCTATTCTGCAAATATAACTGAATAGTCTAGGCCAAAACTCCTTTCCCATCTTCTAAACAAGAAAAGTAAAATTTGAGTTTAGACAAATCACTTTCGAAACTTCTTTAATTTGAAATATTTATAATTAAAAAGTTGATTTTTGATCTTCAAAATCGTCAAAAATTAGGATGTTTTATTTATATATCATTTAAACTGAACAGATATCAATCGGAACTCTTCAAAATTATAAAAATTCAAATTGCAAACCTTTGAAATTGAACAGATTTTGGTTCTGACAATTTATAATTCAGGGATATGCAGGCTTAGGGGCTTTAGAACAAAAATACTGTGATTTTTTTGCCAAATTACATACCTTCAAAATATAAATCGTGAAATTTGAATAATTTGTATTCCAATATTTCAACATTTTTGGAATTTTCAATTGTAACTCTTCGAAATTGAAGAACTTTGAATTCTACATAGTTTAAAATTAAAGTTAATAATTTTGAAAATTTGTAATTGAAAAGCCTCGAATTTTTTTATCTGCTTTCGAAATTTCTTCATTTAAATTTAAGAATTTCTATTTATATATCTATAGAGATTTGCCCTGTAATGTAATACATTAAACAATGATTGTAAAAGGGTCCAGTGGAGTTTTCTACTAGTGTTTTTATGTTTATCGCATTAAGTATGCCGATGTGTATCGCTCCGGGGTGCAAATCAGTGTACAAAAGGGAACTCGGAGAACCTGAAGTTCCCAAATATGAAAAAAATTAATTTTTTTGTCGTTCCGAAAGACCCAGCTGTTGAAGCTTCATGGCAAAAAGCTTCAATTCTGAAATATTCCACCGTGAAAGCTGGCCAGTTCGTTTACAATAAACATTTTTTGAAGTAAAACATTCTCCATGAGAAAATCCTAACAGGACCCGATAGAACTATTTTGATAAAGGTAAATAATTATATATCTACTGTAAAATCTAAATCACAATTTACAAATAAAACAAAATTAAATTCTTCTTTATTCAATAAACTGTGTTATTGGGTATTTTTACTTACTACGCGTTGAAAGAAAATGCGGTTTGTTTTTCCCTCAGCATGTGCAAGTACCAAGTTAATCTAGTCAATGTCTTGTTTGAGTAGGATACAAAAAAAGTGACGTTAATTTCAGGATTAAATTAGAAGGCTACAAAATGTATGATAATAACCTCAAATGCTCTTCTTTAAAAATGCATGCGACCAAAATCTTAAATTGATGCTACTTTTCTTAAACAAGTAGTAAGTGAAAATACCTAATAAATACAGTTTATTGAATAAGAAAGAATTTATTTTTATTTTATTTGTAAATTCTGATTTCACAGTAAATATATAATTATTCACCTTTCTCAAAACAGTGCCATCAGGTCCTTTTAGGATTGTTTCGTGGAGATAAAAAAAGTTTACTGTAAATGAACTGGCCAGCTTTCACCGTAAAATTTTTTCAAATTGAAGCTTTTCGTCATAAATCTTTAATAGCTGGGTCTTCCAAATTGACGCAAATAATAATTTTTTCATATTCGGGTTCTCTGTGTTCTGTTTTGTAACCTGATATTCACCCAAGAGCGATACACTTCAGCATAATTAATGTGATAAGCAAACATAAAACACCAGTAGAAAACTCCACCGTGCCATTTTCACAGTACTTGCATAAAGATACCGTTTTATTGTTACATTTTTAAGAGTTTGCAACGACTTTACATGACGAAAGCCATATAACCGTCAAAAAAACACGAACAAAGTTACAGTGACAGTTCACGGACGTCCCATGTGCTACATTACGTCATTAAAATTTGATTCTCACTTCAGTCCTGTTTTGATCCAAAAAAGTTGTACTAAACCGTCGTTTAGTGGCACCAAAATAAAGTGGCATTAGAATGGAGCCACCCGAGACTATATTTTTGGAGGACTGTTTCAATACCGAAAACTAGCCTTGAAATTATACTTTTTTTTTACAGTGTTTCACTACCATACACAAGTAGGTGATGTAGCGCGGACGGCCATTTTAATGGTGAAATGTCGAAATGTTGAATATTGTTCACAGCTTTCGATGATAATCAGTCTCAAAATAAAGCCTCAATTTTTTTTTAAACGGCAAATTAATACATATATCTGTTTTTACTAACATTGTGAGTTTGCTTGTTAGAAAATTATTTTTATATTTGCAAACGCATGATATCAAAAAAAGTCAAGAAAAAGAAAACGTTGCTTTTTGGAAATCCTACAAAATTATCATAATAACTTTTTCAATTTACTTGAAAAATTGAAAATTCAAATTTGGAGAGATTAAAAAATAATGAAAAATCCAAAATTTAATTTTGCGGCCAAGCTATGCAAGATACGAAGAAAGATGGATTGACAAAAATTATGCACCCAAAAGAGATCTTCACTTTTTTTATTAATTAATTTTTGTTAGGCCGCATAGTTTTTTTTTTCATTTGTCAAAAACAAATTTAAAATAACAAAATTAAATTTTTCGACAAACAACACAAGGTACGAAAAAAATAGACAAAACTTGTTTACCCTAAAGATAGCTACGTCATCAATCATTTTTTGATATGCTACGTAGTTTTTCTTTTCATTGTGAAAAATATACTGAAAATGATAATAAATGGTTTAAACAATTATGTTTGTTAACCTGCATTAATTATCACTTTACAATATTAAGAAAATGGACAAGAAGTATAAGATTTCAGAAAAAACGCAACTTTCTAGAATTACTAGAGTTGTCCCGAAAGTATCCGACTTTGTGCTCCAACTTTGTGCCCAGTTTTGCTATAGTCAAAAACAGACCTTTCAAGTTAAGGGGAGACCACAGTGAGGCCTTCTACTGAGTGACACGGATCTGCGAATCTTTAGGCGTCTAGTGTACGCCGTTGCGTAAACCTCTAACCGCGTAGACGTTGCAATCCAGAATGACAATATCCTAGTTATGATTTGGAAAGTGTATGGTGATGAGTCTATGAGTGTTACTAAAATTAAAGAGTGCTTTGGACGATTAGAAGTGGTCGTACTTTAATGAAAAGTGACCCTCGCTCTGACAGCCCCGTAACGGCCAACATACCTTGAAATATGGAATGAGTGTGAGCGTTCATTAATGCAAATCGTCGTTTAACAGTGCAAAAAATAAAGGAAGTACTTCCAAGAAGTACTGAAGCGACTACGTGATACAGTAAGAAGGTAATGTCCTTATTTGTGGAAAAGTGACGACTGGGCCCTTCAACATGACAACGCACCCACCCATTCATCGCAGCTTATTCAGAAATTTCTGGTGAAACGCGGCCCTGCACAACTTCGGCAGCCTCCCATACAGTCCTGATTTGGATCCCTGTGATTTCTGGCTGTTTTCCAAATTGAAGTATCTTCTAAAAAAAAACGATGTCAATACGTAGAGGAAATAAAAGAGAATGCGACGAAGCACCTCTTAGTTATTCCGAAAGGTGACTTTGAGAAGTGCTTTCGAAAGTGGAAAGATCGCTGGAAGAAGGTTGTGGCTGTCACAGGACACTACTTCAAAGGGATTATAATCACCATTGACCAAAATTAAATCTTACTCCTAGTACACCACAAGGTCTGATACTTTTCGGACAGACCTCGTATTCTCACTAAAACGTTTAAGAATTCACACCAAATCGCGACTTTCTACCTCTGTTCTAAGGTAAAATTGCTTTGAACAATTATAAGTTATTTAAACAATTTATTTTAACGTCTTATAATAAGTGAAAATTAATATTTTATGTACTCACAGGCGGTTTTGGGACCATTTTGAGGATACTTATGGAGGTAAAATTGAAAAAATAGTTCTTGATCCGTATTCTATGGCTAACTTCAAAGAGAAATATTGTGGGTGAACTCGGTACAACTAATAAGTTAAGTGTATCGACTTGACCGTCATTATTTTTTTTCGCAATTAGCCAATATATATTGACGATTCTGAATTAAATTTACAAGTAAGCGTTTTTTTCTCATTCGCAATACGTGTTAGGCTTCACAGGGCTTATGGAACCTCTAAATATTATTTTATGTTGACTCATTCGTTTTTGTGTGGATTTGATCAAATTTGGGGAGCGCGAGGTTCGAAATAGTAATGAAAAATAATACAGTGTGTTTTTGGACCACCCTAGTGAACAGTATGTGTGGGGAGAGTGCAGGTTCAGAGTTCAGTCTTCATTGCGTGAACGATGATGGTATATTATAATTTAAGAAAAATCGGACTTTTTTTTCGTTTATATATCATCAACACTAAATTCGTAAAATCTTACAATATTGTAGTTGGAGTTTTTATGAAATGAGATCGTTCATTCACGTTTGATTTATGTTTAAGTTAATAATTACCCGTGCAGAAATTTCGGAGTGGCCCTGGTCGGGGCCAGATCTGGCCGAACCTTGCCCCGATCGGGCATCCCAGTCAGGGCCAGACTCAAAATGAAACACCTAATCTGATCAGGGCCAGACTGGGGTATCCCTAAGGAAGGCCCGATCTGGCCCCGACCAGGCCTCTTCTTACTTTTATTTATGAAAATATGACTAAAATTTTATTTATTCCATGAAAAATTAAATAATTAATTAAAAATATTACATTTTATCATTCGAATATTTGAAAACAATTATCGTTAGTTTTACAGAGTTACTTTATATAAATATTTTGATAAAAGTCCACCGCAACCTTTTGCGTTTCTGAACACTGAGCCGATGTACAGCAGTGGATCGTCCTCACATATTTTGTATAGTTCAGAACTCAAACCTGCAATGAATTTTGATAAATTAATTGTAAATGAAAAATATTATTGTCGATGGAATAAAATTAATGCGTATTCTAAATTTCCTTACCAGTGATACATGAGCACATGTGGTACTCTTTGAAAAGTGCTTTCGTTGAAACCTTTTTCATTGCCGTAAACTGCATCGCAAGGTTGAAAATTTATCCTTTTTGGTAACAAATTTAACAATTTGGTTGAAAATTCGTTTTTTTCACTCGAAGTTAGTTTTTTGTCAGAGTTTTTAGCTAAAAATTTAACTATTCCATTTTCAGTTGAAACTTTATCATGTATGTTGTATGAGTTACAAATTCATCTGTTTGGTAGAAAATTCAAGTATTTTGTTAAAAAGTCGTCTTTTCGGGTAGAAAATTAGTCTTGTTGGTTGAACATTCAACTTATTGCTTGAAAATTCCACGATTTGGTAGAAAATTCATATTTTTTTTTGTCAAAAGGTCGTCTTTTTGTGTTGAAAATTATTCTTGTTTGTTGAAAGTTCAACTTTTTGGTTGATAATTCAATTATCTTGTTAAAAATTCAAGTATTTTATTGAAAATTCATATACTTTGTTGAAAAGTCGTGCTTGTGGATAGTAAGTTATTCTTGTTTGTTGAAAGATCAACTTTTTGGTTGATAATTCAACTATCTTGTTGAAAGTTCAACTATCTTGTTAAAAATTCATATTTCTTTTAAAGGGTCGTCCTTTTGGGTAGTAAATTATTCTTGTTTGTTTAAAGTTCAACTTATTGGTTGATGATTCAACTATCTTGTTGGAAACACATCTTTTTGTATTGAAAAGTATCTTTTTTGTTGAAAATTTATTTTTTATTATTTAAAAATCAATTCCAGTCCACTGTAACACAGTCAACAGTTCTTTCTTTCTTTAGGCATCTTTTGACAAATGCCACTAACTGGAATGGTCGATCAAGGTTTAGATTCATTGTGTTGGACCTGAAAAAAGTTCAAAATTTTATTGAATTCTGTCAACGACAAAAAAAAGCCCAACTATAAATGTCATAAACGAAGTTTTTTAGCACGTCGAGCAACGAATAAAAAAGTGAGGTTATAGTACAAAAAAGTTATTGCATTAAGTCTATACGTGCCTTTATAGCATACTGAAAAGAAGAGTGGGATCTTTTTGTACAATTGGTCCCAATTCTGGTTCCCAATTCTCAATCTATTTAACACTTTCACGCAAAGACGAACAATAAATGATCTTCAAATTGTCGATGCTTTCTCGAGGTTCACTGTCGGAAATCTTAGAGAGCTACAGTGGATAATTCTAGTTTTATATGAACACCTCACCCCAGTCTAAAAACTTTGCGTAAATGATTAACGAGGTGGATTGAGAATTATTCAAAGCGATTTATCCACATGACGTTACCAGTTTATCTGTTTACTGATCATCACTTACAAAGTTGTCTTCCTTCCGCCAGTTCGTTGCCAAATAATCGAATAAAAGACTAATCGAATACATTCGAGATTAGCGCGGCAAATTCAAATCTAAATAAGTATGAACTCTAAAGAGATTTAAAAAATACCTACAATAATTAAACGACAATAAAAAGTATCATTATCACATTATAATAATAATTGATAATAGTAAACATTAATAAATATAAAAATTTTCATTTTAAATCCACTTATAATATAATCCTATTATTGTACTTATTTTTAATAAGCATTTAGTAAGAGAAAATATTTTTAAGTTTTAAAAAAATGCTGTAACCTCCCCCACCCCCTCCCAACATCACATTTTAATCAAAACAGTACTTTAGTTTATCTTTAAGTAAGTCAGGCTTACATCTAAAAAGGTAAGTTATGAACATTTAGAAAATATGAAAAAAATGGTTATTTTATTTAAATAACATAATATTCAGATAGTTGAGAAATAATAAAATAATAAAAACGTTATGTGAAGCATGTTTCATATAGAATATGTGAATATTTGAAAAAATTATAATTAAAAAAATTCCCAAAAAATTAAAAAACCAAGATAACGCTTAAAATGAACAATCATATTAAAAAAAGAAAATCTCAGATATTGCAATTAAGTTTCTAGAGAAAGTCATAAAAATTCCTCATAAACAGAGAATAGAGTTGTCAAAGTTACCTCTCAATCCATAGTTATAATTTGACCCAGATTCAAGAAAATTTTTACAATTTAGGAAAATCAACAAAAAAAACTAAGAATATGTTCTAAGAAAATTAACAGAAAAAATTTCTTAGAAAAAATAATAATAAGAGTTTATATAAAATTAAAATATCAAAAAAGTTCAAAAATTAATTTAAAAAAAAAAGACATATTTTATCTGAAAATAAAAGATAAATTAATTAAAAACATAAAGGAAAAATAACAAGCTATGGTATACAAAAAATTGTATCAAATAATGTATTAGTTAAATAGTAAGGTACTCTATGGTACATAATAAGATTATGCACGTATTTTTATATATGGCATCTTCCTCAGATAATCTTTGGTTATAGGTAACGAGGGTATAAAAACTTATTTTAGATACATATCTGGGTGATTTATACATTGTAAAATTATGTACATCCTATTAACAACCTTATTTTTTTATAAGTGCCAGGATGACATTTTTAAAAAACATTATTATCACAGTATACAATATGTGTAATTATAAAAGATTTTTTTTAAAGATAAAATTTGTAAATATAAAATTATAAACAAACCTGAAAACGTGTAGAATTTTGAAAAATGGGGATTATACCAGAACTTTATTTTTGGTAAGTATCTGGGTTATTATAAGTTTTTCCAAAAATATGTACATCCAATTAGCAACCTTATTTTATGAATAAGTACCAGGATCGCATTTTTCAAAAAACATATAACAACATATAACATATGTAAAGATTGTAAAAATGGTAAAAAACCTGAAAAATCATAATAAATTTTGAATATTTAGTAAAAAAGATCATAGTGCCCAGATCTAAATTTTGAGGGTGATTCTGAAACCAACCCATTCAGATTATTAAATTTTCCAAATAGGAAAAGAAAACAATCCGAAATATTTAAATGCATTTCTAAATAAATTTCTAAAATTCAAAACATTCTTCTTGCAAAAATTTACATAAAAAGAAGACTTCTTACAAGGAAATTGAAATTTAAAAAATTTGCAATCGATACTTCCTGTTAAGTGAATCATTGATACCACACAAAAGTAAACTTTATATCATTAATTTAATGCAAATTTACAATACGTTACGTTATTTTATAATATACCGGTATAAAAATAATACAACTCTTATTTAAATTATTACATATCAGAATTTTCACTTTTGGACATGAGATTTTACTTAACTCTTTTGTATTATTAATAGTTCTATTTTGGATTAAATCCTAACATAATTGTACACTTTATCTAAATGCAGTAATGTCCTCCATTTACCGAACTAATTGCGTAAATTTTAATGAACAAATTTTTTTCCGTATAGTCTTTTTTCGTTCAACAAAGAACAAGTTTAAAATCCAATTTTTTCTTTGAGAGAATAAAAATTCCAGGACTTTTCCAGGTAAATAAGAATTCAAGGTAGCAGGGATTTTCTATTTTCATTCATGTTTGTACCAATTACGCGGCAATTAGATCCTCGATTTAGTGAATAATTCACCTCGGATTTTAACAGAAAATTTGCGATTCAAAAGCTGTGTTTGAATAGGAGTTTGTTTGTTTACCAGATAACTGTTAGCGTTAAGCGATATGGGGCTTGTTAGTTGGTGACAATGCAATGTAGAGTGTACACTGAACGTACTTACACGGAAAATTGACTCGCGGCTTGATAACGATCACTTTGCATCAATAATTCAACTTGTGGCTGTACATTCCATTAGCTATAATGGACAATTGAATTTTAGAGCCAGTGGGCCGGAAGACGAAACCACATCGAGATTTCCCATAAAACTTTGTTATTTCTCCCTTCGAGCATGTTTCGAATTCAAAAACGATCAACCTAGTTTGGACGATGTGACGAGGAATGTTTCAGTTTAGTGTAGAAATAAACTGGCAATTTCAGATCGAGAGTTAAACAAGTCCTAAAAATGGGATCAACCATAAGGATTTTTTTTTAATGTTTGAAAAGATTAAAATATAAAACTAGTATGGTGAAATAGCATTAAATATAATCCTCCTCTAAAAAATAGGTGTGTCGCAAAAATATTGAAAGCAACGTTGTCGCTTTTCCTCAATGCCGATTTGGTTACTTGAAAAACTCGAAGGAATTTTGCCAAATTCACATTATTACATTTTTCGTTAAAATAAATTATTTTCAACCAAGACAAGGAGAATCTGCAACTAAATAGTTCAATTTTTGAGGAGACTGATGAATTGTTGATTTAAAAAAATCAATTCCCTACAAACAGTGTAGTAATTTATATTTCCACAAAAAAAAGTTTATTTTCAATAAAAAACTGTTAAATTAAAAAATACGAGTATAAAACAGAAAAGTTGAATTTCAAACCAAGGAAGATTTTTCGATCAATAGAGAAAAAAATGTCATCAAAAATGCTGAGTTTTAAGTCATAAAGATGAATTTTTTAGACAAAAAAAGTTGAATTTGCAACCAAAAAATATGCATTTTCTACCGAAATAATTGAATTGTCTAGTAAAAAATACGAGTTTTCCACAAAATAAATGAATTTTTAACGGAAAAAGATAATTGCTATAGCAAAAATGAAGTAAGTACATTTTTAGTAGAAAAAAATTAATTTTCAACAAAAAAGATTAATGTCTAACGACAAAAAATGTCGGCGAAAAATGAAATAGTTAAATTTTTAGTTGAAAAAATTAATTTACAATAAAAAAACTAATTTTTTATAAAAAAAAATCTTTTTTAACTAAATACATGAATTTTCAACGAAATATTCTAATTTTTAATAGAATTTTCAACCAAAAACTTAAATTTAATACAAAGAAATACAAATTTTTAAGAAACTAGATGAATTTTCAACCAAAAAAGATAAATTTTTAATAAAGAATAGAATAGTTTAATTTTCAGTTAAAGAAATAAGTTTTTCAGCAAACAAAATAAATTTTCAGCCAAACAAAAATTAATATTCGATGAGGAGAACTTATTTTCTAACAAAAAAGAATAATTTTAAACAAAATAGATGAATTTAAAAACAAATACTTTAATTTGTAATGGAATTTTTATCCTAATAGTTGAATTCTTAACCTGATACTTCAATTTTCATACATAAAGTTTAATTAATTTTCTACAAAAAAAATGTATATAAACAAAATAGGTGAATATTCAAATAAAAAAGAGAAATTCGCAACAAAAAAGTACTAACTAATTTTTAACCATTAAAATGAAGAACCAAAAAGATGAACTTTTCACAGAATTTTTCAAACAAATAGTTACATTTTTAACTGAAGAAGATTGATGTTTAACCAACCAAGCATGAAATAGTTAAATTTTCAGTTAAAAAATTAATTTTCGACAAAGAACCAACAAAATTTATTTTCCTCCGAAAAAGAATATTTATTTACAAAATAAATAAATTTTCAAAGAAAAAGGTGAATTAGTCACCATAAAGCTAGCAGTGTTGTATACCATGACCAAATCTCTGACACCTACGACATTGAGTGACCATTTTGGTGTTCCGAAAATATTCTCATCTGATTTTCATGTATCAGGCTGCTTTTATTTTGAAAGCATCCTGCGGTTTCGTAACCTTATTGAGAGTTACGAGATGGAGTGGATTCCGCCAAGCTGCTTCTTCAGATTTCTGCTTCATGTTCACGAGATTCTCAACTTTTAATCCTTGCTCTTCGAGGCTATGTTTAACCTTTTCAGTGGCAAAATGCCTCAGCTCATGTACGACAAGTTTCACAGTATTTTCTCTCCGTGATGAGTAAGTGTGAAATGGTATTTCGTTTTTAAGTAGTAGTTTCTTGATACCTTTGTGGTTTTTCATAGACTTCAAGAAGATTGTTGTTTTGGTGGATTTCGAGTTCCTTTTAACTCGTATTTCTTCAGTCGTTACTTCCTGCATTGTGTTGATGAGTATAGCGAAATCCTCTATGGCGTGTTCCAGGATGATAGGTGGTATTTTCCTTTCTTCTTAGCTTTGTTGTTTGCGTCTTTAGTTTTTGGTGTGGAACATTTTGCACGTTGTTCTGTTCATCTTCTAGAAATCTCTTTCTGTTACTCTGAATTGCAGATATTATTTCTGATGCTGCTTCATGCTCCATCTGCGATGAGTCAGTATCATCTAAGGTTTGGAGTCCCTCAAATCTGTTGATTAACTTAAGTGGTTCACTACTGGTGGTTCTGCAGTAGGGTTAGAAAATCCGAGTTTTTCATCAGTCCAGTCCCTGACCATGAGCTTCTGGTCTTTAGGCATTTTGCCCAAGAAAGCAGGCGGCTCTCGGCCACCTTAGTTTCTAAAAAACTTTAAAACTCTGCAGATGATATATTTTTTTAACTATTTTGCTCGTTCGTGTTATCTAGATTTGAATCGATTTCACTGAAATAAGTATTTCCTAAATAGTTTTGCATTGTTTAAACAATTATTATTTTCCGAAACATTTTTTTTCTGCTGTAAATCAAAAAAAGTCATTATCCTTCGTGATCAATAATATCAGGTTGATGAATTTCAAGAGTAGTACTTCTTGTTTAACATATCTTGTAATTACCTAAACAATATTCATTTATGTAAACAAGTTTTTCTTCATAAAATCGTAAAAAGTTTATGTTTCATAAATAACACAGTTAACGATTGATGAGACTAATATACTTTCAAATGATATTTCGTAATTATTTGAACAATTTTTATTTGTTTAAACAATTTGCTCCCCTGTACAGCATAGAAACTTATAATTTTTTGCAATTGCAGACAAAGTTAACGGATGTTGAGAGTAATATTTTTTTCACAAGAATATTCAGAAATTAACAAAAAAATTCATTTGTTTAAAAAAATTTTTTCCCCGAAACTCGTGAAAAGTCTTCCTTTTCTGCAATTTATGACGAGATGCGAAAAAAACTAGACTTTCTCTACCTTCCCTATATGAAAAGGAGCAGGTGAGTGATAATTAATTATTTAAATAATTGCTAAGTATCCTTATCAAAAAATATTGCTCTTAAAATTTTCTAATTGTGTCATAAATTGCAGAAATTTTTTTCACAATTTGCAGGAAAGAAAATTGATTAAACAAATTAATTTTTTAATTGTGTTTTTAATTCCAGAAAAAATAACTTTTTACGATTTTTAAGACAACAAATGTTTGAACAAAGAATAATTGTTTGAACAATTCAAAATTATTTCGAAAATGCTTGGAAACTCCTCACTTATCGAATGAAAATAAGTCATGTTGACAAAAATTGGAGAAATGCCGTCTTTAGCATGCATTTTTTTTGTAACTGAAAATTTGACCATTCTGTATTTGGTTCACTATCAACTATTAAATTTTTTTGATGAGAATTCTTCTTTTTTGGTTCAAAATTAAACTTCTTACCAGAAAATGCATTTTATTGGTTAACGATTGAACTATTTTATTGAAAATTCAGTCTTTTGTGTTAAAATTTAATTTTTTAAACTCAAAATTTGAACTTTTCTATTTTTGTTTTGAACATTGATTGCATTTGAATGTTTTAAAATTAAAACCTTTTCATTTTTTTGTTAAGATATGAACTATTATATTTTTTGTTGATTTGAAGATGCAACTACTAGGTTCAAAATTGAACTCATTTGGTAAACCATTTTTTATTGGTTAAAGATTTAACTTTTTTTTGAAAATTCGTTTTTTTGGCTGAAAATTTTTTTTTGACTGCAATTTAGCTATACTGCATTTGGTTGCGGATTGACCGTTTTTAGTTAAAAATTTATCTGCTTTGTTGAATATTTATTCTAGTGTTTAACATTTTCAATATTTTGTTGAAAATTAATTTTTTTTTAATTTAAAAGCATTCTTGTAAACAAATAATTAAGCTATTCTATTATTGGTTTGAAAATAGGTCCTTTTTAGTTGAAAATTAAAGAATTTAGTTCAAAAATATTATGTATTCTGTTGTAAATTCGTATTTTTTGGTGTAAAATTAATCTTCCTGATTGAAAATTTAACTCCTTGGTTGGAAATCGAACTAAAAGAGAAATTTTGAAATATTTTACAGAAAATTGTAGGATTGAGATATTTTTGAAATTTGCAATTCACCATTATCTTAGATTTTTTCAAAATTTTGGACTTTTGGAATAATTATATGGTTGTTAAAGCCCGACTTTCTTCTGTAGCAATGTTTCAAAATATCGAATTGAAAATTGCAGAAGTGAGCTTTCCTAAAATATGCGATTCACCATTTTCCTAATTTTTTCAAAATTTTGGGCATCTAGGATCATTGGATGCTTTCTAAAGCTCCGATTTTTTCATAGTAAAGCTTCAAAAGAAATGAGCTACTTTTGAATTTTTGATTCACCGTTTTCTTGAATTTTTCAAAATTATGAAGTTCTGGGATGATCAGATACTTTATAAAATCACATTTATTTTCAGAGCAATGTTTGATAATATTTAATTGAAAACGGCGAAAATGAGCTATTGATGAAATATTTAAGTAACCGTCATCTCACATTTTCTCAAAATATTCAATTTCCTTGTCACCATTCATTTCATAATAATTTATCATAATTTTTAACACGTTTCCATCATTCATAGTTAATATAACTATAAAAATGCAATAAAAACGAATAAAACCTGACAGAGTTACGTAAATTAAACGTTTTGGCACAATTCTTCCCATGCTAATCCTTAATGAAATCTCAAGTACTTACGACGGTAAGTAAATATTGGTCAATTTAGTTGTTATTTGGGGCAAATTTTATTTTTGAGCATTCGCAACAGAATCGCGAATGCAAGCATAAAAAGAATAAATTGAAATTGATTAATTGCAATTGTGCAACATCTAAATTCTTTGAATTCCTTGAATTCATGAAATTTCCATAATATTGAGAACTCCATGAATGCCAAGGACTTGAAAAAACTGCTACCTCGAAGCATTCAATAAAATTGTCGTAACGTTCCAAGGGTAAGTTGGACACCCCCATGTAGACAGTGAAGGTTACAATCACGGATGATGAGAGATGTAAGAATAAACTCCGGAGGTAGAATCAACTGATTCTTCTCATCATAGGTTAGAAGAGAATGCTTTAAGCGACCTCCTACGCGAAAAAATTGACCATCGAAAAACAGATTCAACTTTATCAGAGTGCTACTCTTAGAGATCTGCATTTTATTTTTCAGAGCGATAATTTCATTAGAAAAATAGCGATTTGGTCTTGCTGATTCCAGAAAAAGGTAGCCGTTCAAAGATCTGATGCATATTATTCTCGGAGCGAGGATGATAAAACGACCTTTCAAGGTTTCTTTAAATCGAAGACACCAAGCAATGACTCGTAGCAATTTTTTCAATGATGAATAGCGACTTAGGAGCTCACAGGGTTCATTGACGCAAACTGCGACGTTGACCACAAGTCGATTCTCTTCCTTGGTCACTGTGGTCTCTAGAGGACCAAGTTAAGATGATGGCCACTCTTGTTGTCTTTTATGCCACAGTGGACCATTCCACCAGAATGAAAACTGTGAAATTTCGTTAGCTTATAAACCGCGAGGAGCGCAGTCAGCTGGGTTGCCTGCACCCCAAACATGATGCCAAATTGCTGAAGGAACTGTCGTTTGGATTTCTGAGACCCGGTTCGCGACGTACGTCATCCACCTTGTTGGTACAGCTGAAATCCAATGAAGTGTCTATCATTGGATCAGACCACAAATGTAGAGTAGCATCAAACTGAAGTTGATTCTGAAGGTGAGCGACGAGACGAGCTAACAAGACTGAGGCATATAGCTCAAGACGAGGAAGTGGAACAGTCTGAACAGGAGCAACCTTCGTTTTTAAAGTTATGTGTCCAATAAAACAATTCCCGTTAGGGGAAATTATATTTAAATGAACAACAGCAACATATGCTTTTTCACAAGGGTCAGCGACGCCATGAAGTTCGAAATAGCAGTTCGACGAACGACATCCTATCCACCGAGGTATCCTGACTGCGGAGAGACAAGGAAGATCTTCATAATATTTTATCTAACGATGACGAACTATTTCAGATTAAGGATCATCACAGGATAAATTGAGCTTCCAGAGTTCCAGGATAAAGATCTTTGCAATGCTGATAAAAGGTGCCAACTATCCTACAGGATCAAATAATAATTGGTCTGACTGTCTGACAACAAGGCGCTTAGTGATGACACCTTTAATAGGGCTGAGATCAACCTGAAAAATAAAAAAATTGGTTCTGGGTTGCATATTTAACCCAAGCATCGAAACCAATGTTTGTGACTGCCAAGATATAACTTGGGACAGCGCATGCAGATCTTCCGGAATGCGCTGCATTAGCTCATGACTGTTTGAATTCAATAGCATCTTCCAAATTATCAGCTCCTACTTAATAAGACATCATCGACATGGATACCAATTTTTATTTAAGTTGTTTTTATTTTAGTTGGTTTGATTTAAGTTGGTTTCTTAAAAAGTTGATTTGACTCTAACAAGCTCTACCAGAATTTGTGCGAATAGTCCTCACAGAAAAAATGAATCAATCAATCGTTGAACATTGTTGAACAATCATTTTATTGGTTAACCGTTGAACTATTTTTTTGAACATGCAGTCCTTTTTTTGAAAATCAATTTCTTCAAATCCAAATTGAACTATTTCATCATTGGCTTAAAAATGGATCGTTTTTAGTTGACAGTTCAACTATTAAGTTTTTAAATAAAAAATCATCCTTTTTTGTTGAAAATTAAACTACTTTGTTGAAAGTTAAAATATTCTGTTAAAAATTTCTTTTTTTGATTGAAGATTTAACTATGTTGTTAAAAATGCGTTTATTTTTGGTTGAGAATTATTTTTTTCAACTGAAAATTTAAGTACCCTATATCTGGTTTAAAATTTACCATTCCAGGTTGGAAATTCAACCAATGAATTTGTCAATGAGAATTCATCTCTTTGCTTGAAAATTCAATTAACTTGTGAAACATTCATTTTATTCGAAAATGATTTAACTACTTTGTTTAAAATTCAGTCTTTATGGTTGAAAATCTTTTTTACTCATAATTGATCTATTCTATTTTAGGTTTGAAAATTGGTTGTTTTGAGTTGAAAATTGAAGAATTTGGTTCAGAAATATGATGTAAAATCAATCTGCTCAATTGAAAATTAAACTGCTTGGTTGAAACTGGAATTACTTTCTTGAAAATTCATTTTATTATTTGAATATCTATCTCTTTGGTTGCAAAAATAACTATTTTCTGATTCAGAAATTTTAGTATTTAAAATTTTTATTTCATAAGAAAATTATTATTTCATATTAAAAATGATTCGAAGAATTTTTCAAATATCAAAAAATAAATTCAGCATCATTTTAACTGATTAAATGGAAAAATGTCGAATTATAATTCATTCAAATCGCACTATTCCAAAAAAAACATTAAGAATTAAGCAATTTCTAATGGCAAAAATAAATAAAAAATCTACCGCAGAACGTAAATAATTGCTCAGAATTTTGATTTTAAAACTGTTTCATACTCAAACCTTTGAAATTTTAATTATTCTAAGTGAAGTTAAATCACTTTAAAATGAGCAATCAAAAATTCTTCATTTATATTGTTCTCAAAACTCAACCATTTCAATTTCAATTATAAAATTAAAACGTATGAAAGGGAAAAATAGGAAATTTAGGTATTAATTTAATTTTAAATCCAAAATTATATCAAAAACTGACTATCACGGCTTTCAACATGAAATTTTGAAACAGTTAACACTTAAATTGTCCTGATATCTTTAATATTCGAAATTGAAACTGCACCATTGTGCAAAGTGAAATTAAAAAACACCCAAAATGAAGAAATTTTATAAGAAATATTTTTCAATTTAAGTGTTTGAAGCCAAAAAACTTTAGTTTCAAGACTTAAAAATCAAACTGTTTCAGAATTGCGCATGCAAAACTATAACTCCAACTGTAATTTTTGATTTTTAAAATAAATAATTCTAAATATTGGAAACTTTCATAATTAGTATACTAAAACTAGAAGCGTTACAAATGAAATAATTACAATATTTATTTAAAAAATGGAATCATTCTTAAATTATAATTTTGAAACTGAAATACCGGAGCTTCAATTGGATAGAATTCATGAATCTTGTATTATTATATATCATAATAATTGAGAAGCATAATAAATATGATTATTCATTATCAATTTAATTATTTAAATATACATGGTTCAAGATCATTAGGAGCATAACAAACCCCTTCTTAATAAGTATTTCCATACGGTCACACGCGGATATTTAATAAAAGCGTTTGCATTTGCTTGGACTTTTGGCCAAGGGAGAGGAAAACTGCAGAAAAACTCTCTCGAGCTTAAACCGTCACCAAAAGTTGTATTTTTATTTTATATTGTTGTTGAATAGTGAATTGATTGTTTTAATGTCTGCCGTGGTTTGAGGCTCTTCCAGAGTGATCCGAAATAACTGTGTCGTGGTTTCTGGGGCTTTTAGAACAATCCCGAATAGCCTGTTCTATATGTGAAAAATATAGAGATGGTTCTTGTTCAACATTTCGAGACCTCATTATATGGGTCCTTCCTCTTAGACTTTTGATGATTTTCTTGCCATCAGAATTCAAAATTGGACGAAAAAGAGGAAAATCCATCCAACCAACGACGTAATTATGCTTCTCTATGACAATTAAAGGATCTTTGATTGGAAGAGCGCGACCATTAATTACATAGGTGTGAACATCTGGAATGTCCTCCGGTAAAACTGTGAAAAATCTGTAACCAGGGTGTCCAGGCAGTTCTCCGGATGGGGGAAACTCCCGAATAAGGCGGCAATCTGAAACATCGGGACAGTTTTTTTGTGTAAATAAATCTTCTAAGTTTTAAAACACGTACAAAAAAGGACTATGTTCCTATGATTTTATAGCCCCGGGCAGATACCCTTATAGTTTCGGGTGTCGGATGTGATGGGAGGGGAAAGAAGGTGGGGACGTAGGGTCGGGGAAGTAAGGATGTAGGGGTAAAGGACTAAGGAATGGGTGAGCAATAGGGTTAGTGAGACGGAGCGGTTAAGTGAGCAGAGAGGAGGTAAAGTAGGGGATGGTCAGGTGGGAGGAGGTAGTAGGATAGGGAAATTAGGAGGGAGTAAGATGAAGTTGTTTGAAAGAGGAGAGGAAATTAGGGTGGGGAAGTAGGGTGATAGAAGTAGGGGCTGATGATGAGTATGGAAGGATAAGGAAAAGATGTCGGCAGGGAGAGTAGATGTAGGGTTGACGCTCTGAGAAATGGGTGAGTAACAGGCTGGGTGGGCGGGGCAGGGAAGTGAGGATAGAGGAGGTGAAGTAGAGGAAGCAGGTGTTGGTGAAGTAGTAGGAGGTAGTAGCGGAGAGTAATTAGGTGGACATGAGTTTTAGCAGCAGAAGAGGGAAAGGACAGTATGAGAGGAGAAGCGTGGGAAGAAGGGCAAGTTTTGAAAGGATGGGGAAGGATATGCAGCGTTCAAAGGCTGAGAAATCGCTAACTAACATGGTGGTTGAGGCGGAGTAGGCAAGTGAGGGGAGCGGAGATAAAGTAGGGAAAGTAGGGTTCGGTAAAGTTGTAGAAGGTAGTGGCGGACGGGAATTAAGAAAGAGTTAATGAAGAAGTTTGAAACAGGAGGGGAAAGCAGGGTGAGGAAGTAGTGTGCTAGAAGTGAGAGAAGTTGATGATTAGGGAAGCATAAGTGAGGGACGTAGGCGAGGGGTAATAGGTCGGAAGAGGCGGAACGGAGAAGTGACGAGAGAAGGGGATGAGTGAAGTAGAAGGAGATAGTAGCGAAGGTGAATTTTGGAGGAGTAAGGTGAAGACGTTTGAAAGGGCAGAGGACAGCAGGATGGGGAAGTAGCGTGATATAAGTGAGGAGGAATGATGAATATGAAAACATAAGGGAGAAAAGTAGGCAGTATAAGTAGATGTCGGATTCAAGGCCGAGAAATAAAAGAGTAACAGGACGGGGGGCGGAGCAGCCAAGTGAGGAGCGAGGAGGTAAAGTAAGGGACGTAGGAATTGGTGAATTAATCGTAGGTAGTAGTGGCGGTGAATTAGGAGGGAGTCAGTAGGAGAAATTGGAAAAGGAAGAAAAAGCAGGGTGGTAAAGTGGGGTGATGTGAGTAAGGGCGGATGATGAGTATGGAAACATAAGGAAGGAAAGTAGGCAGAGGGAGTGGATGTAGGGTTGAAGGGCTGAGACATGGATAAGTAATGTATCGGAGCGGCCAAGTGAGGAAATAAAAGGTGAAGTAGGCCGAGTATAGGATGGTGAAGTAGCAAAAGGTAGGAGCGGAGCTGAATTACGGGCAGTAAGATGGAGAACTTGTGACAGGGAAAAAAGCAGGGTGGCAAAGTAGAGTGAGGGGGAATTATGAGTACGTCAGCATAAGGACGGCAGTTTCAAAGAGGAGGAGACAGCAGGTCGAAGAAATAGGGTGATATAAGTGAGGGCGGATAATAAGTATGGAATTACAAGGGAAGGAAGTAGGTGGAGGAAAAGGACGTCGGATTTAAGGGCTGATAAATGTGAGAGTAACAGAGCTGTGGACGGAGCGGCCAAGTGAAGAGAGAGGAGGTAAAATAGGAGAAGTAGGGTTCGGTGAAGTGGGCAAGGGGAGTGGATGTAGGATTGAAGAGTTGAGAGATGAGGTGAGTGTGGCAGAGCGGTCAAGTGAGAGGAGAAGAGGTAGAGTAGGCAAAGTAGGGGATGGAGTAGTAAAATGAGGTAGTAGCGGAGCCGAAATACGGGGAGTAGGGTGGAGAAATTCGGGAAGGGAGAAAAATCAGGGTCGGAAAGTAGGGTAATAGAAGACAGGGGGGATGACGAGTATGAAAGCAAAAGGAAGGGAAGTAGGTGGGAGAGTAAATATCGGAATAAAGGGCTGCAAAAATGGTATGGTAGTAGGTTGGAAGGGCGGGAGGGATAAGTGACGATATAGGAGGTAAAGTAGGGCGAGTAGGGGACGATGAAGTAGGAGGAGGTAGTGGCAGAGAGTAATTAGGGGAAGTGAGGTTTAGAAGAAGAAGAGGGGAAGGACATTATGAGAGGGGAAGTAGAAGAAAAAGGGCAAGTTTTGAAAGGGTGGGGAAGGAGATGTAGGGTTCAAGGGCTGAGAAATGGATGAGCAACAGGTTGGGTGGGGCGAAACGGGCAAATAATGAGAGATGAGGTGAAGTAGGGGAAGTAGTGGATGGTGAAGTAGGAGGATGATGAAGTAAGAGATAGTAGTGAAGAGGATGTGGAAGGAGATTTGAAGATTGTAATTACCGTATTCAAGGATTTTGGTGGCATATATGCACCTGCCGTTCTTTAGAAGTACACTTTTTTGTTTCAATTTGAAGAACTATCAAGTTAATAATTGTTTAAATAATGCTCCTCACACTATAAATTTTGTGTACATTTTATGAAAGCTTCAACATGATTAATAACAACAATTGATAAATCAAAAAATGAATACTTTGATACAATGAATAACTAAAAGTATTTAATAAAGAGTAAACTATTTATTTTATTAATAATGAAATTATAAAAATAACGCAAAATAATTATGAAAAAGCCATGTCCTGAAAATAATTGTCATAAACTGTTGTATATGCAGTATGTTTATTGTACCGGAAGTAAAGAAAGAAATTAAGAAATTAAAAAATCGTTATTTTTTTATTAATTCCTATATTTACAACATTTTCCAATCATAAGGAGGAATTTAATGTCCGAACAGACAAATCTTCAACGATACAAAAGTTCGATGAAAAAAAAATTTGTAAGAAAAAAGTTGAATTCTTAACATAATAATTAAATTTTCAACAAAACAGTTGAATTTTCAATAAAGAGGATTATTTTTTCAACAACAAAAAAATACGATTTTTCAACAAAATGCATGCATATTCAACTTAAAATGTTAAATTATAAACTTGAAATGGAAAAGATAATTTTCCGGTAAACTTTTAAACCAGACGGTCAACCTTGCGTCAAGCAGTTAAATTTTCAACCTTAAAATATTAATCTAATATTGCAATGAATAAATAATAATTAAAAAAAAAATAGTTCAATTTTTAACATAATAATTAACCTTTTAACAAAATAGTGGGATTTATAAACAAAATATATACATTTCCAACCAAAAGGATTAGTTTTCTATCGAAAAAGACGATTTCTCAACAAAATACATGAATTTCCAATCAAATAGTTAAATTTGGAACCAAAAATGGAAAAAAATTCTCAGTACGCTCACAAAAAAATGATCAATCTTCTGTAAAATAGTTAAATTTCAACCCTGAAATATGAATTAAACAAAAAAGTTTATTTTCAAGCAAACAGTTAAATTTTTAACAAAAAAAATATATTACAAACCCATAAAATTAGATTTCTGAGAAAAATATGAACTTTCGACTAAAACAGGTCAATTTTCAACAAAGAATGGGAAAATTACATTTTTACTTTGAAATTATTTGTAAAATAATGAAAAACCTACTTGAAAAAATCATCAAATTTTCAACCAAAAAATATAAAAATTGAAACAAATAGTTGAACTTGCAACAAGAATAAATTAAATTTTAACCAAATAGCGAAAATTATAACCAAGATAGATTAATTTTCAACCAAAGAAATTAAGTTAGAACCAAGAAGATTAATGATCTACCAAAAAAATAAGATTTTTCAACAAATTATATGAATTACAGGTTAAATTTTCCACCAAAGAAAAATATATTTTCGCAAAGTAGATCAACTTTCACCCCATGCTCATAAGTCGTGACCTATGGGAGTTTAAAGATTCAACTTTTTTGTGTTTGCGCAGAATTTCATGATCTACAATTTTCCTCATAAAGTCATAACCGTAGCTTTATCGAGAAATAATTTATTTCGAAAAAACTGAACATGAGTAATTTCCCCTGACTAGAATTAGGAGCTTGCATCAGGACCACTCAAAAAACCATTTTAGTAAAAAAACACACGAAGCTTCTCACTGAACCAAATCAGTAAGGATTTTCATTGATCATTTCGTGAATTTTCACTGATTGATCAGTGAAATCTAGTTTACTGAAATTTCAATAACTTTTTTGACTGGCAGTAAGTAATAATAAATAATAATAAATAGTAACAAAATAAATTAATATAATATAATAATTGATTATTAATATAAATTATATAATTAAAATAATAATAAATAGGTAATAATATAATATTTACCAATAAAATTAACGTAAAAAGTTAAAGTTAAGACCAGACTACAAAAGACCCACATTTTTTTTAGTGAAAAAAAAAAACAGATGTAAAGTAAAAATGGTTTTCGCAGGGTAACTAATAAATATTCTAAAAAATATTTAGGTCAGAAATACTTGTCAGTATCTCATTGGTCCTTTTAAAATAACTAGATTGGAGAAGATAAAAGCAGTTTCCTCAGGTGTTTGTATTTCATTATCATAATAAGTTATATCAGCTTCAAGTGTCGCAGAAAGTTAATAATTTAGATGTAATTTATTATGCAAACCTGTAATAATGCATAATTTAAAAATATGTTTATATATTTAAATCTCATTGTTAATGAGCCTATTTGCACAGCAGTCGTTTTTTCCATACGATAACAAAACTATGAATATTGGAATACATTTTTTTACATGAAGAGAAAAATGGTATCTAGTTAGAAAAATTTTAAATAGGAAATGAATGTAGATTGCAATCCAGGTAAAATTACCAAACAGGATTCTATACTGACAAAGTTGTTCGATTTTCATCGAAAAATATAAACATTTAACCAAATTGTGGAATTTTTGAATGAAAACATGAATTTTCAACCAATAAGAATAATTTTTTACCAAAAAAGTCGAATTTTCGACAAAATACATGGATTTTCAACAAATAGTTCAATTTTCAACTAAAAAAGATAAATTTTCCATTATTAATTAAATAGTTACACTTTTGGTTTGAAGATTAATTTTTAACGAAGAAAAAAAAACAAATTTTTTGACAGAAAATAAAGATTTTCAACGAAATACATGAAATTTGAACAAAATTGTTAAACTTTTAACTCAAAAAAAAAAAAAAAAAATTAATATAAAAAGTGGAATAGACAAGTCACATTTGCGGTGAGTGGCTTTTTAGGATATTTTTCACAATTAAAACGAAAACTACGTATCTTATCAAAAAATGATGATTCGCTGATTTGTAGATTTTTTCAGGGTGAAGAACTTTTTTTCACTAATTTTCTCCGTACCTTGTGTTGTTTGTCCAAAAATTTAATTTTTTAATTTTTCATATGTTTTTTGACAAATAATAAAAACTACGAGTCCTATCGCAAAATAATTAATAACAAAATTGTAGATCTTTTTTGGGTAAATAATTTTTTGACTCCACCTCTTTTTTCGCATCTAGGATAGTTTGACCGCAAAATTAAATTTTTGATTATTTTTTGTGTTATCAAGATTTGAATTTTCGATTTTCCGACACAATTCGAAATGTTGTTATGATAATTTCGTAGGGCTTTCCAAAAGCAACGTTTTTGTTTCATTACTTTTTTTCATATTGTGCGTTGTTTGGCTTGAAATTTTCATTTTTTTATTTTTTTACTTTGAAAATGCTATAACCCTGATTATTTTCTTCGTATCAAAAAAGTTGCGATAATTATGTAACAAATGTTACGAATTAAAATAAGGTATCATCCATACTTACTATATGTAGTATCAAGTGGCATTCAAAGTGATTGGACAGATTTTTGTGAATTAAAAAAATGAGACTTATCACTCATTAGAATTTCAACTGCAAAATTGTATATTTATTATTATATTATAATAACATAGGAGCATGTACACAGAATGAATGAATGACTTGTGAATTATTATATATAATTGAGAACCATAATGCATTAAGTTTTTTATTATTTTTTTATTACTTAAATATACATAATTTTAGATATTTACACATATTGAAAACCCGTATCTAATAAGTACCCACGTACCGTCTGCAGCCGGATATTTAACAGAAGCGCTCGCATTTGCTTGGTCTTTTGGCCAATGGAAAGGAAAACTGCAGAAAACCTTTTCCAAGCTGAACCCATCACCGATAGCTTAGTTTTGTTGTAAAAACTCGATAACATCAATTAAATGTACTCATTCTTGTCATAAAAGTGTCCGAGACTCAGTACAAATGATATTGCATTTTAATCTTATATTTCCCGAATAGCCTGTTCTATACGTGCAAAAGTGTCAGATATATCTCCCCTACGAGTTTGACTCCCTATTTCATAGGTTGTTTCAGTGTTTGTGTTTTTTATGATTGGCTTGCGATTATAATTATATATTTGATGAAAAAGAGACAAATCCAACCAACCAACGATGAAATCATTCTTGGCTACTACACATAAAGGTCCTTCTTTTCGATAGGCACGACCACGAATTATATGGGTGTAAACATCGGGAATGTCTTCTTCTAGAACTGTGAAGAACCTGTAACCAGGCCGTCCGGGCAGTGGTCCAGATGGGGCAAGCTCCCGTATAGGGCTGCCATCTGAAACATCGGTTCAAAGTATTTGCGTAAATAAATCATCTGGTTATTTAATATACAGTGGTCCAAAAATCCGCAAAAATATACATGCGTTTTTTTATAAAAAATTATGTTTTAAAGTTTTGCATCGCAGACCATTAAAAAATAATCTAGTTGTTTTAAACATGAGTTTAAAAGAAAGGCGCACCTAGATACACTGCTAAAAATGTTTGCAATTTTAGTATACAGCGGCAAATTAAATTTCCTGTATGTTTACTAAATTCATTAAACTTTGTAATTTTAGTATACTTACGTATACTAAATTTTTTTTATGAAGTTATATGCATATTAAATTTCTGAAGTGTACAGTAAGTTTCTTTCCCGTATATCAATTTCATAGTTTCTGTATACTAAAATTCATATGTGACGTGCGCCGAAGAAATGGGGCTTAATCTGAAAAATGAGATTTTTCCGGGCGCAGTCGAAGACGACCCGATAGACGCGACTTTTAGGAGAGAGGGAAGACTGACTAAATCTTCCCCCTCCACTTACCGCTACATTCTCACGCAAGCGGCGCGGCTCACGGACGGGGTATAGGTGAGACGCGGAGATGTAGTGGTGAGTGGTGGGAGGCGTTTCACGGGATCTCGAGCGAAAGCCCGATTTCTCGGGTACTTAAAAACTTATTTATTAGAAATAATAAGGCTAAGAAATTTTTTTTGATGGTTTCATTAAAAACAGCGACTCAAAAACTATCCATATGCGAAGTCTTCTCTTTAAAAGGTATGTTCAATTCCTTCACGTATATGCAGCTTAAAGATATGATTATTTGAAAATTAAGATTTTGTTGTTTAATTTTATTCTTCATCTGATCATGTTTACAGATGATGAAGACGGAACCCACGCGAAACGGAACGCGTATATTTGGTTGAAAATGCAAATCTTTTGTTAAAAATTCAATGCACTTGGATTTTCACAAGTGAATAAATATATGTTCATTTTCATCAATTTTACTTTTAAGGTATAGAAGAATAAAAAAAAAAAACGTAAAGATGAAATGAGGTTTCTAGCGCACGTCTTTAATAATGATATTGCAGATTTAAATTACGAGATTTATTGTTTCAGGGAACAAAAAGCACATTAGGGTATCAAATAAGAACAAAACGAAAACAAATTTTCTATGAAGATTATAAAATTTCACAACCAATCTATATAGATCATGTCAAAAACATTCATATTTTCACTCAAAAATTAAAATTATTATTACAGAATAAATAATATTTCAATTAGATAATAGATATAAAATATCTGGCGTCTTTTCGAACTTCACTAAAATGATTAAATTAATACTAAAAATGTTTGCCTAAGATAGACAAAAATAAATTTCCTGCGAGATTAATTAGTTCTTTCGTTGGTTCACGGTTTTACAATCTTTCTAAACTCCTGAGTAAACTGATAAGAAAGATCCTAGTCAAGACCGACACTTAAAAAATAAAATGAGTTTGATAATAATATCACTAGTTTACAAAATTAAAAATGGTTTCTTAGAAATTCAACCACTTGGTTAAAAGTTGAACTACTTTGTTAAAAATTCATGTTCTTGAAAATTTGACTATTTAGTTGAAATTTTTATTGTAACTAATCTTTCTATCTAAATATTAACTATTGCATTTCTGGTTGAACATTAATCATTTATAAGTTGAAAATTCATCTTTTTGGTTGAATTCTACTGTTTTGCAGATAATTTTTTTTCCTTGAAAAGCCTCTTTATTTAAAAATTTAGGTACTTAGCTAAAAATTCGTGTTTTCTCATTCATTTTTCTATCTGAAAATGTATGCTTTATATGTTGAAAATGCATCTTTTTGTTTCAGGATTCAAATATTTTGTTAAAAATTTGCCTTGGTTATTTGAATTTAACTAGTTGTAAATTATTTTTTTTTCTTGAGAATTAATTTTTTCCACTGAAAAATGGTAGATTCTATTTTTGGCTGTAAGGTTATATTTTAATTAGAAATTCAACTGTTTGTTTAAAAATGCATTTTTCTTGATTGTAAATTAATTGCGACAACTTTCATGTTAAAAATTCATCTTTTCCGGTTAAAATTCAATAAATCTTCTTTGCTTAAAATTCATCTATTTTTTTAAGAAGTCAACTATTTTTTCAAAGATTCTTATTTTTTGGTTGAATTCAACTAGTTGAAAATTGGTTTCTTCTTAGTAAAAAATTAATTTCCAAATTAGGATTTAAATATTCAATTTCTGGTTGAAAATTTATCCTTTATAAGTTAAAAATGTTTCCTTCACAAGTTGGAAATTCAACTATTTTGTAGAAAATTAATTTTCTTGGTGAAAAATTGAAATATTTGGTTGAAAATTTATCTATATATCTTGTTACAAATTCATATTTTTTGAGAAAATTATTTTTCTTGATTAAAGATTCAAACTTTTGGTTAAAAATCTATGTATTTACTTGAAAAATTAACTGGTTGCTTGAAAATTAATTTTTTGTTGAATATTTATAATTATAGCTTAACAATTGAACTGCTTTTGCAAAAAATTCGTTTCTTCTTCATTGAACATTAATTTTTTGTAATAAAAATTATATTTTTTCATTTTTAGTCAAAAATTGATCTTTTTTAAATTAAGATTGAAAAGAAATACATTTTATCATGAATAAGTTTTGCAGAATGAGCAACAAATTGATTCGCAATTAAAAAATCGACTACCAAAAAACCTCTGATTATTAAAATTCTCTTATTATTATTCATTCCAAAAATTTTCTGTTACTTTTCTTAGAACATTTTCTTATTTCCTTTTTGTTGATTTCCCTGAATTGTCAAAATTTTCTCGAAACTGGGTCAAATTATAGCTAGTTCATTGTAAGGTATTTTTGTGAATGCTACTCTCTTTTAATAAAAAATATTTGTTTTATGATTTGCTTTTGTCTAGAAACTTAATTGCAATGTCTGAGAATTCCCTTTTTGAATATGATATTTCATTTTGAGAAATATATTGGATTTTATTGAAATTGACAGAAATTGGGGCAATGGGATTGATGTGATGGGAGGACCTGTGAAAAATATCAAAGAATTTTACTGAATTAGTAAAAATTTAAGATCAACAATTTTACAACAAGAATTTCTGATCAAGTACAAAATTCATGGAGTTTTTCTTCAGAAAATTGTTGATATTAACACAAAGGTTATTTTCTATTTCAAAAACAAAAGTAATAAAGAAAGATTTGATAATAATACTGCAAAATTTGAAAAATCTCTTTTGAATTTGACTATTGAAGAATGCCATTTACAGGTACATTGTTTGAATGTTAAGATGAAACAAATAATAGAAAAATTAGATCAACAAGTTCCCTCTTTTATTATCAAGGAATGTTTTGAAAGCGAAACAAGGCTCAATAAAAATGCCCTTGAAGATAATATAAAACATGATCAAAAATTTTTAAACATTCTTAAAGAGCAAGGAGATGTACAGAAATTGTATTTAAACATTCAATCATTTCTTTTTCAAGATCAACCAGACCCTTGGTTTTTGAATATTTCTAATGTAATTATTCCACACAGAGTTATTTACATTTTGATCACATTTCATGGGTTTATCTAATGATTTTTTTAATAATGATAATCCAAAAAATTTTCTTGAAAAATCATCCGGAATTAATAATCTCAAAATCAGATGAAGGAAGTATTACAGTAGCGATTCATAAGGATGCTCATATTAAAAAAATGTTGTATATCTTTAATGAAGAAGATAGTTTTCAATTGATTCCTAATAATCCCAAAAAAATGCTTCAAAAAGAAACTTTCAAAATTTTAGACAGAATGAGAACTAATAAACACTTAGGTCATAATATTGAAAGATGTGATATTGATACAATGAGTACCATTATCTCATTAGCCTTCTGGCCTTGTTGAAGCTTACAAAACTGACTACCTCTAGGACCTGTTATTTTAAGAATAGATTCTCCAACCAGAAAATTGGAACAATTATTGAGTTCAATTATTAAAGAATCAATGGAAATTTCAAAAAACCAATTAAAAATAGTCATACTTTTTTAAAACTAATTGACAATGTCATAATACCTTTTGATCACATATTTGTCTCTTTTGATGTAATAACTATGTTTCCAAATATTATCTAAATAATTATCTAAAAATAAATTTGCCATATAGGATGTGCATAATCTTTTAATTAAAAAAATCAACCAGATGCTTATCAAAAATAAGTTGTATACCCTCGTGGCATATAACCAAAGGTAGTCTGAGGAAGATGCCATATATGAAATATGTGCATAATTTCTTTTATGTACCAATGAGTGCCTTTGTAATAATGTTATGCTGAATTTGTTCTTAAATTTTTTTTATTTATATCTTTTTTCAGATTATTTTTGATATATTTTTTTTTGTGTTCATTTCTGAAAAATTAATAGTAATTTTTGAACGATTTCTCATAGTTTGCGTTTTCCTTTAGATCTGTAAAAATTCTTGTAACATGTGCGTTTTACGATTTTTGTGTTATTTCGATGGGTTTCCTTGAAAATTGTGTCACTTTTCCTGGCAAGTGAAGAGCTATATAAAAAAAGGGTCTTAGTTAAATGCTTCTTTCTCTCTCTAAAAAGTGGGATGCAACTATTTAAAAAATTATAATACATTTATATATCCATACACGGGAATTTAATGATTACCATTGTTTTAATTTTAAATGATTACTTGAATTGATAGAATTTTAAATACTTATTTATTCTTATTATAAAGAATACTTTTTATATCTTTTTCACTTTTCTTTTTTCAACTAATGAATGCTAAATTAGATATAGTAATCTTCAAAGGGGGAAGTATACGTATGCATATGTATTTTTCTGTGTATTTGTGTATGTATATGTCTCTTTTTAATTGCAGGTATCATGTTTTGATTATTTAACTAGCATACGAATTTTTTAATTAGACATTGAAGTTTTCCTATAAATGATCCCTGACGAGGGGGTATAAATTGGCCCCGAAACATGTTGGTTCCCTGGTAGTATAAAAAGGACGGAGAAAGAAAAAAGTTAGATGTTGGGTTTTGGTTGACTTTGTCTCTATTTCTCCCTCTTTTTTCATTTGGTTATTTTTGTCTCTGATGAGACGAAAAGTGAGATCGTTTGTAATTCTGTTTTTCTTAATTGTGAATCTTTTTCGTGCTCATTTTGCACAAAATTATTCATGATAAAATGGATTTCTTTTCGATCTTGAATTAAAAATATTTCTTTGATATTTATTTTTGTTTCTAAATTGTGACAAAATTGCTCTCAAGCTCCGCCGGGATCCGAACCCAGGTCCTTCAGATTGCCGGTCTGATGCTCTTACCCACTAAGCTACGGAGAGACGAGATTAATTTCTTCACAACCTCTACAAAATAACATCAAAAAGTAATAAACAATTCAATTAAATCAAAGGGGGGCAAATTTAAAAAATATATTTAATAAAATGAAATATTTTCTAAAACAAAATATAAGAAGACACTCATTCCTAACAGAAAAAGAAAATATTGATATTCCATCGTTATTTGTAATTTTTTAAACATAATTTCGATTCTTATATTTATAACATTGAAAAAATCGTAGTTTTGTTCAAAAAAGGCTTTTTTTCTAAGATGGCTCGGCTAGAAATTGTTCTTTTTGGTATGGCGAAATTAATTTGTTTAAATATAGGCTTGTATAGAATGACGAGGTGAAACTTTGTTATTTTTACGGTTTATTTGTCTAATGATTAGTTTTAATGATAAAAATTAAAAACTGAATTTTTTATTTGAAAATCAATAAGGGTAATGCCAAAAACTACGCTTGGTAACGGGGGGGGGGGGGG